>OZ023198.1:9403435-10603435 GCA_963995505.1 Hypericum androsaemum
CCGGGCAGCTCCGGGCGGGTCCGGGCAAGCTCCGGGAAGCTGCCCGATGACCTTTTTGATGTTAATTAGAATAAGTATGACTCGATTGGTCCATTTTTTATCACAGGGTACTAAAGTGATTTTGGGCGATACCACAGGGTACTAAAGTAGACTTTTCCCTTCTAAAAAAGATAAAGAATCTGAGTTCAATAAAAATTATAGGGATAAGTATAGTTTAGTACCCTGTAGTATCACATTTTTTGTGATATGACCATGTTGTTTAAAAACCATCAATCATGTCCAAGTTATTTGAAAATTTATCAACTTACGGTCTCACTCTGGTCCGAGTGACTTCCGAACCTAGCTGGACAGCTACGTCATGAAAACAGGTCATTTTCGTCTCACGTGGCTTGATGTGTTGTAAAGGAAATTTTCAAAAAAGTCCATAAAATTTTTAATCCTCTCCCTCTCTTCATCTTCATCTTCCTCCTTCATCCCCCCTCCTTCCTCCTTCCCTCTGTACCCAATGCCACCACTAACAGATTCCACATACTCTCTAAATAACTTCAAAAAATTTTAATCCTCTCCCTCTCTTCATTTTTTTACCTATTCATTTTCTTCTTGAGGGGAAATGCCAAACTTTTGCATAAGAGTATCTTAGTTTACGACATCCATTAAACAACACCCACACGAGCGCCGCCTTTTACATCATCCCCCGGATCCCCTTCCCCAAGATCTCCACCGACGCCCGTAGCAACTCCTCCAGCTCAAACAACTGCTTCCCCGATGATCAATCGTCCCCGTGGAAAACCTGGTTGTTCGTCTCTATGGCTCACATCATCGTCATTGAGCACCGCCATATAGTTTCCATCATCGTCTCTGCTTCACGTCATCCTCCGAGAAAATAAAAAATCCTTTCCACTTGTGTTTGGGAAAGGGGAGAGAGAGAGAGAGAGGGAGAGAGAGGTGGAGGGGTTTGAGTTGGCGGCGTCGGTCGGGTTGGGTTGATTTTGATCTCAGGGGAAGATAAGAGATAGGGGGTTAGGGGAGGGATTATTATTAGCCCTAATAAAGGAGGAAGATGGGGGAAAGGGTTTCTTCGGTGAGGTTATGCGAGTAATCAGGGTTGGCGGTCTTCTGGCTTCGAACGGAGGGAGTGAGGCTGGGCTAGCAATCTGTGAGGTTAGGGGTGACTATTTTTAAAAATTACATATAAAAAGGACTATTTTGATACTTTTCCAAATCTACTTGGCAAGACACCAGGTATTTTTGTATGATGTGGCCATCCAACTAGGTTCGGAAGTCACCCGGACCTGAGCGGGACTGTAGGTTGATAAATTTTCAAATAACTTGGACCTGATTGATAGTTTTTAAACTACATGGTCTTATCGCGAAAAGTGTGATACTACAGGGTACTAAACTATACTTATCCTAAAATTATATTGAGTTTAAAGTTAAACCTTACCAGTTAAAAAATAACATCTTAAAATATGATGAGAAAGTGATATATTCTAAATAATAAATATGTTTTTAAAATACAGCTATTGACCTTGTTTTTGTCAAGGTTTTCAAATACGACCTGGAGAGCGATCCGTTCTGTCCTGTGGGTCTTGTTTCAACAGGTCCGACTGGTCGGACCGGTACTTTTTTAATATATATAAAATATATTTTTATTAATATTTTAATTACCTATATCCCAGTGTCCTAACTTTTTCTTTTTTTTGACCCACCAAAACTTTGAAATCCTAAAACAAAAAAATATTCGACCAAACATGATTTTTCTCTTTTTCTTAAGGTTTGGTCTATTTTTTTGTCTTTTTTCTTGGTCAAAATATCCAACCAATTCTGATTTTTTGGTTCAACCTTTCAAACTGAAAAATACGAGGTAAAAAAATTGATCAACCAACCCGGTCCGACCATTTTTTGGACGGTTCGTAAGGTTGGCAGTTTATTGGCCAAAATCGATACATTCTTTTGACCAAATCGTGATCAGACTAGTCGGATCGCCAGTCGGACCACGTATTTAAAAACCTTGGTTTTTGTACGTCGTTGGGCTTTCTGCCTGTTTACGAGCCCTTAAAGCACATTGACCCCTTACAATGTGCAAAGGGCCTGTAGTTTTTCTATCCTTGAAAAAATATAATTTTTTGGTAAAATTTGTTGGACCTTGGGCCCAATAGGCAATTATTATTGTGCCTAATTGGGCCCGGGCCCATTAGGCCCATAAGTTGGGCTCAACGTTGATCGGCCCGAAGCCACGCAAGCGCCACGTCAGCGTGATGTGGCGCTGACGTCACATGTGGCAGCCCACGTGGCAAAGCTGGGTGTAGCCTTGCCACGTGGCGTGCCACATGGCAGACATGTGGTCCAAAATGCCACGTGGCAAAGATGTGGGTAGCCTTGCCACGTGGCGGACACGCGGCCTGATGCCACGTGGTGCATTTTGGTTGTCCGGATTTCCCTATAAAAGGGGAAATCCGGCTGGACCAATTTGTAACTTTTCTCACAACCACTAAATAAGAAAGAAAAATTCTGGATCAGTTCCAGAATTTTAATCAGATTTTCAATAAAGGAAATCTCGTGAAAAGCAATTACGAATCCGTTCAAACGTGATCGTAATTTGACTAGCACGAAGAAGTTGTGGACCCGAGCCTGTGGACCTCTTACTTCAACAAGTAAGCGATTTATTATTAACGAATTAGTTTGTTAATTAAACGGGTTTAACACGTAATTACTCGTTAATTATGCATCAAAACTGTCAATTGGTATCAGAGCTTGGTTGAAACCATGTTTTGATGATAATATGATATTTTAATTCAAGTAATTATGTGATTTATTGAGTTAAAAATCATATTAATCATGATTTTATGAAAAATCATAATCTATTGGACTTTAATGTAATTAATTTGGAACCAGCGGGACTAAATTAAATTTTGCCTAACCACGCGGGCAAATTTGCGCACGCGCGAAACGTTAAGGTACCAATCTGAAATTTGACCGCTTACGTGGCACCTGCGTGTCATGGACCTCGATGCAATTTTCGGAAGACTTGGGGATTAATTGGAAATTTTCCCAAAATCCCCAAATCGACACAAACCCTAATCGGGCGATTTGAGCAATTTCGCCCGAAATCGAAATCCGTCGATTTCGTCAGAAATCTGATGATTTTGACACTGTAGATCGACGATAGTCGATTCTCTGGCTTCTCCCCGACGTCCCGATACCACGTTTGTGGATCGACGTCGCCGGAATCGCGAGATCGAGGACGACGACGGCGGAGAGACGCGGAACAAAGAAGACGATCGCGGAGGAGAACGGCTGGACGACGGCCCGCGAGGCCACTACGGCCGTGATCGCGAGGCCGAGACGAGTCGATTGCGACCGGTCTCGGCCCTTGGTTCGCCGCCGTTACGCGGCGGTCGTGGAGAGGAGCGGCGGCCAGTTTTCGCCTTCGTAGTCGGGGATAGAGAAAGAGATGGGGAAAAAATATGCGAGGGGCAAAATCGTAATTTCATGATTTTTTCCTAAAATATTTATACCCGGGTCAAGAAAATCAAAAAATCGGACAGATTGGCTTGGTTTCTTGGTTCGACCAACCCAATTTACGGTCAAAATTGGACTTAAAAATTAGGTTTTTTCTCTTTTAATTGGATAAAATCAGTTTTTATTCAATTAAAATCCAATAAATTGATAAAAATTTTGAGAAATTTTTGTCAATTAGGTTTATTAAAATTATATTTTAATAAACTTAAAAAGAAAATATTTTGGAACGAGTTCCGAGATATGTGAAAGTTAAACTAAAATCACATAAATTGATCCATAGAATGTTCATCAAAAAATTGGAAAATGAGTTTTTCAATCCTATTTGGGGAAAATATGAGTATTAACCCGAAATTGAATTGCAATTGTTGCAAGATTTGATAGCTACTGGAGACAGGTATCTGAACTTCTGTGCAACAGAACTTTGACAGAAGATTCTGAAGCGCCGTTTACCGCTGCGTGTGCCCAAGAATGACATGTATGTCATCGTTGAGCACATTGAGGCTGTTCACCGGGAGATGCAAGAGTGCATCTGGGCCGGAGGTTACGATCATGGAAAGGACTGGCCCTCTATGTTTCGAGATCTCCTGGTCACGATGTAAATTTGAGAAGATATGAGTGTCTTCTCGGCACCCGAGTTCAATACCCATAGAGATGCTCTCTATGGTCTGATCCATTATCTTGAGGATAAGGGTCTTCGCAGAGAAATGATACCTTCTCCTGTTCTGGAGCTGCGAAGCAGTTTGATCGTGAACCGCTACCTCGCTAAGGATTACTATTATAGTTTTCCTCCGCTCCTGATCATTTGGATCATGGATTCAATTCCAGTTCCGGAAAGTACCCTAGAACTTCTCGTCGGATCGTCCTCGGACCCGGATCCAGATATGTATCTGGATTCTCCTACCGGATCGCCTGGACATCCGATCCCTGTGTGATTATATGTTTAACTGTCCCCATGTACATATGTTATTTTTGGGGGACTTTTGTACAATAGGTTGAGACTTTATCTAAGTTTTTTGTACATGTGTGTATAAGCTCAGAATGTACAAAAATATGTAATTAAATAAAGATGTTTGTTTAATTGCTTCCACTTGAATTTAGTATCGATGAACTTTAAACAGTTGAAGTTTAAGATTAATACTTGAATGGTGAGGGGAAGCATGCCCGCGACCCACTTCGATTTTGAGATTAATCAAGAACTACATATCGTTAAAAGTTATGAGTGATTAGTAAATTGAATCATATTGCCAAATCAAATTTCTAATATGTTCTCATATTAAAAATCCCTATAGAAATGTCAGTCGCTTCTAGATCCATCATAGCTGAGCTAAACCGTGAGTTAAAACTCAACGGTGAAAACTATGACAATTGGAGTATGAAAATCCAATATGTGCTTGACGAACAAGAGGTTTTGGAGCACATACATGTCATAATGGATGAGCCTGAAGAAGGCACAACTGCTCAACATAAGCGAGATAAGGAAGCTTATGTTATTTAGAAGAGGAAAAACAAGACTGCTCGATTGATCTTGTTGAGTTCAATGATGGATGATATCACCAGACAATTTCGCGTGCATGACAACGCGAAAGAGTTATGGGATGCTCTCAAACTGAAATTCGGAAAGCTTTCAGTGTCGAAGCTGCGTGCTTTGACCATAAGGTTTGACACCTTTAAAAAGCGTCCGGAGGTTTCCATGAGGAAACATTTGAGAGTGATGTCCAATATGATCAGTGAACTGGCAGAGGCTGGTCACATACTCAGCAACGAGCAGCAGATTCAAGCTGTCATCCGTTCTCAACCACAAAGTTGGGAACAGATGAAGATGAATCTTACCCATTCCGATCATTTGGTAACATTTGATGATGTTGCCAGACACCTTGAGCTGGAGAAAGATCGCCTCCTAGCTATGAAATCCCACCCTGAAGCCCATTCGATTTGTTCGACTGGGAGTGGTGGGAAAAAGAAGAAAGGTAAATGGAATGGTAAGTGTAAACAAACTCCAAAGGCTGAAAACCATGGAACCAAGTTGGATGACTCAAAGGCTAAAAAGAACAAGCGGTTTAACATTTCAAAAGTGAAATATTTTAACTGTCAACAGAAGGGACATTTTGCAAAAGATTGCAAAATGCCTAAGCAGGTACATCTAAACTCAAGTGTGAGTAAATTGTATGTATCCTCTTGTACCCTTCTAACTGAATCACATTCTATGTGGGTGATTGATTCAGGAGCGACAGACTATATAGCTAGAGACCGTGGTTCGTTCGTTGAGTACAGGCGGTTGCCGGCTGGAGCAAAAACTATTTTTTTCGGTAACAACTCATGCGTGGATGTGAAAAGCCTAGGCACTTGTAGATTACACCTTCGTGGTGGTCGTGCCCTTCTTTTACATGACGTGTTGTTTGCTCCAGACATACGAAGGAACCTGATCTCAGTTTCAGCCTTGATGTCTTTAGGTTTTCGGTTGTCATTTGAGAACGACACCGTTAGATTATTTTTGGATGATGCCTATTTTGGCCTTGGATATATATCGGAAGGTTTTTTGATTCTGGATATTGATTTTTTTGAAAGTTTTTCTTTTGTCACTAGTTCAAACTCATCAGAGGATGATATTAAACTATGGCATTCTAGACTTGGCCATATCGGTCAGGATCGTTTAAACCGTCTAGCTAAGGCAGGACTGTTGGGCAATATAGAGAAATCTATATTACCTAGTTGCGTATCCTGTCTAGAAGGGAAAAGCACTAGAAAACCTTTCGGTACTGGGGCTAGAGCCAAATTTCCACTACAATTAGTCCATTCTGACATATGTGGTCCAATGAACGTGAGGGCAAGGCATGGAGCATATTACTTCATCACCTTTATTGATGACTGTACTAGATATGGTCTGATATACCTGATTTCTCACAAGTCTGAAGCCTTAAACTGCTTCCTGACATACATGAGTTTTGTTGAGAATCAGAAGGATAGAAAGATAAAGGCCTTACGAACTGATCGTGCCCGAGAATATCTTTCTGATGAGTTCAAAGCTCTATGCATTGAAAAAGGAATTGAACATCAGTTGTCCATTCTTTATACACCACAGCAAAACGGAGTTGCTGAAAGAAGGAATAGAACCCTTCTTGATATGGTTAGATCGATGATGGCAGAGGCAAGTTTTCCTATATCATTCTATAGAGATGCGCTCCTGACTGCCACATACGTTCTAAACCGTGTTTCCTCTAAGTCTGTTACAGCCACTCCTTACGAAATGTGGACAGATCGGAAGCCCGATTTATCATATTTTAAGCCATGGGGGTGTGCGTCCTATGTCTATTCTACCTCAAGTGCTTTCGATAAATTAGGACCGAGAGGTAGAAAAAGTATCTTTATAAGATACCCAGAGGTATCTAAAGGGTACGTGTTCGTGGGTGAACTGGACAATGGACATGTAACAGAATTTGAATCACGCGATGTCATTTTTTGGAGAATAAATTTCCAAAATTGGGGGAGGTTAGTAGTGACCTTACCCTTTATGAGACAAATGAACCAGATTCATCTGGATCACTTCTTCCGAGTGGGAGAATTGAGGAGGAAGATAGAGATTTTTCAACTCAAAATGATCTGGAAGGTCGTGATCTGAGTCCTGTAAGGGAGGTAATTCCTTATTCCAGTGGGAGTACGGTATTTCCACCTAGTGGGAGTGCAATTCCTGGATATGATGAATATATGAGAGATGTTTATCAAAACCGGGAATACCGTAGGTCTAGCAGAACTAGCATACCACGCCGACGATTTGACATCGAAGGCGAGGCTAATGCATTCTTGGTATCACTAAAGAAATTTGGTGGTCCAAGTGAAATTCTTCTGGCCATCCTGCAGGATGAAGATGAACCTAAAAATGTATCTGGAGCATTGTCATCTCCAAAACGTGATGAATGGATGAATGCAATGGATGAAGAAATATCTTCTATGATCAAAAACTAGGTTTGGGATCTGGTTGACCTACCTAAGGGGCGTAGGGCAATTGGGAATAAGTGGATTCTCAAAATCAAGCGCAATGCAGATGGCAGTATCAAAAGATACAAAGCGCGTTTGGTTGCCCAAGGATTTAAACAACAGGCTGGGATAGACTATGAGAAGACTTTTGTACCTGTTGTTAGATTTACGTCAATTAGGGTCATTTTAGCTATGGTTGCTAACATGAATCTAGAATTACATCAAATAGATGTAAAGACTGCTTTTCTCCACAGAGAATTGGATGAAGAAATCTATATGATTCAGCCTGAGGGCTACATTCAAAAAGGCTGCGAACACAAAGTTTACAAATTGAATAGATCAATTTATGGTCTTAAGCAGTCATCTAGACAGTGGTATATTCACTTTAATAATACGATCATGCAGCATGATTTTATAATGATAGACGAAGATCACTGTGTGTATGTTAAGCGATCAGGAAAGAAGTTTGTTATCATCACCTTGTATGTTGATGACATACTTTTAGCTGGAAATGACATGGGATTTCTTGTCAAAATCAAAGATTGGTTATCTTCCAACTTTGAAATGAAAGACATGGGTGAAGCGGATTACATACTCGGAGTTAAGATTTTGAGGAATCGTTCGAAAAGAATAGTGTCACTTTCACAAGAGACATATATTCGCAAAGTAGTAGAACGTTTCAATTGTGATCACAGTAACCCAAAGTATGTCCCATTGGTTAAAGGTCATAATTTGTGTAAGGACATGTGCCCAAAAATAGCTAAACAACGTAGGGACATGGAGAAGATTCCTTATGCCAATGCAGTTGGATGCCTGATGTACGCAATGTTGTGTACTAGACCTGACATTTGCTATGCTGTTGGGATAGCAAGCAGATATCAGTCTGATCCAGGCAGTGCTCACTGGAAGGCTGTCAAAGGGATTTTGAAATATTTGAATACTACTGTAGAATACTCCTTGTGCTATCAAGGCCGTGACCTGATAATGAGTGGCTATACTGATGCTGATTGGGGAGGTGATGTGGATAAGAAAAAGTCTACATCTGGATTTGTTTTCTTGTTGAACGGGGGTGCTGTCTCATGGAGCAGTAAGAAGCAAACATGTGTATTCCTGTCAACAATGGAAGCAGAATATGTAGCTTCAGCTCATGCTGCACAAGAAGCGGTATGGTTGAAGAGATTCTTAAGCCATCTCTCCCTGATCAACTCGACGGAGCCAGTGAGTCTATTCTGCGACAACCAGGCAGCTATAGCATATGCTAAGGATCCTAGATTCTATAGCAGGGCTAAGCATATAGATATTAAATTTCATTTTGTGAGAAATTTAATAAAATATAAAGAACTGTGTATGAAACACATATCTACACGAGATATGGCCGCAGATCCAATGACTAAAGCATTACCTCGAGAAGTGTTCGAAAAATATGTTAAGTCACTGGATTTACGACGGTTTCGTTTGTAATCCAATTAGTTGGAATAAAGGAATTTTTTATTTGGCAATATGAGTTAAATGTGAAACATGTTGGACAGAGAAGTAGCCCACTCACACAGGTGTTTACCTCAGTGGGAGTTAAGAAGTTGATTCCTGGCTGAGATGAGGCAGTTATTGGACATTCATAAGTGCATGTCCTATGGCGGAATACCGTCTTGCTTAAGAGCAAGTTTTCTTATGGGATGCAGGAATAAGTTGCTGCATTTGGATTTTCTATAATCCATATGATAAGATATAAGTGGAACTTATCATACTGTCTGTCCTATTAGCCTAGAGTTAAGCTAAGGCTGATACTCTAGTATGGTTTTAAATGACATGCGTTCCTTTAAAAAGGAAAATACACCGTAACACGTGATCAGTATCATGTGTGCTACTCGACCACTGGATGGGATGAAAATGTTGAGTGATTTCACAATCCCTGGTGTGAGACTAACTTTCGAGAATTATGATTCCCGAAACCTACCCTTAAGATCCTAAACGTATTCTGGAAGTATGATCCAGTGCTGCTAGCTTGGAAAGTTCATGAAAAGGTTATGGCATAGCGATTCGACCTGGCAGGGCTGACCAGAAAAGCAGGCTGTATCATTATGAAAGGAATATAGTTAAGGGAGAAGGAACTATGTTCATCACATTCTTAGTTTCGAGGTTCAGGTGCACCAATTGTATTGAAAAGTACAATAGTGAACCCGAATATAATTGTTTGAAATCACTGATGTGAACAATGGAATGTGACATGAGTCCTGGGGTAATAGCATACATTATACAAGAAGGTTGTCGAGATGCTACTATTCAAGTAGCCTGAGTGTCTGTGCTCTTGAATTTGGCTTAACATACTCGACGTGTGGTGGTCGCACGAAATCCTTTAAAGAAATCTGATAACTGTTGATCTAGGTCAATAATAATTGAGTGGGAGATGTTAGACCTTAGGCCCAATAGGCAATTATTATTGTGCCTAATTGGGCCCGGACCCATTAGGCCCATAAGTTGGGTTGGATGGGACTGTCAACCCGCGTTGACCGGCCCGAAGCCACGCAAGCACCACGTCAGCGTGACGTGGCGCTGACATCACATGTGGTAGCCCACGAAGCGCGCCACGTGGTGCCACGTGGCAAAGCTAGGTGTAGTCTTGCCACGTGGCGGACATGTGGTCCAAAGCGCCACGTGGCAAAGCTATGTGTAGCCTTGCCACGCGGCCTGAGGCGCCACGTGGCGTGCCACGTGGCACATTTTGGTTGTCCGGATTTCTCTATAAAAGGGGAAATCCGGCTGGACCAATTTGTAACTTTTCCCACAACCACTCAATAAGAAAGGAAAATTCCGGATCAGTTCCAGAATTTTTATCAGATTTTCAATAAAGGAAATCTCGTGAAAAGCAATTACGAATCCGTTCAAACGTGATCGTAATTCGACTAGCACGAAGAAGTTGTGGACCCGAGCCTCTGGACCTCTTACTTCAACAAGTAAGTGATTTATTATTAACGAATTAGTTTATTAATTAAACGGGTTTAATACGTAATTACTCGTTAATTACGCGTCAAAACTGTCAAAATTAAACCTAAATTATTCTTAAGAAAATTTAAATTCTTAACTATTTAAAAAAAGAAACGGTCTACTTTGTACTTTCCCCTAAACAGATCTAAAGTTAAAGAATATGGATATGTTCTCTTAAGTATTCTGTAGTTTCACACATTTTTACTTAAGTGCCATGTAATTTCACTTTGGTGACAGAGATTTTTCAAATTTGACACTTTTGGTGACAAATTCTTAACCAGAGTTAGTTTTTTCCTTGTTGTCATTTCTATGGTTATCTACGTCAATGCCACGTCATATTTTTTATCCTACGTGGCACACTGACATGGAAAATCTGAAATTTTTTTCACTTAAGGCTCCATATTTTACGTCATATTTTGTTTTATTTTGGTTGATTTGGGAGATTAGCGATTTAAGAGGAGAATTTGTTCAACATTTCCACGTCAATTTCCTAGAGAAATATGACGTGGCGCTGACATGACGCTTACGTGGATAATAACAAAATGCCAATTGGAAAATAACTAACTTTGGTTAAGAATTTGTCACCAAAATTGTCAAATTTGAAAAATCTCTGTCACCAAAAGTGTCAAATTTGGAAATCTCTGTCACCAAAACAGAAAAAATAAAACTACAAAGTACTTAAGTGAACATATCCGAAAGGAAAAACATAAACTGAAGAATTGCAATTCAACACCGGAAAAGCGGATACAAGAGAGTGCATGTGCAAATGACTGAAACTGGGTTTTTTATCCACGCTGATTGCCAACACGGTGCTTCTGAAATCAGTAGTATTCCTCAAATTTGTATTACCAGTAGCTTAAATCAAAGTCTTTCAGAATGCCATAGTAACCCCAAAGTTGCAGGTCTTACCACACTAACTACAAAATTAGATATTAGTTCGTTTTTTCAGGGTTCTCTCAATATCTTACGTTTCAATTCTATCAAAGCACTTTTCACTTTAAATTCCAGCAGAACTCATCTTTCAGAACCGGAAGAAAAAGATCCAACTTGTTGTGGCCAATAGAAAGAAGGAAGTAGAACATGGTTGAAGGACTGAATGAGGAAATCTCAGCTGAGAATCTATTGCATCATGTTCAAGTTCACACGTGGACAGAAACAGCAAAGAAAAAGAAGAAGATCCACCTATAGCTGAAACAAAAAACACAAAAACAAACGTTTCAGTAATCTATTCCAAAGAAAAGTCTCTTCGTTGAGTTCAAAAAGAAACAGCCATTTCACTAACTAACTACAAGCTCCATCCTACAGCAGAGAAACATTTAGAAAAAATTGAAAGCAAGTCAAGCTCAGTCGAAACCTTTATCGGAGAAAGGCATAGGGAAGTGAATTCCCATCGCATGCGCCAAAAAGCGTAGAGAAACGCGAGCGAGAACAAAACGGCTCCGAGAGCAGCACGTTCCTTCCTTACACCTGAGAACCATATGCCACAATCTCAAACACACAATGTGCATAAAATGATTAGGGTATGGACGTAATGTTCTATGGTGAATATCTTACCAAATCTATAAACTTTTAGGGAAAATTATGCTCCAGTGCTCCGTGTTTGTTTTTATATGCTCTCGGACCCTTCTATTTTTTGAAAATCGATTATGTTACCACTCTAGTTTGAGAAAATTATACTTTCGGGTCCCTAAATGAGTTTTTTCTTTTTTTGTCATTAAAATGATAAAAAATATCCTTGGAACAAAAAAAAAAAATTGCTGACATCATCTCTTCTTCTCAGGCGAACCAAAAAGAATCCGGCAAACTGATCAAAATTTCTAAATTTGATGGTTGCTGCAAACCAAGCATCAAAATTCCAACAGAGACAAAACAATCGACAGAACCCAACATCAAATTCCAGAATCGTTCATCCCCATTATTGAACTTCTTTGTCAAACACGACAACAACGACGGCGGACCCCGAAGAAGGCAAGATGGAGACAGCGTTTTAACGAAGGGGAAATTGTGGGTCAGATGGTGACCAGGTCCTCGACCGCCTCATCAAATCCGCCACCGGGGAGGATGAGGAGGCGTAGGCGAAGAGGAGTGGTCGGGTCAGTGGGCTAGGACGTCGCGTCATCCTCCTCCTCGACGGCGGTAAGCTCAACGCCGTCGTCATCCCTATAACTGATGATGGAGCTTGGAACACGAAGGCTGTCCAATTTAATCGATTGGGATGAAGCTGTCTTCATGTCTTGATTAATCGATTAGGATTTGAAGCCACCAAATTGGTGTTTAATCAATGTCGGTTTGATTATCACCAAATTCCTGGAGAGGACGAAGATCAACGATTGGGTTCAGGCCCAACCTCCGCTGACCTCCCCTTCCCCGTCAATGAAGCCGATTTGGGTCTCACCGAGTTGGTTTCTTGATTTAGAATCGATCTGGGTCACGTAATTGGTTTCTTGATTTAGAATCGATCTGGATCGCCCTCGATTTGCCGACCCTGAAGCCGCCCCCGATTCGCTGGTCGAGGCCCTCACCTATGGCTGCCCCCCGACCCCTTCGACGAGACCTGCTATGCCATCGGGACTGCGTTCTCGATCGTTCTCGTTCTCGGTGTCATTTTTGTTCTCGGCATTGTTCTTGTTATCGGCGTCATTCTTGGAGCTTCCTTTCTCATGGACTTATGATTTCTGATTTTAGGGTTCTCACAGAATTGGAAATTTTTTAGAAGGAAGAAGACGAGATGATGTCAGCGATTTTTTTTATTTATTATTCTAAGGGTATTTAGATCATTTTGTTGACAAAAATGGAAAAAAGAGCTGCTAACGTGCGCTAAGGACCCGAAAGTATAATTTTCTCAAACTAGAGGGGCAACATAATCGATTTTTCAAAATAGAGGGGCCCGAGAGCATATAAAAGCAAACACGGAGGACTGGAGCATAATTTTTCCAAACTTTTACAATGTTATTACTCTAGTGGCAACTGGTTGTCATGCTCTTGTTACATCTTCTCTTCCTCTCTCTTGTGTTAATTGATATGATTTTGATCATTGTTTAATATATATATATATATATATATTTTAGTATATGAATATGTAGTTGGACTAAATCTTGGTTGTTCTTGCACTTTCGACCAATTCAAGACTGGTTCTGCATTTATTAGGTAATTTAACTATCTTCTGTTTGTCTGCAGTCTCCACTACAGAGTAGTGCTATTATTTTCAAAGGGGCAGGCGACTTTTCTCTATGATCTCTTTACTTTCACAAATTCGAACTTGGAGTTCTCTACCAGGCTACGGACCCTGATGATTTTCCCAACCATGCTAAGTGATATTCAAATATGCTTCACAGGCTGGCTCCGCTGACCCAGTTACAATGACTAGCAGCATCTTCTTGGATTATTTTGATATAGGAATCAATGCTGCCATATTGTCTCAGGTCAGTGGATGCGCAATGTTCACCGTTAAATCGGAATAATTGCATTCATGGGGCGATGTTTATCATAAATCCGTGTCTGCACATTGTCTTGTTTCTACAGGCTGCTAAATCTAGGACGCAAATGAAAACAAAACGAAGATTTCTTTTTTCAATTATTCTTCCATCTGGTCTTAAATACTAGTGAAGTAGCATAGCAAGGCAGGGTCATCTTCGTTGGGTTAAATGCACTTGGAGTCCGAATTCCCAGAGATGTTTATGGAAAAAGATGAGATACTTGTGTTAGGATTGAGAAGACTTCTAGGAAGTAAGTTCACCAAGATGGTTGTCGGTAAACGTTCATAGTTCATCTGAACAAGATGGTGGTTTTTCTCCGACATACAAACTCTTTTCTGTTCTCGGGATGATCATAACTGATGTACTGGGGGACGAAATTCAGTTAGATTTTTATCATCGATGGTTTGACGCAATCTTTGCAGCAAGTGCTTTCCTTTCTTTACTCCTACTCTCGGCGCATTACACCTCTTTCCAAGCCGATAAACATCCAATCGACTGATAGTTTTCGAGTAAGTTTGCCTCCAAAAGATCTAACCTCTTGTCGATTAACTAAATTACCAGTTCATGTTTCAAATTACCGAATCAATATGTCGAGAGGTTTTAGACTCGCCATCCGTTTAATTGATCTTTTTTGAACTTCTGATGAAAGATACACGTGTTTTTAATATCAACTGGTAAGAGAATTGATTATCAGACGTTCGTGTCTACTAGGCGTTATTTTAGCAACCCATGTGGAAAATATAAAGGTTGAAACTAGAGCTTAAGAACAAAGCTCAACTATGGAGAAAGTGACGGTTATGGTGAGAGTGAGTGAAAGTTTAGAGAGAGAAGGGAAGATGAAGAAACGCGTGAGGAGAGAGAAAGAGTATTTTTTATGGGAAAAAAATCTGATTCCATTTTTCATTTCTTTTTCTCTGTACACATCAGTCCTTTTATACAAAAGTATATACACGTGTCAACCTATTATTCATCCACTCAAACATTAACTTAACCAGCTGGCAACTCGCATGGTGACCTGCGTGTTGACCCACGAACTGACCCGTTAACCCATTTTGGCTTAACGGTCTTCTTTCCCTTTTTTGTCTTTGATTGAAAAGATGCTGCAGCAACACTTTGATCTTTGTCCTCTTCAACATCTGGCTCCAACATCTCATCTTCTTGATTATAGCTGATGGCATTTGACACCCCCTCGTAAGTTGGACTATGAATATCCAAGAGTCCCAACTTACGAACCAAGAACTCAAAATACCTCATGGATAATCCTTTGGCCAGGATGTCTGCTAGCTAAAATTATGTCTTCACGTGAAAGTGCTTGACCTGCCCCCTTTGTACCTTTTCTCTTACGACATGACAATCAACCTTTATGTGCTTCGTTCGTTCATGAAACATAGCATTCTCGGCTATATGAATTGTCGGCTTACTATCACAATAAATTAACGCAGGACTTTCATGTGCATTCCTCAGATCTTCCAACAAATACTTGACTCATTGTATCTCTCGAGTTACGGAAGACATTTCACGATATTCTGCTTCTGATGATGAACAAGACATTGTTTATTGTTTCTTCGCCTTCCAAGAGACTAAAGAATTGCTAATGTAGACACAATACCCTGTTACAGACCTGCGTGTATCATAGCAAGATGCATAGCTGCTATATGCATATGCTTTTATCTTCCCATCTGACTTTACTGGGTAATAAAATCCCATTCCTGGTGCATTCTTGATATACTTCAAGACATTATATGTAGCTTTCAAATGCACATCTGTAGGCTTAGTTAAATATTGGCTCAATTGTTGCACAATGAACCCTATATCAAGTCTTGTAATTGGCAAATACAACAACTTTCCAACAAGTCGTCTGTATAAGCACGAATCTTCCAATATCAACTTACCATCTACTGTTTCTTTATAAATAGGTTTTCCTTGTTGATCAAATGCAAGGGTGTCCAATAACGTGCCTCCTTCATCTTCCAATTGTATACTTGTGTCAACAAGAGCTTGTCTTGGCTTACAACCAAGATATTCCACATCTGTCAAAATTTCCAGAGCATACTTCTTTTGACATAGATGAATACCTTTAGAATTCCTCGCCATTTCTAAACCAAGAAAATATTGCAACTTTCCCAAGTCTTTCAGTTTCAATAATTTCTCCAAATGCCTCTTGTTGTCGTGATTATGTCTTCTGAAGTACCAGCAAGTATGATATCGTCTACGTATACTAACAAGGCAATAAAAGAGTGAGAATCCTTCTTGGTGAACAAAGAAGGATCATTCTGAGAATGTATGAACCCAATACCAAGTAAGATAGAAGTCAATTTTCCAAACCATTGTCTGCTTGCTTGCTTTAAACCATAAAGAGATCGCTGCAACTTACAAACCTTGCCTCCATCCCCCTCCTCAAGTTCCAAGCCAAGAGGAACTTGCATATAAACCTCTTCATTCAACTCACCATAAAGAAATAAGTTATTCACATCCAACTGATGCAAGAGCCACCCTTTAACAACCAAACTAATAAGAACATGCACAGTGGACATCTTAGCGACGGGGCTGAAAGTCTCAAAGTAATCAATGCCAAGAGATTGAGTAAATCTTTGTGCAACCAAACGTGCCTTATACCGCTCAATACTACCATCAGCTCTATGCTTGATTTTATAGACCCATTTGTTACCAACAACCTTCTTGCCGGGTGGTAACCATGTTAAAGTCCAAGTCTGGTTCTGATCAAGAGCAAGAAGTTCCAACTTCATCGTGTTAAGCCAAAATTCATCCTTGATAGCCTCCTCATAGGTACGAGGCTCAGATTTGCCAACCACTGAGCAAGTAAAGGCTTTATAACTAGAAGCTAGATGACAAAAAGTAAAATAGGAACTAATTAGATAAGGAGTAGAAAGAAAAGAAGCAGCATAGGTATGAAGCAAATTCACCTATGCTGGAGAGTGATCATTTGAGTGCGATAAAATCACATTATGGGTATAGTCATGTAAGTAGTGGGGAAGTGTTTTAGCACGAGTAGAGTGCCTCAAAGGGAGTTCAAGGGCTGGTTCAGGTGAGGATGGTAAAGATGATGGTTGGTCTGGAGAAAGAGAAGTAACAGGTTCAGGTGTAGTTTGACTGATATCAGAATCTGGAAAAAGATAAGGTATCTGTTGCACATAGTCTGCAACTTGACAAGGCTGAAAAAGATGATCTTGATACACTGATCCATCTTGGAAAGGGAAAATGTGCTCATAAAAAATCACATCCCTTGATACTATTGTCGAATGACAGGCTAAGCCATATAACTTGTACCCCTTTGTGCCAATAGGAATTCCCAAGTTGACATATTGGCGAGCTCGTGGTTGGAATTAGGTTCTATGTGGTGAAATAGTGGCGGCATAACTAAGACACCCAAAAACTCGCAAATGCCTGTATTCTGGCGCCTTCTTATATAATAGGTCATATGGTGTTTTGTTGCTCAAATTTCGAGATGGAACTTTATTTATCAGATAAGCTGCATAACGAACTGCATCTGCCCAAAAACTAGTTGGCAAACTAGCTTGTAACATAAGAGATCGTGCCATGTTTAAGAGAGTTTGATATTTTCTCTCTACCCGCCCATTTTGCTGAGGGGTATAAACGCAGCTAGTTTCATGAATTATCCCTTGATCTCCAAAATAATCACTCATCAAGAATTCATTTCCTTGATCTAAACGTACCTTTTAAACTCTTACTCCAAATTGGGTATGCGCCATCTCACAAAAACTTTTGATTAAACTTCTAACTGCAGACTTATCAGTCATCAAGGAAATTAAGAAACCTCGAATGATTATCAACCACTGCGAGAAAATAATGATATCCATCATAACTTGGTAAAGCAAACTTCCCCCAAATGTCTACATGAACTAATTCAAAGATTGCATATGCTACAGCGGTACTTAGAGAAAAGGTAACCTCTTGTGTCGAGCATAATGACATACATCACAATGGTCCATAGTTTGAGCAATCACATTACTAACCAAAAGATGTATCTGCTACAATTTATTGATAGGAATGTGGCCAAGTCTAAAATGCCACAGGTTAATGGAAAAAGATTTATAAACTGATGCAGCTATAGGTTTACAATGGTCTAAGGATTTAGACATCTGTGGTTGGAAAGAAAGGTCTAAAAGGTAAAGGCCATGTGATTCTATGGCGCTACCAATCACTTTCGAACTGATTAGATCCTGAATCAAACATAAATTAGCTTTAAAACAAAGTTGAAAGGGAAAAGATATGGTCAACTGACTAACTGACAATAGATTGAATGCAAAGGAGGGCACGAGCAAGACATTGAACAAGTATATGTCTTGAGATAGTTTAACAGTACCACGGTGTAGGGCAACTATTCTGTGGTTGTTTGGTAGTGTAATAACCACATCAGAAATTGGATGATGATTTATGAAGTATTAGGATGAACAAGCAATATGATCCGACGCTCCTAAATCTAAGATCCAAGTACAAGCAGAACTCCTACTAGCACAGGCTCTATGAAAAGATAAAGATAGAGATGAAATACCAGAAATATGGTCAGATCCTATGAAATTGACTTGTGGCAAATTGCTCAGTGGTGGGAGACCAGGAACATTGTCTCTTGGTGTTGCTGAGTGTTGAATCAACTTGATGAGGCCAGAGTACTGCTCTAGGGTCAAAGCCAATTTAGCTAGACCCGACTTCACCTCTTCTAAACCACCTGCAGAAGCTTGGTTAGTAGAATGCGAGTTACCTCCTCTGTAACCCGTAGAAGTCCTGCCATTACGAGGTCCATTGTTCGCATATCCCTGTCCAAAGATAGAACCACTAGCACTTCCAGAAGCAGGTCTAGAGCCATTCCCTGAACCATTATTGGTGAACTTGAAGTTTGGTGGAAATCCATGCTTTCTATAGCAATTTTCTATAGTGTGTCCATCTTTGCCACAGTAAGTACAAGTAGCCTGCTTCCCATTACCATTCCAATTCCTCTTAGCATAACCACCAATATTCACAGCATTGATAGAATTTGAACCACTAGCAATATGTGAAATCATATTAGCAGAGCAAATATTTAACAGCTGTTACAACATATTTGCAAAGCAAGCAATATAGCCCTATTGACATCAGGAAGTGGATCCATCAACATGATCCGCGAAGTAATGTTGCTATAGTTCTCATTGAAACCAATCAAGAAATGAATCAACTGATCATTCTCTTGATATAAGTGTGAAGTCCTCACCGATGCATAATCTGCAGATCTCTTCTCAGTATCCACACATTTACATAACAATAGAGGCCTAAATTCATAGAAATTATCCCACAATGTCCTGAATGATGTGAAATAATTAGTCACTGTAAGTGCTCCTCGCTTCAAAGAACACAATACCATCTTTAACCTAGCAATCTTCATGGATTCTCCTCGTCGAAACCTCCCACGAAGATCCTACCAAGCCTCAGCAGCAGTTTCCAAACAACTAACACTTCTAGCTATTTTAGGTTCCATCAATCCTACAAGCCAACTCAGTACCATACTACTGCAACTTTCCCAATCATCATAACTAGAATCATCTACTTCAGGTGGATGCGTAGATCTATCAACCATAGGCCACTTCTTCTTCAACCTCAAGGCTCGTTTTATATATCTACTCCAGCTAAAGTAATTAGTTGCATTAAGAAGAGGAGTTACCAGAATTAATGCGGAATTTTTGGTCGGATGAAGGTAATACATCATATTCTCTGGCAAATTCCCCGATCCTGGTTGAGAATGAGCTGATCTGCCCTGGCGACTGTTCACTGCTGAAGAAACTGCCATTTCTTCCAATCGTGAGCTTTTCTTCATCACTCAAGATCAAATCGTAGTGTAAACCAGTAGATCGTCACTAGACTAGCTTTGTCTAGAGCTCTGATACCATGTGAAAAATATACAGGTTGAAACTAGAGCTTAAGAACTAAGCTCAGCTATGGAGAAAGTGACGATTATGGTGAGAGAGAGTGAGTGAAAGTTTAGAGAGAGAAGGGAAGATGAAGAAACGTGTGAGGAGTGACTGTATTTTTGGTGGGAAAAAATCTGATCCCATTTTTCATTTCTTTTTCTCTGTACACATCAGTCCTTTTATACAAAAGTATATACACATGTCAACCTATTATTCGTCCACTCAAACATTAACTTAACTAGCTGGAAACTCGCATGGTGACCCGCGTGTTGACCCACGAACTGACCCGTTAACCCATTTTGGCTTAACGATCTTCTTTCCCTCTTTTGCGTTTGATTGAAAAGATGCTGCAGCAACACTTTGATCTTCGTCCTCTTCAACATCTGGCTCCAACATCTCATCTTCTCGATTATAGATGATGGCATTTGACAACCCACCAACCGATTAACTTCCCTTGCGTTCTGTGCCTGGATCTGAAGCACAACTGAGATTGAACAACCATTTTAGACAAACTGTTAATATCATTTTAATTTGTTGTTTGTCTGATTAATGTACTTTATGCGTTTTACATTGCAATGAAGGTCTATGACATAGACGTCCACATTATCAGTTCTTTTGTTAATTGCTGCAAAATTTATCATTTGCAAGTACGAAAAGTTTAATTTGACCACTTCCAATATAACAAAACTCTTTTAAAAAAAAAAAACTCTTTAAACAATGTAACAAGCTCGAAGCTTGGGCGTTAATGGCGAAGGTGAGTTTTGGCTGGGAAACAATTAATGGTGAGGGAAAAGAGAGAGAGAAAGGAGAGGTAGAAGATATGATGACAGATATCTGATTTCTTGTAAAATGTCAATCATATCGCTGTAGATTCTCTGAACTACCTTTTATACTCCTATTGAGGCAGTTTATCAGACACTATTACAATTCAGTACCTAAACTTCCTTTACATCTCAATTCAGTCATAAATCGATTACAAACAACTTTTTCATATTGTTTTTGTCATTAGATCTGAATCGATTGGTCCAACCGCATTGACCACCGATCTTACGGTCCTCGAGATTTTGGTATTGAACAGACTAGCACTCGAGCAGTCGGACTGTGCTTTTTAAGACATTGCTCTCAAGTGACACTCTAGAGAACGTATTGTTCTCCTCGGCTATTAAATTCTCTGAGGACTATTGGCTACTTGTACTTGGTAGAGCGTCGAGGGAAACCAACTTTTTCAAAGTAAGCGTCCATATCCAACTTAACAACTTAAAATCTTAAAATCATTTAAAAATGATAAGCATGTAAAATTTAATATTACTCTCATAACCAATGTATGATTAAACTCTAACATAAATATTCGACTTTAGATTAATAGATTTATGTGAATAATGTTGTAGATGCTAGATAATTATAAAAACAAAATTTTTTCTTAAGGATAATTTTTTTGGAAAAAGTTTATTTTATTATGTTATTGGTTCGACTTTTGACAAGTCGGTTAAATATTTTGTGTGAACACTCGTGATTTTTTTTCTCCGTGGACAAGCTAGTTGCTTACGTCGACATAACACGTTATTATTTTTAACAGTTAGTTTTGTGACTACATACGTGGACAATTTTCAACTTTTTTCCAATAAAATTGGTGTCTTTTTTATCTTGGTAATTTAACAACTGTTTATGTCAATGGCTTGGGGGTCACGTCGACATGAACGACTAATTGATGAAAAAAAATAAATTTGTCTCTAAAATTGACACCACAATAATATCGAAATCTTTACCATGATGGTTAGATACCCAAAATCGAAATCATAGGTTACAAAATTGAACTTTTCCACCCATTTTTTTTAATACATAATTGCAAGAATGATCATTTTCTACACATTAATGGCACATCTGCCTTCACCTTCGTTGTATTCTTTCCTCATCACCATCATCCACATGGTTAGCCCGACTGCTATTTTCTCAGGTTCCTGTCAAACAGATAATTTTGGCGAATTTTATGGAGATGATGTGCTACATATACTAGGCCAATATCTCTCGGAGGATCAACTTCATCTCTATCCAAAAAATGCTGTCTCAACTAATTGTAACACATTGACGTCCTAACTATATTGGGATACTGATGATCTGTACTTTGCCTCAATATTCTTTTTTTAAGATAAGTTGTGCCTCAGTTTCCTGTATGGAGGAATAATATTGATTATCTGTAGATCAAATTATGTATATTGTTGCATTGCTAGTTGCAAGTGTGATGAACTTGTTTATAAATGTGAAAAATCTAAGTGCCTATTGTTCTTATGACTTTGGGTTGGATATGAAGATTTTAATATAGTATCAGAACGGATTGATAAATCGTCCATTGTTATCCTCATACGGCTCCCGTTTCATCGCACTAATGAACTTCATTTGAGGAGGCGTGTTGAGATTATCGCTTTGTTGACTTCTTTTTTTGTCGTGACTAGGGTTTAAACCCTGGTTACTCCTCACTCTACCCCTCCTTTGTACCATTAGAGCAGTGTTTATTGATGAGCTTGTTTAAATATGTTAAATGTGTTGAGATTACCATATTGTGAAGGGGTGTATTAAAATTACCACGTTATTATATACAAATATACTGAGCTTATTTATAAATATGAAAAATACACATGAAAAGAATAAGAAGATTCTAAAACCTTGGAATTGATATCCAAGTAAATTAAGTGGGATAAACTTCTTTATACAAATAATGAGACCATATAAATTATGATCATTAATACTCTAATTTTTAAGGAATCCTAATCATGCTTTAAAGTCGTTTCTGCATGGAGAGACTCATTACTTCATCTAGTCCCGTGACAGAAATTTTAATCATGATAAATTAAAATCGAGCAATGTCGGACGATGGTGACTCGGGAGTGATTAACTTTTAAGCTTTTCAAAATTTAAGGTTTTCAAGATTCGAGATTAATCCGAAGCGTAATACCAATAGCCTGAAAGACCATGTACAAGTTAGTCTTCTCAAGGGTTGGTGAAAGAAGGAATGAAAATTAAAAGGATATCTTATGTTATATATAGAATTAATAGATCCATGAGATTAACTTATAAAACAAAAAGTATTTATGAGCTAAAATCATCATCTTCCACAATCTTCTAGTGGAAAGAAAAATTGTAATGGTATCACCTAACATAACCAATCCACCAAAAGTGTTGCCTCAATTGTAGGACCTTCCCTGTCTTTTCCATTATCAAACCTTGCATACATTAAACTCCACAAGCAGAAACAAGCTGGAGATACAACATATATTATACGAACATCTGATATTTTTGATAATACTCAACTCTGAATAAATTTCTATTGTGAAATTGGATGATTTATGCAACAAGTTGTTAGACAGTTTTAATGGCCAACTAAGTTGTAAATCAAGAGAACATAAACAAATCCCTGCCAGTGGGAAAAGGAAAAGGATAAAGGACAAAGGTGGTCATGTCTATATGGTAAAGGAATCTTTAGTGTCCTCTCAACCAAACAAAATCAAGCTTATTTCTCATGCTTCTACATTGTTGTTGTTACTTTATATGACATCAAAGTTATGGATGTCAACAAGTATTATATACTACTAATAAAGAGTAATTTGCGTTTAGCCCATAAACTCGGCTAGATCTACTTATCCAGGTTTGATTAGTTCTCGCTTAAAATGTCGAGTGTGGATGAGATGTGCTGACGTGTCTATTTATCGAGTCGGATATGTTTAAAGGAGACCCAAGTTAATAACAACGATATTAATCTTATTTGAAAGAGGAAAACCAACATATATCAGCTGCAATTTCACAAGTAGGACACAAGTGAGGCAAGCGAATAAGGAGACATCTGAAGACAGACATTCCAAGTTGCAGACAAGACTTGGTCAGTTAGGGAGCTTGTCTGTCACTTCTCTTGTAACCGGTTTCAGCAACTTCCACTGCTTTGTGGCTGTTGCAACTCAGTATCCCATTCGGCCGGATTCTCGCCTTCGCCATTGATCTTGGACTCGGATTGATCCCTCCTCTTCCTGACAGTTTCTTGTCATCATAATCAGAAACAGCAGAGGAGAAATCAGCTGCACTGGCGGTAACAACGCTCCATTCGATGCAGGCCTCGCTTGGCTCATAATGGCTCGGAGACATGCCTCCTTCTGCTTCCTTTGCAAGCATAATTGGCTTGAGACCGCCTATTGCGAAGTTCTCTATCTCGAAAAGGTCCGAGCTTTTATCGCTTTTGATGCCATCACAGGCCGGATGGCTGCTTGTTGAAGTTGTGGTCTTAACATTTGAGTCCTTAGGAATGGCATCCCAGCTCAGGACAGAGTTTCCTCTCCAGGTTCATTGCTATATCCTCTTTCTTTATCGTATGAGATCCGAACACCTTCAACGATGGGCGCGCCTCTTCGTCCTTGGCTCTAACTTGCAGGTTCCTTGCACCAGAGTTAATTGTTGGCATTAAGAAGTAGCCTTCTCTGGCTGAACCAATGGTAGTTCTGTTAGAGCTCGAACTGCGAAAAAACTCGTCTTCCTTGGCCTTGAATCGACGCAAATGCATCCTCGATCCGAGCAATGCCCTGATCAACAAAGGCTGATTGCTTATCCGAACAAGTCACTATGCAGGAAAATCCTGAGAAGGACCACCTCGGATTGGATGATTTTCTTAAGGAACTGGCCAGCAAGGCAGTTTGGCTATGGTAAGTTGATTCAGAAACTATACTTGGAGTTCCTAACTTGCCTGTAAGTCTCTTACTGCTAGGATCAAAACCCGCCTCTGCGAGTTTTTGATGCAAATACTTGCCTTCATCATCGTCATTGACACCAATTACAAGTGGCATCCCAAAGTACTTGTCAGCGCGGAATATCACAAGTTCGCCTTCTCCAGCTTTCGATCTTTCCATGCTCGACGCCTTGGAGATCTCCGGCCTCGAAGTACTACTGATCATGTAAAATCCGGTATGACAATTTAGAAAACTAAAATGACAAAAATAAAAATAACTAGTGACCATGTTGTAATTGGCCAACCACTCCTAGTAAATCTCAACTAACCCACGTTCCAACTTCTTTCCACCTTGATCTCCACGCCCAAAACCCATCTGCTTGAATTTCTCTGCCTCTCAAATAACAGTTCAAGTCTAAATGAAAGAAGTAGAATAGAGAAAACCACAAAAAGACTTCGAACTAGGTGAAACTGAACAACGAGAATGGTTTAAATCGCGAAACGGAGGACAAGGTGCGTGAGCCGCTCGTGAGACACTAAGGCCGCTGCAACTGGCACTGGAATATGGATGCCCGAAAGTTTCTGTGGCACATCGTTAGCTTCGTTTGGTGGCTTAGAGAGAATGAAGCTAATGACTAATGGAACTCTTATGGTGAGATTACACAAAGGTCTCTTTTAACCTGCGAATTAATTATGATACGATATTTCAAGGTAAGTTGTTTTGGGATCGATTCAAAGTGGTTTTGATTTAAATCTGATTTTACGTTTGGATCGAGTAACTGAAATAATATATTGTTGACATTAGTGGGTTTGTTATTTGATTGTTATAACATGAATGAATTACAGTACGCGGTGATTTACTTGTTCTTAATTCCACTGTGTAGTTTGATCCTTCTTTTTCGAGTCTCTACATTTCTAAAATCTTTGCTGACGTTTCCCGTATTTGGTTTTAGATATTTTCGTGTCCCTCGCTGACGTCATTGACTATTTTATTAATTTTTTAATCATGAAATGACAATTATATCCCTGGAATTAAAAAAACAAAGTCATAGTCATCTCCTACATCCCTTCTTCGGCGACTCAAGAACTTTTCCGATGATATCTCCGGCGACACAATTCCACAAAACTGGAACAAGCCCAACCCAGAACACAAATCAACTGAGTTTCAAACCAGAAGAGCTCAGAGCGGAAAAAAATGGATCGATCTGGTTGAAAAAATTACTCAGAGCGGAACCCTAATTTCTGAATTAGCTTATAATTACCCATGGACAACCATCGTCTCACCGTCTTCCTCCTCCTCCTCCTCCTTGTTTCCTTCTCCTTCTCCCAAACGGACTAACCACCTCCTGGACCAGAGCTTCGTACTCATGCACACGGCGTCGGAGTTTGAAGTCGAGGCGATGTCGGAGAATCTCCGCCAGCGGCCAAGGAAGACAAATAGAAATCCTCGTCCTTGGCTCCAGCGGGGGCGTTGAGGCCGCCGAGAAGATCGCAAAGCATCGGCGGGGAGAACGATACTTTCCCGATGCCGGCGATGAAGGCGAGTGCGAGCGTGTAGGGAACGATCCCCGAGGAACACGAGCTATCCACCGGCGCTGGTGGACAATGACGACGACATCGTCGGCAAGGCGGGGCGGAGATCTCATGGTCTCATGAACCTAGAAACCTCGGTGCAGTCGATGGTATGGGGTGGTGGTCTTCTACTGGGCCAGTCGACGTGTAGCTGGGAGTTTCGTCGCTGGTGGTGTCGATGTTCTGGGCCGCCCACGTTGGAGAAGACGAGGAGGTCGGAGAAGAAGGTGAGATGGAATATTTTGATTTTTTAAAGGGTAAATAAGTCATTTACTTAAAAAAATGGTTGATGGCGTCAGTGAGGGAATTGAGAGTATATTAAAACCAAACACGGAAGACGTCAGCAAAGATTTTAGAAATGCAGGGACCCAAGAAAGAGGAAGACCAAACTATAGGGACCTGAGCATAATTTGCCCATGATTTAATTGTTCCTGGTTCTATGTTGTACTTTTGGTTTCTGTGATGCAATTCATTTGTTGGTTGTGATTCATATGTTTGATGGTTAATTGTTGAAGATCAATGATGATATGAGGATTGATGACTTCATGCACTACGATTGTGACTGATTCAGTTATTGGAATTGTGATGTGAATTGGAATTATGGTGATTGGGGTTTGATTGAGTTTGTTTGAATCATGTAGATCCTAGTGAAATTATTAATAGGTTTGAATCCATAAAAACGAGAGGTTATATCGTTTAGGACTTGTCATTGGGGTTGATATGATGACTCCCATAAAAATGGGAGATTATACCGTTTATGACCCTGCCATTGGAAGTGATTTAATGGCACATGCTCATTAGGAAAGACTCTGGAGTTCCTGTCTTCATGTATATCATTAGTAGTTGCATAATAGAGTCGTGCGTTGTTAGGTTTACATAACATGCCACATATTTTTGTTAGTTGTTTGTGTTCATTGCTTTGAGATGAGTCTTTGCAGTATGAGATCGATGAAATAGGATGATCACTTGTTTAAATGCTTATCTGTTGTGTTCATTATTGTGCAACGTTAAAGAATGATATTTGATCTAATAACCGTTTTGAAAATATTTGGGCCTCGCTTTGGGTTGGTTGTTTGGGCAACTTACTGAGTAGTGAAATTCACCAAATTCGCAACGTTGTTTTTCAAGAACATTGAAGACGCTTTGGGTTGGGCTTGAGAATAAAAATTAGGATTCCATAGGCTTTATTTGATATTAGAACTGTGCCTTGTGCAACTTCTAATTGCGAGAAGTTGTGCAACGGTTGTCTCAATTTCAGGTCGTGACAGATCATGGCAGGATGAGAAAGCTGAGATGAGCCTGTCAGCTTGACAATCAAGTTAGCTTGTATTTAGATAGGTAGAGAATGAGGCGTCGCGATCTTGCTATCACCATGCTTTCCAGAGCCTGGAACTTGCCGAGATTACAATGGAGAGATTGGTGGGAAGGGAAAATGGACTTAGGACAAGCTTTTTATAAACGCTAGAATCAGCTTCTGAAACTGACAAGATAGAAGTGAGATGAGATGGTATATAGCTGAACTAAAATACCACTTAGATCCCTGAGAAGACAACTCATGTACAACTAAAACAGTGGGGCTAGTTGCTGTTTAATTAGGAGGGGGAATGAGGTCCTACTGGTTAGTTTTTAGTTGACTAAAGTTTCATCATCATCGTACTGAAGTTTGCACGAGTTTGACGTTGTCTCTTGTGTGAGCACAATGGGCCACATGATTAACCCGATCTGAGTCTGCGTCTAGCTCGGATCGAGTGGCCGGATTATATGTGGTCTGCATAGGGCCAGGTAGCTTGAAGCTCTCATATTGAATAGTAAGTGGTCCTTGTGCTGGAAAACCTTTAAACTAGCTACATTTTACCTGCTTTTGGAAAACTTGGGAAAAGAATTGCAACTCTAATTTAGCTCAATTCTCTGTTGAGGACAATGAACCTACAAGCTGTAGGATCTTTAAAGACATAATCTAGCCTTGTATTTGTTTGCCTCAAGTTATTTCTAATAGTGAAGATCATTTAGGTTGAAGTCATTCACTTGACAACAATCAAATATGCACTAGGTTGTAGTCATCCTCTAGACAGTCATAACGTCTCAAATTTTGATTAGTCGATTTAGTGAATATTTGTTCAATATTCCGGATACTAGATGGGTTTGAAGGAAAAAAACAAAATGGGCTGTTGGAGATATAATCAGGATGCTTTATAAGGCTGGGCTTCAGAATGTGCTAAAAAAAGATACATTATAAGACTGGGAAGTAATGTTAAAGCCGAAAAATATATACAACTGTTGAGGGTGGGATTTGAACCCACGCCCTTTCGGACCGACTCGGCCATCTCAATTTTGATGTTAATTCTCACAAACTAATTTGTACGTTGACTTTTGTTATTGCTAAGAAAAGTACTGACAATAATAATATAATAAAACCGGAAATTAATAGTTAACAAGAGATTGATTCCTTTGTAAATTGAGAAAATATTTATTGGAAGAGTCATCCTTTAAATAAGGTACAAATAATGTTCGATTCAAGTACTAGAAATAAGAGAAAAAATAGATAGAAAATAATAAACTCTTAGCTCTATGCTTTGCAGAAGAGTTTATTATAATGTACTGGTGGCCTATAACGGGTGCAGCTATTCCTTCTGTTACCAACAGGCACTTAGATCAACTGGTGAGAGAGTTGTTCTAGTTTAACCAGGTCTCGAGTTCGATTCTTTGGGTACGCAGCAGTGTTAAATACTTGTTGGGAGAGCTTTGCCACCTTTCAAAGGTCCTACCCGACTCGAATTGGATTAGTCGGCCCAGTGTGCCGGACACCAATGGTTAAACCAAAAAAAAAGCTATTCCTTCTGTTTGAAACAAATGTACATCTAACTTATAAGGTCAGAGATGTATCCATTTTTTAAGCATAAACTTGATGGCACATTTAGAAAGGTTTAAACCACTCAATTAACTAAAATTTTTAAACCATGAAAATGTAGCTTGTCAAAACTCGATTGCAAGCTCAAACTTAGATTAATCGGTTGAGCGAGTGTTGAGATATTAGATTCAAACCATATCTCAATATAGGGTCCTGCTGATTTCGTTAACATCACGCAACCCCAACTCAAGATTACACCAACAGTTCTTCTCAATCTAGGGTCTTGGCGAACCAACCAGACTACATCACACCAGCAGAAAACCACTCCTTTTTCTCGCCCACAACCAATTTGTTATGATCTCAGGACTTAATAGCAATAATAGAAGCCCTTAGGTGACTGAGTTGTAATAGGGCGGATAAGATATAACTTGAGGAACCATTCAGGAAATTTGTAAAACAATTCTAAAGAAACAGAAACGTTTCTTAATCCTCTTTCCCTTCTAGCTTCTTTCCTTTTTTTTTCCTAATTCCAATTCTTGAAACCTTAGATTGATCATTACACAATTGACCCGGAGGCCTCTGATTTCCAAGCCTAACCATTAACACTAACCTAACACATCATCCCCACATTAGGCCAACCACAACCCGAAAAGCACAGCACCAAAACACAGCTAATGAATCTAGATACACATCAAGCAAGAACATTTAAACCATAAAAAGAAAATTTAAAAAGATCTAAACTTGGATGCTCTAACAGTTGGATAAAACAGGGTGAAACGTTTGCTGACAACTTTCTTTTATATATTACAATACTTTTTATACTTGATTGATAACAAGAGTTGTACTTAAATAGAAAGTAAATAAGATTGAGGTACCAAAAATAAGTTTTGTACCGGGATTAAAACATCTCCAGCTCCCCCCTCCAACGTTACAAATCTCCCAATTCGAAAACCCTAAATAGTTGACTACAATTATCTTCAAAGAAGGTTGACCAAATGGAGACTTTTTTTTAGGAAAAAATTCACTTTAGTACCCTGTAATATCACATATTTTTACTTGACTACCTTGTGATTTAAAACAGGTTAAACATGTCCAACTTATTTCAATTTTCATCAATAAAAGGTCCAAGGTAGCTTGGGTAGTTGCCCGAATTTTTTTTATGAAACGACGTAGTTTTATTTTCTACGTTGACCGCCACATCATATGTGTCCGGGATGAGTTAATAATGATGTGACTAGTGATAAATTATCAAAATAATACCATATTTATTTGTAATTTTTCAATTAAACATACCCCAAATCCCTCCTCCTTCCTCCCCATCCATCTCCTCCTTCCTCTCTCGCCATCACACCCACAAACATAATTTCATACTCACAATAACAGAAACAGAAATCGAATTAGACCAAACAAATATAGCCACCAAATCAACAGAACACCTACTATTAAGAAAAACTAAGAAAAATAAAATTAAAAAACACAAAAAAGTCAACACTAGACCCGCAACCTCTCGAGCAAAAAACTAACGCCTTCATTAACAAAATTAAAGAATAAAAAGAAAAACTAAACAAAAAAAGAGAAGAAAAGAAATGTGAGAGATGTTGTTTCCGGAGAGAGCGAGAATTACCTAATATGAGATTGCCAGCGATCGGTCCTCCGGTTGAAGGTGACCCCACGGTACTGAGAGCTCCTGGAGCGTGGGCCCCGCCGGCTCTTCTAACCGTCGTCGCCGGAGACGGCGACGCCTGCTGAACAACTCGCGCCGCCTCATCCTTCCCCTCTCTCTCCACCGCTCCCAACCACCTCGACGGGAACAGCTCCCTCGTCGCCGTGGCGCCGCTGCCCTGTACAATATCGAACTCGATCCTCGGTACGCGTGCCGAGCACGCTTCATCGGCGTCGGCATTGACCACGGAAGACGACGAGTCCGACGTCGCCGCCTCCACCGGCGGCGGGCGGTGAGCCCACTCGGCCCAACGAGAACCCGATTCATTATGTTTCAAGAAGAATCCAGCCATTATAGAAGACCCTAAAAACTTACTCGAGAAATGAAAGCTTAAAGGAGGGATTTAACCGGAGAGGTGGAGGGCTTGGGTTTAGGAGGAGCGGACGAGAGGAGGAGATGGATGTGGAGGAAGGAGGAGGGGTTTGGTGTATGTTTAATTGAAAAATTACAAATAAATATGTACTATTTTGATAATTTACCACTAGCCACTTCATTATTAACTCATTCCGGGCACATATGACGTGCGGGTCCATGTAGGAAACGAAACTAGGTTGTTTCATTAAAAAAACTCTTGCTTATGAAAATTGAAATAAGTTAGATCTATTTTATGTTTTTTAAATCATAGGATAGTTAAGTAAAAATCTGTGATATTACAAGATACTAAAATGAATGTTTCCTCTTTTAAACGTAGATGATTCCATTTTGCACTATCTTCCGGTTTACCGTTGGTGGTTCTCTTTAAAGGAGGTAACCCATCTCCCAAAATTGGAACTTTGTTTCTCTTCCCCTTTAAAGTGCATGGTGTATATTGAAAGGTTTATCTTTTAGATTTTTTTTTGTGAACCTCTAGTATTGTCGAGTATTATTATGTTTATGAACTATTTTTTAATTATTTTTTATTTGTAAAATTTGATTTTTTAGTAAAAACTTCACTTTAGTACACTATAGTTTGGCAATTTCACTTACAACCCTGTGGTAAAAAATTTCGTAAACAGATCCATGAGGTTTCAAAAGGACCTCACATGTAGCTCTCTTCTTGCACAAAATCAAAACTATGTCGTTTTGATGCCACAAAGTTGGAAAACCCGTGTTGCTCATTCACCTCTACCATCACCTCATCCAGCGGTTTATTTTGCACCTCTTGGGCCCACGCAAGATTGCACAAACCTGTCAATGGAGGAGGCGAAGGAAGGGAGGGGAGGAAGCCATCGCCGCCATCTTTCAGGGTCGCGTTAGGGTGGCAGCTCCTCGAGCCTGTAGCCATCACTTCCTGGTGGAGAGGAGGGCGATTGTCCATCACTAGGGTTTTCGAGGATGAAGCGAGCGACGTCGTGGCTCGTGGCAAGGATGAACACCGAGGTTATTGATGCCTCTTCTCGTACATGTTCTCTTCTCCCAAATGTCTGTTATGGTCCAATTCATCATAATGTTCTAGGGTTTTGGGTTGGGGATTTTTCTTAGAGAGGAGAATTTGTTGATGTGTAGGTTTGCAATTCCCGATTGGGTTGAAGAACAATTCATGGTGAACGTTAGCAAAGGGATGCAAAACCAAGGTTCTGGGTTGATTTCTTGGTTTGATTTGTTCGATGAAGGAGGAGAGGGGAAGCGGAAGGGGGAGGGGAAGAGGAAGGGGAAGGAAGATTATGAAAAAATGAAAAACTAATTTGAGATTATTTTAAAATTTTTAACGCAACAACTCAACAATAAATGGGTACAATTTTTTTTGAGTTGGCTTGGCGCGTGTCGATAAAACGACATCGTTTAATTTTTAGGCAGAGAAGCAGCTGCCCGTAAGGTCCTTTTGAAACCTCAGGGACCCGTTTAAGAAGTTTTTTACCACAGGATTGCAAGCAAAAATTGGTCAAACTACATGGTACTAAAATAAAGTTTTTTCTTTTTAAAATACAAGTCCCTTGGACGGTGTTGCGGGGAAATGTGATTTTTGCGCTCCAATAGACGGTTAGACCAAACCCCACATTAGTATTGGTTTATTAATATGAAATTAAGCTCTTACAAAGGTCCATGGTGGAGGAGAGGACAAGAGGCATACTAATATTTGTCAAATTAATTGTGATAAAGCTATGCAAAGGATAGGTGATTAGTGGTAACTAAGAACAGACAAAAAGAATTGATAATATCAAAAGTGGGATTTGAACCCACGACTTTTCGGACCAGTACCACAAACTGGCGCCTTAGGCCATCTTGACTCTGGTACAATCTTCTCGCTATAATTATATATATCATAGTTTTCTGATACATATCCCGCGCAGTCGTAGATTAGAGACCTAATGATCAGTCCAAATGTGAGTATTAATGCCATTTCCAATTCTCGAAAGAAGCCTATCAGAGATGAAGCTTAAACTAGCTGCTCCAGACCCAAGATAGTCTACGCCTCCTGGTGGCATTAAGCAGGTTGGAATTTGTAAAATAAATTCCTTTTAGAATGCGAAAACAGAGAGACCCAATGTCAGAATGTAATCTCTAGATTTGCTTGGCAAGGAGAGCCAAATTAAAGATATGAAGATCCTTGAAGCCTAAGCCACAAGATCTTTGGGAAGTAGTTAGCTTGTGCCAATTAACCTAGTGAATTTTTCTGTTATTTGGATCACCAGACCACCAGAACTTAGCAATAAAGCTGTCGACCTTATGACAAAAGGTTTTGTAGAACAAAAGGAGAGAGGCATGGACAGAGATAGCGATCGTGGACTGGTGGTGACTGGCTTCCTCTGTTTTGTATGGGATATTTGATACACCCCCACAAGTTGGAAGGTGAGGTGATTGAATACCGAGCATTCCCAACTTGGAGAGTAACAAACTCAGCCATTTGGCGGATAACGCCTTGGTGAATACGTCAGCAACTTGAAATTGAGTACCAATATGGAACATCTTGATAAGCCCTTGCTGAATCTTCTTCCGAATGTGATGGCAATCGATCTCGATATGCTTTATCCATTCGTAAAAAATAGGGTTCTCGACGATCTATAAGGCTGAACGATTGTCACAATATAAAAATGCTGGATCAGAATGAGGTAAGCCAAAATCAGAGAGCAAGTATTTAAGCCATTGAATCTCGCTAGCCGTCTTAGAGAGTGCTATATACTCCGCTTCAGAAGAGGACAAGAAAACTGTTGTCTGTTTCTTCGATTTCCAAGATACAAGGGAATTACCGAGGAATATGGCAAATCCCGTGATAGAGCGACTTGAATCCTTGCATTTATCGTAATTTGAATCGCAGTAGGCTTTCATGTGCGGAATGGAAGTGGATCACAAGAACAAGCTTGCTCCCGGAGCTTCCTTGAGATAGTTAAGAATCTGGATCGCTGCACTGTATTGGGTGTCTAGAGGATTAGACATAAATTGCCTCAATTGTTGAACAGCATAGGTGATGTCTGGTTGAGTAGTGACCATATAAAGAAGTTTCCCAACCAGGTGGCGATATGTGGAAGCAGTGACGAGAAGGTCAGCGTCAAGGTCATCCTCGTCATCTGAATTCGTCTATTTTTCTTCTAGTGGTATGCCGGTGGTGGAATTGAGATGTGTGGTAGTCGCCATAAGAGTAGAGGCAGGCTTTCCTCCCAAGAGTCCCGTGTCTCGTAAGAGGTCGAGAACATATTTCTTTTGAGAGACATGGATGTCATCTTTATTGCGAGCGATTTCCATCCCAAAGAATACTTAAGCTGGCCAAGATCTTTCATCTTTAAGTGTTGCTCAAGAAACATCTTTGTTCGATTGTTCACCTCTATGTTGTTACCTGCTAATACGATGTCGTTAACGTACACGAGCAAGGCGGTGAATGACTCGTTATCTTGCTAGAAATAAAGAATAATCTAATGTATATTGAACATAACCAAAAACAAGTAATAAATTGATTAGCTTGGTAAACCATTGACGGCTAGCTTGCTGTAAGCCATAAAGTGATCGTCGGAGGCAGCATACTTTGCCTTTGTCTTCATCGAAAAGGGATAGGGCAGGAGGAATAGCCATGTAAACTTCCTTGTTGAGTTCACCATGTAAGAAGACATTATTAACATCCAGCTGGTGGAGATGCCAATTGTTGATGGCCGCAAGTACTAGCCATGTTCGTACAGTGGTCATCTTGGCGATCGGAGAGAAAGTATTGAAGAAATCAATACCATAAGTTTGTGTATATCCCTTGGCCACAAGTTGAGCCTTGAACTGCTCGATTGATCCATCCGACTTGGGATTGGTTTTGTAAACCCATCTACAATTGATCACCTGCTTTCTTGGAGGAAGAAAAACCAAATCCCAGGTAAAATTGTCCTCTAAGTAGGCGTGAGCAAAAAAAAAAGTAGAACTGGACCAAACAGATCCAAAAAACCGAACCAGACTCATAAATATTTTGATTTGGTTTCATTTGTCAGGCAAAACGGTCCTCGGTTCGGTTTCAGGTCTAATTGAATATAACCAAACAGACCCGGACCAGACCATAATTTTCCATTAATATAGAAGGGCTAAACTAAGGCTCCGTTTGGAAACTAGTAGATTAAGAGTATATAGTAGTTATTTGGTAGATTAAGAGTAGATTTACAATCTATCTGTTTGGTAAAACTAGTAGATTGTAATATACTAATAGTTTAGGAGTAGTTTCATTGGTTATATTTATTTTGTAATTATCTGAAAAGAATTAAAAATTCTATTCTATTAAATAAATATTAGGAGATCTTTTAACTAATGTTTAAAATATTAAGAGATTTTTTTGCTTATAAATTATTTTAAAAATTAAAGATTCTATTTAACTAAACATATATTAAGAAATTTTCTTTTAACTACTAATTCAAATTAGATTAAGATGAGATTAAAATTTACAAACAGTTTTTATCCTTAAGATTTTTTCTCATTCACCATATAAATACTAATTGTTAGGTGTTAAAAAATAGGTGTCGTGACCTCACTCACTCTCCACAGGCGAGAGAAGATAAAATCATAGCTATTTTTCCTTTTTGTTTAATTAATTTTTATGCTATTTATAATTTTTTATTTTCTAATTAATATAATAGCTTGGTGGTTCAGGAATTTGAAGTTTTGTTGCGAAGGACAACATCTAACCTTGAAGCATCCAACCTCCAAGGTAAGATTATAATTTTTTTTAATATTAAGTTGATATTGATTTTCGCTTCATAGTGAATATATAATTGTTTGGCATTGATTAAGATTAAAATTATTTCGCTTATCAGTTTAAAAAACTGTTGAGCTCATTATTGATTCTATTTAATTATTTCTGATTTTTATTAGGGTAACGACATTGATTAAGATTTTTTCTTTAGCCGAGCAATAATATTAATTAGGATCAATTCTATGTCATTACAGATATTAAAAAGAAATATTTGATAATGCAATGTTCTTTTAAGATGATGTAATAAATATTAATTTATCTACTACAATAAATGACATGGTCTTCTTATTTTTATTATTATTCCTGTCTCCTAGAAATTAATATATTCAATAAGTTAACCATTTGTCTTTTATCAAAATATTTATTTCAAAAAATATATATAAGTAATATATTAAATTATTATTATTTTAATTTAAACAAATAAATTAAATTATTTATTTAAGCTTAATTTATAAATTAATAATTAATTAACCAAAAATATATAATCTACTAAATCGAATCTGTTATATGCTAGTTGGTTTTACCAACCACGTTCTTCAATCTGCTATCTACTATCTGCTATCTGCTATCTGCTATTTGCTTCCAATCTGTTTTGTCAAACAGGGCCTAAATCCCACGCAACACACTGGGTCAAGATTCAGTAGGGACATGGCTAGTCCCCACCGATGGGGATAAGGGTAATATTGTAAAATTTATATTAAACCTAGTTTGTTACAAATTAGGAATGAGTTAGTTATGGAAAGATAAAAAGAGTAAAAACTAATTCAACATAGATTTTTGTTACTTAAATCCTAAATTTTGCGCAAAAATAAAACTATCGGTGGCTTTAAAAATTCAGATCAAAGATCCATATAACACCTAAAAATTCAACGAAAGATAAGTCTACAATTTCAGATCAAAAATTATTTTCAACGAGGAACCTTACCCTCGTAAAAAAAGCAACGAACTTTTTTTAAATGTAATGGCTATGGTAACACCAACAATGGCTGCACTAAGATAATATCAAGAAAGCAAAGGGCAATCTATTGGTTTTATTGATGATCAAAGTAATGATATTGGTTCGATATACGAATGATATCGGTACGATAAAAATCGTATGTTATATCTTTAATCGTATTTTATGGAAATAATTTTAAAAAAATCAGTAAAATAATACAATTATGGGAATATTGGTATCATTGTACTCGGATATTGGTTTCCTTCTTCTCGGATATTGATTTTCTTCTTCTATGATATTGGTTTCCCTATACTATGATATTGGTATCCTTCTACTATGATATTTGTTTTCTTCTTCTACAATATTGGTTTCCTTCTACTATGATATTTGTGTCATTTTACTCTGATATTGGTTTTCTTTTTCTCTGATATTGGTTTTCTTTTTCTCTGATATTGGTATCCTACTTTTCTCATATTGGTATCTTTGTACTCGGATATTGGTCTCATTCTACTCTGATATTGGTTTTATTCTTCTTTGATATTGTTATCATTCTACTCTGATATTGGTATTCTTCTACTCTGATATTGGCATCTTTGTAATCGGATATTGGTTTTCTTCTTCTATGATATTGGTTTCCTTCTATTCTGATATTGGTGTCCTTCTACTCTGATATTGGTTTCCTCCTTCTGTGATATTGGTATCCTTCTACAATGCATACCAATATTATTGCATATACATGCCAATATGATTGCAAATGCATATCAAATACAATACAATCATATACCAATGACAAAAAATATGTATATCAATTTCACCTCATAGTACAACCAATATCACTTAACAAACAAACAATGAATACCAATATGATTGTATATACATACCAATTTCTATACAGTTACATACCAACCAAATGAACAAGGTATTAACCCAATGAAAGTTATTAGTGGTTAACTCGAAACGGGTTTCAAAATCATATCAACTCACATAAACCCTAATTCCTAATTCCAAACTATTTCAGATTGTAATTGGGGCCGTTCATCCTCTTCTCTTCCCCTTCGATTCCCCCATAAAAGTGGTCGTCACGTCCCGGAGCGAAGTCGAGATTCCCCGCCGTTGTTCGAACAATGCCTAACAAACTTAACAAAATACTATTAAACTAAACAAAAATGCCACCATTCGTAGTAATTCCATTGTAATCAATCTAAAACTGTATATAAATCTCTCAACATAAAAAATAAACCAGAGGTGAGCAAATTGAAACAAGGGGGAGGTCTTTGTACGCCGGAATGTTTGGCCGTCGACATTGGAGCAAAAGGTTGGAGTTCGGTTTACTAGGATTTGGGTATTGTTGACCGATTCTGTGATGAGAGAGTGAGGGAGGGAGGAGAGGTGGAAGAGAGAGAATAGGCTTTTTGGTTAGTTTTTTTTTGACAATTTTAAAAGAGGATGAGGCAGAAATGAAAGATTTTTTTGGGATCCTTAGTTGAATCTTTTTGGGTAAAAATACTATTATGTCCTCGATTGATAATGACCTTCTGAAAATGAATTTTAAAAATCAAATCCTATGGTTTAAAAATCGTCCACTCCAGAGGACGACTTTTATTTAGTCCCCACTAAATCTAATCTCCAACACACTCGCCTTTCTTTCTCTCCCCTCACGCACAAGCACCAAAACCCAAGGACAAGCACTCTTTTCTTCCAATTTTAAATTTACAAAATAACTAACCCTAAATCCCAAATCTAAAGATCTAATTTCCACTCTAATCTTCCAGTTTTGAAGGTAAGCAACAAAGTAAGTTTAACTCTCTCTCTCTTAAATTAGGATTTTCAGATTGAGTATTTAGAAATTTATTCCAATTTTTGGATTGGGTCTTTTACTGGGTATGGAAGTTTTCGATTTGGGCATGGAAGTTTAAAAACACATGCAACTAAATTTTGATGATTTTTTTTTCTAGTTGGCTGCCCTTTCGTTTAATGTAGTTGAGGTCCTGAGGAGGTTTGGAGATGTGGAACGGTGGGTGGTTAGCACCATTAATTTTTTTTTCGTCTGGTGTGGGAGTCTCGCAGCTTTGCATTCAATTGTCGTTCCAACTGGTTCAGTCCAGGTTCAAACCGAACATATGGTTCGATTCTGAGTCAGAATCGTTCTCCACTCAGGTCCAGTTCGGGTCTCTCAGGTAGGTCATTTTTGGTTCCGGTTTTTTCAGTTTTGGCCCCATTTTGGTCCGGTTCTGACCATTTGCTCAGCCCTACCTCTAAGACATTAAGTTCCAATTTCATAGCATCGGTCCAACGTGGACAAGAGGCAACCTCCCTATAGGTACGGGGTTCGTTGTTATCTAAGAGTGAGACGCTATAGGTACGATGTGAGGTTGATAGGCTATCAAATGTAATGGAATGAGGTAAAGGATATGGAGTGGATGGACATACCTTGCTCGACAAGGAAGTACTAGAGCATATATAATCAGTGAGGCGCACGAAGGCGGGGTAGGGGGGCGTGGTGCGTCGAATGCGTGATGATCGCCGAGCTGGTGGCGTTGTGTCATGGCAGATTGAATTCATGAAGAGTGAATGGCAAGGTATGTTCTCTTGTATTGATGGTACAAGGTCAGGAGTGGAATCAGACAAATCATGAAAAGTGACGAGTGTTAAATTAGGTAAGGCCACTGATGTTGGGTGATAAGGTTGATAGAGTGGTAGATTGAATTCATGTCGATCTTTGAAGGGAAACACCAATTCATGAAAGACAAACTCCCGTGGAAATTAAAGTTTGATGAGTGTTTAAATCATAAACTTTGTAACCTTTTGTTCTGTATGGCAAACCAAGAAAAATGAAAGGACGGGCTCGGCGTTCAAACTTTGTTCGATTAGGAGTTAAATTAGATGTGTAACAAAGGCAATAAAAAACACGTAATTGAGTGAATCATTGTTTGCTATGGAAAAGAATTTCATGCGGAGTTTTATTTCCCTAAATAGTGGATGGAGTACGATTGATTAAATAAGAAGCATGTAAAATTGCATCGCTCCAAAATACAAGAGGTAAGCGTGAGTGAATTAAAAGAGCTCGTGTAATATTTAACAAATGTTGGTGTTTACGTTCAACACGACTATATTGTTGCGGCGTATATATGCAAGACATTTCATGCAAAAAAATTTTTGTGAGAAAAATGAATTCATTAGAAATTCTTTACCTTGATCGCTGCGGATTCGTCGAATTTTCTTATCAAATTGTGTCACGACCATGTTAACAAAGCGTTCAAAGATAGGCCGAGTACCCGCCTTAAATTTCATCATGAAAATCCAAAGTGAGTGTGAATGATCATCCAAAATAGTTAGGAAATAATTAAAACCCATCATATGACGAAATGTTGTATTTTCTCCAAATGTCAACATGAATAAAACCAAACAGAAAACTAGCTTAACGACTCTTTAATAGGAAAGGATAAACGCTTTTGCTTGGCAATTGGGCAAGTGGGACAATGGTTGTGCAACTTGGAAGTAATGTGCAGGACGATTTGGTTGAGGATGTCGGGTTACGATGATGGTACGTGCCTGAAGCGTAGGTGCCATATATCGCCATTCGTTGAAGCAGCTGCGACTTTATTGCTGACCCGTTCATCCATTATTCGATAAAGCCCTCCGGTCTCCTGTGCTCTACCAATCTCCCTCATCGATACAAGGTCCTGAAGAACACAATAGTCTGAACCAAAGTCAATTGAGCAAGAGTTTTGTTGGGTTAGCTTACTGATTGAGACAAGGTTAAAACCAAAAGTTGGAATCAATAAGACATCATGTAAGAGAAGAGAATATGTTAATTGGACAGATCCAATATGGGTTGCTGGAACGCGATTGCCTTTAGGGAGGGAGACAGACATGTTGGTCAGGGGTCGAATAGTAGAGAAATGTGAAGGAGTGCAGTTGATATGATCAATAGCGCCTGAATCAAGTATCCAGACGTTAGACATAGGTATGGTACGAATGAAAAAAGGATCTTAACAGCCTTATCGGGAGGATTGGATAAAAAGGAATTGGTCTGGGGATTTGGTCAGAGGATACAGTACCAGAGGGGCTGCCACTAGCTTGCTGAAGCAAGGTCATAAAGTTGGAACAATGCTCGGAGGACAATTGTAGTTGTGACAATTCGGTAATGCCTCCTTGATCAAGTGTGTGTGAAGCATGGTTCACCGTCGGACCATTGGAAGGTCGACTTTGCCGCGGCTCAAATTTATATCCCAGAGGGTAGCCGTGCCTCTTGAAACATTTGTCAACCATGTGTCCCGGCTTATCACAATAGGTGCATGTGGTTGACGACCTTGCTCCCAAGGTCAACGTGATGTATTGGGACGGCAAGTGGCGAGGACGGTCTGTTGATCACCAGAGGAATGCGAATCGTCGTTCGCAATACCAATTATTCGGAGCCCCGGTTTGTTGAGGATCTGGCTCTCATGCTGTAGCGCAAGGGATAGCGCTCGATTGACCGCAGGGAGAGGCTCAATCAACAACATTTGAGACCGCAATGTGCCAAAATTATCGTTCAAGCCTCGTAGAAACCTGATCGTCTGATCGTTGTCCCTATAATTCTTCATGGTTGTGTAGACAATACAATCGTGAGAATTGGAACCAAGCAAAGAAGTGCACTTACATCCCGGTAAAAGACAGAATTGGATCATTCGATCCCAGAGAGTCTTGAAGTAGGTGAAATAATCATTGACGGACAAAGATCCTTGTTGAAGATTGTAGATTTTTTCTTGTAGATCAGAAATGCGAATTGCATCTCCCCGCCCAAAACATTCTCGAAGGTTCGCCCATACATCAGCAGTTCTCTCCATCCAACTAAGGCTCTGAGCGATCGAATTATCGAACGAATGCATGCTGATGAGCATGGTGTTGTACTGCTCCCAACTTGAAAACTGAGCATTGTCGGCAGCACCAGTCCACGAACTATAATTTGTTCTTGGATTTTAAGTCGATGACCATCGAACGGGACCAAGAGTGGAAATTATCACCATTTATAACCGGAGACACGAGAACAAGGGCTGGATTTTTGTTGGAATACAGGTAATAATGGTCAGAAATATGGGTGGAGAGAGTTCATATCTATGTTTCAATAAAGAAGGAAAATAAGAAGATGCAAATAGGGTAACCGAAAGATGGAAACCCACTTGGGCCCACCACTCAAACACACAAGACCATCAACTCAAGCTACAGGCTCAGAGAGCCCAGACGGCTCCGTTCAGGGTATCCAAACCGAAGGTCGACTGAGCCGGGGCCCACCTTAGTCGCCGTCCCTATCCACTTAATAGAGCCCTACTAGAACAAGCAAATAGGGTAACCGAAATAACCACCTTTCAACAACACCAAAAAAAAAAACGAACAAGCAAATAGGGTAACCGAAAGGTCGTCCGTCTCGTATTGTTTCTTCCCAAGAGAGTCTGCTCTCTTTCCCAGGAGGCCAAGGGAAAAAATAGAAAGGAAGTAAAAAAAGCAAAAGAGAAGAGAAATGGAGGCGGCGGGATTGAAAGAGTTGGCGCTCTTCGTCCAGAAGGTAGGATTTGATATCTGACCTAATTACTTTACTTTTGGGCTTCTTCATGTGTATTGGATGCAGATGGGAGATCATTGGGTAGAGGTCACAGAGGAGAATCGTGTTGCTTCCCAGGAGGCCAAGGGAAAAGCCATGCAAGCTATCTCTGAGGGTACGGTGGTCCTTTGCTTTTGTTCAGCCCTATTAAATTAAAATGTGGGTTTATGTTGGCTATGGGGTTGGTTAATCAAGATCGATGCTGATCTGTTGTTTGTTTGATGCTGCAGGTAAGTTGGAGGAAGCCACTGAGCATTTGTCTGAGGCTATTTTGCTAAACCCTAAATCTGCCATCATGTATGCTACCAGAGGTATGTGCGAAAACCGGGGCAGCCTGATAGTTCTTCATGGCACATGGTGCTACCTAGTTTATTTTTGTTTCTATCAGCTAGTGTTTACATCAAGATGAAGAAACCCGATGCTGCTATCCGCGACGCTGATGCTGCTGTCAAGGTTTCTAACAGCATCTTCCTATCCTATCTCTTACTCTCATTAGAAATGAATGCTTCAGAGATGTGGATTACGTGTAATCCGTGGTGTTGTTGATTTAGGTTAATCCGGATTCAGCCAAGGGCTACAAGACTCGTGGCATTGCCTGGGCCATGCTCGAACAATGGGAACAGGCTGCTAAAGATCTACATATTGCATCGAGCTTGGATTATGATGAGGAAATTAGTGCTGCACTGAAACAGGTATGCACTTTCCGCCCAAGCTTCATTTATACTGCCGGGACTATGTTAGAAAATTTACCCTCTCAACTCTCTTGTGGCAAGGATTGGTGACAGCTGATTTGTTTCTTTTAGCTTGTGCGATGTACTTGCTTTGAGTTCAAAACGGTAACTGTTGGTTAGGATGTAATCAGAGAAAATTTTGGTTTTACCGACTGCCAACCAGGGTTTGAGCTTCTGTTGGAGCTACTTTGATACGACCCTTTAAAATTGCTATTTCTAACACCCTCCAATCTGATTGGCTGGTTTCTGCCTTGTAGGTTGAACCAAATGCCCATATGATTAAAGAATACCGCAGGAAGTATGACAGACTGCGGAAAGAAAGGGAGGAGAGGGAGATCGAGCGTCACAGACAACGGCGCGAATGGGTGGATGGGCTGCACGAGATTGAGAGACAAAAGCGCCGTGCTAAAGCACAGGTAAGTTGTACATTCAACATTGATGTGCTGACATGTTTACCTTTTCTGTTAATGCGGATTAATCCTTCTCTTGCATGTTTTCCGCAGGCTGAGTGTGAGGGGGCATCTTCCAGTAAGAAGTCAGGGGACATGCCCGGTGGCTTTCCTGGTGGTTTCGCTGGTGGTTTCCCTGGTGGAATGCCGGGAGGAATGCGTGGTGGTTTCCCTGGTGGAATGCCGGGTGGCATGCCGGGAGGAATGCATGGTGGTTTCCCTGGTGGAATGCCGGGTGGCATGCCAGGAAGAATGGGTGGTGGTTTCCCTGGTGGCATGCGAGGAGGAATGCGTGGTGGTATTCCGGGAGGAATACCACGGGTAAGTTGTATATTGACATGCTGACATGTTTACCTTTTCTGTTAATGCGGATTAATCCTTCTCTTGCATGTTTTCCGCAGGCTGAGTATGAGGGGGCATCTTCCAGTAAGAAGTCAGGGGACATGCCCGGCGGCTTTCCTGGTGGTTTCGCTGGTGGTTTCCCGGGTGGCATGCCGGGAGGAATGCGTGGTGGTTTCCCTGGTGGCATGCGTGGTGGTTTTCCGGGAGGAATAGCACGGGTAAGTTGTATATTGACATGCTGACATGTTTACCTTTTCTGTTAATGCGGATGAATCCTTCTCTTGCATGTTTTCCGCAGCCTGAGTATGAGGAGGCATCTTCCAGTAGGAAGCCAGGGGACATGCCCGGGGGCTTTCCTGGTGGAATGCCTGGTGGCTTCCCTGGAGGTACGCCTAGTGGTTTCCCTGGTGGAATGCCGGGTCCGGGTGGCATGCCAGAAGGAACGCGTGGTGGTTTTCCTGGTGGCATGCGAGGAGGGATGCATGGTGGCAATCCAGGAGGATTGCCTGGCAATGTTGACTTAAGCAAACTCATATTAAGTGTAAGTGTCATCAATGATGCAATCTTTGGTTAGTCACTCTCCTTTTTGTGCAGCTATCCTTTTATCTCTTCTTTAGGACTGGTACGCAACTTCTGATGTCTATGTTTTTCCATGCCTTGTTCTGTCAAATGTTATCCTAAGCATCTTAGTTAGATACAGCTCCTTTTCTCACTTGTATCTTGCAAGCTGTGTTTACCATAGGTCCTTGATAATTGATTGCAGCAAATGATATTGGTCCTTATCTTTTGATTAATGCTGTTGGACAGTTTATGATTGCGATATTCTGTTATGAGAGAAGTTCTATACAGCTGCTAATCTGATTACAAATGATGCCTAGTTCTGTCCTTGCTGAAATCTCGGCCATTCATTTCGCAGGACCCTGCATTGATGGCTGCATTTAATGACCCAGAAATCTTGGCCGCTTTTCGGGATGGTAATGATCTAGTCTTTTATGTTATTAAATATCAATTCTCCCTCTTGATTAGCTGAAATCCATAACTTATTTGAAAGCATAGCGCGACCAATTCATACTACTTGGATGGTAGGTTTGAGGAGGTAAGGCGAGGGGAAGTAAAAACGGTGACAATCTTGTTAGAAGGAGAGAGGGTTCATAAAGACGTTTAAGAGGGGTGATTTGATGTAATGAAAACATAAAAGATAAAAGGGATTTTGAGATGAACCGAATTGGTGTGGAAGGGGGAGGAAAGGCCATCCATTAGAGTTGTCTTTCACAAGAAAGTTTTATTCCAATCTTATCCCTATTCCATTCCAATGCTTTCCTATGTGATACTCTACTTCCGTCTTTCAAAACCTGTCCAAATATAGCAAGCTTAGTTGCGGCCGACGGTCTCGGACATGTTATCATTGTCCGAATACCATTTGCTGCATCATACTCGGTCATATCAAAACTTGTGCCTTGCATGCTTGGCTGTGGCCACCATAGTTGGCCGAGAATTGTAAACCGATATTGTATATTCTAACTGCTACTTGGCACGAAGTAGACATTCCATGAGAATTGTAAACCGATATACTATGATGTTTTGCAGTGATGGATAATACAGCCAATCTTGCGAAGTATCAGTCAATTCCAAAGATGGCTCCAGTGATTGCTAAAATTATGCGCGAATTTGCCAGAGCAAAGTGAAAACGAACCATCCTGGAAAGAGACTAAACGATGGTGGACGTTCTTCGAAGTCAAAACTACACATCTTAGAGGTGTTTTTGTGGACATTTTATCAGTGTATCTCCTGTTCTCCCGTTAAATTAAAGCCTAAGGCTGTTTAGATGTCTAGAAATACATGTTTTGTACGCCTCGATTGCGTTTTGCTATCCCTGTCGTCCTTCACCAAACGGGAGGTCCCAGCGGCCTCAACCTCAGCGGCTGGCCACTTGGACTTGTGTGAATCTTTGGTGGCTTCCTCTGGCAACCGCCATGTCAACGGGAGGGACGAAAGTGAGTGGGGTGCTCGCCAGCATGACCGGTGCCAATGCCGCCTCGCTCTCCCCCTATATAATTTTAAAAATTAAACCAATATTCAAACACGAAGAAGTTGAAGAAACACTGTTATTTCTTGATTTGAGAGATCTTTTGAAAGGAGTAGGGGTGAGAGATCATGGTTATGTTCTAACTGTTAAGGAAATCAGTGTAATTAAATGCTTATCACAATTTTATGTTGTTAACGAAGCAAAGAAAAATTGGGAACCAAACGAAAAAAAAGAAATTGATAAATGTCAAGTATTTTATGTAGTAAAAGAGAAGACAAGTATATGCTTGTAAAATTAATGAATCATGACGCACGAAATATAACTAAACGAACAAAAAAGAAGTAAAGAAGAAGATCGTTGTTAATTTAATTGCGATTGAAAATTTTAGCTAATATAGACCTGCTTTCAATAAGTATTAATTGTATGAAAATTTTAGTGTTTTCTTCAATTGTAATAGAAACGATTTATGAGTTACAGGTTTGGAACATTTATTTGGGTCGTTTGATAGTTGTTGTGGTTATTGAACTCCACATTCAAATCGAAGGAATTTTTAGAATTAGAAAGAGGACGGTCATTTGAGATAGTCATCGAGCCGAAATCGGTAAACAAATAATACGTGATTCGTGATTTTTTTTGGTACACTCTATTTATTTGTCAAGATCTGGAATTGATACTTTAAGTGCATATTGTGCATTTTTCATATTAGCATTATGATGTTATGATTTGTACGCGTTTGGTTAATTTGGCCCTCAGGGGCACTGGATATGTTTGATATGTTTGGCCGGCGGGGTTGGTTTCAGATAGCACATTTGAGATATGGTATCCTCGTATTGGGGTTGAAGTGACACTATCTAAATCTTGCAGAATGTTCGTCAGTTCTGGTATATGATTTCGATATTATGTGTTCATGTGCCAAATTATGTGACAGTATGGGACGTTACGTGTTTTACTTATGTTTCTGTGCCTTTGTGATTATACGTAAATTTTTGGCAATTTGGTAAGTGTGACTTTTAAATAATATACATGTGAGGTATGATTCATTTGCATGGTTAGTTATATGTATGTGTTATGTATGTTTGTGCATCGAGTGGCTAAATAAAGAGTGATCCATGTGTTATGTATGTTTACGGAGCATTCCAAAACACGTACCCCCTCTCACCAATTTGTAGGAACACGTATATCGGTTGTATAAGCTCAGAGATCTATCTGATCGTGTCTAGTTCACTTTATTCTTCGCGACTAGTATTGAGATCTCGGGTGTGATGAATTGGAAAGTTGTTTGTGATGTTTGTGTTTTGGGATTCTTATATGATGACATTTTATGATACGTTGTTGTTATCTCAAGATATTTACTCTACATTTTGGTGATTATTTGGATATGTGTTCCTTTGACGGGCCCATTTGAATATACATATTATATATATATGAACTTTTTTTCTTGGGTGAGATTTTGATGAAGTGACTGATCACCAATTTGTCCAAATCATCTATACACCCTTATATATTTGATTGCTTTCATATATATATACTGGGCCATCGGTTCAAATCTCACCAGATGTTTGAGTTATGTCTTTGTGAACTCTTCAAATTTGTCTATATGTGCATTGAGAATCAGGTTTTGAGTTTAAATATGTTTGAAAAGTGGAAGTTATGAACGTTATGTGGAAGAAAAATACATAAGTATGCTTTGATTCGCAAGTTACAAGAATCTGGCCATTTTGCGATGTACAAGAACAATAACTGTGGCGATTGAGGAGGTAAAATGCACCAAATACAGCAACAGTCGATCGAACCTTGGTAGAAATTTTAAAGTAACAAAGTGTCCATGTCCATGGTATGAAATGAAGTGAAGAATAATAATGCATATGGAAGTTAATAAAATAAGAGTAGAGCTTTTGCAATTCAGGAGTTAGGAATGTAAAAGACATCGTTTGAGGGCGGATGGATAAGTTCTGGGAAGAATGATCGAGAAAGTTTGGTTTTCACTTTGAATCTTTTAGTCCATTTTGTGAAATAGAAGATGAATCATGTGACTATATGTTCTTATATTACTCATTCGCATGAAAAGTTTGGTAGCTCGGGAATTCTTTGGTGCGGGAATTCATCCTTAATTATCTCATTTTCAGGTTGGAATGGACAAGTCCAGGAAAGAATGATCGAGAAAGTTTGGTTTTCACTTTGAATCATTTTGTCCATTTTGTGAAATAGAAGATAAATCATGTGATTGTATGTTCTTACATTGCTTATTCGCATGAAAAGTTTGGTAGCTCAGGTATTCTTTGGTGCGGGAATTTATCCGTAATCATCTCATTTTCAGGTTGGAATGGACAAGTTCTGGAAAAAATGATCAAAGAAAGTTTGGTTTTCACTTCGAATCTTTTTATTGATTTTGTGAAATAGAAGATGAATCACGTGAAAATAAGTTCCCACATTGCTCATTCGCATGAAAAGTTTGTAAGCTTGGGTATTCTAAATAGTGCCAAACAAAACAAAGACACACCACCAAAAGAATCCGAAACAGTTGTTTGACAGAGGTGGGAATAATCCTACCATCATTGTGGGAAGATCCTCAATGAGGCTCGATCATGATCACTTGCACCAGCTAATGGGTCAAACCCACCGAATACGAACGGTCTGAGGTTCAGAGACCCTCGGGAAGTCCCCTTTTCGCTTATTGTAGGTCAACGCTCTCAGTAGTTTAGCGAATGCCTTGGTGTAATGCGGTGCTTCAAGGTAAATTTCGTCTATCTTTTCTATTACTCCAGCATTTAACATCTCATCTCTACAAGCAGGCCACATCTTCTTCTCCAACTTCTTAAGCAACCTGCAAATGGCCACTTGCAGCATATAATCTTTACCTGTCAGAAGATGGACAAGGGAAGCAATTACCCCGAGTGCAACAACTTCTTCTGCCAATTTGCGAAGGCTGACGAGCTTATGCAATGCTTTGACGACAGGTAGATGACAAGGTTCGAACTCTTTATCAAGGAGTGAGACCAGTGGCTTCACACAGCTTGCGGCCGCAGGGGTTGACACCACACTAAGTTTCCAAAAAATCGCACTGCATAGCGCAGCTGCGTCCCTCTTCAGCTCCATAGAACAATTTGAGGATAGAAGCCTGCACAAAACATCCACGGAGATCGTTTCCACCGCTGCTTCTATAGCAGGAGGCAATCGTGGTAAATCAGATTCCCTATGGAAGGCAACCAACGCGCCAATAGCAGAATGCAGCTCCTCCCCCTCCAAACCAGTATTAAGAATCTCCACCAAGAGTGGAACTGCTTGAATGGAAACATCATCATAACCGATGCTAGTCTTCCAGAACATAAGCTCCAGGGCTTTGGCAGCACTGCACCTGGCACCCCTTGCACCTTTCTGTAAGACTGCAATAATTCGGCTCGCAACTTCAGAATGAGATTTGTAAAACTGGTTGCTGCAAAGATTGCTAGAAAGGAGACCAAGCAAATAGGTTGCGGCTGCCTCAGTTGCATCATCTGGCGGACCGAGGGAAAGATAGTTGGACAGTCCTTCCAAAGCCCCCGAGTGAACCAAATAACCCTCGCGAATCGGATTGCGGATCAGGTCAACAAGAGCTTCTGTGATGGCCCACTTGCTCTCCTTATTCTCATTAGAGACAAGGCGAAGCAAACCGAGTGCATACTCCTGGCGTGGACTCCCAACTCCGAGGAGAGAAAACAGTAGCTGAACTCCCTCCTCGCCTCGAAGGGCATGCCACAGGTTCGGCTCAATATTGCAGAGTGAGTCCAGAGCTCTCTGAAGCTCGTCCCGAACTTTGTTAGTTGTTGCCGTGGAGGTGATGAGACCAACAAGCATCCGTACAGGATCTTCTTCCATGACGATGCTTCTGCGGAAAATCAAATCTGAAAGGGAATAAAAACCCTAATAATATTAGAAATAAAATCATTTTTAATTAGGTGACAGTTGAGAAATCCTGATCCAATAATAATTGTCGATCGAATTCCTAACAAAATCGCATCCTCCTCCTGGACAATCGACCTCTACCTGGGAGTCGAGAGGAGGGGGAGATCGGCAACGGCGTCGTTTCGTCCTGTAGGGATCTTCTTATTATTTATTATTTGTTTTTGTTTGTTCTTTTGTATTGAAATAGTTGTTGTTTGTTGGATAAGACGTGGGCCGTTGGGCTTGGGCCGATTTCTTTCATTAAGTTTTGTATCGTTGAATGATCCCTATTCTTTTGTGTGTGTATCTTGGGCTTAATTTAATCTCCGTGACAATATCCTATCTAATGGATTCAATTTCTCTACTATTATTTAAAGTGACACAAATGTTTTGGATCTGTATTTAATACTCGTCATATTATGTATCAATAGAACTAATCTATGTTTGCCATGCCAATATCCTAATGTTCCCGTACAAATGAAGCAATGCCCACTAAGCCAGGTGAGCCTCACCCGAGGGGGTTATTAATTAGGAAGTCCTTAAGTTAGTTAACTTTATTTTCTTAGGATATTTATTAATTAACAGAGATTCCAGTTTATTTGCTAAAAAATCTTTTAACTTATTTAAGGAATATGTATAACTTTTTGTCTATTTAGGAAAAATATGTATATTTTTTGCCCATTTTAGAAAAAATTCCCTTCGAGCAAGACACAAGATAGAATCCTTCACTCGATGGAATCCACCAACGAGGTCGTGGAATCACTCTACACTCGAAGGAATCCACTAATGAGTTTCGAGCACTCGTCACCTAGAGGAATCCACCTATAGGCTTAGAAGGATAACTAGAAGAAATCCATCTTCTAAACAAGACAATAGTCAATAGAAGAAATTAATTTTTTTTATCCGATTTAATTAAGAATCAAAATCTCCACTTCCACACCCAAAGAGTATATCACTTTTGGATCAAAATAAATTTATATTTTATTAATTCTCGATAATATGTAAACTAAGTCAAGCAAATTTGACTATTATGTAAAACAAGAATACTCGAATCATCATCATCATCTTCATGTAATTATCCGATTTAATTAAGAATCAAAATCTCCACTTCCACACCCAAAGAGTATATCACTTTTGGATCAAAATAAATTTATATTTTATTAATTCTCGATAATATGTAAACTAAGTCAAGCAAATTTGACTATTATGTAAAACAAGAATACTCGAATCATCATCTTCATGTAATTATAGAACTTGATGAACTAATACGGGAAGACTTTATTTGGATAAATTATATACTAAGAATATTTGAACTTATTTAATATTTTATTATTTTTATCCTAAATTAAATGTATTTCATTTCATTTAATGATTATTGGTATAAAAAAGGTCATGGTCCGACCAATTGCCCGACCGTATAGACAGAGTGAACCAAAAAATTTAAGATTTTCGAGTCTCTTTCCGGTTTGATTTTAAAAATATTGAAAAATCTGACTCAAATTGAATTTTTTTTTAAAAACAAAAGATTAGCGAAATCCGAATTTCTCCGTTGTTTAAAAGACTTCCTCGCGAAACAACTCCTCCTCCTCCAGGTCCAGGGAGAGAATAAAAAAGGGGGAGAATTAAAGAGAGCTCTTTTATTTATACGCTGTAGGGAGAGAAAATCTAGAGAGAGAGGGGACTTGACATTATAAATAGTATCTGTAGAGAGAGAAGTAGAGAGAGAAAGAGGAAGAAGGGGAAAATTAAGGAGCCAAATGTAAAAGCCCCAAGCAAAGGGGATTTGGTTGTGGATTTTCTCCTTTAGATCAATTAGGAAAACGAATTAGATGAAATAACCGTAATTTCTTCGTGTTATTTGTGGTTTATCTGTGCGTTTAATTGGGTCAAAACCCTAGGTCGATAGGGGTGTGTTTGTTTTTGTTTTTTTTTTGGGTGCAGGAGACGCTTAAAGTTTGGACTTTTGGGGTTTAATAAACGGAATTAGGATAATATGTACGCGTAGTTGGAGATTGGACAGTTGGATTTCGCGGGTGGTGGAGAGAGGGAGGGTTTATGAGCTGCTCAATGCCAAGGCGACGCCGAGTTAGGTTGGTTCGTGTGCTTGTTTGTGGTGTGTTGGACTGGCGTGGGAGTTCTTAGTTGCTGTTGTCTTGCTGATTTCGGATATTGAGTTGTTTCGGATGCGTGCTGTGCTGATTGATTGATGTTTTTTTACTGGCTTGTTTGGTGTTTGGTTGGCTGATTGGAGGTTTATTGACGTGTTTCTAGATTGCGCAAGTGTTGTAAGGGGGGTTGTCTAGATGCAAGGATCGACAGACGAAACTGATCAGGGTTCTGTGAAGAATACGGTGAGGAAAAAAGGGGTCAATTTTTGTATTTTGTTTTATGATGCTTCTGACATGGTAAATTGGTAGTAGTAGCAGTAGTGATTTGGATGGAAAGATGAAGTTTACGACTTGAATGCGGTTTATCAATTATCAGTTGCTGGTTGCTGCTGTCTGCAGTTCTTTTGTGCTACATTGTTCTATTTGTGTGCTTAGCTTGGTAATTTTAAGCTCAACCTAAGATTTGTATGGGTGGGGTTTTGATGGGATATGAAAGGACTTTTTTGGGGATGCTTTCGGCTGTTTGATGTCTCAGCATAATTCAGCTCTGTGCCAGTTGAAGGAAAAGCTTGTTTGTTCGTCAATGTTGTGGAATGTGGGGGAGGATCATGTGAAACTACTCTGTCCTTGTGCTAGTTTTTTTTTAGATGATAAGATCTTTTGGTATAATGAGGTGAAAACTATGCTTTAAATGTTAGTCTAGTCCAGAGCATAAAACGTGTCATGTCTTGGTTGATCGCCTTGCCATTCACTTGATTGACATACAAAATAGCTTAAAGTTTTGCTCTATGTAAGCTATAGAGATTTCTTAATAACTTGAGATGGTGAAATCTACCATTTGCAGAGTGTGCCAAACTAATGGCTATATTAAAAGACATAAAAGATCTTTTTAAGTTCACTAGTTGTGTGCCTGCTATGGAGATTCCTTCAGAACTGCGGGAGGTGATGATGCCTACAATAAGATATTGCCAAACTGATGGCTAATCTACCAATTGGCATGACTCGCAGACAAGAACTTGTTGAAGGATCTTCGTTGTTCTCCTTTAATCCAAAGACTGGTTCATAGAAATTTGGTTTATGAATCTATGCCATGTAGCACAGAATGCTATGTTCACATTCTTGGTAAATGCAATCAACCATCTTGTCGAACATAATGTCAAGAAATAAGCAAGTATGAAAGCCAAATCGTGATTACTTGATTTAATTGTCAACTGAGAGCAATTATTCATTCCTGAAGCAGATCGTTAATTTTTGTGACTTTCTGATAATTATCTTGTACTTGAATCACCTGCTTGCTTCTTTCTTATGTTTAATATTCCCTTGCTATTTGCTTTTGTGTCTGCAGTATATGTTTTTTCCTCTCGTGGTATAATTTTGGCAGCCTCAGTACCAGCCTTAATTATATGAATTTCCTGATTTTTTATTGTTTAAACAACTGACGAAACACTTTAATCTGTACTTTTGATGGTTGCGTAAGGCAAGTGATTTGATTGCTGTCTCGCAATGTAGTGTGACTGGCAAATCATCCATCAATGTCTTGTGCTAGTGGCAATTAGTGCATTGTCTCTCCAAATGTTTTCTTGGTACTTCCATCTCCAGGCGCTTACAATAGAGTGTTGAGATGTGACGGGGACCATGGGAATATCTCAATTCTTTTTATATTTGTTCTTGTCATACAAAATGCTTGTTTTGTGTTTTACTACTATTTTAGCATTAGGTGGCTTGTTTGTATTTGTAGAAAGGAAAGTAACGAGTTTTTAAGTGGAAAATTATGCGAGAGCATCAATTTAACGAAGACCCCTCTATCTAGCGGACTGCTGTTATCAGTTACATTTGTTTCTTTAGTTCTGACTTTTTTCTGTTGCATTCATCTCTTACACTCTTATCTTCTTTGACTAGATACCACTGGGAGTTGATAAGAGATCAGGTAAAAGATCCATGAGACGCAAAGTCCGTGCAGTTGCAGAGTCTGGCACTTGTAATGTGTGCTCCGCTCCTTGTTCATCTTGTATGCATCTTAAATTAGCACGTATGGGGACCAAAGGCAGCGAAATCTCCGATGAAACCTGTCATTTACCTGTAACTAGTCAGAATTCTATAAATGATAATCCGCAGTGTGCTGGTAGTGAAACAAGTAATTTGCTTAGCGTCAATTCAAATCATGATACCTTCTCGGAGAATGCTGAAAGCAAAGTAGATATAAGATCCTCTGAAGTAGCCGATGCCTCAATCGAGTCCAAGATGCTCCCGAAGTTGATGCCTGAAGTAACTGCTGGGGGTGATCAGATTGGTCCAGGTATGCGATGTTCATTGGAGCAGAGATCCTTTTCCAACAAGCCTGAGGATTCTAAGCCTATAGAAGGTCTGGATGATAATATTTCCTGTGTTAGTAGAGTTAATGATGGGAGTACAGTGGTCGGCTACAGCCGTAAGAATGCAGATAAGAAGAATCTATTGCCCAGTTTAGATTCAGGATGTGGTGAGGCTGCATCTGTTGCTGTCAATCAAGAGAAGCCTGCAAATCAAAGTAAGGACTGCTTTATGAGTGATAAAAGTACCATTGATAAAGACGCTGGCACAATGTGCGTAAAGCTGGAAGCAGAAGACAGAGTTAGTAGTGAACAGCCAGACAATGTTCTTGATTGTTTGAAAAAAGTTGGGGAAGAAAAGAAGTCCAATGAGTTGCCCGACCCACAGGAGCCTGCTTTGCAGTCTGTGTCCGAGAATGACAGTGATGAATCAGAAATCTTGGAACATGATGTAAGCTTCTTCTTGTATGGCTCTTTGCTAACAGATACTACTCATGCTTGACATCCATGCATTTGCCCTCAATCTATTTGACTTTTGGCGTTTATTTTCTTCTGAAACTGTCTTTCTGGCACTTTATTGGTAGTTCAAGGCATTTGGATTTATCAGAGGTTTACCTTTAACAAAAAAAAAAGATTTATTAGAGGTTTCAAAATTTTTTTGATGTTGAAGACTCAGTTGGTTTCCAGCTACGGTGATGCCTTCAGGGAATTTAAGAGGCTTGACAATCAAAGTCCGCTATCTTTTATCTGAACAGTTGGCATTATGCCCATAAGGCTACTCCTTTACTTAATTCATTCTTTGTTTTTTTTTTCAAGTTGTCTTTATCCATTCCCTATTTGTGACTGTAAATCGTGGCTTCAGTTTGTGTATAACTGCTGGTTTTTCTGCATTTTATTTTCTTTATAATGATATTTGCAACCTTCTTTCCTTTTTGAACCGTATTTCTTTTCTGGATTGAATTTTCTTGTCTAGTTTTCGTGTTCTCATTATTTGCTTGAAACAGGTTAAAGTGTGTGACATTTGCGGGGATGCAGGTCGAGAGGACTTGCTTGCTGTGTGCAGTCGGTGCACCGATGGCGCAGAACATACGTGAGTTTATTTAACTTGTTGAAGTGGAACAGGCCAATTTTCATTTATACGGAAGTTCTTAAAAATTAATTTTCAACCATGGTTTGTTTTATTATTTAGCTATTGTATGAGAGAAATGCTGCAGAAGGTACCAGAAGGGGATTGGCTTTGTGAAGAATGCAACCAGACCGAAGAACTTCCAAAACAGAACCAAGGTGCACATGTTTTTCCCTCCAAATATGGCTTAGAAAAGGTTTTCCATTCTGTGTCAGAACACTTCAGTTTAGTATTCCTGTATTTAATTTTAATGCTTCAGATGCCGAGGAGAAAACATTAAGGAAGGAAAACTTTCAAAGCTCTGCAAAGAGACGTGCTGAAACCACAGATATGGTCGCATCTTCCAAAAGACGGGCTATTGATACAAGTTCAGGGCCCTTCAGGTCGTTTAGCTCAGGTAGGATACCAGTGCTGTCCAGGGAAAGCTCATTCAAGAGCTTGGAAAAGGGGAAAAATAGGTCTGCTCATCAGTCTTCTTCTCAATCTAATGAAGATCTTCTCGAAACGGCACACACTTCTACAGGATCCTTGCTTCAAAACCAGAAGGGTGAGAAATTGATTTGAAGGGTTTGCTGTATTTATGATGTTGGCTTAGGCTCCATTCAGACTGGGTAGGGGATCAGCAAGAGGCTTGCGCATGTAGTGGTTGTCCAAATGACATTATATCATTTCCTTGGATTTTGCATCCACTGAACGTTATTGATATAGTTCCATCTAAATCAGTGAGGTACAGTTCCTTCCCTTCAGAATCTGTCTCTCTAATTAAGTTATGCTTTCTTTCTTCTGCAGGTGTTTTACCAAAGTCCAGTTCATTTAGCTCTCAAGGTTCAAAATCAAAGGCGGGGATTGCGGATGAAATTACTCAAAAATTCAGGGGTTCTAGAGAGAGTTCTCTTGAAATGAAGGAGGAGCCTTCCAAAGTGAGCAAATCGATGTCATTAAAATCAGTGAACTCGGGACGCTCCAGTGCTTCTGAGTCGAAGGTTAAGTTGCTTCCGTTGCAATTTTCACATGCCCCAGAGAAGAAAGGGTTAAAACCAATTATAGAAAGGAATGCATTTGATAGAAATAGTTTGTCAAGGATAGATCGTCCGCAAGACATTTCTATTGCAAAAGTTGATCAAAAGCTCACACCACGTGGTGATGCTGTCGTGAGATCATCTATGAGCATCAGCAAGGAAATGAAGGTCTCCCATTTAGGTGGAAAAGCGGGTAACTTATCAAGATCAAACAGTTATGTTTCTCGGAAAGGCACGGAGCTTCAAGTTATGTCTGGTATGATTCGTTACCCGTCTGGCTACAAACCAATTATAGCTGTTTCTTCAGTTTTCTGCCGTATTGATTGTTGGTTTACAATGTTTTGTTTGTTTGCTAATGCCAGCCCGTGCTTCATCTGGAAATGATGTTAGTGCTTCAATTGACTCAAGAGCATACCAAGTCAGCCCAAAGGATGAATCATCATCAAGTCCTTCCCGGAATCCAGGGAGATCATCGATTAATGATGACGAAAATCTTTCAGAGTGCTCACCTAGGCCACGGGATTCATTAATCAAGGGAGAGAAGGCTAAAGAAAGTTCTGGTAGCCGTCTGAAGCCCAGTGGTGTAATTAGCCCACAAATTATGCCATGTAAACAATGCAAAGAATTTGGCCATGTTGCAGAATATTGCACAAAAAGTGGTCTAGGGGAGATGAGTGGTAATAAACTAAAGGCTGCGATTGAGGCTGCCATGCTTAAAAAGCCTGGAATCTACAGGAAAAAACGTGAAAGTGAACAACCTGATGGGCTTTCTTCATCTAATGTAAATGGGAGTGTTAGCTTAGCTTCTCAAGATCGGTGTCCAGCTTTGAGTACGATCAAGGAGTTGAGCTCTGATGAAGACAAAACAGAGGGACAAGCAAATCTTCGGATACCATTCTCTGAATCTCACAAACAAAACAGTACTCGTAATTTGAAGCATGTTAGTGCTGTTGATGTCAACCTTCCTGTCAAAGAGGAAGACTCGGATTCTACTGTCCATTCTGTTAGAAAATTGAATCTTGCATCAGTATCACCATTCCTCACAACTCAGACATTCGTCATTCCGGAGCATGAATATATCTGGCAGTATGAATTCCTTCTTCGCCGAGACATTGCCTTTTTCATGCATTTTTGTGTTCCGGACACATTGCTTGTTCATGCATTTTCTCCAGCATATTTGCATTGGTATGTGATTACTTTTGAGTTCTTGTAGGGGTGCCTTTGAGGTGTGTAGAAGTGGAAGATTTTTGGAGTTGTGTGGTGGGATTCAGGCTCATCTATCAACTTGTGTGTCTCCCAAAGTTCTTGAAGTAGTTAAGAGGTTTCCACATAACCTTACTTTGGATGAAGTACCTCGTTCATGCACGTGGCCAAGACAGTTTCACACTGATGGTGCTAAAGAGGATAACATTGCTCTTTTTTTCTTTGCTAAGGATGTTGAAAGGTAATGCTTATGATCTGAGTGTATGCTGCTCCAAGATAAGTGAGAATTCTTTAACCGCAAAATTTGTTGTGTGATAATCAAAATTGTTTTTTTTTATTGATACAGTTTTGAGAAGCACTACTCGGGTTTGCTGGATAACATGATCAGAAAAGACTTGGCCCTGAAAGGATCTTTTGATGGTGTTGATCTATTAATATTCCCATCGGCACAGCTACCGGAGAGCTCTCAACGTAAGATTTTCAGAAACTTGCTCTGTTGCTCCTAATATTATGTTACGCAAGGATTTTGCCACCTGTTGATAGGATACCTGAAACTTCCACTAGGTTGTAAGCATGATATCCATGCAGTTGGTCTCTTGTGGATTTCCTCTGTCCTCCTCTGGAAACTGAAGAACATGCAACTGTATCTTCAGCATTTCTTGGTATTTGATTTAACAGCGTGATTCACCTTTTGAATCTTCAGTTGGCTTCACCATCCTCACAATTGTTTGCTTTTCCATGGCTACTATTTATTATTCCATGTTATCCTGTACTTCCACAGTCAATTATTGCTACAAATGGCTTTTCACCATTGCGATTTTTTTTTTCATGTCCATTCCAATTTGTGTCCTGCTGTATCTTGGTGTACTCTTGCATGAACTGAGTTTTGTGCTTACACCATATCTCCCTAATTTTAACAGGTTGGAACACACTATTTTTTCTCTGGGGAGTATTTAGGGGAAGGAAGTCTAATTGTTTAGAATCATCGAAGACACTGGTTGCTTCAACTTCGGAGGCTGTGTCTCAGGAAATGGAGAAGTCATCCACCGTTACATCTGTGCATGATGATTCATGTTTGGCTGAACCTGTGGATAAAGAAACATCTGTGAGTAATAATTCTTCTTATGAAGTTCCTTATTACTTATTTCTGAAACTATTTCTACAGTCAAACGAGAACTGTGATGAAGAGATGTTTAGCTTACGTCAAAATTGCTCTCTCCTTCTGTTTTTTTTAAAGGACCATTCGAGCCCAAATGGCTCCAATCTCTCTTCCATGTGTAAAGATTTTGCTTTATATATTGTATGTGTTTGTTGGTTAAAGCTGGACGACTAATACTTTTCTATGTCCACTTCTTGTATGAACAGGGTAAAGTAATTCTCAAGGATTGCAAATCCGATATGTTATTTGAATCTTCGACGCAGACTAGTGGTGTTGCTTGTATGGCTATTGGTCAGGTGGAGAGTCGAACGGAAAGAGAGAATTCCCCTAATAGAGGCAATCCATTGTCCTCCAAGGTGTATGGAAGTGGTGATCAAGAATCCTGTGACCGGGGGAGTCAGAATGCTGTGATTGGGTCTCATAGATCAACAGTTAAACTTGAAAGAGATTTGAATGAAAGCATCGAGAACATGGATTCAGAAAGCCCCACAGAGAGGGACTTGAACACCCAAGTAACTGAGAACTGGCATGGAAATCATAGGAAACGTCCGTACTTGGACCTTTCGGAGGATGTTTCTCAGACATCCGTGGGCACGTCTGATAAAATGCAGTTGAACAAGGTAGCAGGTCTTCTGACTGAAAGTGAAAGCGTGAGCAAGAAATCCAAATTGGGACCCGATAGGCTTGAGTCTCAAGTGTGTGATTTGACTACACGTTCATCCGAGGACAATAACCGTAGCAAAGCTTACGATGAGAAAGTGATCCAGCCGAAAGTTGGAAGGTCTGAAGGTTTCTTCTTCCCCATGGAGCTGGACAATGCAAACGGTCTTCGATCTGGGAGTGGAGTTCCCAACCTTGAGCTCGCTCTAGGGGCTGATACCAACACAGCAAACAAAGGGATGCTGCCTTTTCTGGTTGGGATGCCGGAGAAAAGTAGGAGGAGCCATAGCAAGTCTCCTGATAAGATCCCCAGGGTGGAAGAAGAACCCGTCTCAGCCTCACTTTCTCTCTCTCTTTCGTTTCCGTTTCCTGAACCGACTGTGAACCCTGAGCCGAAGACGGAGCAACAGCGTGTGCCGGATTCTCGCGGTGTGGATACATCATTGTTCCTTTTCGGGGGCTTATCGGACAAATAGATCCATGCATGGTAGTTCTACAAGGAAGTTCCATCTGTTTATAGCACTTAACAGAAGTTGCTGATAATTTTGGTCCCCGGCTGTTTGTAAATAAAGAGGATTTATGGCCGATCAGTTTTTAAAATGCCATGAGATATTTGCAGGTAATTGTGGTTTATGGTCTCCTCTGGTTCTTGATTCCTTTACAATTTTATTTAATTTGTCGATGGCGAATTAGTTCCGAAGGGGGTAATTTCGTAGAACATATTCTAGAATTCAGTTTTTGAACAATTTTTTGTAGTACCGTATTGAAGCCTATCTAGTTGCTGGCTGAATTTCCTACTTGGATTCAGATAAAATGAGCCCAAGACTAGTTGACCGGAGGTCAATCTTGTTCGGTATTTTATGATATAGATTTTGCTGGAATCTTTATTTTTAAATAGGAAAAGATAACGATAAATGATCTGGATTAAGTGGATGTTGCCTCATTTCTGCCCATATTGCTATCCTTACTCCAACACTTATCATTAGCAAAGGAGCTTGAACGAAAGTTTGGGTTAACAAACCGTCCTCTGCGCTCTTCTAAACTAATGAGCTTCATGAAAAAGATAGTCACCTTAATGAAATTCGAACATATTTAAGTGACCACGAATATCCTATATACTTATCTTCACAACAGACAATAAGAAAAAAATTTAATTTTTTTTATTATGCCACAAAACAACTAGCGTGCTAACTAACCAATATCCAACCACTAAGCCTTAACTAATAGCGGCTAGTCTACATGATTAATTACATAAAACCTCTCATCACTCCTCACGTTAGTGTATGAATATTAATCATAACCTAACTTGACAACTATGTACATAGAAAGAGCTTGTCAATGATAGAATTCTTGGCATTTGGGGATCAACATGGTTGACGGTTATCGTAGTGGTTACGTAAAATACAAAGAATCCTAAGCAAGTTCGATGTCTATCAAAGAGTCATGGATCTAATGAAGGATTTCAAGACATGAAGGACGTCTTGATAGAAGGAGCACATCTGATTAGTGCCCTGATGTCCACCAAGGAGCGGCTGGAACGTTTCTAGATTAGAGACCTTCTTGCCTCCACATTTGATTAGTGTCCTGACGGCTACTCTTTTAGAGGATTCCATGATTTGGACGGATACGCTGTTCTGGACCCTCACCTAGGATGGACGCACACAGTCCTCATATAAAGACTTGTGTAGTGAGGAGGCAGTGCCACCAACTGACATGATCTGGAGCCGGATATTGGCCCTGTGGGTCCCTAAGTGGATACGATTCACATGGTTATTTTGTCATGGCATGTCGATGACAAATGCAGAGCGTGAACGGAGGCACTTCACAGAGGACGGTATATATCTAATGTGTTGTATTGATATTGAGTCACTGATGCATGTCTCGTGATTGCAAAAAATCCTCTTTGTGGGACGGGATGTTGATCGAGCTCGTCCCCTTGGCGACCCTAATCTTTAGGGCTCGATAGCTACTAGTGAGAGATTGAAAGATTGACATCCAGCATACCTGGCGCAAACTCGACTGGGCGGTGGACGTGCTTTCGAAGCACGCCTTGGAGATCTCTTTTGATCATGTTGTATTTGATGTACCTTTAATTTCTTGTATGTATGAATGATGTACCTATATTACTTGGACCAGATCCTGCTATGTCCAGCTCGTATAATTGCAGGAGCCCTAATTTTACAACTCCCCTCCCTTTCTGGAAAAAAAAAAGAAAACAAAATTATCTGCTACAAAAATTATCGTACTGGTGAAGGAGGAGGGAAATTGAACATATCTATAACATTCAAAAATCCAGCCCACTCCAAAAAAATTAGCCCGATTTCGTAATTAAGGGCTGGCTCTTGCCCAAAAGTTGATTTTTCCTCATCTCCAGGGACTATTCACTGGAACAGTGTTGACAACAGGCTGATGTTCCATTTTTGTTAGTCGTGACGACCGAAGATCTCGTCGGAAGCCTAACACCGACCCAAGGAACCGGTTCGTGAGACGTTTCGACAGAGAACCCGCTCTATGTTCGTCGTCGAACGCCGACAGTAGGCGAAGAAGAAGAATAATCTGTTCCCATGCGTTCGAATACCGTCTTCTGGAATTAGATTGTACTTGGAATTGACTTTTGAATAAGCAATGAGTTAGCGACATAATTCTCATCTGTTTATTTGTTAAATCGTGAAATAATAAACGGTGGATATTAATGGTTTTGTTCTTTATGTTCTAGTGAGTTAGCTTTCTTTGATTGTTTATGGAATTGGGTTGAAGAAAATGGAGGAGAGAGGAGTTTGAGTGTTTGTGGAATTGGGTCGAAGAAGATGGGAGAGAAGAGAGGGGAGGAGGATTTTTTTTTTTGTTTTTTGCCGGAGATATTTTCAGGTTGCGGAGTCATAGACTTTAGAGTACTATTTTACGAAACTTGAAGAACAAAAAGAAGAGTTTCGAAACAGTACAGACTCTACTGATGATTTTGTCAAACTTCAGTGACCTAAAAGCATTTGCCCTAGAAAGTAACTTCACTTAAGAATTTTTGTGTCAAGCGGCGCGAACATAAAACATACAATTATTATTCGGAGAGTCATTTCATTACATAGAATTTGATAAAACTGGATTCAAGATACTAGATGTTCATTAAAAAATACCAGTATACTTTTTGGACTATTTTAGTTTCAATTAGTCCCTTGTAACACAATGTACTGTACTAATTAATATTTTGCGACCAATTTCCCCATGAATGGTCAATACAAGTGGGAAGTTTGGGGCTGTTGGTATATATGTCCTAGAGACAATCAATATAAGGACATTATACTTGATCACATTCAGTTATATTATTAATGTGCATTAATAATATTCGGCATTACATAAATGAATATAATGTTTGATTATTTGCATATATTTATGTTTATGTTCCCATGAACTAGTGTTGTCATTGAGAATGTGAGATCTCAGATGACTATGCACGTAGTTCTTAAATAGCCACAATCAATGATCATCGAGAATGAGATATCGATGATGCGATTGAGATTGGTGTGCGATCTGCATCATATCCTTAGAGTATGTAGTGGTTCTCACAACTACGAGATATTAGGTATTTCATGATGGATGCACATATACTTTGGAGAGTATTGACATACCCGACCGAGAAACTGTTTGGTGTATTCTATTTACGTGTCTACGGAAGTATCGGTTTGTGGAGTAGTGTAATAGTCCTCCGACTTGAGGTCAATACGCACGACATGTATGGAGTGATGGACTTTGACCATGACCAACGCTTGCACTCCTGACGGAGTAGATACGGCATGTGTTAGGTACATCACGAAGTGCATGTGCGTGGTAGTTGAGCCAAGAATAGGATTCATTCCTCAAATAGACTTGGAGAGAATACTTGTCTTCTTATAACTAATTGGATCGTTAGTCATTGGCCAATGCATGTCACTTTTGGAATGGTGTCTAAAAGTGACAATATGATCAATTAGTATAATGAGATAATATGATTAAGTTATTTGAATAGACACTTAATCATGTTCTAGACTTAATCGAGTATTCGCGAATGAAAGGACCGTACCACTATGAGCTTCACATTACAGGTAGTTGCAGTATCCTCGCAACGTACCTCATATGTTGAGATTGTCTGGTCTATTGTCTGGGGTTCGACTAAGACCATTAGTTCGACTAATCGCTTGGCATGTGAGGGTCTATGGGTCACACAACAAGTAGTATTAGTTTACGAATTGAAGTTGATTAGATTAAATATTGATTTGATCAAGAATATTTAATCTATGGAGAAATATTATAATTCTATTAGATAGAATTATAATTATTTAATTAAATTAGATTTAATTAATATATAGTAAAACTAATTAAGCGTTGGACTATTTGATTGGATCAAGTAAATAATTAAATGGCTTCTAGGCCCAAATTAATTATTTGAGCAACCAAAGGCATATTGCCTTGGTGCCCACGCAGGAAGAACTCCTACATTAGGAGTTGCTTTGGCCATTAGTTTTCTATATAAATAAAGGTACTACCTAGGCTTAAGGGAACGACTTAATTTGACCTAGACATACAATATTTCTTTAGCGATCTTTGGCAAAGAATTCTCCTAGCGAATTCTCGAAGATATCAATTGTCAAGAGTTCGTTGACGAGGACTACGTGGATACCATAGTTGAAGATTCGATCTACAACGTACTGTAAGAATTCTCTAACTATGTTGTTATCTTGATTTTATGTTATACAACCATGATCAGATTCGGTGTTGGTAAAAATTTTAACTTCCGCTGCTGCGAACCTAGGGTTCGTGTTTATAAATTTCAACAGTGGTATCAGAGCTTCAGGCTGATTTTATGGCTGTATACATAAATATCTATGTTACTTGATTTTATATATTCGACTCGTATATATAAATAAATAAAATCGGAGCGCCTTGGAGGCGGCTCCGCGTCGTCAACAACGGCGGGTGGCATGCGCCGCCTATCGACGTCCGGCCACCACGGACGAGCTCGCCTCGTCGTGGTGCCAGTGGTGTCGACCAGATTGACGCGAGCGACGAGGTGCCGTCGAGCTGTTTTCGGACTCGGTCCGCGGCTCAACGACACCGTCGTCGACGCGCCGACTCACGGAGCCGGGGTACCACCGACGTGCTCGCCACGTTGTGAGCGACGTCGTCGTACCGGCGGTGACGACCGGTGATGCGCTGACGGAGAGAACGAAGCTTTGAAAGCTTCGGCGACGTTTTTGGATCGAATAATTCTGGAACAGGTATGTTTGTGGTTGAGATAAACATGTCCACTAATAATTCTGACTGCTAGGTATTATATACCGCATATGGCTTATACATTTGTACGAATGTGCAAGGCCTCAAAGATAGCAGGGCAGTTAGACCGGGTGAAGTAGCCCTATGCGTAGGTAATGGAGCACGAGTTGCTGCCGAACGCGTAGGAACATATATTATAAACTTACCTAGTGGGTATAGACTGGAACTTAATAATTGTTATTTTGTTCCATCTATTACCAGAAATATTATTTCCACTCCGATGTTAGACATTGAAGGTTTTTCCTTCCATTTTCTAAAAGTAGTTGCTGATTTTTATTAAATGGTATTGTTTATGAAAATGCCTCTCTTGTGAATGGTTTATATTTGTTGAATAGTGGACATAATGTTCTTAATGCACAAAACAAGAAGCTCAAATTAAGTAATCAGAAAAATTCCACCTTCTTATGGCATTGTAGACTTGGTCATGCCAATGAGAAAAGAATTGCAAGGTTAAGAAAGTTAGACCACTTAATCCCATTTGACTTTGAGTCTTATGAAAATTGTGAATCTTGTCTCAAAGGCAAAATGACTAACAAACTCTTTACTGGAAAAGGGGTAAGAGCCAAAGAAGTGCTAGAGCTGGTTCACAGTGACGTGTGTGGACCACTACCCACTCTAGCAAGGGGTGGTTTGAAAGGAAGAATTTTCACCCCCCCTTGCAATAAAGAGTAAGTAAGGGAATGTCGTCCCACAAGGACTAAGTTCTAGGCTGCAAACTCGACTTCACCACTAGTCTAGGACTAAACGAGAAGGTTTTGACAAGTCTAAACACACAATCTATTAGTCGAAATAACACTACTACTAAATAAGATAATTTTACAAATAAAATAAGAGTGGGCAAGGTACCAATGATAAACTAAATGACCAAATAATTCAAGGGGTTTACTAAGTTCGTGTTATGATCCGAGTGTTTCTAAGGCAACTAATCTACGCTCTCGCCATAAATTAGTCTAAAATGATCATTTACTAGGCTTAGATGAACTAAATGCGCCTTCGCCACAAAATAGCCACCTAACCTAACTAACAACCAAATATAATCTCCACTCCAAGGGCAACCAATCACCTAATGAGATCTCTCATCAAGAGACAACTAGTCAACTAGTCCAAAGGTCCATTAATCCTAACCCCTCTCGGCGATTAGCATTAAACAACTCATAGTCAAGGTGATCAACCACAACTAAGCTTTAAGCTCCAAAACTAGAACATAATCCTAAGCATTTAAACCCCCTAAACCATAGGGTAAATAGATGTCAAGGCACCCAACCCACTACTCAACTACTCACACATATCCAAGAAATAGCTCAACATATTCATTAAACTATGCAAGCAAAACATGAACCAAAAGAGGGAGTAAGAGAAAGCTCAAGATGATCTTCAAAGCTTCCTCAATATCCTCCTTCCTTCTTCCTTCAAGTTTTCTTACAAAAATCCTTTCCAAGGTTTTTGTTAGTGGAGAGTTGTTACCAAAATATCTAAAAATCCTTCAAAAATATCTAATCTCTCTAAAATATCTAAGCAAAGGCTTATATACAAGATTTATCCCCCCAAAATGTCTCAGCCACGAAATTAGAATTAAAGCCCAAAATGGGCCCAAAACAAGTCTTCAAATTCGGCCCACTTGTGATGAAATCTTGACAGAATTGGACTACGACATTGAATCCAGCGTTCTCCCCTCTTAGACTCCGAATTTAAAGAAGACCATTAGAGACAAAGTTGTAGCCCCGGATGTCTTCTTTCCAGAGCCATCTCACTCGTCTCCATCGGACTTTGGATGAGAAAGTTATTAGCATTGGAGTTGCAAGAGGTCCACCTCGCCCACGTCTTCGAGGTCTCGATTAAGCGTCTTTCCTCCCGGCAAATGAAATCGCATACGATGACCCAAGGTGACTTCAATTCCTCCACTTCACCTCACCAAATCTCCTAGCATGAAGAAAACACAACAAAAACATAAGACTATACTAAAAACAAACAATGCACGATAAATGACATTACGACAACGAAGAACAAACAAAAGCAATAGAAACAACGGTAAATCTACTCTAAAATAAACACAAAAGATGAGTGTTTCCACACTCATCACACCCCCACACTTGAATCATTGCTTGTCCTCAAGCAATACTCATACAAACATAATCACAATCACATAAGAAAGAAAACATGATAAGGACAAGACTAGGCATGATTAATTCACAAATTGACTCCCCTCAAAATCTCAAACTCACATCAAAAGTCCACCTCACTACCTAGCTAGTTCATCAACCCAAACACAAAGAGTAAGACCCGGTAGACACCTCACCAATCGGTGATTTAATCAAGTGTTATCACTATGTAAAAGACACTAGAAGGTTAACCACTCAGAGGATCGGAAATTTTTAGCTCACGATTTGTAAGTAGCCAACTTCCTATCTCTCGCGTACATGACCGAAGTCTTTCAAAATATCCTACGTCCTACTCAACAGTGTCTCAAAGTCGTGTGGTCGCTCGTGAACAGGGGGCTTTCAATCGGGTTGTAATGGGGCTAAGGTATTGGTGAGATAATATATATGGATAGTAGTTAAACCACCCAATCCGATGACTTGTTGCCAAAGCATTCTAGTCTCTCGTCTATTCTAAACATCCTCACCATAAATAATTAAAGCACACTCTCAAAATTCACCCATTTCCTAAGACCGTGTAGCACGAGTTATGCCGATTATTAATGCCTTATTCAACCTTCACTTCCCTTTCTTTCCTTTTTTTTTCTTTTCTTTTTCATCTTTTTCTTTTATTTTCCTTTTCTTTTCTTTTCTTTTTTTTTTCTTTCTTTCTTTCAACAAACACAAACTTGGCATTTTCTAGGCAAAAACTCGGCTTCTTTGTATGGCCTCTCAATTACCCAAATTCCCAATGAATTAACCTATAAGAACACTAAGCTACCAACTAAACCCAATACATATCATTTCCCAAAAAGTGTAAACTTATGCGTCCTCGGATCGGATGACCAAAGGTCGGGAGGATGGTGGATGTAAGGCTTCAAGTTGGTATACATATAGTATGATCAATGAATGGCTCGGCTCAATGGGTTAAAGCAATGGATATAAAGGTTCTTGGCTCTAAAGCTCTAGGCTCAATTTCAAAGGATTAGCCCCCGTCATTCACTAACGCCACACAACCAAGACCATGTCAAGTACTAGTAGGATACCTCGATCACCCGAACTCATGTAGGCACCTTATGAATAAATGAAGACGGTTGTCTCCTCCTTCGGCTCAAAGTTCCTCACAAGGTCACTCATCAACCCTCTAGTCTAATCTACATAGTGAGACTACTAGTCTAAACAACCGAGGGTGAGATTTCTACAAGTTCTTAGGCCTTGTGCTCGAGTTCATTTCCTAACTAGGTTTGTGGTAAGCTTCTAACACAAGTTAAAGAATTTTGAAGAGGGTCGAATTTTTGAAAGAATCATGCCAAATCATTGCCTAAACAAGACATACTAGACCTAACACACAAAGGATTCCTAAGTGGAACCACACCCCCACACTTGAATAACACCTTGCCCTCAAGGTGTATGGAGCACATAGACATCTAAACAATTAAGCTAAACTAACAAATGCATTAAGAACTAAGCTTGAACGTCAAACAAACAAACAAGAAGAACAAGACATCACAAAGACATATAGCAAACTCAAGACATCACGAAGACAAGAAAATAACTAAAGAAAAACAAAGTGCTAGGAGACTGCCCTTAGTCTTGAGTTGGAGAGGGTGGCGGTGGTGGGATGTTCTAATGAGAACGCATACACTCAAATTGAGCTTGTTGCGCTGCCTCCATACGAGCGTTGTATTCGTTTTGCCATTCCCAATAGGCTGCATTTGTAGTTGCCAGCTCTTGCACTCGCACATCGATGGCAGCTACACGATCTGCAAGCTCATTAAGTTCAACTTGGTGTGCCGGCACCCTGGTCGGAGCATCAGCCTTGAGGCGGTCCTTGACAGTTTTGCGGTCCTCCCAAGCCTTGAACGAGTACACATCTTGACCATTCTGCCTGATCTTGTTAAGGAGTTGATAGGAGCACAGACGTTGTATGTCCATGTAGTACAAATCTCGCATGGGACCTTTGTAATCTGTAAATTCATCAGGAAAGAAGTGCTCTGCGAGCAGTGAAACAACATGTCCAAGATATAGATACCTCGTTCGCGGAGGGGTGATGGTTCGACGAAGCACAGACATTAATAAGGCAAAAGTGCTAAATCGTTTCTTGGTTCGCATGCAATGAATGGTGTACAGTTGAGTACGAGTTACCTTACTCTCCTCAAACTGACCATTAACTGCAAAACACATAAAACGATGAAGCACACAAATATAGGGTTCAAAGATTATATTAGAGGGTGCTTCACCGGATACATAATGGTCAAAACGAGTGAGTGCTTTCCATTCCTTATCTGCTTCCCGATGCGTGAGAAAGTCTAATTGATTCCCATCCGACTTACGAAGGCCTAAAATTTTGATCATCACATCTTCATCTGCCTTAATGGATTTACCAAATAAACGAGCAGTGAAGGACGAGTTGTCCTCAGCTATGTTCAAAGTGCAGTAAAATTCAAGTGTCAGATGCAGACAAGTGGGAATTTGATTATTTGCAAATGTTTCCCAACCCAAATGTTTAATTGCGGCCTTCAGCTTCACATCAATTCCTAAGGTGCTCATATGAATCCAATTAATAGCTGCATGCGGGAATTGATCAAGGTTTCGAAAAGAGGTATACCTTTCGCCCTCGTGCGCAGAATATATCTTGAAGGGCGCCCCGAATTGGGCAGCCAAGTCTTCACGCGGTGGAGACGGAGGAGGTGGCAGAGGGTTCGGACCAGTCGCTCCATTCCTGCGTTTAGGAGCGGGTGTTTTCCAACCTCGGCGGCTTGAACTTGCTTTGGTGGCCATTGCGGTGTGCGGAGGAATAGCAAAAAATTCTTGACAGGCGGCGGCGGCGGCGGCTGAACTCCGGTGAGCGGCGGCCGGCGGTGGCTGTCGGAGGTGGTTGGTTCGGTGTATAGGCCTCGCCTTGATGGTCAAGTTTGTCCAAAGCAGCGTGCGTTTTTTAAGCTCCGTTTGTCGGGAATTGACTCTAGAAGAAAAAATTAGGGTTTTACCCTTTGTAGCTCGGAGGGGAAGCGGCCGGCGGTGGCTGTCGGAGGTGGTTGGCTCGGAGTTGCGGGAAGGTGGTGGCGGTGTTTTGGTTGAGCGGGATGTTGGTCGGAGCGGGGTGGTTGGGTCGATGTTTGAGAAGAGGGAGGAAATAAAGAGGAAAAGGGAAGAGAGAAGGGGGAAGGGGGGGGGGGGGGGGGGGGGGGGGGGGTTTATACCCTCTTTTAACGGGACCCGGCGGCTGCCGGGTTGGCTGGCGTCCGCCGGGTTGGCTGGCGGCCGCCGGCCTCTCCGCTCTTTTTTTTTTTTTTTTTTCACCAAAACCCAGTTTGGGACGGGGGCTTCGCCCCCCTATGTCCCCCGTCGAGCCTCCAACCGCCTGAATCACCTACAAAATGCAAAAGATCCCATAAGCAAAGAACTAATGCTTCAAAATCATACCCAAATATGAACAAGCGTAATAAGAAAAACACATTTACACTATGACAAATATAAGGACAATACAAAAACATGCTAAGTTATAGTCGTTAGCTTGACTTTCCTTCCCTTTTTCATTCATTGGAGGGTGAATTCACAGATTGCACATCCGCTTGTCGTTCAATATTGCCACCAAGGTAAATCTTGCACCTTTGGCCATTCACCTTGAAAACTCCTCCATCATTGCTTTCTAATTCGAGGGCTCCGAATGGAAAAACCCTCACAACCTTGAACGGGCCACTCCATTTTGACTTGAGCTTTCCCGGAAAAAGTCTCAATCGGGAATTGTAGAGAAGAACTTGTTGGCCCTCCTTGAACTCTTTCTTGACAATATCGGCATCATGTCTCTTCTTCGTACTCTCCTTGTAGAGTCTTGAGCTCTCGAACGCCATGTCTCGAATTTCATCCAACTCTTCAAGTTGTAGCACCCTTCGTTCACCGGCCTTTTTGTAATCGTAGTTAAGGGTCTTTATGGCCCAAAATGCACGATGCTCAAGCTCAACCGGAAGGTGGCACGCCTTGCCATATACAAGCTTGTAAGGCGACATCCCGATAGGCGTTTTGAATGCCGTTCGGTATGCCCATAAGGCATCGTCAAGCTTGTTTGCCCAATCCTTTCTTGCTCCTCCAACCGCCTTTTCAAGGATCTTCTTCAATTCCCGGTTGGAGAGTTCAACTTGCCCACTTGTTTGAGGGTGATAAGGTGTAGCAACCTTGTGAGTGACCCTGTACCTCTTCAATAAAATCTCAAATGGTCGGTTGCAAAAGTGTGAACCGCCATCGCTTATGATAGCCCTTGGCACTCCAAATCTTGAGAAGAGCTTTTTGATAAAGCGAATAACCACTTTAGCATCGTTTGTTGGTGAGGCCGAAGCTTCGACCCACTTAGAAACGTAGTCCACTCCCACCAAGATGTACTTGTTGCCATAAGAGGTTGGGAACGGTCCCATAAAATCCAATCCCCAAACATCAAAGAGCTCTACTTCAAGAATTCCAGAGAGCGGCATCTCATTCCTCTTTGAGATATTCCCGGTCCTTTGACATCGATCACACTGAGCAACGAACAAACGAGCATCCTTAAAGATATTAGGCCAATAAAATCCACATTCAAAGATTCGCGATGTGGTTCTTGTCGCTCCATAGTGTCCGGAGTATGGGGTATTATGACATTGCTCCAGAATATTCACAACTTCCCAATCAGCAATGCACCGTCTAAGCACCCCATCACTACACCTCTTGAAAAGGTAAGGATCATCCCACACATAGAGTCGAACATCCCTTAGAAATTTCTTTCGTTGGGGATAACTCAAGTCTATAGGTATAATGTCTCCAACTAGGAAGTTGGCAAAATCTGCAAACCAAGGAGCCTCCCTATTGTTCACCAACATTAAAGATTCATCCGGAAACTCTTCTTGAATTTTGCCGTGAGCCTCCATTCCGTCACTTTTCTCGAGCCGAGAGAGATGATCCGCGACAACATTTTCTGAGCCCTTCTTATCCTTGATGGACAAGTCAAATTCTTGTAGCAACAAAATCCACCGCATAAGTCGAGGCTTAGTATCTTGTTTAGAGAATAAATACCTCAAAGCCGCATGGTCCGTGTAGATAATCACCTTCGACCCAAGCAAATATGGACGAAATTTATCACAAGCATCTCCTTCTCGGTGGTTGTATAATTGAGTTGGGCACCCGCCAACACTCTACTTGCATAGTAGATGACATGAAGCTTTCCCTCCTTCTTTTGACCAAGCACACATCCCAGAGCAATATCACTCGCGTCACACATCATTTCAAATGGTAGCTTCCAATCCGGAGAAGAGATAACAGGAGCTGTGACAAGAGCTTTCTTCAGAGACTCAAATGCTTGACGACATGGCTCATCAAAGTTGAAAGGTACTTCCTTAACTAGCAAATTGGTAAGCGGCTTTGCGATGAGAGAGAAATTCTTGATAAATCTTTGGTAAAATCCAGCATGGCCAAGAAAGGCTCTCACTCCTTTAACTGAAGTAGGTGCTCGCATCTTCTCTATTGCTTCCGTCTTGGCTCTATCAACTTCCATACCAGCTTGGGAGATCTTATGCCCAAGAACGATCCCCTCATCCACCATGAAATGACACTTTTCCCAATTGAGAACGAGGTTCTTCTCTTCACATCTCTCCAATACTTTATCTAAATTAGCCAAGCAACTTTCAAAAGAGTCTCCAAACACCGAAAAATCATCCATGAAGATCTCCATAATCTTCTCATTCATCCCCCAAAAGATAGCCTCCATACATCGTTGGAATGTTGCCGGAGCACAACTTAGTCCAAAAGGCATACGTCGATAAGCAAAAATACCGAAGGGACAAGTGAAAGATGTCTTTTCTTGATCTCTTGGGTAAATTGCGATTTGGTTGTAGCCGGAGTATCCATCCAAGAAGCAATAATGAGAATACCCAGCAATTCTCTCCAACATTTGATCAATGAATGGGAGAGGAAAATGATCCTTGCGTGTGGCATCATTCAACTTTCGGTAGTCAACGCACACCCGCCATCCGGTAATCGTTCTTGTGGAAATGAGCTCGCCTTCATCATTGATCACAACAGTCATTCCTCCCTTTTTTAGGACACAATGGATTGGGCTTACCCACTCACTATCCGATATGGGATAAATAATGCCGGCCTCGAGGAGCTTGATCAATCTCCTTTGCCGATCTACCCTCGGCTTCGCTCCCTCTTCCATGTGGATATGATGCATCACAACTTCAGGACTTATCCCCTTGATATCGGATATTTGCCAAGCCATGGCCTTAATCCGTTTGTTCACAATTTTTAGCACTCTCTCCTCTTCCTCCTTGGAAAGCTTGTTGGATATGATAATAGGGAGTCTCCCTCCATCTTCCAAGAATGCATATCTCAAATGTGAGGGTAGCTCTTTCAACTCTAAGGATGGAGCCTTAATAATAGAAGGTGGAGTACGATACTTCAAATGAAACTCCAAATCCTTATGGAGAACTTTCTTTTCAGCTTCTTCCTCGAACTCTTCTATGTTCTCCTCTTCTTGTTCTCTATATAATGCACCCTCTTTCTCATCTTCAATCCTTGATACGCTCTCCTTGCCGAACTCGAGGACACATTCCTCCACCACATCAATCTTCATGCACATGCCTTCATCAAGAGGGTGACGCATCAAATTAGACATCTTGAATTCTACTTTCTCATCCCCTATCCGGAGAACCAATCTTCCATCATGAACGTCCACCAAGGCACGTGCCGTGTTAAGGAAGGGTCTGCCAAGAATTAATGGACAACTCTTGTCCTCAACAAAATCCAGCACCACAAAGTCTACGGGAAAGATGAATCTATCAATCTTCACTAAGACGTCCTCAACAACCCCGAATGGCTTCTTTATAGTTTGGTCGGCCAACTGGAGTAGCATAGAAGTTGCTTTCACCTCACACAAACCAAGTTTCCGGAAAATAGACAAAGGCATCAAGTTAATGCTAGCGCCTAAATCACATAAACATCTGGGAAATTCAACATCACCAATAAAACAAGGAATAGTGAAACTCCCCGGGTCTTGTAACTTTGTCGGAAGATCCTTTGAGATGAGAGAGCTACATTTAGCTGTGAGGGCTACCGTCTCTCCATCGTCCCACTTCCTTTTCTTGAGTTCCTTCAAAAACTTGGTGTAGTGGGGAACTTGGTCCAACATCTCCAGAAAAGAGACACTAATTTGGACATTTTTCATTTTCTCCATGAACCGAAGAAATTTCTCGTCCATCCCATTCTTCCTCTTAACCCTTTGAGGATAGGGTAGAGAGGGGGTCTTTGGTGGTGGTGGCACATACACTTCTTCTTCATCAATCTCAATATGCGGACGTTTCTCTTTCTCCGTCTCTTCTTTGTTTTCTTCATTAATTTCTTCATCATTGGCCTCCACATTGTCTTCCTTGCCCTTTCGATTGATCTCTTGAGAAGATATTTCCTTTCCGCTTCTCAAGGAAATTGCATTCACATTTCCTCGAGGGTTTGCTTCCGTTGAGCTTGGAAGAGAGCCTGACTCTCTATGGGCACTTGCCTTTGCGATTTCCCCAAGTTGCATCTCCATATTGTGCATGGCGGTTGCTTGACCCTTGAGGATTTGTTCTAAATTATTTTGCCTTGCTCCTTGTTGATTTATGGCTGTCAGAATTTGTCATTGTTGGCTAACCACCCCACCAACTTCTTGCATAAACTTGTCCATCTTCTCAAATTTCTCCTCCATAGCTCCCATTCTATCCCCCAAGAAAGCACGTGGTTGAAAACCCGGAGGTGGCCCTTGATGCGGAATACGCAGAGGAGGTCCTTTATCTGGGAGAATTGCCATATTATCTTCATTGTTCCCTCCTTTCCAAGAAAAGTTTGGGTGATTTCTCCACCCGGGATTGTAAGTAGAAGAGTACGGGTTGTTTCCCATCCGATTTGCTCCTTGCCCTTGGCCACCAACAAAATTCACTTGCCCCATGTTGGAGTTCATCATTGCACACTGGTTCATCTCGTGACCAACATTACCACAAACCTCACAAGTTGTTTGCATGGCAACCGTATTGACTTTGTTCAAGCTTAAATCATTCACCTTTTTCGCCAATAATGCTAATTGAGCTTGAATGGAGGAGGCAACATCGAGATCAATCACTCCTTTTTGCTCCCTGTTGGGTTGCCTTGTTCTCTCATTTGCCATTAAAATGTTTGTAGCCGCCAACTCCTCCAAGATGTGGTAGGCGTCATCCCTCTCCTTTCTCAAAAAGGATCTGTTAGAGGCAGCATCAACCGTACCCCTCGTAGATGGTCCAAGACTAAAGTAAAACGTTTGGAGCAAAGACTCCTCCGTCAAGTTATGGTGTGGGCAACCCCTTTGCAATCCCTTGAATCTCTCCCAAGCTTCACTCAAAGATTCATTCTCAAATTGTTGAAAGTTGTTAATCTCCTTCACGAGTCTATTTGTCTTTGAGAAGGGAAAATACTTGTCAAGGAAGGCGTTAGCTAACTCCTCCCATGTGGTTATTGATGTCCCGACCAATTGCTTGTACCAAAGCTTAGCCTTGTCCTTCAAAGTAAATGGAAACAACCTAAGCTTCACGGCATCTTCGGAAGCTCCATTATACTTGAAAGGAAGTATCGGCTATCTCCATGAAGTTAGCAATATGATCGTTGGGGTCTTCACTTGGTAATCCATAGAATTGGACCGAAGCTTGAAGCATGTGAATCACGGCTGGCTTAATCTCGAAGTTATTAGCCTCTATAGTAGGCCTTTGAACTCCAGACATTGCCCCCCTTAAGGTAGGCCTACCATAATCCATGAGAGTCCTTCGTGGAGCTCCATCTCCTTGCGCATCTTCTTGCACTTCTCCTTGCGCCTCATCCCTTTGGTGAGCGTGTTGGCTCATCCTTGCTTGAATTCTTCTTTCTTGTCGCAATGTCATTTCTAAATATCCAATGTCCACTTCGATTTCCACAGGCAAATTGTTGGTGGAGCGAGTTAAGGGCATGCGACAATCTAATACCTTGCAAGACAAGCAACAAATGCACTAAGTAACCGAGTAAACAAAACAAATATCCTAATCCAAGTTCGTAAGCCAAATTAAGCGTCTATCACTAAGTCCCCGGCAACGGCGCCAATTGAAAGGAAGGATTTTCACCCCCCCCCCCCCCTTGCAATAAAGAGTAAGTAAGGGAATGTCGTCCCACAAGGACTAAGTTCTAGGCCGCAAACTCGACTTCACCACTAGTCTAGGACTAAACGAGAAGGTTTTGACAAGTCTAAACACAATCTATTAGTCGAAATAACACTACTACTAAATAAGATGATTTTACAAATAAAATAAGAGTGGGCAAGGTACCAATGATAAACTAAATGACCAAATAATTCAAGGGGTTTACTAAGTTCGTGTTATGATCCGAGTGTTTCTAAGGCAACTAATCTACGCTCTCGCCATAAATTAGTCTAAAATGATCATTTACTAGGCTTAGATGAACTAAATGCGCCTTCGCCACAAAATAGCCACCTAACCTAACTAACAACCAAATATAATCTCCACTCCAAGGGCAACCAATCACCTAATGAGATCTCTCATCAAGAGACAACTAGTCAACTAGTCCAAAGGTCCATTAATCCTAACCCCTCTCGGCGATTAGCATTAAACAACTCATAGTCAAGGTGATCAACCACAACTAAGCTTTAAGCTCCAAAACTAGAACATAATCCTAAGCATTTAAACCCCCTAAACCATAGGGTAAATAGATGTCAAGGCACCCAACCCACTACTCAACTACTCACACATATCCAAGAAATAGCTCAACATATTCATTAAACTATGCAAGCAAAACATGAACCAAAAGAGGGAGTAAGAGAAAGCTCAAGATGATCTTCAAAGCTTCCTCAATATCCTCCTTCCTTCTTCCTTCAAGTTTTCTTACAAAAATCCTTTCCAAGGTTTTTGTTAGTGGAGAGTTGTTACCAAAATATCTAAAAATCCTTCAAAAATATCTAATCTCTCTAAAATATCTAAGCAAAGGCTTATATACAAGATTTATCCCCCCAAAATGTCTCAGCCACGAAATTAGAATTAAAGCCCAAAATGGGCCCAAAACAAGTCTTCAAATTCGGCCCACTTGTGATGAAATCTTGACAGAATTGGACTACGACATTGAATCCAGCGTTCTCCCCTCTTAGACTCCGAATTTGAAGAAGACCATTAGAAACAAAGTTGTAGCCCCGGATGTCTTCTTTCCAGAACCATCTCACTCGTCTCCATCGGACTTCGGATGAGAAAGTTATTAGCATTGGAGTCGCAAGAGGTCCACCTCGCCCACGTCTTCGAGGTCTCGATTAAGCGTCCTTCCTCCCGGCAAATCAAATCGCATACGATGACCCAAGGTGACTTCACTTCCTCCACTTCACCTCACCAAATCTCCTAGCATGAAGAAAACACAACAAAAACATAAGACTATACTAAAAACAAACAATGCACGATAAATGACATTACGACAACGAAGAACAAACAAAAGCAATAGAAACAACGGTAAATCTACTCTAAAATAAACACAAAAGATGAGTGTTTCCACACTCATCATGGTTTCAGATACTTCATCACTTTTATTGATGACCTCTCTAGGTATGGATACGTGTATCTTATGAAACACAAATCCGAGGCCTTTGATAAGTTTAAAGAGTATAAAGCAGAAGTAGAGAAATAACTTGGGAAGAGTATCAAGACTCTTCGATCAGATCGATGAGGTGCATACCTTAGCCATGAATTCCTAGATTATTTAAAGTTACATGGGGTCTAATCACATTGGACACCTCCGGGAACACCACAAATGAATGGTGTGTCCGAAAGGAGGAACCAAACCCTGTTAGACATGGTAAGGTCCATGATGAGTTTCTCATCTCTTCCAACATTTCTTTCGGGTTACGCACTTCAAACCTCAATCTATATTCTGAATAGGATCCAATATAAATCAGTTGAAAGTACACCATACGAGTTATGGTGTGGAAAGAAGCCATCATTCTCATATATCAAGACGTGGGGTTGCCATGCGTATGTGAAGAAGATGCTTACTGATAAGTTGGAATCCAAAGGTAAAAAAGGTTACTTTGTGGGATATCCTAAGGAAACAAAAGGATATTATTTCTATCTTCCTGAGAAATAAAAGGTTATTGTTTCTAGACAGATGACGTTCCTTGAAAATGACTATATCTTTAAAGGATAAGGTCGTAAAAAGGATAGAGCTTGAAGAAATTCAAGAACTACAAGGTGATGCTGAGGCTGAGGACTTGCCGGATAACCACGACAAGGAATCAGTGGGAGCATTCAGTAATTCTCATGGTGGGAGTCTTTCACTAGGTGATAGTCTTCCAGCCAGTGGGAGCGTAGCTGGGGATAACTCGCATACGCAAGATACCCCAATTAGACTGAATGAGAATAATTTGGACATTGTTTAATCTTCTACTCAGGAAACGCGCGAAAGCATTGCTCCTGAGAATTCTCCTAGCATTGATCAGATCATTGCAGAAGAACCTCTTCACATCAGAATGAACAATCTGCACAAACGCAACTCCGTAAGTCTACTAGGATTCGTCGTCCACCCGTCAAGTTTACTTTCCTCATGGAGGAACATGACGATGTGAAAATTCCGGACAAGGATGAACCTCAGACTTATACTGAAGCGATGTCAGACATCAATTCAGGGAAGTGGCTAGAAGCCATGAAATCTGAGATGGACTCGATGTATACAAATCAAGTCTGAGACTTAGTAGAATTGCCTGAAAGGGTTAGATCTATCGGCTGTAAATGGGTTTTCAAGAAAAAGACCGATGCATATGGCAAAGTACAAACCTACAAGGCTCGGTTGGTGGCAAAGGGTTATAAGCAACGCGAAGGCATTGATTATGGCGAGACCTTTTCACCAGTTGCAAAGATCAAGTCCATTCGGATTTTACTTGCTATAGCTGCATACTATGATTATGACATCTGGCAGATGGATGTCAAAATGGCTTTCCTTAATGGAAATCTCGAGGAGCGTGTATTTATGACACAGCCAGAAAATTTTGTATCCAAGTCAAATTCACAATTAGTGTGCAAGCTACAAAGGTCCATTTATGGATTAAAGCAAACTTCTAGGAGTTAGAATATCCGTTTTGACGAAGCTATCAAATCGTTTGACTTCGTTAAAAATGCAGAAGATCTATGTGTTTGTCAGAAATGCCAAGGGGATAAGACTGTTCTCATTATCATATATATATGTTGATGACATATTGATTCTGGGAAATAGTATCCCGCTAATGCAATCTATGAAGGATTGGCTGTCCAAGACCTTTATGATGAAAGACTTGGGTGAAGCCTACTATATCTTTGGAATAGAGATTTATAGAGATAAATCTAAAAGAATGTTGGGGCTATCACAATCCACATGCATAGACAAGGTACTAAATCATTTTAAAATGGAGGACTCTAAGAGAGGTTACCTGCCAGCGAATTATGGGATTAAGCTGTCAAAGAAGGTAATTCCTTCTGAAGAAGCAGAAATCGAGTACATGGAAGGTATCCCATACGCAACTACAATTGGATCAATCATGTACACCATGACTTGCACTAGACCCGATGTGGCCTATGCTGTTAGTATCACTGGTAGATACTAGAAAAACCTAGGTGAACGTCACTGGGTTGCTGTTAAGAATATTCTAAAGTATCTTAGATGAACTAAAGAATATTTCTTAGTCTATGATGGGTAGCCAGAACTTGTGGTAACTGGGTTTACCGACCATGACTGATTGTGATAACTTCCAAGTCACAATCGATGTATAGCTTCATACTCAATGGCAGAATATTGAGCTGGGATAGTTCCAAGCGAGACACGACCGCAGATTCAACAACCGAAATAAAATTAGAACAAATTTCTACAGAGGATAACCTAGCTGATCCTTTCACCAAACTAGACACTTTGAGAGTCTAGGTGTTAGACATATGGGTGATTGGCTCTAGGCCAAGTGGGAGATTGTTGGTATATATGTCCTAGAGACAATCAATATAAGGACATTATACTTGATCACATTTAGTTATATTATTAATGTGCATTAATAATATTCGGTATTACATAAATAAATATAATGTTTGATTGTTTGCATATATTTATGTTTATGTTCCCATGAACTAGTGTTGTCATTGAGAATGTGAGATCTCAGATGACTATGCACGTAGTTCTTAAATAGCCACAATCAATGATCATCGAGAATGGGATACCGATGATGCGATTGAGATTGGTGTGCGATCTGCATCATATCTTTAGAGGATGTAGTGGTTCTCACAACTATGAGATACTAGGTATTTCATGATGGATGCACAGATACTTTGGAGAGTATTGGCATACCCAACCGAGAAACTGTTTGGTGTATTCTATTTACGTATCTACGGAAGTATCGGTTTGTGGAGTAGTGTAATAGTCCTCCGACTTGAGGTCAATACACACGACATGTACGGAGTGATGGACTTTGACCATGACCAACGCTTATACTCCTGACGGGGCAGATACAGCATGTGTTAGGTACATCACGAAGTGCATGTGCGTGGTAGTTGAGCCAAGAATAGGATTCATTCCTCAAATAGACTTGGAGAGAATACTTGTCTTCTCATAACTAATTAGATCGTTAGTCATTGGCCAATGCACGTCACTTTTAGAATGGTGTCTAAAAGTGACAATATGATCAATTAGTATAATGAGATAATATGATTAAGTTATTTGAATAGATACTTAATCATGTTTTAGACTTAATCGAGTATTCGCGAATGAAAGGACCGTACCACTATGAGCTTCACATTACAGGTAGTTGCAGTATCCTCGCAACGTATCTCATATGTTGAGATTGTCTGGTCTATTGTCTAGGGTTCGACTAAGACTATTAGTTCGACTAATCGCTTGGCATGTGAGGGCCTATGGGTCACACAACAAGTAGTATTAGTTTACGAATTGAAGTTGATTAGATTAAATATTGATTTGATCAAGAATATTTAATCTATGGAGAAATATTATAATTCTATTAGATAGAATTATAATTATTTAATTAATATGTAGTAAAATTAATTAAGCATTGGACTATTTGATTGGATCAAGTAAATAATTAAATGGGCTTCTAGGCCCAAATTAATTATTTGAGCAACCAAGGGCATATTGCCTTGGTGCCCACGCAAGAAGAACTCCTACATTAGGAGTTGCTTTGGCCATTAGTTTTCTATATAAATAAAGGTACTGCCTAGACTTAAGGGAACGACTTAATTTGACCTAGACATACAATATTTCTTTAGCGATCTTTGGCAAAGAATTCTCCTAGCAAATTATCGAAGATATCAACTGTCAAGAGTTCGTTGACGAGGACTACGTGAATACCATAGTTGAGGATTCGATCTACAACGTACTGTAAGAATTCTCTAACTATGTTGTTATCTTGATTTTATGTTATATAGCCATGATCAGATTCGGTATTGGTGAAAATTTTAACTTCCGCTGCTGCAAACCTAAGATTCGTGTTTATAAATTCCAACAGGGGCCATATGGAGGCGGATATTTTATTCGGTAGATGCCGGTGGCAATTAGCTGAAGGCAAATAAACTAATGCACTAGACTCTAAATTCATGCAAGTTAAAAATACCGAGGGCGTATTGTTAAATTGACATTAGAAACTAACATGGTACTACAGTAATTTTTCCAAAACATTTTTATTAGTACCAGATTAAACCCCACCTAGTTGCTGGCTGAGTTTTCTATCGAATGCAAGACTCGTTGCTTTTTACCGAAGATCGATCTTGTCTCTCCTCGATATTTTATAACATGGATTTTTCTCAAATTTTTATTTTTAATAAATCTATTCTAAAAAACTAAAGATCCGGATTAAGTGGATGTTTCCTTTTTGTTTTTAGAAGGATGTTGCCTGATTCTTCTGCCCCTATTGCCATCCAGACCAATACTCAACAAGAATTTTTTTTAAAATATGCAGAAAATATAGATATATTTTCTAAATAGACAAAAACTTAATATATACAAAAAATAGGCAAAAATTTATTAAGATATTAAAAAAATAAAGAAAATAACCCAAGAGTAGATGGACTCCTTGTCTTTAGAGGACACATCAATTTAATTAAAAAATATTATAATAGAGGCGACCTACATTATTTGTATTAATTAATATAATATATAAAACGATATAGTATTATGTCGACTCTTTGCTTATTAATTTCGGTATATATAAGACGTGGAGTTGACCTATTTAATAATTTTTTGTTTGTTCATTAGTTTTTTTGTTATAAATATTACCATCTCTAGTATGAAATAATACCGATAATACTATGACATCCTGCGAGATTGGTATTTTTTGTCTGTGTGGTGCTACAGTCGATATTTATTGTGAATGTGGGGTTCAAGATAATTTTTTTACGAATCCGGCGTCCACGTCAGACTACGACTAAATACGACATTTATACGTTATCTTTAAGAAAATAAAACAAATATAATCTAAATTTAAAAATTCTCACATTCGTCTCAAATAACATATAACAACAACACAATACTCGATGCCTCCATTCCAAGCCAACATTTCTTGTATGATGGCCCAAACCAAATGCTAAAGCTTTCCAACTATTTAGTCAGGGAGTCGACCTAATAAGTTAATAAGCAAAGAATCGACCTAATATTAGATTGTCTTATATATTATATTAATTAATACAAATAATATGAGGGAGGCGACCTATTCTTAAATCGCCTCCATTATAATATATTTTTTATTAAATTGATGTGTCCTCTAAAGATAAAGAGTGTGACCAGATTGTCTCCTTTATTTTTTTAATTTCTAAATAAATTTTTACCTATTTTGAAAATATATTAAAATTTTTTCTATTTAAAAAATATATCTATATTTTGTATCTATTTTGAAAAAAATCTCTACTCAACAACCTCTTAACCAACCCCTTCAAAAAAAAACAACCTCTTAACCAATCGAACAAGTCGTCACTTTGTTCTCGATAGTCGATATTTGAACCAAAACTTGGAAACGAAAAGTTCAGGTGCTGCTGCTAATGGTTTTAATAAACCTAATCCGGAACCGCTTACATTTTTGTTTAGAGTCCTATGTACTATATTGAGTTTAGTTTTGATTAGTGCCTTTTGATAAAATATATCAATATATACTAATAAAAGTTGGTCCAAATAATAAGAATAATTTTTTTGTCAAATATTACGAATATAAAAGATATAATAATAATTAGGTTAGTTATTCCCTAAAATAGGATATGATAATTCTGAATTCTGGATAGTAGATGTTCACTAAAAAGTAAAAAGTACCAATATATATTTTTGGACCATTTTGGTTTCAGCTAGTCCCTTGTAACACAATGTAATAATTAATATCGTGGGACCAATTTTTCTATGGATGGTCAATTACAAGACACAGGGCAGACGTCAATAGAGGAGGGTATATCTAATCATTATTTAAATTCGAACGAATTCAATTTAAATTTATTTAAAATCAAATTTATTAAAACTTTGAATCGTATTCATGGATTAAGAACTGTCGAATTTGAATCGAATTCAGTTTAATTCTTTAATTTTTTAATTGAACCCGAAAAATTAAATTTAGTACCGTGCAAGTTAGAGGGAGTTGAATCATTAGTACTATATTGATTTATTAAATCCAAAAATCTTTTTTACGTGGTTTATAAATACAAGAACATGCATTTCTATATATATTTTTCGAAAATAAATATATTAATAAATATCACGGTATATACATCCTACTTAGTGTAGTATTTCTCTTACCATAAAATAAATAAAGTTGCGATCGTCGAACTCGTCAAACTTTCCAAAAATTCTTCAAATTCTGGTAATGAGATTGGAAAAAACTTTTGTAAACCGTGAATTTTAAACCTTACCGAACCATATTCAATTTGTTTCCAAGTAAAACTCGAATTAATTTTTTGATAAATCAAATCAAATATTTAACAAAATGATGAGGTCGAGAGGTGGGGCCATATGAAAGGCGGAGATTTGGCAGTTAGCTGAAGGCGGACAAACCAATGCACTAGAAAGTAGAAAAAAACATTAGGGAACTAATTGATCTCAAAGCCCCCCATAGAATTAGAAACCACACTATACCCGCTGGTCTCACTCTCTCTCTCTCTAATCCTAATCGGAGAAGAAGACGATGGCCGCCACCTCATACGCTCCCATCTCAGTCTCAGGTACACATTAACCTTCTTATCACCGATCCGTCCTTTTCTTTTTCTTTTTCTTTTTAAATTTAGAAAATGGTTGGTTTTTTAGGGGGTTCGCATCTCAGATCGCCTTTCCTGGGCGGCAAGCCGACGCCGACGATCGTTTCGGTTAGGCCCAACTGGTCGCCCGCTTCCCGCTCCTTGTCGATTACCGCTTGCTACAAGTAAGATAATTGATTATTATTTTTTGTTTATCTATTTATTTGTTTCAGTTTCTTTGTTTCAATTTCTTTGTTTTTTTATTGGTTATATCGAAGTAGCGTATTTTTTTATATTCGTGAGACTTGAACCAAAGATTCCCGCTCAAGCTCCTCTTGTTCGGCTTGAAGCTCGTTAATAGAGAGATCATTCTTTAGCTCCAGTTTTCTCGTATCTTCCGCTTCATTTCACTTCGTTTTATATTTGTTATATAGAGAAAATATAGTTTCCCATGGATGGGGAATGGGTGAGCTGAATCTCCACTGCTTCCTTCCCGGATATGGTGCTCGTGTCGAGAGCGTATGCACCGGGATGTGGTCATGTTGGCTATGTCCTTATCGGGGTAGCGATTTTCACGAACGTAATTGTTTGATTGAGTTCGTTGTGGGTTTTGGTAGACAGCGTCTTGTTGTCAATAGCGTGCTATAGCACCATAACGTAGTGGAAACCATAGTAGCCGCTATGCTACACTGCTGCTAAACGCTATAGAGAATAGCGGTCATAGCGGTGCTATAGCGGCCAAATAGCAGTTTAAATGTTTATTTATTAAATGTTTATTTATTTATTGAGGGCATATATGTAATTTGCACCTCATTAAAAGACCCAATTCAAATGGGTGCCCTAATTTTTATGCGTCTCAGCCCTCTCTACCTCTCTCTCCCATATTCCTTTTATTAAGTATGATGGTCTCTTTAATTTTGACAAAGTTGATTATAATTATTAAGTATGATAGTCTCTTTAATTTTGTGTATTTTTCTATTTTTGAGTATTTGTGTTTACTTTGTACACTAATTTTTAGTCTTTGCAATAGCGGCTATCCCGCTACCCGCTATACCGCTATAGCATTTTAGGGGGTCGCCGCTTATTCGAGATTGACTACACTGGTCTTGCTGCTGACTTACGCATTGCCATGCTAGTGATTTGTGAGGGTCAAAACCTATGGTGAAAGTTGAATAGAAATGATGGGTGGGCGAACTATTATGGGTGGGAATTGCAATTGTGGAAGAGGCTCGGGATCTCCCAACACAATTTGGCTTAGTTCGCTATTGTTTGGTACCAACATTTTAGTATTAAAAATTAATAGTTTTATGTGCACTTTCCTTTGATCTGGGTAACTGCCAAAAGAGGTTTGTGATTACCCCATCTTTACACGTGATGCTTCCTTGGCCTTTGTTCACCCGTTGCTTTCCTGTGCAGTGATGGAGATAAGCATGATGCTGGTAATGGAGATAAGCATGATGCTGATGATGGTTTGCAGGTTAGCTTTTGACTTTCGTTTGGTCAATGAATCTGGTACCAATCTATCATGCTGCCATCTTGGTACGAACATTGTTCTCTGTTTTACTTGCTAGCAGAGTCCAAGTCGCGGCCTGAATGAAACTTTTTTCCAGCGCAAAAATGCAAGAGACAAGGAGGTTAGCTTTTGACTTTGTTTGGTCAATGAATCTGGTACCAATCTATCATGCTGCCATCTTGGTATTAACATTGTTCTATGTTTTACTTGCCAGCAGAGTACAAGGGACACCCTGCAAGAAAAGATTATCCAGGACAAAAATGCGAGAGACAAGGAGGTTAGCTTTTGACTTTGTTTGGTCCATGAATCTGGTACCAATCTATCATGTTGCCATCTTGGTATGAACATTGTTCTCTGTTTTACTTGCTAGCAGAGTACAAGGCGCACCCTGGATGAAAAGGTGCTCCAGTTCAAAAAAGCAAGAAGAGAAATGCTTTACTGGGCCAGAAGAGTAGAGAGAGAAAACCAGTTCAAAAATGCGAGAGACAAGAAGGTTAGTTTTTGACTTCATTTGGTCAATGAATCTGCTACAAATCTATCATGCTGCCATCTTGGTATGAACGTTGTTCTCTGTTTTACTTGCTAGCAAAGTACAAGCCTCATCGAGGATGAAAAGCTGCACCAGTTCAAAAAAGCATGTGAAAAAAAGCTTTTCCGGCCCAAAAGAGTAGAGAAAGAAAACCAGCTCAAAAATGTGAGAGACAAGGTTAGTTTTTGACTTCATTTGGTCAATGAATCTGCTACCAATCTATCATGCTGCCATCTTGGTATGAACATTGTTCTCTGTTTTGCTTGCCAGCAAAGTACAAGGCGCTTCCTGGAAAAGCTTATCCAGCTCCTAAATCCGAATAACATAGATGTTAGTTTTTGACTTCGTTTGGTCAATGAATCTGCTACCAATCTATCATGCTGCCATCTTGGTATGAACATTGTTCTCTGTTTTACTTGCTAGCTGAGAAGGCACATCCCGAAAGAAGAGACGCAAATCCAGCAATTAAATGTGATGGACAAGGAGGTTAGTTTTTTATTTCGTTTGGTCAATGAATCTGCTACCAATCTATCATGCTGCCATCTTGGTATGAACATTGTTTTCTGTTTTACTTGCTAGGAGAGAAGACACACCGGGAAAAAAGAGGGGCATTACCAGCAGAAATTAATTGAGATATTGAAGGAGGTTAGTTTTTGAATTCGTTTGGTCAATGAATCTGCTACCAATCTATCATGCAGCCATCTTGGTATGAACATTGTTCTCTGTTTTACTTGCTAGGTGAGCCTACTCCCTGAAGCGCCTACTCCTACTCCTGACCCTGCTGGCACTATGACCTTTCCCGACGAAGATACTCCAACTCCTGACACTGCCAACGGTTGGACCTTTCCCGGCAAACGCACTTCAACTCCTGATGACCTTGACGGCGATATGTTCTTTTTCGGCAAACATACCCCAACTCCTGACCCTGCCGATGTTATACCCTTTTTCGGCGAACATACTCCAACTCCTGACCCTGCCGACGTTATGCCCTTTCCTGACGAACATACTCCAACTCCTGACCCTGTCGACGTTATGCCCTTTTTCGGCGAGCATACTCCAACTCCTGACCCTGCCGACGTTACGCCCTTTTCCGGCGAGCATACTCCAACTCCTGACCCTGCCGACGTTATGCCCTTTTTCGGCGAGCATACTCCAACTCCTGACCCTGCCGACGTTACGCCCTTTTCCGGCGAGCATACTCCAACTCCTGACCCTGCCGACGTTACGCCCTTTTCCGGCGAGCATACTCCAACTCCTGACCCTGCCGACGTTATGCCCTTTCCTGACGAACATACTCCAACTCCCGACCCTGCCGATGTTATGCCCTTTCCCGACGACGACGTTGGTGGTCATTGATACTTGTAAGCACAGCTCAAATTTTATGTTCCGAGGATTCATCTACATTGCAAGTTCAAATCTCGATGTGCATCTTCTACCAACGGGTGCGGTGGAGGTTTTCTTTTCAATTTCACCAGTGGGATAAGAGGGCTAAAGTTTAGCTGATGATTTTGTTTTGACAAATAAATTTGCAAGTTTAAAACCCCAAGTGTTGTGTTTCTTTGTTGTGATATTCTAAATAAAATCCTATCAGTATGTTATCGCTTTGGTGTCTGTGGTGCCTATGATTTGACCTCTTCGTGCGTGATCCCTTAATTTCGTAGCAGTGGGCTTGATGGAGTATGTGTTTGACAATTTCCTCGAGTTTTTTTTAGTCGAGTCGAGTTCTTTGGGATCCTATTTAGAGGTGATTTTTTCAATAGTATTTTTTACATTCGTAAGATTTAAAAAACGGGGAATCCAATTTGGTTTAGAAAATTGGGGTTTTTCCAATTTGAAAATTAGACTAGAATGAATAGGATTGAGTGAAGCGTTTGAGCCTTGGTCAGGGAGCACATACTCAATGTTCTTTGGGATTCTATTTAGGGATAGTTTTCTCAATGGTGTTTTTTACATTCGTAAAGTTTAAAAAAGTGAATCGAATTTGGTTTTGAAAGAAATTAGAAAATCGGGGTTTTTCCAATTTGAAAATTAGACTAGAACAATGAGTTAGGGAGCTGGGATACGACGTCGTTCGATGCGGGAAGTAGTGAAACCCACATCTTAATTACGATTGTTTCTTGGAATTCGGGGAATACTGTAGGAATATATATATATATATGTATATATATATATATATATGTTATGCATATTGGATAAAATAGATACAATAGATTATTTATCCTAATTCATTCTTTAGCTATCTTTCCGGAATTCTATACATTAGAATTCTGTGTTAATTAGGTTTTTTATCGTGTACCTAATTGTGATGTCTTCTATTTATAAATAGGAGGTGAGGGTAAGTAGTTTGTTGATTTTGGTTTTCGCCATTGTAGACGTATTAGTATAGGCACAGGATTTAGGCTCAAGCATATATTTTTCTATGGTCTATACATAGGGATTATTTTCTCAAATAAGAAAAAAAACTTAGATATTTTTCTGAAATATATAAAATAATTAAATATTGAAAATAAATTGCAGAGAAACCCAGTAATGGGAGCGGATTTGGTTCTGGAAGGCCAAATCCAATCAGGACTGTCCTGGATGATTCAATGGTTGATTTAGTTATGATTCAATGGTTCACATAATTATGATTCAATGGTCTACCTAGTTATGATTCAATGGTCCGTTTTTTCCCGTCCCAGATAAATCGGGGTCCGTTCCAGTTATCCAGTTACGATTCAATGGTTTACTCAGTTACGATTCAATAGTTTACCCCGTTATGATTCAATGGTTGTAGGCTTTTTTTATTTTGCACTTCCATATTTTTTTATTTTTGCAAAATAGTCCCCGCATATCCTTCAATAAAAATCCTCCAGCACCGTGTTGGATTTGATCCTGGTGTTGGATTTGGCCTCCAGGACCAAATCCGGTCCCCCCAATAATAGGGTGCCTCCACTCAAGTGCTCGTCACGTCCTGGCTTTCACCTTAAGAACTCAGAGGAATTTAAAAAAACATAACCCAGTGGAAGTGTCTCAATAGCAAGGTGCCTCCACCTGAACGCTCACATGGCAGTGGCTCTCAGTGTACAACTACTTTTTTTGGGACCAAAACAGTACTAAATTAATTAGTTTTATAATAATTATGTTAATTCATTTCGAAAATCGGTTCTGTAATTGCTTTTGACCAAAACAGTAGGAAATTTTAATCATGAATTTATCGATAGCGTAATCTAAGTTTTATCATAAACTTATCGATATATCGGATTCAATCGCTGATTGTAATTTTTTTCTAATACTGAATGATCTAAATTTACTGAAAAATATTATATTTTAATTATACTAATATGTCTACTTGCATTTTTCTAAAATAATAAAAACAAACTAACAATAAAAATATATGATTTTAACCGATAATAATATTGAAAATAACAACTCTTAAAAAATCATGTTGAAGAAATTTCTCCATATTTTTTGAACACTTTGATAATATTTTCATCATTAATTTCGAATATATAGTCGTTACACCAGGTCATAAAAACTCAAATCTGATTAAAAAAACACAAAAATAAGTTAATAGTTGTTGTAAATTATTAGTAACGTATGATAATATATACTCCCATTTTTCAGTAGCTTCACACATCCAACACCAATAGTATGGGTAGAGTCAGTTGCAACTCATTTGATTTTGGCTTAGGGTCCTTAATCGTTCAATATTATTCTAATAATACCTGAAAAATTGCGTGGAATTATTTTTGGCCGGTATATTTGAAAATAAATTAATAATAAAATATCATAGACAAACTAAAACTTTTTAATAATTAAACAAATGATACCTGTGGAACTACAGGTCACTCGTGGCTTTTTTTTAGTCCTTAATATATATACTCCATAAATAATATATCCCATCATCAAACCTAAAATAATTTTCACATTAACAAAAAGTATTGTTAAAAATAAAAAATTAATAAAACTGCTATAAGTCAGCATTCGAATGGAGGCACCCTGATAATGGGGCACCTCTATCGGATTAATTTTTTTAAAATTTCTCTGAGTTCTTGAAGTGAAATGAAGCACGTGGCGAGCATTCAGGTGGAGGCCCATGCCATTGGGACGTCTCATTTATTTTTAATATTTAATAAAATTTTACCTATTTAAGGAATATGCGTAGAATATTTAAGTTTTTTTTTTGTCTATTTGAAAAAAACAACCATATTATAATGATGATCATATTGGCATAGATCACACGTCAATTGAGGAGGATGCGCAATTACCTGATAATCTTTGGATTAAAATTGGTGTTTTAGCTAACGAAGAAATAACGAGTTTGATCAAACAAAAGTGTCAAATATTTTATTAGGAGAATTGTCACCTTTCAAATACCCAAATTGACTCGAATTTGAATTTATCGGTGCATGAGGATCAAATAGTGTAAACAAAACATAGAGGAGGAGGTATGGGGCCATATAGAGGCGGATACTATATTTTGTTTAGGGTTAATTAAATTTGAGTACGCTGTATTATTGGAAATAAATATTTTTTACCCTGTATTTCAAAAACTCATAAAAAAGACATGTGTTTGTCTCCGACCATCTTTCCGGCTATCGGAGAAGAAAAAATAACGGCATCGTCCCCCTTCACCAACCGACGAAGAGCCCTAGAAGATTGGAGATGGAGAAGGTAGCCTTTTAGAGGCAAAGTCCTTCTAGTCCTCCTTAAGACCTTTTTTTAGGGATAAAGGTGGCAGAATGCCTATATTAAATAAGAGGTTACAATACAGTAAAGATAAACACAAAGACAGAAGGCGACAAGACTAAACAGAAGACGATAGCCAATCCAATGACTGCAAAGTGGCATAGGGGGGAGCGATGGACAGTCGACAAGGCACGAAATCCAAACGACCGGCGGGATTTTGCCGAGACAAAACTACGGCCAATAACCACGAGACGAGCTCGTGGGCATTTGAATGCATACGAGATGCACGCAAATAAGAGCCAAGGTCGACAAACATCAACCGAGACAAGGTTCTCCACCTGCAACCACCGGAAAGACATCGAAAATCGAATAGATCTCGGATCGAACAACAACCGATCTAAGCAAAAGCAGTAAAGCACAACACAAAGCCAGATGAAATCACTAAACAAGAGCGACTCGTGGCAATAAGCAAAACACAAGAGACATAAACAACAACAGAACAAAGACGAAAGCAGAAAAACGAAAGCAAGCAGGAAGCGAGCTAGTCGGGGGAAAGGTCGGAGGCGACCAACCCCCGCTCGGGGACCAACGTCGACTTTTAACCGGCAAAGCGAGGATCATAAGCTGATGGAGATAGACCAGCCCCGGACGGCCAAGCCTTGTGGAGCCCGCTGACAGTAGGCAACGGAGGAAGGAGGAGCACCCGACAGGGCGGCGGTGGGCTAGATGACGAGGAGAAGACCGAGCTGATGGCAAGGCTTGGCCAGCGGTGGAAGGAGGAGGCCGAGCGGAGAGCCGACCCAGAGATGAGCGACGGAGACGAGGCGGAGACCGGATCTACAACGCCGAGAGCAAAAGCAACGGAGACAAGCGACAGAGACGAGGAGGAGACCGGATCTACAATGCCGAGAGCAAAAGCAATGAAGACGAGCGACAAAAATCGAGGCGAGGTGCTTCAGCAACTGGAGAAGCAGCGATCGTGCCTAGACGAGGCGAAGCAGCAACCGGAGAAGTAGCAATAGGAAAAGCACCAATCGGAGGAAGAGGAAAAAAAAGCTCCGCAAAAAAATATTTAGATATTTTTAAGAGAGAGAAAAACTCCTAATGAGAGGAGAGGGAAAAGTTTTACATCATTAGTATTTAGAGTAGTCCTCCTTAAGACCTAGATAACCAAAATTTCAGTGACAAATGAAAAACAAATCAACAACTATTCGTTCTAATATTTCCTTTTGCGTCAAATCATTGGCCGGTTAATATATTTCTTCTCATCTTCCTTTCCCTCTTTATTTCATTGCTCAATTAAATTACAATATTATAGGGGATGAGCTGTATTGCGTTCGGTTGTTCAATAAAGCTCAGTTGCAGAACTGAGGACAAGAGCGGTTGGAAGCAATTTTTAATTTTTTTCCCTTTCTCCGGTAGCTGAAAAGTTGGCCGGAGACAAATACGTGTACTCTTTTGGGTGTTTTTAAAATATAAGATACAAAATATCTATTTTTTATAATACAACGTACTCGAATTACTCAAGTGTATTCAACCATTTATTTAGTTGATGCGGGGTGGCAATTGTCTGAAGGCGGATAAACCAATGCACCCTCGCTTTGGGCTTATCTCCACAGACCGTCTTGCCCTCCTTGCCATTCCCTTCATTTTAATTAAAATTTTTTTGGTCAAGTTCATTTTATTTAATTTGTTCTATCCCTTCCGTGTTTTATATGCTTTACTGTTTTTTTACATTTACTTTAGCTTTATTAATCAAATTAAATATCACAAGAAGTATGCTAGTTCATTTTACATTCATCATACGGATACAATCCACATATAAACTAACTAAAATATCAAGCGAGAACACTTCATCTAGTCGTAATGTAAATCTGAGACTCGAGTGATATGCACAACATTGATTTTTTTTTTTAATTATACACATTTCAAAGCAAATAAAAAAGAGATCATTTATAAAGTCGATGCGACGATACTGTGAATATCGAATCTGAATATGATAAGTTAAAGAAAAAATTATTGCCAAATCCTTAGAGTTTAGTAATATCACCGATTGCCTCCCTCATTTTTGAAAAATAATTTTTTAGTCTCTCGTATTTGATTTTATTATACTATCAGGTCCTTCGTTGACGTCATTAGTCTTTTTATTCTTATTTTATATTTGAAATGACTTTTATACCCTTGTCCGGCCAACCCAAATCTCCGATCATCTTCTTCGACAAACTTCGATCATCTTCTCTGGTGAAATAAACTCCGACGAATATCATAAAAAATGCAAAAAAAGAAAGCAAAAAAGACCGACAGTAATCTAATTAACTTTTTTTTGAGAAGGGTATTCTAATTAACTAGATGTATCTCGTTGCATTACAAAGTGTAGAAATCTTGATTCAAGCCCGTAGAATTCCAATTAACACGCCCAAAAGCTCGAAATTTGAGGGGTGAAGCTTTCGATCTCGGAAGCTGGAGACTCGACAACCCGCATTCCTCCCCTCCCGCATCGAACCCCATCCGTCAGTTCCCCACTGCTGACTCCGCCAACGATGACGACGCAACCAGAGAGTACAAACTCCAGGAAAGGGCTTGGGATCTCTCGACAGATTCAGGTAAAACGCCTCTGGCGCCGTTAGGTTTAGGTCAGATATCTTTTGCAGCTGGTTGAGGGCAGACTCTTGGTCGACAAGTTCTAGGCAGGCGTCACCGCAAGCAAGTTGAAGTCGGGCATCTCAATTGACAAGATCTGGTCAGGCGTTACGGCAAGTTGGTTTAGTGATATTTTTATTAAAAAATTTAGGTAAGGGTATAAATGTGATAATAAAAATGAATGATGACGTTAGCGGTAGTATTACCAAACCTGAGGTCCGAGAATAATTTACCTTAAGTTAAAATACCGAGGGCATATAAGTAAATTGATAATAGAAGCTTGCATGGGGAACGGGACTAATTTATCTCAGGAGTATATAATAAAATGCAAACCCCCCCCCCAATAGAAACCACACTTTACCCACTAATCTCTCTCTCTCTCTCTCTCGCTAATCCTAATCGGAAAAGAAGAAGACGATGGCCGCCACCTCATACGCTCCCGTTTCAGTCTCAAGTACTAACCTTCTTATACTCGTTACATCACTTTCCCCATTATCACCGATTCGTCCTTTTCTTTCTTCTTTTTTTTTTAAATTTAGAAAATGGTTGGTGTTGGGTTTGTTAGGGGGTTCGCATCCCAGATCGCCTTTCCTGGGCAGCAAGGCCCCGCCGCTGACCGTTTCGGTTAGGCCCAACCGGTCGCCCGCTTCCCGGTCCTTGTCGGTTAGCGCCCGCTACAAGTAAGATAAATGGTTATTATTATAATTTGTTTTTTATTGATTCTCGTGCAATTTTTAACCCGATGGTCTCGTTTGAGAGGGACGTGTGCAAGAGTGGGGGGCAAGTTTGTAAGTATAGATAATCCACCAACACAATTCGGCTTGGTATGGCTATTGTTTAGCACCGACATTTTAGTATTAAAGATTAATGGTTTTATGTGCATTTTCTTTTGATCTGGGCAACTGCCAAACTGTTCCCCGATTATCCCACCTTTAAAGGCGATGCTGCCTTGACCTTTGTTGATCTGTTGCTTTTGAACGCAGTGATGGAGATTCGCATGATGGTGGTGATTTTTTTACTGGCTTTTTACTAGGAGGTGCCATTTTTGGGACCTTGGCTTACATCTACGCTCCTCAGGTGACTCTTAGTTTATCTTCCATATTTTTTACTTTCTCGGATCTTCTCTATGTTTCTTTTTAATGATTAAAAACCAAGTGATTAGATCTTTGGTTGCAGAATGCCTTGTAAATGATAGCTGATGATCTTAGTACCATTAGTTGACTTCTACAATCTCTATTAGGATGTGTCTGGTAGAGTATTTAGTGTTCAAGTCTCATGACATTTTTGTAGGCTAACATATCTTGTGATTTATTGTTAGTATCTAGCGAATCTAGCGCATTTGTAGGTTTTTAAAAGCCGAGTAGCATTTTGTCTCTGTTCCTATATTAGACTATGGGTATCTTCTTCTCATCTAACAAATTTGTTGCAATGCTCAAGAGAACCCTTCACCAGGGGTTTGGCCAATCGCGTCACGGGTAAAGTATACCTTGTGTTCTGCCCGTTTCATATGCTTATAGAGAGCAGTATGATATTGTCGCTCTACATTCAAGTGAAATTTTGATTCTTTTGCTGGTTGTATTACAAACTTGATTTGGCTTTGTCTTGCTGTTGTTTCAGATGAGAAGGGCTATTCAGAATGAAAATGAGAATGGGTTTAGTAGGTTGCCTAGGGGGGGACCGATATACCACGATGATAGTTTGAAGGTTAGTTTTTTACATTGTTTGGTCTGTGAATCTATTACCAAACTATCACGACACCATCTTTGTATGAACATTGTTCTCTGTTTTACTTGCTAGCAGAGTACAAGGCGCACCCTGAATGAAAAGCTTAACCAGCTCAATAACGCAATTGACAAGGTAGCTCAACGTTTGAGAGGTGATAACAAGAAAGTGCCTACTCCTACTCCTGACCCCGCCGATGTCGTGACCTTTCCCGACTACGACGTTGGTGTTTGTTGATACTTGTAAGCACAACTCAAGTTTTTTGTTCCGAGGATTCACTCTACGTTGCATGTTTAAATCTCTGTGCATCTTCTACCAATGGGTTCACTGGAGATTTGCTTTTCAATTTCCACCAGTGGGGTAAGAGGGTTAAAGTTTAGCTGACGATTTTATTTGGACAAAGGAATTTGAGTTTAAAACCCCATTGTGCTGTTTCTTTGTTATGAGACTTGGTCTAAATAAAATCCTATCAGTATGTTATCTCTTTGGTATCTGAGGTGCCTATGATTTAGTAGCAGTGGGCTTGATTGAGTATGCGTTTGGCAATTTCCTCGAATATTTTTATTTTCAATGTCAACACTTTCAGACTTTTTTAGGGTGCGGTTCTCTCGATGATTTTTTTTTTACATTCGTAAAATTTGAAACCAAGATCTGAAGTGTACCCAATTTGGTTTTGAAAGAACTTAGAAAATTTGTGTGTTTCCAATTTGAAAATTAAACTAGAATGAGTAGGAATGTGAGAGCCTTGTTTAGGGAGCTGGAGATGCGACGTCGTTCGATGCGGGAAGTAGTAAAACTCGCATCTTGATTACGGTTGTTTATTGGTATTGCGGGAATACTATAGAAATATATATTAAAAGTATATATGCTTATTGGAATAAAATAGATTCTTTAAATGTGTTGGGATTTCTTTCAAATTCTAAATGTGTTAGGATTTCGCGTTAATTAGGTTTCCTATTGTGTACCTAGCTAATTGTGATGTCTCTTATAAGTAGGATGTTAGAATTAGATGTTCCTTTGACTTTGGTTTTTGCTATTATGGACCTAGTATTATAGCCACGGGATTTAGACTTAGGCATAGTTTATGGTCTATGTATCTTTGTCCACCACATATTATAGTGATGGTCATTTTGGTTCCGTGAATGTAAGTCTTTTGATCGAGCTACGTATATCGTGTATCTTCTATACTCTTATATATTTATTACTATTTGTTATAGGTATTTAACATTCTTATTTACGTTTCTACTGCTCTAACAAAACAAGTTGGTGTTAAAAGGTGAGTTGCTAAGATGGTGGAGTTTGTGAAGGAACTGTTTGAATTTGTTAAAAATTTAGAATTGTGGCTATGTTTTGAAGAGGTTCACAAAAACAGAGGGAAATTGGCAAATTGCGAAAATTGGGGAAGGGGTAAATTAGGGTTTTTGAACCCCTGGAACCACGATTAGTGTTGATTTATTAGTTTTCATCATATTCGGATATGCATACTTGATGACTCTGATTATTTTTGGTTTGAGAATTGAACGAAATTTTTTTGGGGGCAAAGATCATTGGGTGATCCTTGAAAGTAGATCAATTATTGACTTATAGGTTCGTGTCTTGTTAGGATCATGAAGAAAAACTGCATTTTCATGGATGCGGTGACTTTGTTAGTACAAGTTGAGTTGAAGTTGACCTAGTGAAGACTAGCTTAGATCTTGTTGAATTAGATTTTTCCGGTCAAATTGATTCACGGTTGAAGATTAATCATTCGACCTAAATTATGTTATTGGATTTTGAGCTCGAACTTAGTAGTTTTTCTTATATACGTAGACTTATATCACTGGTTTTATGTGTAGTTAAGATTTCTAAGAAAATTAGAAGAACTACTAGAGACTTCTTTCTCCGAATACTCCATTGTTTTTAAATTTTTTGATTAGGTTTATGTAAGTTGATTGGTCATGGAGTTATCATGTTGGACCAAGACTTTGTGGTACACAAGTTGATCCTAAACTAATTTAACCTGTACTCTATCAAGACTTAGTACTGACCACACTTACAGAACCACCACTTATCGTTAAAAAATAGCCGGTTATGGTTTGAGAAAAATTATAAACCATGACATAAATGGGGTCCACGATTACTATGATCACAGTTTAAATATATCGCTAGTATGGTTAAATCTCCGGTCATATAAAAAATTATTTTCGTGTTCAGAAAATTTTGAATTGATTTTTTTTCTCTCATAAGCTAAAAATTGAATTTTTATGAAGTCATAAGATATAAGAACTTGAAAGGTTAGGTGAGGTTAGGGTTCGACTCTTAGCAGTTGTTATAAGGCGTACATGACTTGACAGAGGTCTAGGATTCGATCACTGGTAGTTATAACTTGGTGTAAATATTTACCTTTAAAATATATATATATATATATATATATTATTTTTTATTTTTTTTTTCTGAAAACTTAGTTATAAAATATATGTTTAAAAAAAATTCTGACCAGACTAACAGTTTGAACAAACTGTAACAAATCAAAATTTCTGACCATGTTTAATTTCTCTGTGTTATGTAATTTCAGCCTAACCTAAATCAAAAGGTATCTTTTACTTTTAAGACTATTTCAAAACAACTCTGAGGACATTTTTGTTGAAATACTTTAACTCTCTCTAGAAATGTTTAACGTGTTACAAGGAAAGAAACCTAATTTCAGGATAATTTGTGGAGTATTCAAATGAAGTTATAGGAATGTATTTGTGCCAAAACTTGATAGAGAGAGTTTTGATATCTTTGTAGTAAAACTTGGCTCGAATATAACCAATACATAATGAGCCACATCATATAAAAATCAGAGAATTATCACCTAGAATAATAGAAGTAGTAGTGGAGATCATAGAAAATCACATCTAAATTAATCAATTCATATTTTTAAGATTCATCTCTTAACGGTCCACACTTGCTATAAAATTTTATTAGACGCGATCTCATAATTTAAATCTAGGATCGCCTACAAAATTACACAATGGTTTTAAGATTTTAAAGATTTTTTTTCTTGAAACCACCTACTTCATATTGCGCCTAGTATATAAAATAGACCTAGATACAACCGTAGACCTGACCAGGGTTTGAATTCGAACGAATTAAAATTGAATTGGTTTAAATTCGAATTCATCAAAAGTTTAAACCATATTCAATTCGTCCTTTTGAATTATTAACCTTCAAATTCGAATCGAATCCGAATTAATTCTTTAATTCTTTAATATTTAATACCTTGTTTTCTTGTTTAATTGAACACGACTTCTCTCGAAAACTCGAACATTTACCTATGCAATAATAACAGCTCGAGTAACTATCTACTAACGTCTAGATCAACCGAAATAAAAAAGTTTTGAATTAGAGTTTTTGAGAATATACTCGTGTTAAATATTTATTATGAGAGTTTTCTCATCTTTTAAAAAAATTATCTTAATTGAATCTATAACTATGTGTTACAAGTTGATCCAATAAATATCGAATACCACATGTTAGTGTTAGGGGTATAGGGTTAGTGTTAGTGTTAGAGTTAGTGTTAGAATTTAGGGTTAGAGTTAGGATTAGTATTCAGTAGCAACTAATCTAGCTAGTTTTTCTTGATTTTTTTGATAAGTGTAATGAAATAAAACATTAAGTTTAGTAGATAATTGAGAACATATAATGTTGAATTATCTTTTTCTTCAAAAGGAATTTTTTTTGAAATGCTTAATAAAAAGTTGTGACATATAATGTTCGGGGATGGATTGGGTACAGGTAGAGATAGAGATCCATGTACCAAACGGCATTTAATCTAGGCCATAGATTTGATGATTAGACTCGCGTCAGAGATCTAACAGTAGAGATTCGTCAGGGTTATTTTTGTCTTTTACCTCCCTCTCTCCTCCCTTTTTCTCTCTTCCTTCTCTTTCCTGGCTCATGCTTTTTTTCTCTTTCTCCTTCCCTTCCGAGGAGCACTTTCTTTCCTCTCTATTTTTCCCAATCCTAAATGAAATTGACGCCGACGAGGAGCAACGCCGACGAGGAGCGACGTCGGCGAGGAAGAGATTTCCTTCTCTCTCCTTTTTCCTTCCTTCATGTTTCCCTTCTCTCTCTCCCACTCTCTCTCTCTCTCTCCCCTCTTTGAAATGGTTTTTTCAAGTGTGTAAAGGTTGATTTAGTGAAGAGTTAAATCGTTTGTTCTCATTTTTTATTTTTGTTCGTGATGTATGTCTAAAGTGATATGATCGGTGATGACCAAATGACATGCCCGGTTACGTTCAAATGGCATGCCCGGTTATATTCAAACGGCAGACCCGATTATGATAAAATGGCATGCTCGGTTATTACCAAATGGCAGGTCATATTACGATAAAATGGCATGCATATTTACAGTCAAATGGTAGAGCCGTGCACGATAAAATAACATGTCCGATAACAATAAAAATGCATGTTCAGTAATGACTAAATGGGAGACCATGTACGATAAAATGACATGCTCATTTACAATTAAATGACATATCTGATTATGACTAAATGACAGAGCGGAGTACGATAAAATAACATGTTAGGTTACAATAAAAAGACATACTCGGTAATGACCAAATGGCAGGTCGGTTATGATAAAATAGCACGGGGTTAATATTTAATAAAACTTATAATTAATTAAAAAATAATTTATTAATTAAATAATATAAATTGAAAGTGGAGACTTCAGCCTTTTGACGCATCCTCTTTTTCCCTTTTATTGACTGTTTTACTCCTATTCTGTTTGGTACAGAATTGAGCTTCTTGTACCAATCCATGCTCATAATGTTCTTCTTAATGACATACTTAAGTAGTAATGTGAACGATCATATAGATAATATGGCTAATATAACTAATTAGTAAATTTTGATAAAAAATTAAATCTCATAATGACTCGCTTAAAATCTCAAGACATTCAATGTAAACACTTCCTCTCGTACTTAGTGGTATATTTTATTAGCTTATTGCTCGATTTTCACATTGTTAATTTCGATAACAAAAAATAAACCAATTGAAAAAATATTAAAAAATACGAAGATCCCCATGTAAGAAATGATTCCCAGTTTTTGATTAGCTTGCGTGGCAAGCATTTTTTGGGGGTTGTTTGAGGCGACGGGACAGATGGACGCGCGACTGTGTGATCCGTCAGAATAATCTGTCTTTTGGACTGTCTAGTCACTAATACGTGCCCCAATAATCTTTCCATTAGTGCGGTCTTATCACTTCCTTTTTTTTTTGAGAATGCTTATTACTTCCTTTTCGATCACTTAATTTCAGAGGTTTTAATTAGATATTATCATAGAATACAAATCTTTGCTAAATTGCCCATATATTCCTTTGGTCTATTATGCAATCAATCGATCTCGTTACAATTTTAACACTACTTGATATAAATGCTTATCACGGTAATCAATTATGTGATATATGAGTGATTAACTAATTAATTAACTACTTCATTTATATTTTCAGAACTAACTATGACTCACAGGATTCCAAGGAAATTAAACTATTAAGAATTTACTAATTTTGTGGAGAGGCATAAAGCTAAACTTGACCATTGTTCAAATTCGAACAGAATGTGTTTACGTATCCTTACCTCCGAATAAATCAAAGTTCACATAGTTCTCACATTTTTATGGAGCTAACTCGCTTCATCAGATGTGTTTGTGCTTTTACCAGTTGCAGTATTATCGAGATCGTATAATTATTTTGAGATTTTTACGGACCAATTCTTGTCGTCGCCTAACTGCCTTACGTAAAAGATTTTTTATGGAAGAGCTTGTTTTAATAATCCATAAGTCGAATATAGAGTCATTGCTCTCATGGACGATTAGTTAATTTGTCGATGATTAAGTGTAATATTCCTCTCTTTTCCAGTGAATTACAGTATAACATTCGAATTCATTTAGGTATGACTCTTTCAATAGTATATTTTATATTTGTAAGATTAGAAATAAAACTCAAGTTAGTTATCATTTAATACTCTGGAGCGGCAGCCAAGGCGTCACGGACGTGTGTAATTAGTCTTGACTAGACCCGATGACACTTGGTTTTCTTTTAACAAAAAAAGAAAGAATAGATCAATGTCTGATTCTGTTATTATACATGCTGGTAAAAGTCAACGAAATATCAATCACTTTGTGTTGCATGATTAAGACTTTGTGTTACGGCAACGGGATGGGACAAACGTCTCACCCATCATTTGGTGCGAGAGCCACCACCGGAGATTAGATCCATTATGCTTAATGACATTGGCGATGTTGTGTTTAATAGGAACATCTTAGTTAATGACGATACAAGGCCGAATTTTGCGATAAACCAAACGTCAAGGGAGGGTTCACCTCCCGAGGTACTCTTTTCCTACCACGAATTTTTCCCACCGGGTTTTCTCATGGTAGGATTTTGACGAGTCCGGCGGTTGCAATCTCATAAGAGGCCGAGAGGGGGCCTTGCACTAAGTAGGATGTATTTGGCCATTACTCTTTATAAATAGGGGCGATTTGCCCCTCCGTCTTTACCCAAAAAAAACGTGTCACCCATCATCAGGTACAATCACTTTGCATTTCCCCCTGTTTCCTTTTCACATCACTACTATTTATTTATTTTTAAAATTGTTACATAAAATGGATGAATTCGAGACGAATTAGATTCGTATCAAATTTTAATAAATCTTGAACCGTATTCAATTCGTCTCAAGACGAATTAGAATCGAATCAAATTTTTGACGAATCAAATCAACTCACGAATCAGATTCTAACAATGGCCAGGTCCAGATATACAATATGTCAAGTTCGATTCATTCTCCAAGAAGGTATCAATCAACATGGTTTTCACTCTCCTAGCCATCTTCAGGGCGAAGCCCGATCAACCAAGCCACTTGAAGGGGGACGTGATTGAAGACAACCTTAGTGAAGCAGAGATAGGGGAGAAGTTCTCAGCTGTACCTATTATCGAGGACTTCAACGATAGCATCACCATAGCGAGGCCCACCAAGAAGATGTGTGAGCACCTCAAGCCTTTATACATCACAAAGTACATCTTCGGGAAGCCGGTAGGAAGAATCCTCATGGATAATGGAGAAGTGGTCAACATCATCCCGCAGTCACTCCTCAGGAAGTTGAACAAAGAAATGGAGTAGCTGACTCCAACCAACATGATCATGACCGAGTTTGCCAACAAAGGTACTCGCCCTCTTGGGGTATTTGCGGCTGAAGTTAACATCTGCTCTGTTATTAGAGAGGTCGTGTTCTATGTCATAGAAGCAAAGACTCCTACAACTGGTTGCTGGGGAGGGATTGGATCCACTCGAGCCAAGTCATTCTATCCTCCCTCCATAAGTTTTTGATCCAATGGAAGCCAGACGGCAAGGTGGAGATCATTATTGCCAACGCTAACCCCTTTTAGTCAGCTACCAATTATGTTAATCGACTTTCTATAACGACTCCATTGTGCCAACCAGCGTGCCACAGAGTGACATAGATGACAGGATTATCGGGTATGCGAACTCGATCGAAAGGGAGATTTCTTCCACCCAATGATTGGTTGATGCCGCACTCGGGGTGACAAGGAGATTGTGGCTTGCTCTCCTATGATGAGTAAGGCCAAAATGGAGGTGACAAGGAGATTGGGGGTCTACACCTTGTCATAATTAAAAGAGGTCAATTGTGTCTTCAAAGACGACGGCCAAAACCTCCTAGAGCTACTGATGATAAATGGCTTCCACCCTACTGCAAGCAAGCTAGATGATATAAAGGCTGAGGGTGAGGACAGAATGATCTCTTAAGATGGCCGGATACGACCTTAGTTACTTCTTACGGTCCTCCTCCGGACCGGTTCATTTTGTAACATGACTCTTTCCCGACCTAACTAATGCCAATGTGTCTAAATAAAAGTTATTCTTTTCGGTCCTTAAAAACCCGAAAAGTTCTACTTGCTTTTGATTTTGCTTCAAAGGTGTTCATGATTCTATTTTACGGTTTTGATAAAGGTCGGGGATTTGAATGCACGCATCAAACAAGACAAGTCAAGAATTTTTTTTAAGAACCGGTCGTACCGAAGCATTAACGTGCGGGGATCGTTATTGAGGTACACAAATAATCTCGATATTGTCAGTGCATCTAGAGTTCACCAATATGGCAAGATCGTTTCGGTCCTTCATCTGCATCTAGAGCTCTCGACCTTCGGTCGTCATCGATACAGACCCAGTCTTTGCTTGGCATTGGGACGGACCCGGTCTTTGGTGGACATTGGGACAGACTAGATCTTTGGTTGGTATTATGCCTGACCTCGTTCGAGACCGACGATGATCTTCCTTCGGTTGAGACCACTTATAGTTATCATCGATAGAGACCGCCTTTATACATCGTCCTTGGTCCGCCTTGGCATGTTGTCCTTGGTCAACCTCGACTTGTAGTATTTGGATGACAAGTATCCTTCCTTGGTAAATTGGTCGTAACTTTAGACTCGTGGCTTGGAATGATGAGGTTCTTGAGTTCATGGTTAGATAAGACATATATCTATAATTTTATATCTCTAGAGCATTGATTAATTTTGATCAGAAAAGGGTCTAAATAGAGCTTTAATTCTATGTTGGTTTGCTCGCTGAGTTCTATCAAACTTTGGTAGATCAGTCATATCTCTAGACTCAGGCATTGGAATGAGTTGATTTTTTTGGCTACGGAAAGCTAAGAGAAATACCTACAACGTTATTAGGAAAAAATCTATTTCAAGATGAGCCTGGCTCGAGGAGGCAGATTGCTCCACCTCCGAGGGGGTAGGAAAATTGTTCCACCTCCAAGGGGAAAGGCAGATTGCTCCACCTCCAAGAGGGTAGGCGAATTGTCTAGCCTTATGGTCTTGCTCATCAACCCATCTTGCTTATCCATCGGTAGCATTTGTCGGCCCAATCGACTGTACGTCGATCGCGTTTGTCCGCCCAATCGACTGTCTGCCTACCTCCATTGGTCTGACTGTCTTATCCAAAGAGCTCGACTCGATCCACCTACCCATCCGAAGAGCTCGACTTGTCTGCGTGGTCGCCTGTTGTCCGCCTGCTTGTCTGCTTGTCTGCTTGCTCGATGGTCTGCTGGTTGCTTGTCCGCTGTTTATGTTTGTTGGCTTGCTTCATGTCGTTCTCTGAATCATTCAGGAAGGGGCGAACTTTATGGAGACGCGTCTCAGGCTTGAGCTATAATAGTTCGCCTTGGACTCGAGTGGTGTATGGCTTCGCTTGGCTTTTCACCTTAGACCTGTCTTGAGGATGTTTGGCCTGCTAAAGTCCAATTAGGATAGATATTTGAGCCGGTACACAGAGTTAGTTAGAGCGTGGTTGGGACGGGGCAAGATTTCCCTATTTTGGAGTCGGATTCTCTAATATTCAGTCACCACTCGGGGTTTTCCTTGATTGAGCCAGATCATCCAATATTCGGTCAAGGATTAGAATGCCCCTATTTAGGCCGAGGTTGCTCGTTCGTCGCGACCTGAGCATTCCTATTCGAGACCAGTTCTCTCTTTTTTGGAAACGGTCTAAGAAGAATTTTCCTATACGGAGCGCGACTTAATTTAGAAATTTTCAGTATGGGGGTCGGGAGCTAGGTCAGCGTTCTCTATATAAAGAGGGTCGCGGGCAAAGGAGTAGATCATCATCAACACACCACATTACAAATCTATTTTTTCTTGTATCACTTTTTTTTCCGTAGCCTAGCCTAGCTTAGTTTCTTTTATCCCTCTCTATGTTAGGTCGACTCTGGAACGACCACTTCGGATCCATCTTAGATTAACTTGACGTTCTTGTACTCGTTTCCACTGGTACAATATTCTATTTATTTGAGAACAAATTTAAATGTAAATTCAATATAAACTAATTTGAATTTAAATTAAAATTTGACGAATCAAATTGAAAAATTTCAATTCATACTCACACCTAGTTGTAGCCTCCATGTGCCGACTGGCCAGCCTACAAAATCATGGTGGCCCCGACTTCCACCAAACAATAAAATTATTAGGGTATTTTTTTGTAACCAGTACAATCGACTGGCTGCACCACTTTAAAGTTACATTTCCTTTAAACGGAGGGACGGATCCATATATAAATTTTAAAAAAGTTGTATCTTAATTAGTAAAAAGTATTTTGAGATTGTAATTGTCGATCTCGATAAAATTCTATTACGACAAGATTTATTGAAAAAACTACAATACAGAAAGAACAACAGTGTAAATTCTGTTTGCACTTCGAAATTAAAGTTGCATAGATAGGACTGGGTTTTTTTTGGAGTCAAAATCGACCTATTCAGGACCGGATCTTCAAACAATGCGGATCCTTCGGTCAAGTTTGCTTAAATCGTTATAAGGATCTTCAAACAGTGAGGCTCCTTCGAGATTTTCTCTGCTTCGTTTATATCATCTAACGTGATTCGGTGAGTCAATAGTTGGTCGAGATGGAGTTCCTAAAAGAAAAGAGAAACAAATCATTTTAATAAAATCTCAAATCAAGGAAAATAAAAAGGTAAAAGAAGCATGTGATCACTAAAAGAAGCAATTGGCAAATCTACCACATTAGTATAATAATTGGAACGTCTCATCCTTAGTAACTTAGTTGGTCCATACCCTACTGTTTTAAGTTGTACTTTTTATTAAAAAATATACCTTTTTTAATTAACTACAGATACTTTTTACCCATATTATTAATTTATTTATAGAGAATATATATATATATATATATATATATATATATATATATATATATATAATATGACCTTGTTCTTGGATTTTTGAAGAAGTGTAGGGACATCAGATAGAGTTTGGAGCCCTCCGAAACAAGTGCCCTTGATTGTTCCTCCTATTAGAAGGGGAACACTTGCAATCTCCAAAGTTGCATCAGGTGCTGCTCCTACCAAAATCGCCATTCCTTTGCCCTAGAACAAAAGTACCAACATATATCCCAATAGTCGGAGAAATTGATAATATAACAAAAATTGTGTAAGTGGACTCCAATATTAGAGATGATCGGCTGCCGAGAGACTTAGACTCTTTTAAATACATCATCAAATAGTCAAAGGGCTTATAGCCAAGAGACACAAGACATCCTAAATATTTAGGAGGTCCAGAATTCAAATTCTGACATTATCATAGATGTAAAATTTACTTTTCAAAAAAATACAACATCAAATAACTGGAGTATTTTGAGTAGAGCAAACTCCACGAAAAGTTTACGAAAAATGACGGGGTTGAAAAATTTGGGGTAGAAAATTAGGTTTAACCCCGCACTAGCAAACTGCAGAAAAATTACTCCCAAATTAGTGGTGGCGATATCTTTCACCAATCATAAAATTATTAGGACAACAATCTTTCTCATTTGCATCATTTGAGTTCGATGGGTACGCTACACGACAGACCCCACTCACCCTACTGAAATCAAAGTTACAAAAAACGAGACAGCCTAAACTAAAAAAAAGATTAAGTTGATTCAACCAATAAAAAACTTATATTTATCTAGAAAAATATAAAAATTTAAATTTACGAATATAAAAATACTAGGGGAAAAAATTCAGAAGTCCCTATAATTTAACATATTGTATTAATAGGTCTTTTCAAAAGTAAGTTGACCCTAAGTTTTGAGAAATTGAACCCATTAATCCCTATGACCAATTTATATCTCAAATAGCAATATAAAATTACTAAAATATCTTCACTTTTAAAAGCATAAGGAAATTAGTTGTCCTCTTCTTCTCTTGTAAAATTTGCCTCCGCCGGATGGATAGATATGCACCATGTTTAACTGGATAAACCCACCATTATGTTCTATCTTAAGGAAATAAGCTCATCGGTGCAGACTAGAGGTAAGAGAAAGGACAAGCCCAGTGGAGTGGAGTGGAGTACAAGGGTAGATAGATTCAGACACGTGCAACTGTAATTTAATCTACCCTACGGCTGTAATTTGACCAATTAGCTGGAAGTAGAGTCGAACACGGCGACAAAGATGATAGGATCGGACAACCTGGAGGACATGGAGAGCATTGCCCTCGATGACGATGTTTCATACCAGAGCGCCATGTCCTCCTCCCTGGTGGAGCCGGCTAACTTCGATCCGGTGCTTGCCCCTCCAACCCTGCGGCCGAACAACGACCACTCGTCCTCCTCGTACATCGAGCCTTGCCTTCGACGAGGTCGGGATCAACGGCGACAGCCCCAGTCGCTCGAGGACTAATTTATACCATCATCCGGTAACGGCTGCTGCTATTGACCCTCTCCTCAACCCAATACTCATCGAAGACATCAACGTCGACATCATCGCTCCGACCCTCTCCAGTTGATAGAACCTTACTGTTTTTTATTCTCTTGATGTTTGTAATTTTGTTTCCGTAGGTGATTTTTTTTATGCTTTTCTAGTTGGGAAAAGTCTACTTAAGTACCCTGTAGTATCGCAAAAAATCAAGTTAGTACCCTGTGGTTTAAAACGTATCAATTGAGTCAAACTTATTCCAATTAAAATCAATTAGAGATCGGGGCAGCTACCCGAACCCTGTCCGACCTGCCCAAAACCTGCCCGACCAACACAACGTGCCACATCATCAAAATCTGATGACATGGCGGTCTTTCTCCTTTCCCCTCCCTCCTTTCTCTCTCTCCTCCTTCCCCTCTCTTCTTCTTCTTCTTCTTCTTCTTCTTCTTCTTCATAATCCCAAAAACCCAGCCAACCATTACAAATGCTTCAACCCATCACACCCAAAAATAAAATCAACCTCCATCGAAAACCTATGCTTAATCCAGAGAATCGAAAATCAATTCACATTAAGAACACAGAATTAATCAATTCCAGCCAAAATACCCAATTAATTGAATATACTAAGAACCCTAGGCTTGACTTCGCCGATCTCTAGAAACTTCTCTAGAAACACCCAATTGATTAACTACATGCTTACTGTTTATCCAGGCTCCTGCGATAATCAAGTCATATGAATGGGAGTACTACTTGTAATTAAGATTTGAGAACCGATTTCAAGCTCGAAGCCGACTTGAGAAGCGAGATGGGCGACTGGGGCTTCGAGCCTGGCTCAAGCTATCCAAGGGGCTGCCTTTGGGATTCGCTATCGAGCTTCTCATCGCCATGATGGTGACCTTGAGGGTGACGACAAAGCCCCTCTCATACCTCGAACAAGCCCCACGATCCTCTTCTTTTCAACTCATCGCCGTCAAGGTCGAACCCCTCTCATCGGCGACGGTAATCCCGAGGAAGTAGATCCCATTGACGAGGTGGTAAACGACGCGGTACTGACTCTCGACATCGACGATGAGCTAGTCGGAGGACGCCGCGAGTGAGTCATCGCCGAAGGAGGTGAAAGGTTGGTCTTTTTTTTGTTGGAGAAAGAAGGTACCCATATCCCTCTTCTGGAAAAGTTGGGTTTTTTATTTGGTTCTTGAAAAAATAATTGATTTTGGGATCTGAATGTTGCGAAGAAGGAGGAGGAGGAGGAGGAGAGAGAAAGAGAAGAGAGAGAGAGGAGAAAGAGAAATTTGTCCACGTGGCGCCACATCATCAGAAAATTCTGATGTGTCTGGTCCACGTGGCCGAGCAGGGTTCGAACATGACGGGCAAGGTTTGGGTAGCTGCCCGGGCCTCTAATTGATTTTAATTAGAATAATTTTGACTCAATTGATACGTTTTAAACCACATGGTACTGACTTAATTTTTCGCGATACTACAAGGTACTTAAGTAGACTTTTAACTTGGAACAACGTTAAAATTACTCGTGATCCCACCACCCTCTTTTATGTGATGTCAGAAACAAATTAGCATTTACTCTCCACTGGAGCATCAACCGAAAAAAGTTTGTGTGCTTCATAGCCGCGATGATTTTGTGCTTTTTTTCTATCGTAAGTTTCTCATCGATTTTATTATGATAAGGTTTTGACGAGACTTAAAATCGTATGAGGAATTTCAAAGTTGTAAATATGTAACAATTGTGTGAATAAAGCTTCTTTACCTATAGAAAAACATCATAGCCGCTTTCGGGCTCGGTTTTATTGTATATAGTTTTAGCCTCCACAGGAAACCTACCAAGCTCTTGTCCATTTCCACCCTGACATCTTTTGAAATTAACAAAATGGCTTTTGTGGTGATAAACGAGGGCATTGCAGTGCGAAATAAGTCTTCGGGATCAGCAAGATACACAGTTGCAGAAGGTGATAGTTAACCTATATATGTCCGTCAATTCTTCTACGTCTCGTGCCACCAGTTCGAATGCCGTTTGGCAGTTTTTAGGTTTCTTGTTGCAGTATTAGAGAGAGATAGAGGATGGGAATGAAGAGCAGTGGTGGAGATATCGTTCAAGTCCAAGGACTTTAGTCACACAAACTCTTGTCCGTTCTAGTTTAATGTGAGGGAAAGATATTTTAGTAATTTTATATTTTTATTTGAGATATAAATTAGTCACACAAACTTATGAGTTCAATTTCTTAAAATTCAGGAATCAATTTACTATTAAAAGGACTTATTAATATAATATATTAAATCATAAGAACTTCTGAATTTTTTCTCCAAAATACTACTAAAAGAGCCGTCTTTAATAATGCCATATGAGAATGAAATGTGTACCGGTTTTGAGGACAATAGAGCTTGATTGGCCATGGATCCCACGCCAGAGCACTCGAAGCAGTAGTCAACTCCTGACCCACTTGTTAAGCTCTTAATCAGCTCCGAAGCCGAAGACTTTTCTTCGGAATTTAAAGGGTTTATAAAATCTGTGAGCCCAAAAGTCTTTGCCTTATCTTTCTTCAAGTCGTTGATGTCCACGCCAATAATTCTGGCGGCTCCTTGGACTCTTGCCCCTTCCACCACCTGCACATACACCACACAAAATATGATAACATTTACGAAAATTATTTTGAGTTAGGTAACTTTTTTTAGAAATAAAGTTGCATATTTGCTTACATTAAGTAAGGAAATCAGAATATGATATAACGTCTAAATCCGGAGGATGGTGATGTGTAGTCCAATGAGGGGGTGTATGTAATGCATTAGGTAGCGGAATTTTTTAGCTTTACTTCATTATACCAAACGCTGTTGACTTTTTGCAAAATGATAGTATTTTTCGTAAAAATAAATTTTAACACTTTCATTATAATTATCAGGAATTATTTTTAGATAAATTAATTGTCATCGACCCAAATATCTTTTGGCGCAAAACGGTAGTATTGCGGGTGACAAGGTCTTAACGATCCACTGCCCTAACGAGAACGTTTAAAAAGTCAAATAAACAGATATTACCATGGTTTTAAAAAATATGGTCCGACCGATGGTCCGACCAGGTAGAACTGCGAAATGGGCACAAGACCGGTCATTTTTAGACTTTTGATTCGGGTCTGTACTAATCAGACCAAATTCGGTCAGACCGACCAATTTTGAGGTCCACCGTGACCGGTCGAACCCAGTTAGTACAAAAATGGGTGAAATTGACTTTTTTTGGTAGTTTTCGAGAAAAAAATTGATTTGACAAATTTATAAAGTAATAAATAAAAAAATAGATTTATAGAGTGGAGAGATAAAAAATTAAGTCTATTTTTTTACATGGAAAATAAATATATTTTAACCTACATATATATTATTTAAAATATTTAAAAATAAAAATATTTTTGGTCCAACCGGTCTGACCGACCGACCCGGAAAACGGTAGGAATTCCGGGTCGTAGCTCCGGGCCGGGTTTTAATACCATGGATATTACACTGCCCCGATTTGTAATCTATATTTATTAGTGAATATTCTTCAGAGACGATCTCATGATTTTTCTCTCCGGTAAATACAGTTTTTCATGTGGTGTTTTTTGGTAGTTTATTTTTATAATTTACCTTTGACTATGATAATTATTAATTATTGGACTAAATTTTATTTACGCGAATAAAATTTTCAACGCAATTTTTTTGGATTACTGAATAGCAACGGTACCACGTCATGTTAGCAAAAGTAAACAACAGATTAAGTATTCAAAAGATTGATTTGGCTGACATGTATTATTTTTTGTTGTTGATAATCTTCTATTGTAATCTCTATATTTAATAAAAAATCAAAATAAATAGTTGATGTAGTTTTTTACTTATTTATTACGTCCAACCATTCTCTACTTTCGGCAAATACACGAAGATTTTAACCATGGTAAAATTTTAACGAAGACTGTAGCACGAAACGAAATGAGAATCAGTAGGTTGAATAGTACATACCCCAAGGCCAACAGCACCAAGACCAATAACAGCAACAGTTGACCCAGCCTCAACCTTGGCTTCCTTCCAAGCAGCTCCAAACCCAGTTGAGTACCCACAAGACAAGAAAGTGGCATGAGCTAGATCAACACCATCTTCAACTTTGACCACAAAATTGGAGTCCATCACTGCGTACTCTGACCAGGTAGAGCAAGAGAGCGTATGATAGAGCCTCTTCCCTCCAATGGACATCCTTGAGGTTCCATCTGGGAGTAACCCAGCGAGGCTAATAGGGTGTTTCAGGCACAAGTTGGTCTTCCTTGAGGTGCAATTCTCACACTCTTTGCACTCTCCTATGTACACTGGAATCACCAAGTCTCCTTCTTTTAGGCCTTTAACTTCATTCCCTATGCTTTCTACTTCCCTGCAAAATTACTTCCGTCACGAAATTGAATCCTGGAATTCCGTCGTAAATGGACCTTAGCCAATATGGATGAAAGGTCAATTTTATCTTACCCAACACCTTCGTGTCCTAGGACTCGAGGGAAAAGAGACTGAAACAATAAACAAAAATATTATTATTAATTACGAATAAAAATTATGGAGAGAAGAGAGAATACTAACACTCAGATGTCCCCGGGAGAGAAGGATATCAGTGTGACAGAGACTAGCATAAAGCATCTTTACTCTAACTTCTGATGATTTAGGAGGATCTACTTGTATCTCCTCCAATTTCACGGCCTCTCCTTTACCCCAACATACAGCAGCTACAACATCCACAAAATTACCCAAAAAAGTTAAGGTTATATTAGAAGTGTATTACGGGAAATTCAAATTAAAAAAAAACGAGATGTCCAATTTCGGACGGATATAATATTAAATGGCAATCATATGAATTTAAGTTAGATGCAATACCTTTGCATGTTATGACTTGGGACGCAGTTACTTTTGACATTGTTGAGGACCTTTCGTTTCGTTTGTGCTTTGACCTTTCGTTTCTTTTGTGGTTTTGTGGAAAACCAAGAAATGGTTTCCGATTTTATAGAGGTATGCGAAGACTAGTAGGTATAGTCCAATCATCCAGGCCGCTATTTTTCTTGCATCTATTTTTCAAAATAAGTTTGCCTACTACCAAACAACATAAAATGTGTACCATCTAACACAACCATAGTGTACTATCGAACGTTATATAATGTGTAATATTAAACGTCAATATGATGTATCACCAGATGCTGTATAATGTGTACCACGGAACACTAACATGGTAAACGATCGATCGCAATACAATTTTGCATTTTTCAAATTGCCCTTGCCTAATCACCAATATTACAAAAATGCAATCACGTGTGCGGACCCAACTATTTTATTTTTGCGTTGTCCGACTTTTGCTGCTAGGAGCCAATCTCTAGGCTCCTTAAGAAGGTAGTTGATTCCGTTGGATATTAAATCTAATTAATTATTATTGTCATGCAATAATTAGACTATACAAATAGAATATAGGAAACGTGATTGAACAATATTGAAAACGTTAAGAGTATACTCGCAATAATTATTTGAGCAAACTTTAGAAATACTACTTCTTTGTAGATCGTGTTTTGATGATCACTTTTTCGAATTTAATTTCGAAGAGACCATAGCGAGCAGTGTGTCTGCCAAAGGGTATTTAACCTAACATCACAAGGAGTGTACTAATTCAAGTAAGTCTAGTGTTCAAATACTGATAATTATAATTATGGTGTAAAAATCTATCTTTTTAAAAAGTAAGATGTGTTCTTAAGCTCAAACTACTTGCCTAAATCACTTTAGGCCTCAAGTGTAAGTAAGCTTCCAAGGTACAATGCCCAATCACTCGTTCAGATGTAAGCGACAATCTGACTGACCTGCGAACCCTCAGCAGTTGCAGAACTCAGACTCAATGCAAATATGAGAATGCATATGATATGCCAAGAGGGAGAGAGAGAAGAGCATAAAATTATATGTGAGTTTTTAGTGTGTTTCAAATGAGATGAGGAGATCCCTTTCATAGGCTCGTTTTGAGACCCCATTAAATTTTGGATTAATGGCGATCACTAAATTCTCAATTAACCATTGTAATACCCGATCTTATCAATCGAATTAAGTAGGACTTAATTATACTATGATTTTGTAAAGTTTTGAAAGCTTTGATAAAATTAGAATTTACAAAGAAAAGAGAAACTATAATAAGTTATGGAATTGTCTAGGTTCCAATTCGAAAATTATAAAATTAAGATGGAAAGCAAGTTGGTTAAATTTATCTAAAAAGTAAAGAATTTTGACCATTAAAAAATAAAGAAATATAAAACATTGCCTGATACGATCAAATATGTGTTAACTCAGTAAAATTATATTGGTAACTTCACTTGAAGGTTCTTAGAAGTTCTAGAGAAACAATTAAATAATAGAAGAAATGATCAAGATAAACACCAAGTAAAAAAGAAAAAAGAAGAGCTAAAAGGTAAAGAAAACGTGGCAACTATAGAAGAAGTCCACCAAAATACAAATCTCATTATATATTCAATTAATGAGCTTAGTAAAAGTAAAAGTCATAGATTGAAGAGGTAAAAGAAAAGCAAATCGATATAATAAAAAGAGTAGAAGTAACAGATGAAGAGAAAAGGCTCACGAAGGTAAGCTATTCAAACAAAGTGATTTGATTACGTGAGCAAAAAGTGAGACGATTTTCTATCGGAATCCATAGGTATGTTTAATAAGTTATGAAAGTTAGTATCAGTAAGAACTTATTTTTGGACAGAAACTTGACATAAAAAGAATACATCAAGAAAGCTAATTCAAAGAGGATAAAGAAGGATAAATAGAAGACTTAATGGGAGACAGCTCGGCCACTAAAAGATTGAGAACATAGATGAGTTTTGGTCGAGAGACTTTATAGGTCGTAGTATTAGAAAATATAAGTATGTTGCGGTTATTTCAGATTGTAAATTAAAAGGTAAAAATGGGTAAGCTAAATTAATGATGATTTAATTGAACTTTTTGACAAGTTGAAATTAAATTGACTACATATTGATGTTGTGCTTTGAAAAGTTGAGCAAGGTAGTGACGTGGAGGATGGGAATAAGATAGAAACAAAGGATGATTAGATAACATGTACGGAAAACCAGATAAAATAATTTTGTTATGAATTTTAATTGATTGTGGGCTGTTTTTTATTAAAAAAATTAAAAGAGCTGAAAATATAATTGGACAACTAGATTAGTTGTGATTTAATTAATATAGTTATAGGTTTGTGGCTCCGTGACACGTTCGAAATTGAAATTGAAGATTTATATGTACTTTTGGTTAATAAATTAGAGAAATGGATAATGGTTGTGTCGAGTTTGATTTTGAATCACCTATACTTTGAGGAATTTAAGCATGGAGGAAGAGGTCGTACGTTGCGGGATAGAAGTTTCAGTAACAAATATCCGGTCAAATCGGTAAACAAATGATATGTGACTAGTAGTTTCTTTGATGTACTCTATTATTTTCCTTGATACGAATATGATACACTGAATGTATATTGTGCATTTGTCATTTGCGCATTATGAAGAGATATTATGATTTGTAAATGTTTGATTAATTTGGCCCTGAGTGAGTACTGGAAATGTTTGTTCACCGGACATATTTGATTCGGGTGAGGAGGGATGCGACCACTGCGAAAGAACTACTAGACCTGAGCATATACCGAGTCACCAACTATCTTCCAGCACTTCTGGAAGAAAATGGCTTGGTAGCCATTCTCACAATGGGCCTTATAGGGCCCCATCTGAAACAAACCATCACAGATCTCTGCACGGGAAACCGGACTACAAAGGTTAGACAGCAGACTGTCCTCCAATAAGGGAAAATCATTCCGGAACGGGAAGACTGGTCGGGACGGTTCCTCCTCAGAGTACAAGCACAAAAAATGATCAACCGCCAGAGAGCAAAGGGAGTCATGATCCTAAAGCCACTCGCCCTCAAGAGAGAGGAGGCCACAAACTTGATTCCCATGCCGAAGGATAATAGTCGAGGTATGGAAGAAGTGAGTGTTATGGTCTTCATCAATAATCCACTGCTCCCTAGACTTCTGCATCTAAGGAGCGCCTCCTGATCAAGGATACCTTCCAACTCAATACGTAGTATGTCCTCCAGCCAGACAGACCACACATAACACCAGCCTCCAAAGACCTCTGAACGCCCATAAGTCTGATAATGCATCTATCCGTACGTCGGAGGATATTCCCAAACACCTCTTGGTTTCACTCGCGTAGAGCCGGAGTGAGGGACTCTAATGCACTACCAGCCAGAGAGGGTCTTGGGAACTGGGTATCAAGAAAAGGCATGAAGTCAGAGTGAAGAAGCCAGGCAGCTTGGAAATGGAATGGTCTCTCCCTCCTACTCCCTCCCTCGCTTGGCCGAAGCTCAAGAAGGATCGGGGAGTGGTCAGAGGCCACCCCTGAAAAGTGTCTGACAACAGCCTCCGGCCAGTCTAAACGCTAATCCCCATTACAAAAGACACAATCAAAGTGCTTAAAAATTCAGGTAGAGCTCTTCCGACCATGAGACCAAGTGAACCTTGGCCCCAGAAACCCAACGTCAATAAGGCCTAAGATATCAATATGCTTTGCAAAGCGCATATTCTGGTCTGAGAGGCGACCTGAGCCCCCTTGCCGCTCATGAAGGGACTAGATGTCACTGAAGTTACCTCCAAGAATCCAAGGTCCGACAATGGTGGCACTGAGGTCGGCCAGCCAATCCCACAAGCCTTGCTCTTCATTCGGCCTGGGACTAGCGTAAAAGGCACTGAGGTAGAAGGTATCCTGATGGTTGCTGACACTCGCTAGAATAAAATGCGTGTCCCAAACTCGGATGGAGAGCTGAACTGTGGGCTCAGACCATAAGAGCCATATGCCCCCACTACGTCTAGATGCCTCGACACGCTCGATTTTCGAGAAGTCTAGGCGCTGGCAAACCCGATCAACTTTTCTCTTCGAGATCTGGGGTTCAACGATAGTAAGAATACTCGGATGATGATGCTGAACTCCTAGCAGTTTGCAGAAAGTGGGGACTACCAGTGCCACAGCAGTTCCAAAATAAGATTGACATAGAAGCCATAAATGAAGAAATGAGGAGATCAAATAAGTATGGACCGATGCCACGTTAGCACCACGCGGGCTGCGTGGCCCAATCAGAGGGTGCCACATCGACGTGACGTGGCGCTGATGCAGTTAGCGCCAGAGTTGGCGGCCCACGTGGTACGCTGTCGTGCTGCCACGTGGCAAAGCTAGAAGGTAGCTTTGCCACGTGGCATACCACATGGCAGACATACGGTCCAAAAGTACCACGTGGCAGCCATGCGCGCCACGTAGTGTGCCACGTGGTGCGTTCTGATTGATCAGATTTCCCTATAAAAAGAGAAATCTAGCTGAACCAAAATGTAATTCTTCCTACAACCACTCAAAAGAAAGGCAAAACTTTGGAATAGCCCTTGAGTTTTGATCAGATTTTCAATAGAGATAATCTTGTGAAAATTAATTACAAATCTGTTATAACGTGATCGTAATTCGACTGGCACAAAGACATAGTCGACTCGAACCTGTGGATCTCTTGCTTCAACAAGTAAGTGATTTATTATTAACGAATTAATTTATTAATTAATTGGGTTTAATATATAATTACTCATTAATTACATGTTAAAATCAACATTAAGAGTTCATACTCAGAACTTATTAAAAAATTAGAAGAACTCATTCTCACATGCCTAAGTTTGGAAAGTCAGAAAGAGCCTTTCTTCTGAAAATGCCGCATCAATAACAAATCACTTAATATTACACCAAGTTTTAACACGACGAAATTATGCACTAGGTAGATTGTAAATATAATTATCTATAAATAAATTTAAGTTATAAAAAAAACCAAGTTTCAGCAGACTCCAGGCTCCTTAATTTTGTACCATAAAAATTACTTATCTTTTTATACCATTTTGCTATGAGATTAATTCTACATGTATTCTAAAAAATTCGAACTCAAAAACTGGTTAAACTAAAAAAATTCTCTCACAAATTGTTCTAAATATTTGTTATTAAAAAATAATTATCCTCATGTCACGTTTCAAGTTTTGAATTATAGTTATATCCATATTCCGGGTCATAACTTCAGGGTGCAAATTCAATGGGGATATGGGTAATCCCCACTGAAAGGGATATGAGCAATATTGAAAATACAATAATTAAAAAAAATATCAGCAAAATAATACAATTTATGGAAATACGAGTATGAGAATATTGATTTTCATTTTCTCGGATATTGGTTTCCATCTTCTATGCTATTGGTTTCATTCTGCTATGATATTGGTTTCATTCTACTATGATATTGGTTTCCATCTTCTATGTTATTGGTTTCATTCTACTATGACATTGGTTTCATTCTACTATGTTTGGATAAAAACTCGAAAATACCCTCAACAAATTCTGGCCATCAGATCTGTAAAAAAAAAATTGATCAAATCTAAAAACTCATATTTAATCCATACCATGAAAATAATTTTTATGTAGTCCCCTGAATCCAAATCCCATAATCTTCACCCATGAAATCAATTCTCAAACAAGAGCAAGTCCGAGAAGTTTAGTCTAAGAAGTAATTTAATTTTCTTTTTCCTGAGAGGTAAGTTAATGTTCAATTGTATACTTTTCTCTCTTTTTTCGTTCACAACATGAACGACACTAAATATCATCGATTATATTCAACTCTGAAAATATAAAGAGGGTGAAAAAAGTAAAAACATAAATTATGAATTTGTACAAATAAAAACAAAGAGGCGTTACAAGAAAACCTAAATTATAAAAAAAATTAAGGATTAGAAACAAAGACGCGAATCTGGTCGAGGAAGCTAATCCCTTGGGGCCGATCCTTCCTCCTGATATACCCAACCGACTCCTTCTCTCCGTACGCCCCGTAACCTCTCCTCCCGCTCCGCCTCCACATCTCACCGGCGTAGCTCCGTTGCCCGAAGTACGCCTCCGCCGCAACCGCAACCGCCCCGCCCCCCTCCATGACCGCGATCGGGAGCCGCTCGTAGTGCCCGCGCGCGGTGCCCTCGAGCTCGTCCAGCCTGGCATGGCCACGCGCGGAGACCGTGTAGACCTCGCCGGCCACGCGCTGGGCCCCGCCCGCCCCGGGGAGGTTTAGGAGGAACGGGACGCGGTAGGGCCCGCACACGAGCGGGTAGGGGTTCCGTAGGTGAAGATCAGCGTCGCCATTTCTCCGTCGTCGTTTTGGCGCTCCTCCCCCGCGCGCCCTTGATCTCTGGTTCGTACTGGACTCCCATTTTTGTGTTCGATTTTGGGGGGAGGGTAGGGGCGTTTTGGTCTTTTCACTGGGGGAGTTGTTGTGGTCGTGGTTGGGGTTTTGGGAAAAAGAGGGGTGTGTTTTTTATAGAGCAAGTGGCTTGAAATTTTCTTTTCTCCTTTGGGATTTTAGTTTTTTTAGTTTTGTTTTATTAAATGGTGGGTATACTATTTTTTTTCCTGCGATTTCTTTTTCGAAGGTCACACGATTTTTTTTGCGATTCCTAAAAAAAACGATTTTTTTAAGGGCACCATCATGATTCTATTAAGGGGAAATTACTACCAGGCCCCTGGTGTTTGACATATTTGTCTCATACTCTCTGGTGTTCGAAAATCGATTAAAAAATCTCTCATGTTTGGCCAAATTATACAATCAGACTCCTGATTGACGTAAGCGGTCATGTTTTTATTTTTTTAATGGAAATGACTAAAATATCCTTGAAAAAAAAGACATCTTTTTCCTAGAGATTTTATCTTCAACCTAAGAACATCTTCTTTCCCAGAGATTTCATCTTCAACCTAACAACAATCCCAGAGATTTTCCATAGATTTCTTTTTTTTGTAACGGACGAACAACAGTTCCCCCAATTAAACAGTCCATTCCCCCAATTAAATTTCCTAAATGACGAAGGTGAAGGGTTGGGGACGAAGGTAAGAGGAGAGAGGAAAGTGGAAGGGTAGGGACAAGCTCGTTCCTCAACTGACAGTCTCCTTCCTCAACCGCTCGTTCTCCTCCACCAGCTCTGTGCACGATTTTGTCGTCGCCAATCCGCTTTCTGAAGCCGAGAGATGCCTGCCGGCGAGATCCTCTCCACGCGACGGCGACGGTGAGGGACATGCTCAGGGAGGGACGTGTTCTGGCCTCGGTTGGCTCGAGCAAAGGCAGTGGAGGAGACTGATCTTCAACCCCTCGGTGCGATGGCAGAGACTGAGCTCGTCGATTTGGTTATAGGTGTTACTGATTGGAGCTCCAATCGGAGATTGATGGAGGAGACCACCAACAGAATCGATTGTGTTCTAATTGGAGCCCTAAACAGTAAAGCCCTGATAGGAGGAAACCTTAAACAGTAAACTTGATTCGAGAGAAGAAGGTCAGCGGAGCAGAGGGACTCGAGGGGGGAAGGACGGAGGGGGCATGGTCGATTGGACTCGAGGGACTCGTCGGCCATGGCGTAGAATCGAAGTGTAGAATCGATTGGAGTTGGCCCTAATTGGGTTTATATTTTTTGTTTGGCTTGTCTAATTAGTATTGTAATTAGTGTTGTTAACTGAGTTTGGGTTGATATTAATTGAAGTGTTCTTGATGTTCTTGAAGAAGGAAGAAGATGATTTATGGGTTTGATTTTTAGGTTCGAAGAAGTTAGGTTTTATTTTTGTTTTTTGAAGGGTATAACAGTCATTTCAATGACAAAAATAAAAAAAATTATTGCTGACATCAGGGAGGGACCCTAAAGTATAATTTCGCAATATATAGGGGCCTTAGAGTATAATAAAACTAAACATTGGAAAGTTTTTAATCAATTTTTGAACTACAGGGGGTGAGAGGCAAATACACCTAACACCAGGGGCCTCACAATAATTTTCCCTTCCATTAATCAAACATAGCAAATCTGCTTACAACTTGTCCAAATCCAGAAGAGCACAAAAGCTCCGTCAGGGGAACAAAATAGCCTAAAGTTGGAGCTAGATGAAGAACAACGTTTAAAAAAAGTATGAGCGACCATGTTGGCCTCTCGGTAAGTAAAAATGAAACAATGCTCTTCCAACCTCACGGCCGAATCTTGGCAATTCTCCACAATCGTAGATAGGTCACTGCGGTCATGCACGTCTCGGCCTAAAGCTGTGATCAAAAGTTGATAATCCGACTCGAAAATCATCTTGGATGCCCCGTATTGAAGCGCCAGCTCTATGCCCACTCTGACCCCTTGAGCTTCAAGCCAGGTAACGTACATCGAACTGAATCCCACAATGACTTAAATTGCTTCGCAATGGTAAGTTATTATCCAAGGCACGCCAAAAGAAGATACAGAGTTAGGGAGGATAGTAAGTCGACCAACACTGGAACCATAGATTAACCAGGGCCTGGTGATCAGAATGATTGCTCGACGAGGTCCACCACTTCTCAAAGTCCATGCAGTACCCACTACGAACCGAGTACTCGCCATTTATAGTGAACCTCCATCGCAACGAATCCATAGGGCGGCGATAACTGAGGTGTATGGACTTGATCCGCTGTGCATCAGTAGGTGAGAAAATAGAGTCCACCAGAAACGTATCCCACTAGTACGACCTTGGTATAAGCATGTCCACAACTTTCAGGAGGTGGTCTGAACGGGGTACCGGTATTTCGAGCAGCCCATTGGAGCACTAGTCAACTAACTATCCGACCAAATATTATACTTTGCCCGTCACCGACTCGCCAATCCAATCCTTCTCGAAGTAAAGATAACCCTGCAATATGCGTCGTCATGCAAAGTTAGGCATCTACCTGGTCGAAGCATCAAGGAGGGAGCCCCTCGGGAAATAGCGAGCCTTTAGAGTGTGGACTGTTAGTGAGGAGGGATAGCAAATAAGTCACCACGCTTGCTTGGCTAGCATGGCCCTATTGAAATTTGTCAATCGTCGGAACCCCATACCTCATTCTTTCTTTGAGTGACACATCCTCTCCCAAATCCTCTAGTGAACTTTCCTATCATCTCTTGATCTACGCCAAAAGAAATTGCACAACCTCTGTTCTATCCGATAGCACGTCTCTGCTAGCAATATAAAATAGCTCATCACATAGGTGGGTATCGATTGATGTACCGACTTAATCAGCGCTTTCCTTCCAGAACGTGACAAGAAGCGTTCTGTCCAGATACCCACTTTGCTCCTTATCCGGTCTCCATTTCAGAATAGACAATCTTTTTCGAGCACCTAATCACAGTGGGGAACCTCAAATACTTCTCCCCTCAATCAGCACCTCTCATCTGGAGAATATGTCAAAGGCAGTCTCCCATATCGACAGAGACACTTTTACTAAAAATTACTGAACTCTTCTGCTATATAGACAAGATATGGAAGAATGACCAAAGCTCCTCCTCTGAAGTCCTGGCAAACAACGAAGAGTCATCTGCAGAAAGCTGATGTGTGATCACACGAGCAAAATAGGGCACTAGAATACCATGTAGAAGACTAGTAGAAGCCGCATACTACTGGTAGTCATCCATTCCCTCAGCACCAAATAGAAATAATTAGGGTGACAGTGGATCCCTTTGGCGGAGAATACAGCACTGAGCAAACACAACACATAACCAACTCAACAAAAGTAAGTGGAAAATCCAAAGTTATCATCCTCCCTCGAGAAAATACCATTCAATTCTGTTATAGGCCTTCATCATATCCAGTTTCAGAGCATAGTACCCCCTCCTACCAACTTTTTTTCCAGATGATGAAAAATCACAAAAGCAATGAGAGAGTTATTAGTTATTAATCTTCTAGGAATGAAAGATCCCTCATTTTCTTGAATAACATCAGGTAGTAAGCTCTTAAACCGGTTATATTACCTTAGTAATAAGCTTCATAATAACATTGCACAAGCTAATAGGGCGAAACTCTGAACAAAGCATTGGTTTTTCTCTTTAGCAATAACCGCAATAATCGTCTTATTAATAGGAGTAGGATCACCTCCATCATTTAGGATACCAAGTGTTGTGCGCACCACAACTTTTTTCACAACTGGCTAGAACTTTTGAAAGAAGAGAAGAGGCATGCCAACCGGATCTGGTGTCTTTTTGGGTGCATATACTTAAGGGCTACTTCTATCTCCTTCATTGAGTATGGGGAAGTCGTAGATGCACTCATATCATCTTTCACCTTCGGGGTCACCTTGTTTATGATATTTGCCATCTGCATACAACCTGAAGAGGAAAAAAGTGACATAAAGAAGTTCCTAAAGATCTCTTGAACGCCACCTGAATCCTGAACCACTCCTACCACATCATTCATAATCTCCTCTACCCAATTTCTAGCATGCCTATGGCTCGCCTTTTGATGAAAGAAACGAGTGTTCCTATCCTCTTACTTGAGCCAATCTATAGAGATCTCTGTGCCCATAGAGTCTCCTCCCTAAATAACAGTTCTTCGTGCCTCGACAGACAACCAGAGAGGCAGTGTCGACCCTCTGAATTAAGTGGGAGCTACTGAATTGAACGAATCTCCTTATCGATTTTGCGCAACTCTCCCTTCGCCAGCCCAAATATGGTGCGATCCAACATTTGCAGGCATTCTGCACAAGCCTGCAAGTTAGATGTAATATTCGAACTTCCCATCCCTAAATGCCACCCTTCCTCAAGTTGATTCCTTATATCCTCAAATCTTAGCCACATGGCTTCAAAACGAAGCCTGCAATGTAACACGATTTATGAATATTAGAAACTTGATAAATTTTATAATTTTTTGGGAAAATTTTATTTTAATATCATATAGTTTACACATTTTTATCTTAGTACTTTATGGTTTAGCTTAGAATTGATAAACTTGTATCAGAAACTTGAGTCTACTCTAGTGAAACTGTCAAGGTCTTGGCCAGACCTTGACAGTACAAGTCCTTAATGGACTAATCATAAAGCATAGGCCATCCATTGTCTTCTTGATGGAGACAAGACAAGATACTAATAAAATTGAAAATTTTAGGAAGAGATTGCAATTCATGAACTGCTGGTACAAAGAAAGACAAGGTACGGGGGGCGGTCTTGCCCTTTGGTGGAATTCATAATAGCACGTTGATGTTGTGGCAAGTAGTCTAAACTTTATTGACTCTACTTGCTGTGACAAAGCCTCTGATTATATTTGGGACGCTACTTTTGTTTACGGCAAACCTGTGAGTGCTCAGCTTTTTAGAACCAGATGTCTGGTTTACATGGAAACTCCAGTTTTCCACACTTGTACATAGGCGATTTCAATGTTGTGGGGTGTCCAAAAGATAAGCTGGGTAGGCACGGAGTTTCTTGAGCTCATTACACCCTCTCTAGACCTGTTTGGATAGCTGCAACATGTTGGACCTTGGCTTTAAATGGATTCGCTATACTTGGTGTAACAATAACGAGGGGAGGGTGAGAACTTTGGAGAGATTGGACATAGTGACTGCTAACCTGGAATGGAGGGAGATGTTTCCACTTTCTCAATTGATTATAGGAGAAATGATGGGATCAAATCATGCTGCTATCATTTTGGATCTATGCCATAAGAAATAAAAGCGGGCGGACATGTTCCGCTTTGAGGAGTGCTGGATTAAGAAACCTGAGTGCAAGGATCTTATTTTTTCCAGCTGGAGGAAGCATGTAAGGTGGGACTACTCTACTCAGTTCCATCATTATAGTAATATTTGTGCCAAAAATCTGAAGAAGTGGCATAAGGAAAAGCTGGAAAAAGGAAGGATAAGAACAACATAACCACTTTTCTATTATTATCTTTGCAAGAATTTTTGGACTTGCCAGGAAATGAGGAGCAGGAAGCAAGGGCCAAAACGGAACTTGCATTCTTGTATCAGCAAGAGTTAATTAGCTAACCTACTGGGTTCTCAATGCTAAGTTTTTTCATGCTTCAGCAACTCAAAAGAAGCAACAAAATCAGATTCTCAAGATTAAAAGGCATTCATGGACAGTGGTTAGACGATCCCAGTCATATAAAGGATGATATTCAACTCCTCTTCAAAGAGTTATATACTGTTGAGCTTCCGTAGGATCCTACTAATCTACTCTATTGCATTCCGAAGATGGTGGATGAGAGGATGGCTGAATCTCTAATGAAGCCCATAGCTCCTAAAGAAATCAAGAATGCAGCCTTCGAGATGGGTGGTTCGCTCCTGGCCCCGATGGACTTCCAGGTTTATTCTTCCATGAATATTGGCTTATCATTGGCAATGAACTTACTGAGATGATTCTGAATTGGTTTAGGAATGAAAGTGTCCCACAAAACATGAACATAACGTATATTGTGCTTATTCCTAAGTTAGATAATCCAGAGCATATCTCTCAATTTTGCCCAATCAGCTTGTGTAACTTTGCTTACAAAGTTCACTCAAAGCTTTTGGCCAATAGACTAAAACCTTTTATGCCTAATGTTATATCTGATGCTCAAAATACTTTTGTAAAAAATAGATGTATCTAGGACAACATTTTCATCACTAATGAGGTGTTTCATTATCTCAAGGTCGGGAAGCATAAGAGAAAGGGTTCTATGGCCATCAAGATTAACATGAGAAAGGCCTATGATATGGTTTCTTGGAGCTTTTTGGAGCAAGTGATGAGAGTCCTTGGTTTCCCCGAGAAATGGAGTAGATGCACTATGAGTTGTATTAAGAGTGTTACATACTCCATCATGGTAAATGGATCCCCTCTGGATTGAGTCCTCCCTTCTAGAGGAATTAGATAAGGGGATCCACTCTCTCCATTTCTCTTTTTGTTTATAACCCATTCCTTTGCACATTATATTAATTGGAATCAATCTATTGGTATGATTAAGGGTCTGCAAATTAAGAACTCAAGTCTGGTGCTTACTAATATTATGTTTGCTGATGATACGCTTTTGGTTTCAAAGGCTAACCCCAAAGAAGCTCAGGCTCTAAAGAATATCCTTGATAAGTTTGCCACGATGTCTGGGCAACACATTAATTTTGATAAGTCGAGTATTAGATTTAATTCTCATTTCGAGTTATCCATTCAGAATTGGATCAAGGACATCCTTGGGATGAAGCTTATGTATGAGAATGACAAGTATTTATGCCTCCCGTCCTTTTGGGGGAAATCTAAATGTAACACGGTTAACTTCATTTATAATGCGATAAGGAAAAAAGCTGAAACTTGGAAGAATAAACTGCTTTCGACGGCTGACCTTGAAATCATGATTAAATATGTGCTTGCGTCTATTCTTACTTACACTATGATGTGTGTTAGCTTTCCCAAGTTTATGTGTAACAAGCTTGATAGTCTTATGGCCAATTACTGGTGGTCTGGTGACGTTGAGATGGGAAAGGTCCATTGGGTGAAGTGGTATAAGGTGGCTACCCAAAAGAAACATGGTGGAATGGGGTTTAGAAAGATGGATGACTTTAACTTGTCTCTTTTGACAAAACAGGCTTGAAGACTGATGAATAATCACGATTCCATTTGCTTCAAGCTGCTTAAGAGTATTTATTTCCCTAACTATTCACTCTTGCAGCAGCTAAAGGGAGCAGACCTTCTTGGACCTGCTCTAACTTGCTTAAAGGGGTCAAAATATTGAAACCACATATTCTGTGGCGAGTGGCTGATGGCGCATGTATTGATATCTGGTAGGACCCTTGGTTACAAGGGTTGCCTGATAATAGGATCTAGTCCACTCCTCCATCATTTACAGCTGAAATGACTGCCTCTAATCTTATGTTGCAGGACCAAGATAACTGAAACATTGGCACTCATCAAGAATTGTTCTCTTACCAATAAATTGATGTTATCTAGTTGATCAAGCCTCGGAGGGGTGTGGGAAAAGACAAATAATTCTGGTCATTTGCAAAATCTGGGAAGTATGCTATCAAATTAGGTTATGTGAGATTGCAAAATGATTTAGACTCTACTGACTTGTGGTTTGCTTCCTTGTGGAACATATTGTGGAAGCTTGACACCTTCCTAAAGGTGAAAGCTTTCATCTGGAAAGTAATGCAAAATGCCCTCCCCATCATGAATAATCTATTCAGAAGGGGTATTGCTGCTAAGTTTGTGTGCCCTTTGTGCAATGCTGACTACGAAGATGTTATGCATGCGCTCTTTCTATGTCCTTATGCTCGTCTGACTTGGTTTTTATCCTCTGCTGGCCTAAGAACTTCTGAGGTTGATCTATCATGCTTAAAGACATGGTTCTCCAACCTCCAAGATGGCTTGCAGCATTTGGATAAGGATTGGGTCATGTAGGAGATGGTTTTTGTATGCTAGCAGATGTGGCTGGCAAGCAATGAGAGCTGCTTTGAAGGCGTTAAACCTGATCCCGAAGCTACTTGGCAAAAAGCAAATCGCAAGATTATAGAGTTCGTACACCTGCGAGGGCATATTTTGAAACCCGCAACCTCTGTCTTTGACTGCTGGCGCCCTCTGGATGAAGATGGAACCAAAATTAATGCCAATGCTTCTAAGCTCTCCTCCTCTGAACTTTCTGGAGTGGCCATGGCTGTCAGGGACCATGCTTGCAACCTGAAAATGGCAAAGACAGCCTTGCTTAAGGCTGAAATGGCTTTGATCGCTGAGATTTGTGCGATTGGGGAAGCATCTTCTTACACGCTGCAGCATCTCCCCTTCAGTAGGACCACCATTAAGTCCGATAACAAAATTGCAGTGGACTTCATCATCAATTCCTCCTCCCTTATCGATTGGAATGCTGAATTGTTTGTACTTGAAGTCCAAACTTTGCTTTTGAAATTTCCACTATGCCATCTTCTGTATATTCTTAGGGTAGCCAACAAAGTTGCGGATTGGCTAACTAGGTCTACTAGATTAAGGGATCTTTGGAAGGTGTTTACCTCAACCTTTCTCATGAGCTTAATGAGCACCTTTTGTATGACTCTCATGATTAACTTCTTTAATATACTAAGTAGAAAAAATTACGTTCAGGTCTCTGTAGTTTGGCGTCCCTTCCTCTAGGGTCCCTGCATTTCCGAAATCGTTCCTGACGTCCCCGAAGTTTGGTTTTAGAGACTCTCGGGTCCCTGACGGCTCTTTTTTCATTTTTGGTCTGGAAATGACCAAAATACCCTTAAATAAAAATAAAAAATTTACCTTCTCCAACCTTTGAACAAAAACACCCACCACCAAAAACTAACCCAAAACTAAGATCAAACTAACTAAAATCAAGAATACAACCAAGAACATTAAAGAAAAAAACTCAGATAAAAATCCAACTCGTCGATGTCGAACACCCAATTTGGGGATCGATAATACGTACCAGAAGTCGATGAGCTCGTCGATGTCGAACACCTAGGCGTTCATCAACGAGGGCCACGTCTCCAACTCAGAATCCCAAGAACCAGAAAGTACTCGAAGAGGCGCTTCAAGCCCTAATCGCCGATCTAAACCACGAGACCACTGCTGGGATAGTTTGCCCTTCCACACGAGAGTACTTATGAGGCAAGGAAGAATTTCCCGGGTGTAGAAGAGATATTAATTAAGGGCAATCAACGACGGCAACCATTGGTCGGAGTGAGGACCTCGCTCTCGTCAACGTAATCGACTCCGATGACTTCAAGGATCTTCGCGCTCAAAGAAATCGACGACAGCAACCATTGTCGTTGCCGTACACCTCCTCGTCGTTGCTTCTTTAGTCAATTATTTCTTGGATCTGAATTTTAAAATTTTTGATTTAGGTTTTTCTTAATTTTCTCGAAGAGTTTGATTTATTGAGAATTTGTGAACTTGATTGGTGAGCATGATGAAGATAGTTGGAGACGAAACATGTGGCTGGAGAAGATGATGGATAATTTTTTTTTTGTTGATTATGATTTTCTGGATTGAATTTTTGATGTTCTTTGGAATTGAGAATTTTTATCTGAGTTTTTTTCTTTAATATTCTTGGTTGTGTTCTTGATTTTAGTTAGTTTGATCTTAGTTTTGGGTTAATTTTTGGTGCTGGGTGTTTTTGTTCAAAGATTGGAGAAGGTAAATTTTTTATTTTTTGTTTAAGGATATTTTGGTTATTTCCATGACCACAAATGAAAAAAAGAGCCGTCAGGGATCCGAGAGTCTCTAAAACCAAACTTCGGGGATGTCAGGAACGATTTTGGAAATGCAAGGACCCCAAAGGAAGGGACGCCAAACTACAGGGACCTGAGCATAATTTTTCCTACTAAGTATTTGAACTTAAAAAAAAATTGCCCGCTCGTGACATATTTTAGAGGAAGGGACAGAAGGGTGATGCTTCAACGATGAAGAAACAGCAATAACCAATAATGTGCGGCGGAGCAACCATCCGACTTGTCAATATTTTGGTAGTATGTACTTTATATACCAAAGTTTGTGAGACAAAAAGCATTGTCACATTCTCAGTTTCTGAGCTATTTTATATATTTTTCAATGCAAAATTTTGAAACTACGTGGCCTGCAAATATTGGATGATTTATTGATTTTCTTTTCCCAAGAGACGACAATAGGCCGTAGTATTTTATGCAACCAAGTAAAGATAACCTTTGGTGTCGCCAAAGAATGATGCATCGACATTAAGGAGGAGCTAATCCGGTAATTTTACGAATGCCGAATAATTTTATGGTGTATTTTTCATGGGTTCTCTTATCGTGTTGTTGCAGTGTAATTGATTATTAGACATACCAATATTTCAGTCAACATTTGTTGATGTACCATTACAAAAATTCACTAATTCTTGCTATGAATTGTGGCCATTGCAAAAGATAAAGTATCTTTTTTTACCATTTCTATTTCAGAATAGTTTAGAAAATGCAAAATAGACCAAGTGAAATTACAAAAGCGTGTGCAGAAATCCAAACACATTCCCTAAATTCAGGGCGGAGCTAGAAAATTTGGGTAGTGGGAGCAATATAATTGTTTTTCAAAAAATTCAACATATGTAATTACAACATTTATAATTGTCCTCTACGATTACTCATGCATTAAAATCGCTCCATAATAGCTATATTGTCAATACAATCAAATACGTCTTGAAACTCCTTTCTGTGCTTTTAGAACCACTAACTTCGTCAATAGGCCTCTTACCTTTTGTCATGTATTTGTCTATAACTGATCAGAAATACAAAATCAAACAGATTAATATAAATTAATACTGCAATAAGGAAAACAATGTCACTTATTCAAAAAGATAGCAACTTGTTCAATAGGCTATTGCAAGGGTAAGTTTGGTACAATTAAATAAAAAAATTAAAATTTAATAAAAAAATTGAGAGCATTACCATTCTGCATGACTGTTTTTTTCTAGGATTGAGACTATTCAGTACTGTAAGTATTTTCCCCTTTTCTACCTTCTTTTCTTTTTTCTTTTTAGTGAAACCCTTTGATTTTTCCTTTCTTTTTAGAGTGAGTTTTTTTTTCTTTTCTATTTGCTTGCGTGGGGGTGCGTGCGTTTGCTTTTTATTTTTCTATCATGTGTTTGCCTGCGTGGGCCACTGAAGGCTAGGTAGGTAGGTACTATCTTTTTAAAAAAATTTTAGTTTATTGCTTTATTATTTATGGTAGTATAGTTAGACTAATTAAGATCTTATAATATATATTAAAAGACTAAGAAATGCCTAAATTTTTTAAGATTTGGTTTCAATTATTAGATTGATTAATTTTTTAGTGGGGTCAATTTTTAATTTTAGTAGAAACATATATTAAAAATATACCTAGTTATCAAACAAAAAAAATTTTAAGTAGGGCAATTCCCCCACAATCTTCTTTGTCCCTCCGCCCCTCCCTAAATTAATCGACCCATTTATTGTCCTTGTTCTTGGTTATAGTGTGGGCCGAGGAAGGCCCAATGGGCTCCGAATCCTATTTAATGGCACACCTTCTGGACGCGCGAACGGTTTCTTTGTTGGTCATGTCAGTTTACACCCGATTTATTATATTATTTCATTGTTATTAGTTCTTGGGTTATAAAATTCTGAGCTACTATTTTTTCTCAATACAAATTCGAGTCAAGTAAAATTGTTAAAAAGTGATAAAAAAATTTCCAACAAATATTTGACACTACTACATTCTTAATAACTTGAATTCGACACCTCATTAAGCTAAAACAACTTTTTCCACAATTTCTAGGTTCCTGAGAAGGAAATTATTTGAGATTTGAGTCAATCCTCTAATCTAATTTAAGGCTCATTTGTTTTAATTTAAGGGTTTTTTTTGCCCACCTAAATTTATCTTCCTTTTTTTCAAGTGTAGATTTCTCTTTTGATAGTATTTTTATTATCTAATAAGGGTGTATTGCTCATAATTGAGGATACCCTTTCTCTTGAGAGTTTTCGGCATATTAAATGCACATAATTTTCATCGAGTATATATAATTGAAGATCGAGAATATTAAATGCACATAATTTATGCTAAAATAAAAATTATCAGAAGAAGATGATATGAGTTGCATCAATTTTCATGATAAAAATATCAAACATTTAAAGGGGAATGGATTTGATCCTGGATGTACAAAACCCACCACGACCAATCTGGATAAAATGAGAACCATTAGATTGCTCTAAATAAAAACAAGCTAGATCCAAAGGTTAAGATCACACAGGTTATTTTTGTCTTTTTCTTCTTTCTCCTTATCTATCTCCTCTTCTCTCTCAACATAAACCGTCACCAGCCTCTCCTCTTTATCCCCCCCCCCCCCCCCCCCCCCCCCCCAACCTAAACCAGCCCAGTGGAGAAGGTCGACGCCGATGGTCTGACGGTGTCGGCGGCAACGAAGATCTGACGGTGGTCTTCGACGTCGTTGGATTCGTCGATAGGGTTGAGTTGAAGACGACGATTCCCGCTAAGAAACTTCTCAACGGCGGCAACTTCTGGGGAGGTTTGAGGAGGTGGATCTGGGTTATGAACTTAACATATGCTTAATTATTCTTGATATGGGTTATGAACTTAACCGATGTTTAAAATCACCTTGGAATAGATATGAACTTAATTGTTCTTGATATGGGTTCCTTGGTCTTAATCGATGCTATCCTTGGTTCTTCATCTCAATTTTTTTGTTCTTGGCTCACTCTGTCGATTTGTAAGTCAAGATGATGGTTGAAGATTATGGTTGAAGGTGACATTGAAGATGATGGTTGAAGATGATTTATAAAATATATATCAAATAGTTATATTAAATGGTATGCCTTATATCAAATGGTATGTTCGGTTATATTAAATAGTATATTTGGTTATATCAAATAGTCTACGAGGTTATATTAAATGGTATGCCCGATTTTATCAAATGGTCTGCGAGGTTATATTAAATGGTATGTTTGATTATATCAAATGGTCTACGAGGTTATATTAAATAGTATGCGAGGTTATATTAAATGGTATGTTTGGTTATATCAAATGGTCTACGAAGTGATATTAAATGGTATGTTTGATTATATCAAATAGTACGAGGTCATATTAAATGGTATGCCCAATTATATCGAATGATATGTCCGATTATTAAATAAATAATTAAATTATATATCGACTGGTATGTCTAGTTACATTAAATATTATACACAGTTATATTAAATGGTATGCCCGATTATATCAAATGGTATTTACAATTATATCGAATGTTATGTCCGGTTATTTAAAATACTTTAAATAAGAAAGCTAAATAATTAATTAAATTATATATCGAATAGTATGTCCTGTTATATTAAATAGTATGTCCGATTATATCAAATGGTATGTTCGATTTACTGTAACAATTCTTTTATTTGTTACCGATAATCTATTTAAAAAAATAGAGTCCAAAGAAAAAAATTAAAGTGAATAGGCGGGATCCACCCTTATTCCCCTCCAAGAAATAAAATAAAATAAAAGACCACCCATTAATCCCTCCCACGAGCATTTCCCTTTTTTCCTCTTTTATTTTTTTTCCATTCTACCCCTACCATAACTGTGCTAAAAAGGCCTTCCAGGCCTGAATCCGATCCCTGTTTAAAGGGGCCAAGATAAAACGATGGAGATACATTTCGTCATCGAGAGGAAAATAGTCTGAATTATTAACTAAGGCCACTAAATGATTGCTCACTCATAAAAAATGTGGGGTAGCTGTATCTATTGTTTATGTCATCATTTATACGAAAATTTCGAATAAGATCTATATCCCTATAATATTAGATCAATTATCATAAATATTATTCCACCATAAAAACTATCATAAATATTTTATGGATTTTATCATCATTGTGATTATTACCTTTTAGAAAAAGTTTTAAGGTATTTTGTCAGGATCAGTCATATCACCCACCTCGTTATATCCCTATAATATTATCTCAATTATCATAAATATTATTCCACCAAAAAAAACTATCATAAATATTGTATGGATTTTATCAATGTGATTATTACCTTTTAGAAAAGTTTTAAGGTATTTTGTCAGGATCAGTCGTATCACCCACCTCGTTACCCAATCTCCCTCCGCATGATTTCATATCTCAATCTAGCCAAATGCCTCGAATTTAGTTTCTAACGATAAGAAAAACAAGAAACAACTAGTGTAATCCTTCTTCCAAGCTTTTGAAAATATAACAGAAAATATAACAATATTAATATATATTTTGTTGAGAGATTTTTTATTATTAAAAATCATATTTATCTCGAATTGTCTGATGAAATAGGTACCGATATATAATATGATATAAACAAAGAAAGACTATGAACACGTAGCACTTTCACGTTCCACAAAAATTCTTCGGACGAAACACAATTATAAAATGTTGTTAAAATCTTAAAGAAGCAGAGCTCTTCAATAAATAATTTTTTTCACTGGAATAGGTTGCTACTCCAATATTCGCCGGGAAGGTTAATTGGATACTTTCTATTATTTAAGGATTATACGCTTTAGGCCCGTCAAAAAGTAATATTTATCGGATTTGTAAAAGATTTGGATTTACTTAACTAAATTTTGATTTTAAACCTACTTAAGTGAAATGAAATATATCACTTTTATTTCGAAAAAATATTTGGGTTTAAATTTTACAAATATAAATGACATTATCAGATTATAAATAGAATTCAATAATGTTTGATTATGAATACCGTAAATTTAAAAAAATAAAAGCAATTTGAGCACGATACTACACTATCTTGAGTTTCTTAGGCCTTTTGTTTTTTATTCCTTGGGCAATTATTCCATTCCTCAAGGAGAAAGACATTGGCTAAAGGAGACAAGGGGAATTTCCTCAAAAAAATAAAGGAGACAAGGGGAAAATTGACATTTCCCATCTAGTCTTTGAGAGAATTGGGCAACAATGGTGTCTCAACTTTTGTTCTCCGTAGAAGGGTACATGACTTGTTCCATGTCAAAATGTGGAGAAGTAGAGAGCTTTGAAAATGAAATGATTCCTGCTTTTTCTATGTTCTCGCTTTATTCGAAGCAACTGTATTTTTCCTTTGCCAAATCTCACTTAATTTAATTTCTTGTATAAATATTTACTAGGATTTTACTTGCGGATTTATTTTTGAACTGCAATAAAGTACTGTTTTATAAACTCGAAGTATTTCAGCTTAATTTGGTTTGGAAAAACCTAATTTAGAAGTTCCAACTTCTAAAAATTTGCGTTTGGAAAATTCGAATTCGTCCGAATGCTCACTACAATCCATTAGGTATGATGCTCTATTTAACTAAACAATCGGACTTTGACTTGGTTGAACGAATTGAAGAATTTATGCCCAAAGAAATTAATAAACCTATACGACCAATAATTCAATTCCACTGAGATTAGATTTTTTTTTGGTGGTGTAATTCCACTGAGATTAGTTGATTAGGAAATAAACTATGAGAAAGAATTAAAAACATAACTTATAAATGACTATGAGATCATTTGGTGTGCGTTATACAAAATTTGAATGTTTCTAGGTTAAAATCTATTTTATTAGCTTGTAGTTTCGCGCTTTGATATATCATTACTTTGTGATTCTAAATTTTCTAACCAAGTAATAATACTTCAATTGAATAACAAATAAGAGCTTACTTCAACTATCCTACTTGTCACATCACTAATTTTATTTATCTGGCATATTGTTGGCCCCGCTCAGGATAATGTCGATCTCTTTTTGGTCTAGATTTGAATGTGAATGCTACCAAATTTTCCCTGTTTTCTATCAAATTAATGAAGTGATATGACACACGAATAAAATAAGTGATGTGGTATGACACACCAATGAAATTAATAATGTTGCATGACACACAAAATAACTCATGTAACTTTCACCAAAAAAGTAGCCGAAGTAACTAGGTTAGCGCATGTTTCCCAAAACGTCGACGAGGCGCTTATTGGCCAACTTAGCGACGTGATGGGCATTCCATTGATTACAGATATGGGACAGTACCTTGGGGCACCGATAGCCAATAGACGGGGTTCCCGAGAAACCTACAACCACATCGTGGAGCGACTTCGAGGTAAGATGGCTAGATGGAAGGCTAGATCACTAAGCAAATTTGGTTGCCTGACGCTCGCTTGCTCTGTGCTATCCTCCATCCCGTCCTATTCCATGGAGACCGACCTGCTACCTCCTCGCCTGTACGACGATATTGATCGTTGTATTCGAAACTTCATCTTGGGCTCTGATCAAAATCACTAGCGCATGCATCTTGTCAGTTACACCAACATGTGCCTCTCCAAGGAGGTGGGTGGCCTAGGTCTCCGTCCGCTACAGAAGGCTAATCTCTGGCCTCCTTTGCCAAGCTGCCCTGGAGATTTCTCCAATCTCAGGACCTCTATAGGCACTAGTCTTGGTTGACAAGTATGGCAGGGAGGGCAGTGACCCTGACCTACTACAGCCGAGATCTGACGCATTTACCACCTAGAAGGCCATGGTGAAGGTCTGACCAATCCTCGCCATAGCCTCCGTCGGAATGTGGGCAATGGCTCACAGACTATATTCTCGGATGATCGTGCCTCTCCCCGTCCCCTCTCCGAAATTACCTCATTGGTGTTCTTTCAGTAGAGGAAGCCAGGAAGTGGGTGGTCGAGTACTGGTCCCCCAGTAAGGTGTGGGACGTGTCCCGGCTAGAGGCCTTTCTGGCCCCACATGTTATTAGCTCACTAATGTCAGTTCTTTTGCAAGTCTCGCTGGCATAGATGGACATCTTATCTTGGAGTCTGATCTAGGATGGACGATTTTTCACATAGTCCATGTACAGGACATTGTGCAGGGAGGGGGAGATGCCGCCAGCGGATCCTATCTGGAGCCAGATATGGGCTCTACGGGTCTATGAACGTATACAGTTATTTACTTAGTTTTTTGCTCATGCCAGGTTGATGACCAACGCAGAACGAGTACGAAGGCACTTCATAAAGGATAGTACATGTCCCAGATGTGGTCTTGGACCTGAGTCTCTGATGCATTTATTTCGTGATTGCATGTTTTATAGTGCAGTATAGGCATCCCTCCTCCCACGACTGCCATGGGACTTCTATAGTGAGACTGATCCCCTACCAGTGGCTCCGAGCCAACATTTCGATTATAGCTGGCATCATAGATGACCTGTCATGGTCAACGACATTTGTGACAGTATGAATGTGGCTCTAGCAATGGTGGAGTGACTCCACATTTTGGCCTGGTACTGGCTCGGGGCACCCCCACTCTCTCATTATCTCACTAGCATGGGAGTATACTTGTGTCTTGACAGACCAGATTACACCAACCATCCTAGATGCGAGATTCTAGTATCTTGGCAATGACTTACCGAGGACTTTGTCAAGCTTAACACCAATAGAACTTCGATGGGCAACCCAGGTCCTGCAGGTGCTGGTGATGTCATCTGCGACTCAGTGGTTTTTGGGTGTCTGGCTTTGCCAATAGAATTGGGAGTTATACTTTCTTGGCTGCGGAACTCTGGGCCTTGCTCCTGGGTCTTTAGCTGACATGGGAGAGGGGGTTCCGGAAGGTCTAGATGGAGATGGACTTGCCACTCGCCATTCTCTGTGTAGGACATGACGTGGACCGAGCGCAACTACTGGCGACACTGATCTCGAAGGTGCAAGAGCTACTAGAGAGGAAGTGGGAGATCGACATCTAGCACATCTGGCACGAGGAAAACCGAGTAGCGGACGCACTCTCCAAGCATGCGCTGGAGATTTCACACAATTATGTAATTTCTCATGTACTTATAGACTCGTGTTTCAAGATGTATCTAGATAATTTGCGGAGAGTTAGCCTTCCTCGCTGTACTCATGCGACCAGGGATGATTTGTGGGGATCAGACTTCGCGGTATCAATGTCAAGGCATGTCACTCCGACCTTGCTGAGGTGCTCTTTTCCTATTGTGGGTTTTTCCACTTAGTTTTTACCACCTGAGAATTTCACTGAGGCTGGCTGCCGCAACCTCGAGAGAGGGGATCCTTTTTCTGAGGCCACTAGTGGTAGTCACCAGGATAAGATGTTGCACGACCCTCTAGGTAGGAGTTTAAATTATGAATAGGATACATATTCTGTGGTACTTAAACTAATTTTTATATCTATATAGGGGTTTGACCCCACTATTTAAAAAAAAAACTAGGTTAGCACATGTGAGTAGGTTGTGAGTCAAGTAAAATATGTGTCAAAATGTGAAATACAAAGTACGCAATGGATTTTAACCAAAGAAATAAAACAATATTTTGAATGGTTTTGGAATGTTTCGTATATAGTTCAAACACACAAGTGAGACCTGTCTTTTGCGTGGAGTTTTAGAGTTATCCACTATGAAATAGTTTTGATTATTAATATGTTAAGTGGTGACAGATAGCTTCAAATCATACACACTCAAAAACAGAAACCTCGTTTTCAGTTGGTTAATTGACCAAAAATAAAAAAATCCAAATAAAACTGAGGAAAAACAGTTTAAACATTTTGAGTTAACTTAAAGTCTTTTTTAAATAAAATTTGACAACGGTCGAGTCTGAATACGAGAGGATGTTTCTTTGCTAAGTATCCAATTAGATAATATCAAGGTATGTATCACACGTATCACGTCCCAAAGTGCACATCCCTGTGGAACAAGGCAATATGGGGCAAGTGGAATGTGTAATAATCGCAATAATACATTGCAATATCAAGAGTAGTAGTTTAGTTGCGTGGGATTAGCACCACCATTCCTTGCTTTTGACGTGGGATTACCTATTTACACTGTTGCTGAAGTGTACCTTTCTAGCAGATATTTCATGGCGCATGCTCTTTGGGAACTATGAATGGGCATTTAGGCGTCGATTGGTTGTCGACAACTCATGCACAGTCCAATTAGGCCACATGTAAGTATTTATTTCCGAGTACTAATAGGTGTAATAATTAACAAGTATAATTACTAGTTATTTTTATAATTTTTTTAGTAAATACGATGCACAGTCTCCTAGTAATTTTAATCTCGTTTGTAGAGTCTAACTCATTGAGTATAATGTTGTGTAAGCAATGGGAGATTCGTTCCATCATGTCGTCCTTAAACAAAGATTATTTGAAGTACCGGGCTGAAATTTGCATGATTTGCATCACATGTTGGTAGAGTTTGTTAGGAATTAAACCGTAGTTATGAAGAACAACAAAAGAACGAAAACGAAAAATACTAAAACCATTTTGTCAAATTGACTATGTCTAGGAGCGTTTTAAGCCTTGACTATGTCTAGGAGCGTTTTAAGCCAGAATTTCTCCACTATTATGCAACACGCGATTGCAATTATACCATCAGATATTTATAGGAAAATAAGGACTCAACCCTACCACAACCTTATAGAACTCAAACACCAGTCGATAAATTTTTCATATTTAATTCAAAATTTTAAAACTCGAATATATTATCTACAATCTCATCTAAGCAATATATGGGATTCTCTCCACAACATCACGCAATTCGGTTCTTTTTCTGGGAGTTCTTTGTTTCTTCTAGGAGTTGGTGTTGTATTATGTTCATATAACTATAATCAAATCCAATTATTTAAAAAAAATTCTAGCTACTCCTTTTATATACATATTGAACGACCCCATTAATATTGTTCTCTCACTTTGTTGATTTTCTTTTGGATATAAAATTGACTCTCTCTCTCTCTCTCTCTCTCTCTCTCCATTATTTGGTTTAACAGCATTGTTCACGGGAATGGTAGAGGTTGCTCCAACCACTATGCATAACTTTTGAAGGAGTATCTGATAATTAGTCCAACTTGTTTTGAAATGAAGGGATTTTGAGAATCAACATAACATACTTATTTATTTATCTTCAAGGATATACGTATTGTAACCTTTAAAACTATACAAAACGTCCCAATACTAGTGCACATCCGAACCTAATTCCGTTGACTAATTTAAATTCAATTTCCACAGTAGAGCAACTTTCAGTAGTAATTAAAATAGTTATTTTTATCTTTGCTTAAAAAAATTGGCTGAGCTACAAAAAAACTAGAGCTCTCTATTTTCAATTATTTCATAGAGAACACTGGAAATTGTGGAAAGGGGTGAGAAAAATACAGCTCGTTTTATGATATTTGAATGATAATAAATACTGTGGCCAAACAGTTATATCCTATTTGAATGGGTCGAAAAAATACAAGGTGAAATGAATGTTGACCTCAGATATTGACGTTTTTTGGTAAAAAAATATTGTTTGAGTGACTAGATGATACTTAAAATATGTCAAAGGGCATTTAATTTAGCGGTACAAAGAATATAATAATTTGAGAAATTCAAAGTTGAAACTCTAGCATGTATAAATTTAGCTTAAAAAAAATACAAAAAAACCTTTATCCTAGTGACTAGTTTTTTGTGACCATCATAATTCTTGTAAAATGTTTAGCGACCACATGTACTTTTTAGCCATCTAAATATACAGTACAGTGTTGCCTCTTCAAATTTAAAGAGCCAGCCAAGCAATACCTTACTAAGGATAATATAAGCACTAAACGGTGAGCATTTTATTCAGCAGCATTCTTTTCCATTGTCTCTCGAACAGGAATCATCTAGCAGCCATGCGTGATATATATTTTTAAAAAATTTATATATTTAGAGTCAAGTTTTGTCGGACCTTGTTTAGAGATGACTCTACCAATAATGTATTTTATTTTTGCAAGCTTGAATCTAAAGATTGATTAAGTAAATCCAAATTTCATACAACTTGTACTAACTCTCGATAATAAATATTTGGTTTTGTATCAATATATTTAAAAAAACTAAATAATTAAGTCTTTTTTCCGAAGGTGAATAATTAAGACCTGAACACCCAAGATCTACACCTAATGCTAAAGTGAAGCAAATTGACAAATAGATACACCAAATCCCTTCTTTCTTTAATTTATTCTTGACCAAAGGCATAATTCGAGTTTCCCCTAAGAAAAAGGCTGAGAATAAGAATGTTCCCACTTGTTGGCATCTCCTCCTTAATCCCTGTTTGGCAATCAAGGTGGCAATGCCGACGAGAAATATGGCCTTCTCTAGACATAAATGTCCAACACATGGTCAGTGTACTCTTGCTGAATCACCGGCTTCGCCACGTGTCGAGATGAGCACCTCCCAAGTGTAATGACCGAGCGTAAAACACGTGTCAAGATTCTCCAAATTGCCAACTGGGCCTAATAATGTCCAAGCAAAAATAAGTAATAATATTTGGGAGGGAATTTGGAATATCAGCCAGTTTCTCATTAGAAAAGTCCAGTGATGGTGAATATTCTCCATAATTATGATAAAGGGGATAGAAAAAGGGAGAAAAATTATGGAAATTTGAGATGAAACGTACAGGGTCAGTTCCTTGAACCAAACGCATCTATCTGCTTTACATTTTTTTAATAATGTATAGTATATATATATTCAATAAATCGACTAATCTAATTTCGAACAAAAAATAATAAATTTAAAAATGACAAAATTTGCACAACAATTATTTAATACTATTACAGTATTACTTAACCTATAAGAACAATTGATTGCTCGCATCTATCTGCTTTATATTATTTTATAAAAAAAATATTTATCATGGTGTAGGTTCGGATATAGGCTCGGTGGTAGACTTTTAAGCCAAAGATAAGCACCTCCATAGACCACCCACCATTTCTCAATAACATAGCCCTCTCTCTCTCTCTCTCTCTCTAGTATTCCTCCTAATTATACAGTACTCCCAGTATAGATGATCATCAATGACCAAGAGCCAATTGTGAGAGAAATCAAACCCAAGAGCAGGAGAATCATGGTACAAATAAAGGGTTTTCGTGATTATTCTGAGTCGAGCGCTGTCTGATTATATTTGAACTCAATTCCTTCTCAAATGAATTCGAGTTCTGTATTAATTTTGGATATAATTGTTGTTGTTATTATAGGGAGGAGGAGGACCAGATGATGTTGATGAAGATGGTGATCATCAAGAGATGGGGAAGTGGCCGCCATGGCTGCGTCCACTTCTCCGGACAAGCTTCTTCGTTCAATGCAAGCTCCACGCGGATGCCCACAAGAGCGAATGCAATATGTACTGTTTGGATTGCATGAATGGTGCCCTCTGCCCTCTCTGCCTCTCCTTCTCCCATAAAGACCACAGGGCAATTCAGGTATTCGAGATAATCCAAATTCGAGTCGGGTCAGATCACTAATTCCGCTCTGATTGATTCTCCGAATGGGAATTGCCGATTAATCTCCCTTTTTTTGTTTATAAATTTTACAGCTTCGAGTAATTTTTTTAATCTTTTTTTTACCTGCTTTTGTGATGTAATTAAAGTGGACTAGCTAGCGAGGACATATGGAAAGTAAACGGAATTTTATCGAAACATGTGGCTGAGAATTCCGCCATTTTCTTAATGAAGCCGACATTCTTTTTATAAACAAGTCGCAATGTTAGGTAATTCTTGATTTTCCATTTGTAAAGTTTTAATCTAAAATTGTTTAGGTCAATTTAAATTCATTACCATTTAGACATTGGCTGAGAATTCCTCCAAACATTTTTTTGCATTAGTGAAACGAATTATTTATTTTTTTGGTAGTTAAACTTTTATTAACTCAAAAATGAAAAAATAATAAGTGCAATAAACAGTACACCTTTACACTGAATGTGTAATTAAGCACCAACTTTTTTCCTAAATTATCAAACGTGTCTGAAGCTAATTAGATATGATATATCTTAGAAATTAATTCCTTGGGAAAGCGCCCGTAACAACTTCGCGCAATAATTTTAGTATCGTTTACATTATTACATTATTATTATATCTGAAGATTCCTCATTTTATTTGAAAATGGTAATTCTAAAATTTTAACATAATGTTTTTTTTTCTTTATGGTGGCAGATAAGGAGGTCATCATACCACGATGTGATACGGGTGTCGGAAATTCAGAAATATTTGGACATAACAGGGGTCCAGACATACATAATTAACAGCGCCAGAATCGTGTTCCTCAACGAGAGACCTCAACCTAGGCCTGGTAAAGGCGTCACCAACACTTGTCTCGTCTGCGACCGGAGCCTCCTCGACTCTTTCAGTTTCTGCTCTCTCGGTTGCAAGGTACCTATTCAAAATCGAACACTGTCGTGACACTTTTCTAAGTTATGTTCGCTCAATTTATACGATCCGTGTTGGATACATTGTTTAAGATCTTTTACCACTTTGATCTAAACCCGAATGTTTGACTATAATACTACATTGCATTAAAACTTGCCATCTCAATTTCCTAGATCGCTGGGACGTCCAAGAATTTCAGGAAGAAGAGAGTGCACATGGACGGCTCATCGGTGGACACGGAAGAGTCCAAGTCCGGCGTCACCAACGGGAGTAGCGGCAAGAGCAAGATCAGGAGCTTCACACCCTCAACACCTCCGCCTACCGCCGGAAGCTTCAGGACTGCCAAGAGGAGGAAGGGGGTCCCGCACAGATCCCCCATGGGAGGATTCTACGTCGAGTATTAGCTGGCTAAAGAATAGTAGTATATAACAGCTAAGCGAAAAAGGTTTGACATAATTATAGTGATCACTTGCATATACATGTGTGGTCGTCCCAAAAACGATAACGATAACATCTGAGCCTGAATCTCGGGAGGCCGGTGTTGGTGTTGGTGCATGTGATGTATATAGAGAAGAATCAAAATAAACATGTATAGATCATGTATAATGTTTAATTATACATAGATGTTGCACATATTTGGTGTTATGGAGTGTTGTTGAAGAAAGGGTTTGATGTGATATATATGTTTAGAAGCATATATAAATTGTACATATAATAGACGATTGAGTAAATGTGATGTAATTAAAAACTCTGAATGGATAGCGAGGTGCATACAAGATTAACTATTAATTAGCATTATCTATTTTTTGGAAATGTAAATTATTACATCATAATATTACTAAGGTCTGAACTTTGAATAACTTAGATATTTACAAGATTTTGTACCCTTTTGACCTTTAGCATTATCTAATTGGCATTGCTTTCCCTTGTGTTTGTTTTTGATTGAGAAATGTTTGCAAATTGAGTTTGATAATGTCTCTTGGATGATTCGTATGAAATGGATGGATGTTGTCACTGAACGTAGCAATGTTAATATTCGAATATTTGGCACAATGATATTCGAAGATTTGGTAGGATGATATCCGAAGTTATATATAGTTCAAATATGAATTGACATAGAATACATTGGATGAATTTGTTAATAATTTTGTTCAATTTATTCAAACTGGATATTTTTTAAAATTAAATTACTATAAATTAATAATCTTTGAATTATACAACATGATCCGGTCGACTGACTTTACAGACCAATATAACCTTCTTCAATGTATTTTCTCCCCACTCGCATACACTATGAAAAATTGATAGGACACCCATTGTGAAATTTCTTGAGTTCAAGCGCGTTTAACTTTGAAGTTTTTTCAAGATATTTGATTGGAACTTGAAATTTTTTCAAGATATTTACCAGAAAAAAATGAACCTTATGATATTGATAATAGAATCAAATCAATTAAATATTTCTAAACAAATGATTAACGAGGTATCACATTTACATTTACAGCAATAATAAATGTGGAAACTCTTCACAATTTTTTGTTGCAATCTGCATAATTATTTTGCTACCATTCACGAAGAGGATAAAATTACATATCATACCGGATTCATATTATACTAAATTATCTTGAAAATATCAAAGAATTAATTGATTTATGATATAACTAAAATTACATATTTATATAATAATATTTTCAAATTTTATTAACTTATTATCTCTCAGATTCACTGGTCCAAGTTAGGAACAATTTTTTTATTTATAAAATAATAAATTAATCGGATATTATATGTATATGTATATCTTACCATTTTGAACAGGCATTCAACCCATATATTTATTTAGGTCGTAGTTCAACCCATGAATTGATTATGAAACGTTGCGAAATTGGTGTTTGACTTCAACTATAAACGATGCCGGTCACACTGCAAACTGCAAACTGCAAACATATACCGTGTAATGCACGCGCCCGCGCCCGCGCCTGAGCCTGCGCCCGCGCCCGCGCGATATGAGAAAACCATAGAGGAGTCTGTGACTCTCTGGAGAGACGCGTGGTGAGATTGTATCTCCACCCTCCGGCAGAGGGATTTGCCTTTTTGGGCCCCGGTCAAAATAAAATTGTGATTCGGTGTAGGTTTTTTATTATAAGTGTTATTTTATTAATAATAGTGTTGCGAGCATATCCCCTAAAAAAAATAGTTTTAGGAATATATCTCAAATTTCTATTTAATTATTTTTTATTCACTTTTATTCACTTTTATGTATATCAGATTATGGCTAACCTCTTATTAATAGGAGGGAGGGTTTAGGAATTTCTTGGGACAAATACAAGGGTGCAGTGTATATGCAAGTGTATATGCAATTCCATATATCATATAGAAGATCGTCTCAGCCCTATGGATGTAGATTAGTTGACCAAACTACGTATATCAAGTATCCTCTATGATTTATATATCTCTTGTTATTGCTTCTTGAATTTATATCACCTTCTCTTGAACGCATATCTTGTTATTCATAACCTCCTCGTCAAACCTTTCTAGCCTAACATCACTTCCACGTGAACACATTGCTCGACACCAATCTTATAATTATTGGACACTACATCAACTTATGAAATTTATATCAATTTCTTGTGATCACCTTGCTGGACACCAATCTTGGATTTATTGCACCTCGTCCTTCATCCTCGTGGACAACTTAGTGGTATAATGTGTAACATGTGAGTAACAAAATGATACTTGTAACAAATACGTGATAAACTATGCTAAATTTGTGACAAACTGCAAAGCTCTATATTTGCATCTGCGTCATATCTATGCTAAGTTACATTGCGCCAAATCTGAATGTGCGCCCAATATGTGCTAAACTAAAATACGCCACCTCTCAACTATATTAGCGCCAAACCTATGCCAAACTGCACCTGCGCTAAATCAATAATGCATCTGCACCTCGTCAACGAGTACTAGGTCCAAGCTCTGCTCAAGATCTCTACATGATCCACCTCTTGGTCTAACGTATGATCCCAAAAAGACCTGATCAAATCTCATGGAACAATGGAGTCTTTAAAGAAACTTTCTCACCATTCTCATTGAACTCGAGCTCTAGATCTATTAAGATTTGGGTCAACTACCCAAATTATCCTCCATCTTGAGCCAAATCTCATGATCGGTCTTCAAATGTGAATCAACCTGACCTGAACTAATTTTTTTCAATGGGACCCCAATCTGACATTCATCTGGTCAACCTCAACTCGGACGAATAAAGTCAACATGTCCATCAAATCTGCTCAATTTGCATACCTAGACAAGCTAAATAAGAAAATTATTAAGGACGGGTCGGACGGGCCTGACGGCCGCCAGTCCATTGGTGCCTGGACAATCTAAATAAGAAAATTGATTGATAACGTCAGCGAGAGACCCGAGAGTATAATAAAACTAAATTCCATGGATATTTTAATCTATCTCGAAATTACATAGGTCTGAGAGGCGAATATACCAAATTCCAAGATCCTGAGGATAATTTATCCTAAAAATAATTGTTAACCTTGTAATAATTGTGAAATCTTATTTAAGAATAAATTTTTCAATGATACGTTTTCTATTTATAATGGTTAAATTTAATACATTCTTCGTCGCTAATGACCAACGATTACATATATGAAAACTTGAGTAAATTGCAATTTGAATTCCGTTGTTAAACTAAGTCAAAATCGATCCTTCTGATACGAAAGCCATTACGTCCTTCGTTTATTTGAATTGACTTCACCCATGATGTTATCTGTGTAGTCAATAATTGAACCAGGTATGAATCATCCTCCTCCATGACTCTTATTTTCCAAAAGTTGGTTGGCTCAAAAATTTAATGAGTGCATTGTACTTAAAGAGGATTAAAGGTCCTCATAAAACAAAATATTAAAATATTACAAGCTATAAATCTGGCAAAGAGAAAAAGAAAATCAGCCCACAAACGAAATGGCAACGAAAAATACGACATTAGGGTCCTCCTGGCGCTGTTACAAGTCTCTCCATCTCTCTCTCTCTCTCTCTCTCTCTCTCTCTCTCTCTCTCTCTCTCTCTCTCTCAGTTCCTTTGATTTTGACAAGTAATTTGTCCTTTGTTTCTTCTACCGGTAATACCGGCATTACCGGTAAAACAGTTTTTTTTTTTAACTTTTTAGAATCTGAATACCAATTTAAATAGGGTAAATTACTCTCAGGTTACTAAGATTTTGTCACCCTACCTCTAGCGTCCATAGGTTTCAACAAATGAACTTTAGTTCTCAGTGTTTGGTTTTATTATACTATCGAGTCTCTAGCTTTTATTATTATTTTATCGTTGAAATGACTTTTATGCCCTTACATCTAATCGCCTCTGACCTTCCAACCGACCTAAAGCTTTTCTGATCATCTTCTCAGGCGAAAAAAAAACTCTTTAGAATCTGAATGTCAATTTAAATAGGATAAATTACTCTCATGTCACTAAGATTTTGTCACCCTACCTCTAGCGTCTATAGGTTTCAACAAATGAACTTTAGTCCCCAGTGTTTGGTTTTATTATACTATCGGGTCCCTAGCTTATATTATTATTTTATCTTTGAAATGATTTTTATGCCCTTAGACCTAATCGCATCTGACCTTCTGACCGACCTAAAACTTTTCTGATCATCTTCTCAGGCGAAAAACAAACTCTGGTTGTCTTCTCCAGCGAATATCGACCTCCGACGACAATCAAAATTTCTGATTTGCTAAATCGAAGCAACGATCAATAGATTCATTGCCAAATGCGACTTAAATCGAAGCGACAATTAACTTGAATCCACTCCAGAGAATCTGTCGGCATTCTCCACGATGTTCGTCGTCGATTGGAGCTTTTTGGCCTGCTGCTGTCATCGATTCGCCAACCCCAGATGACCTACAATCGATGTTCTCCGCTGGTAAGAACAAGAACCAGCCAGAATGGTCCTTCCAGACTTGTCGGCGTGCTCTGACCGTCGAGTCCAACAAGTTCAGCGTCGTCCCCTTCACCACCGGGTCCATCAGCACCTCCATCTACAGCAACCACAAATCTCAAAAATCAGGAATGTCTCGTCGTCCTCCAACACGTCAGCCCATCGCTTGTTGAACGGATGGGTCCTCGACGAGGTACCAATGGGAAACGTCCAGCTCACCGTTTCGATTCGCCTCCATCATCACGTTCAGCTCGCCGGTGGGGTTTCTTAGAATGGAGGCTAATGGGGAAGCTGAGAAACGACGATCAGTCGTCGTTCCGGGGGAAGGAGAGGGACGTCCACCACTTGTGGGGCGTTCATAGCCAGACGAGGGAGGAGAGAGAAATTTAATTTTAAAGGGTATTTAAGTAATTTCAATTTAAAAATGAAAAAAAGTGGATGACATGAGCAAAGTAACCAGTAATATAATAAAACCAAACACGGAGGACTACAAGATCATTTTTGGAAACTTAGGGATGCTAAAAGTAGGGCGAGGAAATCCGAGGCTGAGAGTAATTTACCCATTTAAATAATTAACTTAAATTTAGTCAAGTAATATATAAAAGTGCAACAAATTTTTTATGTTATTTTAGTACAATTGCAATGTAATTGTTAGGATTCAAATTCTATAAAATTGGAACAATTCCACATATTATTTTACGTTCCCGTCTATCTCGCCGACGTAGTACATACCGTCCCTTTCACAATCCCTTTCATCCACTTGGTGGAGCACACGTGTCCCATTAGCCCTCTATAAATTGCACCTTTTTGGGCTAATTTTTGGCCGTCCGTTATCTTCGTTCGCTTTGTACTTCTTCTAGAAAGAAGCTAGGATAAAAGCACTAGAAAAGTTGGGTATGCATTATTTATTCACCAACTTAAATAATTCAGGTTGGGCCGTATAAATTTTTTTAACGAGCATCTTGTATTTTTACAAGTCGTAATTGAAATAATTAGTCAATTTATAACAGTTTTCTCTTATTTTTTTATATAAACAGTTCTAAGATTTGATGGGGACTGGGGTAGTCCCCATGGGGACTAATTCAAACTAATATCATTACACATGCAAACCAATATCACTTCACATGCAAACCAATATCACTTCATATGTAAACCAGCGTCTTGCAAACCAATATCACTTCACATGCAAACCAATATCACCTGATAGGTTATTGACCATCAGATTTAAAGATAATCAAATCTGACGGCCCAAAATGTAGTCCCCACCTGTGAACAAATTTTCTTTAGTCCCCACTCAATCCGGTCTCATTCTAATATATTGTAGTTTTAAATTCAGGGTTTTATTTGGGTGTGAAGATATTTTGTAGGGTCAATTAACACTTCAGATACGATCAAAATGTATTTATATTTTATAATGGAAGTTGGATGATAGATTTGTCTCATCGTCCAGCTAGGGATGGTAGAAATACTCATATCTTGAGAGTCGAATCTTACCTTTACCCCGTGAGTCGAGGGTATGTTGACTTGACTGGGTCTATGGTAGGATATGTCTATGGGTCCCCTTTTCGAAGTGAGATCTAGGGTAGTGTATGAATCATATAAATTCTTACCATACCCTTACTCTTTTACCCTAATTTGGACCCTATCCTAACTAGACCCTACTTATATCATAATTAGACCCATTTATCTTTAAATTTTACTTATAAATTGTAATAGAGTTATCAAATATTCTGAAATATGATCCATGATATCGACTCTGAAATTTGAAGTATATATAATTTTAATTTTTTTATTGATATACTAGAAATTTCATGATTAATCTTCACATATCCATTATGATTTATTTAAATTTTATACAAAGAATTAAAATTTTATGTTAAAAAATTATCAAAAATATCTTGATTTTAATTCAAGGGTCGGATCCTACAGAACCCTATAAACTCTGCAGATCCCGAGGGTAAGAGTATGAGTCTAGTACTGAAATTTGTCGAAGATCTAGTGTAGAATATAGATCTAACTTTCCAAAGTAAAACATGTATAAGATCCTACCAATATACTACACATTGCCATCCCTACGTTCAACTGAGCTTTAATGGAATTTAGATTGATTTCGACATTATAGTTGGACGAAAGATTGTTATATTTGTACACCATGGATAAAATAGTGGGACATTTTTTTTTTGAAAGGTAAGTATATTAAGAGTCGCCATGATATATACATCTTACTTAGTATGGTATTCCCCCTGTCATGGTGCCGAACGGGGTTGCGACCGCCGGTCTCGTCAAAACCCTACCACACCAAAACCCAGAGGGAAAAAGGTGTGGTAGGGAAAGAGTACCCCGATAGAAAACCTATCTTGACGTGAAATCGCGAATTCAATACCACACCGTCATCTAGAAAAAAGAACAAAAAAGCAAGAAAAAAGTCGCAGCAACCACAGATCAACGAAAACACTAAAATAGTGGGACATGTCCCGACCAAAACAAGTAAGTGGGACATGAAAAAAAAATTGTCTTAATTAATTTCTTGAAATATTCAAGATTTTTTATATTAAGATTTTGAGCAAATTACCCCCAGATTTTTGAAGTTTGCTTAAATTACTGTTTTAGTCCCTGCTATTTCGAAATCGAAACTTCGATCCTCCTAATTTGCTTTTATTGTACTCTTAGATTCTTTGCAGATGTAATCGGTCAACATAATTATAAAATGATAATTTTACCCTTGCAAAAAAAACTAAGCATCTACTTCCCTGCCCATCGTCCCTTTTCTTCTTTCCAGAGTATCAATCAATTAATCATTTTAAAAAATTAATTAAAATAAAATCAACAAAATAAATAAAGAATCCAACGATTATAATGAACCCAGAACAAAATAACACTAATTGGGTTTTGGATTTTTCAACAGCCAAACAAATCCAGCATTTTAATGATGAGTTCTAGTTTCCTCATGGTGGTGCATGTGGTCTTCATCTTTACTTATGCGTGTGGTCCTTCTCCTAGGTGATAAATTTCTTCGTGGGCTTGCTCTTCAAAAGAAATGTCATGGAAACTAATTAAAATAATTAAAACTTTGGGATGGGATCCATGCGCATGGTCTGTTCCTCCCTCCTCTCCCAATTAAAACAACACCCACCTCCTCCTCGCAAGTATTTAGGGGTTTTCGAACCCAACGATTTCTCTCGAGAGATTAATTTAAGGGGTTCATCTCCAGATTGTAAGAAGGGTTGGGATGGAGGCGACAGTGGTTTCGATTAATTGATTTTGTTAGTTTCGATTTGATTTGGTTTTGATTTGGATGGAAGATAAGAAGGATGATTGCAGGGAAGAAGATGAACAATGGATTTTTGTTTTGTTTTTTTTTTAATTTTAGAAGAGTATAAGTGTCAATAAAAATATTAAGTTGACTGATGACATCAGCGAGGGACCTGAGAATTTAATAAAAGCAAATTAGGGGGACCAAAGTTTTGATTTCGAAACAGCAAGGATTAAAACAGTAATTTAAGCAAACTCCAGGGGTCCGAAGACAATTTGCTCTAAGATTTTTAGAAACAGCTTTTGTTCCATGCATATGTGCTCATGACAAGCCTCTTTCTCCCTAAATGATTTTACTTGTGGGCCATACGGTTCGCAATAACTACATGGTTATGTAATAATTAACTATTACAAATTGGTCCTCTCTCATCTTTTCGTCCCACTTGTTAGCCCATTGAGACCAACTTTTTTTCCATTAAAAAGGTAAGGAGCATATGGGTTCCGCAATTATTCTTGCTTAGCATTGAATTTAATGTGTGTAACAGCATGGGTCGCAATTTTATATTTGGCGTTACTTAATTTGATGAGATTATTATGACAAGAGTTCCGAGTTTAGATCACGTGACTCTTGAAGAATGAGTCGACGACTCATAGGCAATAGTAGTTTGATTAAGAGAACCCATCGATGTCATAGTGAAAGCAAATATTCATTGATTAATTATCATTGCTTATGGATCAAAACCTGATTGATCTATTCATGAACAAGATGAAGTTTGGATGAAATTAAATGGAGGTCCGAACCAACAGGCATTTAAATATACTAACAATGCATGTTGTTGTATTTTAAACAAGTAGTTTTGTTTCCGAATCATTTAGAATGCAATAACATTAAATAATTATTCGTAAATTTTTTATCGTCATTTAAAAATCTTACATTGCTGAAATCTGATGAGAAATCTTACATTGCTGGAATCCGATGAGAGCGTGTGATGCCATGAAAAATAAATAATTGTAGATGATGACGAGGTTCTTTTTCTGCCCATTCCTTGACCGACGTTTAATTTATTGGCCGCAATCACATCACAACAACTTTATACCTAAAATTGCAACAATCTCAGTGCTTACATGTGTATGTGTTTAGATATAAGAGATTATGAGGTTATTTAGTTTTTTTAATATAGGACCTATATGTTTATTTGGAACTACCAATCATTTTGATAAAACTAAAGGATTAATCCAGTTTACTTAGAAGTAGAGTACCGAAAATACATGTTAAAATTTGACAGAGAATTTCGTAACTATTTGTGATTCTGTCCAATTAGATGCTCAATTATAAGAAAAAGCAACTGTAAGAAACAACATTACTTTAACGATTTAAAACATAGTACGAAAATATCAATTTCATTTCCTAAGACTCTTGCACACAAAAAAAGACGAAACGATCATTCACTTATTTATAGATACAAAATTAGTGAAATAGAGAATGGTAAGTGAATTCTTTTTCTTGTCTGTTTAAATTAGAGTGGTGACTAATACATATTCGAACTCTCACAAATTTAGAAATCCAATATTAACAGCCACACTCATACAAATACGTATAAATTTATGGTTGTAACGACGGTCAATCAAATTTACTAAATTCAAAAAAAGAAATAAAATAGATTCCATATAACCTACCATAACTTTGCTAAATGATGAAATCCGAATAAGTATCTATGCCATTAGCACAATAAATTCTTCTTCGAGTCCTGGAAATATAACAGTACTAAATATTTGTTAAAAAGACTTTATCAGATTTCAAAAGTCACATCTAACTCAAATCTAGAATAATTGGCATGATAAAAACCAAAAAAAAATTTCGGGTTACTTCTCCTTTACTGCCACCCCAAACAAAATTATGCATAAATGAGCGGCTTCAAAATTAGATTTCCTTCTAAAAAATAGATTTCCTTAAGGATGTATTAGTTACAAGTCTTAATCCTTACGAACATAAGACAATATTGAAATAATCACTTCTTAAATAAGACTCGACATTGTTTAAGTCTCAACAAAAATTTGCCAAAAAAAATAGCCAAACGTGCATGCCAATGGATTCCCTTCAACAACTGTAATCCTGGTTACCAAACAGCTTCTAAAGCATCTCTTAATGCCTGTCCTTGCATCCAATCTATTGTCAGAATATATGCTTCCTTTACCCAGGCAAGTCCAACCACCAAGCTATTGTCGGATCATAATTCGAATTCAAATTCAAACCGTGATCACCCCTACGTGTGATCTTAGCAGTCACTGAACTGTCTAATACATATTACTACTATCCAGCAACTAAAGAAACAACAATGTGAAAGGTAAATGGCGCAAGTATCATATCATTGACCACACTGTAGTAACCACCAAACTTCAGAAACAGAAGTTTACATCCACATACCCAGATAATATCTGGAGCTGGTTCACCCCTGAAGCAGAGTTCATGGCGTTCCGATCGGTAAGAGCAGAATGATGACTGAAGCAATTCCAGTTGCCTAAGCAATGGTGGACGATGTGCAGGGTCATAAGGTTATGTACAGAATTACAGGCTACAATGAAATGTGAGACTACAAAAGAATCTAGACCTGGTTTGGGCTACAAGCTGGAGATGTGATCCGAGCCAACATCCGACTGGACATTGAATGTGTTGGGATGATATGCGAATGACTCCGCAAGCTCGACAGCATCCTGAACTCTCAGCCGGGTACCTTGTTGCCCGACCACTGTAGCAGCAACTTTGGCCGCTAAGGAGCCTATCCCTTTAAGATCCGAGACCCCGCGTGAAAGCCCGTATAGAAGTCCTGATGCGTAAGCATCTCCAGCACCGCAAGTGTCGGCCGGTACACATGGCGAAGGAGGGATGTAGACAGCTTCTCCTTTTACGCCAATGTAGGAGCCTTTTTGTCCGTCCGTTACAGAGACTATAGGTAGCAAGTGGCTTAGGTATCTAGTAGCCGAAATTGAGCTTTCCTTCGAGGAAAAGTCGCATAAAGCTCTTGCTTCATCACTGTTTGCAAATACAAGATCTGCATAGTTTGCAATGATCTCCCTGTGACATGATGGAAAATGTTAATACTCGCAAAGACGTGATCCGTTGCAATGTATGCTTTTCCTTTTAATGCAAGGGAGCCAATTGACTGCATATAAATGTTCACATCAAGATATTCTAGGAAATCAAAACCTTAATCTTCTTTGGTTAGCCTTACCAGGCTATTGGGAAGACATACGAAGGAACAAAGGCAATCAGGTTGGTGTTAACAAAGTATGACAAGTCTTTGTTTCTCTGCGAAAATGTTGATGACATTTGGCAGGAGAACAAACATACTAAAGCAAACTGTTAGCGGTCAGGCGATCCATGTCCAGGTCCAAACACCTTGATATATCAAACCTGTTGGGAGCCATACCACGACCGAACAATACACATAATGACTTATTTCACTAAAATTCCATAAACTAAATTTAAGCTACTATCCATTATACGAAAACTTTTATACTACGGCATTTCACATGCTTGCTGTTTTCCTGCAGCCTTACGAGAGCAATTCAACAATTTCTTGTCACGCACATAACATGGTATATATGTGTTCCAAGGCAAGACAAGCATAGATGTTATGCATCATACAACTTTATTAACAACTGAAAAGGCACCCATCTTACCAAAAATCATCGTAGTGTCTCTCGATGCAGGATACATCTGATGCCGTTACAGCAATTATTGCACCATTGCTACGTGCTTCCAAGCAAGCTCGTTTAATTGTTTCGATGGTATCAGGAAGTTCAAACAAGTACCCCTCGATCACCAGTATGTTGGTCTTAGAAACAATATTGGCCAAGCTTTGATCATAATGGACAGTTGAAGACGTTCCCTGAAGAAGCAGCATGTCAGTGAGAATCCATATCACTGCCTCAAAGACAAAAGATCAAGCATTTACCTTACTTGTATACACAACATACATGTGCGAAAGAAACCTCAATATTACTAAGCGAAAAATGGAAACGAATTTGTCCCAGAATATTTCTTTAAGTAACAAAAGGAGGTGAACCAAATAATTATTTTTCTCGACAAAAATTATAGAGAGAAGTGCACTTTAGTACATTGTGATTTAGCGGTTTGACACATATAGTCGTGTGGTTTAACTCATCAATTATGTCCTTGTAGTTTCAAAAACCTCGTGTTTCCCCTTGAAAAATGACGGCAATTGAAACCACACGGACCTGAATGATGAGTTTTAAAATCAGGAACTATATGTGTCAATTATTTTAGTCATCGCAGATGGATCATAACCTGATATGCAAGCATGGTCCTTTGGGCATCCTGCGTTGTGAGAACTATCACAGTTCCTGTAGTCCCATCCTTAACTGGTGGAGAGAGAAAGTTCACATTGGCGCGTCTTAGCTTTGATCTGTGAAAATAGGAAATCGTTCAAGTTAAGAATCCAGTGTGACAGTACTTAAGATGGTATACATGTGGTCCAGTATGAAATATTTCTTAGACCGACAATCAGGAAAAGAGAAATGTTTCTCGACAGAAGGGTCGGAAGATCAGGAGAAAAAGAATGCATTGTAGCCAAAACTTTGTCAATGGAAGGAAGAATTGAACATAAGAGTTGAAGAAAGAAACACCTGAAATATGAGAGGTTGATGCATGAATCACATCACAGGAAAACCCGAGATACAGGAGCTTGAAACCAACATATGGTACTAAATATCATAGATATGAACGCTCAAAAAACTCTAGTGCTAACCCTACTTCGTGCAAAATGGTTTTAAAAAGCGCCAACTAGAAATGAAATGATTCAATATAAAGGAAAACAAAAATAGAAACACACCTATAAAAGCCACCCAACGGGTCACTACCAATGCTCCCAGCCATGGCTACATTTAAGGCAGGACCTCCAATTGGTTTGCACCCAAGCCTTGCTAGGGCCACAAGAGTATTGGAAAGGGAACCACCAGCAGCTGCTTTGTAGCTGCAACCGTCCATGGCCCGCAAAACTTTACCCCTTTCCTCATGGTTCACAACCTTCCTGGTTCCCTTTTCCAATCCCAGTTTTTCCAAGAAAGCATCGTCAACCATACCAGAGAAGTCCACCTACAAAACCCGAAAAAGAATGAATGTCAAAATGCAGCATTTAATATACAATCCCGTACCAGCTCATCTATGTCCGCGGTTATCATCATAAATCAACTGACCTAATACAATTACAGAAACAAATTATACTTTCGACTACATTCAGACAAGATGCAACCCCTGATAGATTTGAGCAAACTTCATACCCCTAGACAACTTCCTGCTGCCCATAGACAGCAAAAAAAGAAGACAGAACCTCTCAAAAACCTATCATTAGCAACATGGATGCTCCTTGACTCGGTAAAAAAACAACCTTTTTTTTCCTCTAATCAACATTAAGAGTCCATAAACCATGAACAATTCTCGGAAACCACGACCACCATCATGAAAAACAAAGAACACAAAGCAATTGAGAAACATTGTTAGAATCTTCATATCCAACCCAAACCTTAAGACGATTCTCAACACGAATGCGACCCATCGGGTCAAAGATTACACGGAAAATGGGGGTCATGCGAGCACAACAATGGACATGGAATCAACCCGCTCACATACCATGTTAGAATCTTCCTATCCAACCCAAAACATTGAGGCGAGGCGATTCTCAACAAACACTTCAAACCAGGAAACATAAAAAGTAACAAACTTGTAGATGAATAAACAAACAAACAAGAAGGCAAATGAAATTACCATAGCTTGGCCAAGACCAAGAACATCCCACCTCTCAGGCAGAACAGAAGTAGGACTCATATCCTCTACTCCTTCTTCTTCTTCTTCTTCTTCCTCCTCCTCCTCATCCTCTTCGTCCTCGCCCCTAAAAGCCCGAACCTTTATCGACCCACATCCCCGTTTCCCCATGTGAAGCCTCTCCCAGCCCCTGAAAAGACCCGAGAGAGTTGCCCTCTTGGTGGGGTGGAGGCCATATAGGGGATGAGAGAATATAGGAGGGGAGAAGAGGGGCAAAGGTGGGGAGTGGAAGAGGAGGAGAGAGGTGGGGGAGGGTGGCATTGTCCTTTCCCTAGAAAAAAGTTGCTAAATTTTGGATTTTGCCTATTAAAAGGTAAGAGAGAGGTTTAAATTAATGGGGGGTTTTGGTTGAGGATGGAGGAGGAGGAGGAGATGGGTGTGCCTCCGTCCACCACACAACACAGGCTTTCCTTTCCTGGGTCTGGTCTGACCGACCAGAGAATACGAGAAGAAGATAGAGAAATTGTAATCTCATCCTACATTTGTCCCACTTTTATATGGCAAGTTGTCCAAGCCATAGAGTAACAAAGTGGAATTTTAACAAAAAATTTAAATACTAGAAATATTAGAAACAAGGGACTATTTTGGTAATTTATCATATTACACGTTAGCATTAATCAAAACCACCCGGTCACCACATGTCTACCACGTCAGGTATAAAATGACGTCGTTTCAAGCCTGTTTGTCTGGGTAGTACCCGAGAAATAGTGTGTAAACCACAAGAAATTGAATTCTCATTTTGAAACCACATTGCCTAAATTATGAAAATGTGAAACTACATGGTACTAAATGAGACTTTTTTCATTTTTTTAACTCAAAAAATGGAGTTTGAGTTTTTGAAATTATTTGTGTTATCATCATTCAAAAAAATACGAATTAAAATAGTAAGGTGTCAATTATATTCAAATATTTATTTTTTAATTATATTTTGGGCTGTCAAAGAACATTTATTTAAATAATTAAAAAAATATATGTCACTCACAATTTGAAATCACTGGGAGTGGTGTGCAAGTTGTGCAAACAATAGAGTAATGAAGTGGAATTTTGCCAAAAAAATTAAATACTAGAAATCTTCAACAACAACAAAAAAGTTGAACATTACAAGAAAGTGTTATGTGACAGAATTGAAGGCTAGGATTCCTGAAGGCCAGATTGGGGATGAGGAATTAAGAATTGGAAATGAGATTGGGGATCCCGTGTGAGCATCGAGGAAGAAGAAGATTTGAAGTGGATCTGGGTTAATTGGGCTTTGCATGCTTAGGCACATTAGCCGTTATCTTTATTTTTCAGTTGGGCTCTATCTGTTTATAAGCCCTTATTGTCGTTATTTTCTTTTGTTTTGTAGCCTAAGGGCAGTACGGTAAATGACTACAGTTGGATGCCATCCCCTGAGTCATTATAATATTCGAATCAATGGAGAGAGAATGTTATGTTGGAGAAAAGACAAATTCTGTTATGCACATTCTCCTCCCCCTTCTATCTCTGATTTTCTCTCTCTCGTAACAACCATTTCCATCCGGAATAGGACCTTCGAAGCCTCCCTTCTTCGCCATTAAAGGAGCTTCCTGGAGGCTATACCAAGTGGTATCAGAGCAGTCTTATCCTTGGCCTGGTACTACCTGATCACGATGAAGAACGATGAACTTGCCGCCTTCGTTCGGGAACAAATAGAGATGATGAACAAGACCTTAAGTACAAACCTGGAGGCTGTGAACAAGTCGATCTCAGGCTTGACTGGGAAAAATGAGGCTCTCGAAGGTGAGATTTCTGGCTTGAGGCTGTCAGCTTCTGTTCTCAACGTTCAGAATCATAGCTTGTCCAACAAGATGAACGCAATAGAGAGATCACGAGGTGAACCAATCACAGTTAATGCAGGTGAAAACTCATACAATAGATCCCCTCGAGTAACCAAATCTGAGCAGCAGACCAACTTCAACACTTTAGATCACAACTACAGGTATCCTAAGCTTAAGTTCCCTAAGTTTAATGGTGAGGATGTGCGTAGCTGGTTGATCAAGAGTGAGCGCTACTTTGATATAGAAAATATAAATCCTAGATTTAAAATGAAACTTGTGGTATTACATTTGGAAGACCAAGCTCTACAATGGTATCATCCCACAAACTACTGAAAGGAAGGTTTTTTTTACCCCTCTTGCAATAATGAGTAAGTAAGGGATTGTCGTCCCACAAGGACTAAGCTAGGCCGCAAACTCGACTCTACCACTAGTTTAGGACTATAAGAAATGGAGGTGTCAATTCCAAACACAATATACTACTTGAAATAAAATTGCAACTAAACAAGGTGATAGTTTAAACACTTAAAATAAGAGTGAGCTTGGTACCAATGACAACCTAAATAACCAAATGGCTTATGGGGTTTATTAAGTTCATGATATGGTCCGGATGTTTCGAAGGCAACTAATCAACGCTCTCGCGACAAACTAGTCTAAATCAAATCTTAACTAGACTTAGATGAACTAACCATGCTCTCGCGATAAATTAGCTATCTAATCTAACTAAACACCAACTATAATCACCATCCTTTGGACAACTAGTCACCTGTGGTGATCACTCATCAATAAGTTTCTACTCAACTAGTTAAATGGTCCGTTAATCCTAACCCCTTTCGGTGATTAATATTAACCAAGTTCATAATCAAGGTGATCAAATGAGATTAAGCATTAAGCTCATTAACTAGTACACATACCTAGGCATGTTAACCCCCTAAACCTTTGGCTAAGTAGGTGCCATCAAGGCACCAAACTCACTAATCAACTACTCACACATATTCACCAAATAACATAACACATCCATTGAACAAAGCAAGCAAAGCATAAACATAAAAGAGAAAGATAAAGAAAGCTCAAGATGATCTTCAAGCTCCCAAAATATCTCCTTCAAGTTCTCTACACAAGCTTTAACAATGGAGAGCTAAAGTTTTCTCCACCAAGATAGAAGATGAGAGTAGGTGAGTGTTTTTAGCAAAATATCTAAAAGCTTAAGGTTCAAGTTAGTTCGCTTCTAAAATAAGCCAAGGAAGCTATTTATACAAGTTTTTGGCTTAGGAAGTGCCAGCCACAAAATTCATTATTCATGCCCAAAAATGGGCCTAAAACAAATCCTAAAATTTGGCCCACTCGTCAGATTTGTTGGCAGATTCAAAGGTCAACTTTGGACGCGATTTTCTCCCACTTGGACTCCGAATTTGAAGAAGCCTATGAAGATAAAGTTGTAGCTCTGGATGTCTTCTTTCCAGCGCCACCTTGCTTGCCTCCATTGGATTTCGGATGAGAAAGTTATCGGCATTTGAGTTTCAAGGGGTCAGTTTTGCTCCACACTTTCTTGGGTCTCGTAAAACGCCAATTGTCCCGGCTGATCCGATCACCTATGACACACTCCAAAGTGCACCAATATCCTCCTCGCATTACCACATAGTCTCCTAGTAATAAACATGAACGAAATGTAATAAAAATCACAAGAACTACACTAAAACGTTCAAAGTACAATATATAATAATACAACGATACATAACACATAAAAATACTAGAAACAATGGAAAATCGACACTAAAACATATATGGATGATAGAGTATTTCCACACTCATCAACTACCATCAACCTTAATCAGACCAAACCAAACACTGTCGAAAGGTACAAGACCAAAGCAGAGATTGATGAGAGGCGTGCAAAGGGCCTATGCTATTGGTGCGATGAGAAGTATGGACCTGGACATAACTATTCCAGTAGGGGCAGAGTGTACCTTATGTATGCTGACGATGACGAGAATGTTCCAGTAGCTGACGTGGAAGAGTTGATGTGCTGTGAGGAAATAGATGAAGGAGAGAACCCTGTCATCTCAGCTCATGCCATGATGGCAAACAACCTGCAGCATTTTAGAACAATGAGGGTTACAGGCCACATTCCAAGTCATGCACTTACTATACTTATAGACTCTGGAAGTACACATAATTTTCTCAATCTACAGCTAGCTAAAAGGTTGGGTTGCAAGCTAGAGCAACACAAGCCTATGACTGTCAAAATTGTAGATGGAGGAGTACTCAGTTGCTCCATGATTTGTAGGGACTTCAAATGGAAAATGTAAGACAGGAAATTCATCATAGATGTGCTATTGCTACCACTAGGTAGTTGTGATATGGTTTTGGGAATTCAATGGTTGGAGACACTAGGGGATATCAAGTGAAATTTTTCTCAGTTACGAATGGAGTTCATGGTCAATGGTTCCATGGTGGTTTTAAGAGGGTCAACCAAATCCCCTTGGAAGGAAAGTTCAGCCAAACATATCTCTAAGTTGTTAGCTGCACCCAACGGGGAATCTGTTGTGGAATTCTGTAGTCTGGCTCTTATTAAACATAGTCCCCTCTCTTCAGAGCAGGACAACACTTACATTATGCCTACTTATCTACAGTTGGAAGAGAGTCCTCCAATTCTCCAAAAACTGTTAGCCAAGTTTGAAGATGTTTTTCAAGAGCCACATGGACTACCCCCTCCTAGAAGTTTAGACCATTCAATTATATTAAAGGAGGGCAGTAACCCTGTCAACTTAAGACCTTACAAGCACTCCTCACAGTAGAAGGATGTTTTGGAAAATTTGGTTAAGGTTATGCTCTAAAATGGGTTTATTCAACAGAGTCAAAGTTGTTTTGCCTCACCCGTGGTCCTAGTGAAGAAGAAAGATGGTACTTGGCATTTTTGTGTTGATTATAGGGCCCTCAACGATATTACAATTAAGGATAAGTATCTCATTCCTGTTGTTGAAGAATTACTAGATGAACTAGGAGGTGCCAAGTGGTTTTCTAAGGTGGACTTGAGGGTTGGCTTCCACCAGATCAAAATACAAGAAGGAGATGTGTACAAAATAGCTTTTCGGACCCATGATGGTCATTATGAATTTAAAGTCATGCCTTTTGGGCTCTCTAATGCCCCGGCCACCTTCCAAAGTGTCATGAATGATGTGTTCAGACCCTATTTATAAAAGTTTGTTCTGGTTTTCTTTGATGATATTCTAATTTATAGTGCTGACCTGACTACTCATCTTGAACACCTACAGGTTGTGATGACTACACTAAGGGAGAACTCGTTCTTTGCTAAAAGTTCCAAGTGTAGCTTTGGATTGACCTCCATTGAGTACTTGGGGCATATAATTTCAGGAGATGGAGTAGCCACTGATCCGCAAAAGATTGCTGATGTACAGAATTGAGCACTTCCCAAGACATTAAAGAAGCTTAGAGGGTTCTTAGGTCTTTGCGGCTATTATAGGAGGTTTGTCAAGGACTATGGGCTAATTAGTAGACCTCTTACTGCTCTATTAAAGAAGGATTTATTCCAGTGGAATGAGGAAGCTACTGCAGCATTTTATGGACTTAAAGAGGCTATGACTAGTGCTCATGTCCTAGCTCTTCCTGACTTTACTCTTACTTTTGTGATTGAGACAGATGCATCTCACTATAGTGTTGGGGCTGTACTAATGCAAAAGGGGCACCCTCTTGCTTATTTTAGCAGGCCATGGGAATCAGGTACCAATCTTTGTCAGTTTATGAAAAGGAGCTCATGGCAGTTGTCTTATCTGTGACAAAATGGCATCACTATTTAGTGGGTAGAAAGTTCATAATTAAGACAGACCATAAGAGCCTGAAATACCTGCTGACCCAGAAATTATCTACTGCTAGCCAGTGTTCTTGGTTGACAAAGCTTATGGGTTATGATTATGATATTCAGTACAAGAAGGGGGGCTGAAAATTGAGTTGCGGATGCTCTTTCTAGGCTACCTGAGCCTGAATCACACCTTCAAGCTATTTCTCTGGTGACAGTCAATGAGTTCAGTGTTGCAATTCAAAACAGTTGTTTATAGGATGATAAGTTGGCCAACCTAATTCAGTCCCTCAAGCAAAGTACAGACCACTCAAGACCCTACAGTCTGGTTCAAGGGAAACTACTAAGAAAAGGAAAGTTAGTGGTTGGTCCTGATATCACCCTGAGGCAGAAACTAATTGCACTTTATCATTTTACACCTACAGGTGAACATTCTGGGATGCAAGCCACTTCAAAGAGATTACAAGGGATTCTCTATTGGCAAGGAATGCTGAAGGACATTAGGAATTTTGTCCGAAGCTGCACAGTTTGTCAGCAATATAAATATGACACATCTGCTCCTCAGGGATTGCTGCAACCCTTGCCTATTCCTAACAGATTATGGCAGTGTGTTTCAATGGACTTTATAGAAGGATTATCCAAGTCTCAGGGAAAAACAACTATATTGGTGGTTGTTGACAAGCTCAGTAAGTATGCTCATTTTCTATCACTCAGTCATCCCTTCTCTGCAGCTACAGTAGCTAAAACTTATACTGATAACATCTACAAGCTACATGGGATGCCAGAATCTATCATAAGTGATTGGGATACTGTGTTCCTAAGTACCTTTTGGCAGGAGTTTTTCAAGTTGCAAGGGGTTGAATTAAGGCTGTCTACGGCCTACCATCCTCAAACTGACGGTCAAACAAAGGTTGTTAAGAGATGTCTCGAGACTTATCTACGTTGCATGATCCACGATAAGCCTACAGATTGAAATGGATGGTTACCTCTTACGGAGTAGTGGTACAACACTACTTTTCATACGGCTGCTGGTATCACGCCTTTTGAAGCATTGTATGGTGAGCCCACACCACTTCATCTCCCTTATTTTGTCAGAGACTCTCTAGTTGAGGCCGTCGATCGCTGCTTGTCTGCCCACGAAGACTCCCTTAAGCTCCTGAAGTTTCATATGCACCGGGCACAAAATCACATGAGACAACAGGCTAATAAGCATCGCACCGATCAAGAGTTCAGGATTGGGGACTAGATTTGGCTTAAGCTACAGCCCTACCGCCAACACTCAGTCCAATCTCGAGACTCTCACAAGCTCAGTCCCAAGTACTACGGGCCTTATCAGATCACCGACAGGAAGGGTAAGGTGGCCTAAACCCTCAATCTCCCCTTCTCTGCCAAAATTCACCCCACCTTCCACGTTTCCCAACTCAAACGGGTTCGGGGTTCCTTACCTGAGACAGTGACTGCTCTTCTGACATCTTGGGGTCCCGATAAGTTACCAGAGATGATTCTTGATCGCCGTACCGTTAAGTGGCACAACCATATAGCTACTCAGCTCCTCGTTCAATGGTCGGATTCCACTCCTGATGATGCCACATGGGAATTTGCCGATGAATTGAAGTCTCGGTTTCCTTCCTGCTCCTTGTGGACAAGGATGTTAAGCGGCCGGGATTGTTATGTGACAGAATTGAAGGCTAGAATTCCTGAAGGCCAGATTGGGGATGAGGAATTAAGAATTGGAAATGAGATTGGGGATCCCGTGTGAGCATCGAGGAAGAAGAAGATTTGAAGTGGATCTGGGTTAATTGGGCTTTGCATGCTTAGGCCTGTTAGCCGTTATCTTTATTTTTCAGTTGGGCTCTATCTGTTTATAAGCCCTTAGCGTCGTTATTTTCTTTTGTTTTGTAGCCTAAGGGCAGTACGGTAAATGACTACAGCTGGGTGCCATCCCCTGAGTCATTATAATATTCGAATCAATGGAGAGAGAATGTTATGTTGGAGAAAAGACAAATTCTGTTATGCACATTCCCCTCCCCCTTCTATCTCTGATTTTTTCTCTCTCGTAACAACTATTTCCATCCGGAATAGGACCTTCGAAGCCTCTCTTCTTCGTCATTAAAGGAGCTTCCTGGACCTCCTATACCAGAAAGTTCCAGTGTCAAAAGATATTTAGCCCAACACCATAAATATAGCATGATTTGACAAGGTTAATCATTCTGACTAGTTATAACAAATTGTAAAAATTTACATTTGAAAAAAAAGTCCAACTAAGGTTTGGCCAGTCCGGCCTATTATACTACTTGGGGACTGATGGTCTAAAAATTAACCGTCAGACTTTTTTTATTGATTTTGTAATTTTTTGGTGATGAAAATGTTGTGGGTGTCATTTTTTGTGCGAAAAAAAGAAAGTAATTACTATCATGATTTATCCATGGATTGACTCGTAATTAACAAAGTAGATTTTAGATCAGAAGAAAATTTTCAAAATTTTAAAATTAAAATTCACTAATGGAGTAGAATGATTACAATGTGAAATAGTGACCATCTTCAAATCATCTACATAAAGTCTGTGCAAAAGGTGCGTCTTATCAAAATGTAACATATATCATAAACAAGGGACAAAATAAATTTGGACACGACATTCTCTAATTAATTTTTTCGCACCATGAGCGTTTAATTTTTACTTCTCATTTACGGACAATAACATTAACATCCCGAGCGTGCTAGATACGAACCGAGTGAGGTTGTTTATCCACCTCTCGGTCTACACAACGGATACTTATCTCCATGATGGATGACCATGGTCCGGTGACAATTCTAAGCCTAATTATGAGGCTCCACAAAATTTTTTTTATTGCAGCATACTACACTTGTTCCAAAAGGTTCCTAGGTTACTATTCGAATCTCTATTTATGTTGAGCTTAACATAGTCGTTCGGAGACGTATTCAAGAGACAAGAAAATATTTCTTGGGTCAAGCGTGATAAACTCTTATCACCTGAGATATGATGAAATATATTCGATTATTGTTTAGTGTACGAGCAAATACTATTAGATTTCGTCACTTTCAAGCCACCTGCATGTTGTGATTAACTCTACTGGTTTAAATGAAAATGTAATTGAATAATGGAAAACAAATCCAGAGACGTACGTTGCAGAAGGAACGCACGAGAAAAATTGAAGCTTAGATTGGATGGTCTCGTGTTCTGAATGTGCACCTCGTGGCCACGAGCAATTTATTTAAGCTAAAGCTTAGCCGGTGATGTGTTGACTTGCATTGTGGAGCATGAGATCGTGCACCGAATGAGTTTTTTTTCTGGAATAGGTAAAAATATATATATTCTTAAAATATGTAGAAGTTAGATATATTTTTAAAATAGAAAGTTTTGAAAAAAATAAAAAAAATACCGGAGTCGACCCACCGCGTCAGATATTTTAAAAAACAAATTTTAAAAAGGGAGGCGAGCTGCCAATGGTTCGCCTCCACCTGTCCGGTTGACATGTGACAATACCGAGGTTGAGGAATGAAAAAAATCTCAGCATCGTCGACCCTAGGGATGACAATGGGCAGGATCTGGACAGGATCTATAGGACCCAGATCCTTACCCTCTTTTTAAATAGTGGACCCAGATCCTTACCCTTATCCTCTTTAAAAATAAGGATTCGGGCAGGATCTGGGTCCTAAAAAATCGGGCAGGATCAGGGCGACCCGCGGGTCCTTATTTTTTTAAATATATTTAATTTTAAAAAATTAAATTATCTTTTGATAGTTTTCAAATAGCAATGAGACATTTTTATTCATTAAATATATCAATACAAAGAAACTAAAAAAATAAATCAAAAAAAAGTTGAAGTTGGGTAAGTTAAAATTGAGAATTTGGTTTGTAATTTTTGCTGCTATTACTTGGGGCATGTGGCTGCTTCGTAATAGTATTATCTTCAATGAGGCGAGGTACGATAATGAGCTTCTCCTGTATTTTGTGTTCTTTCATGTCCAAGAGTGGATCCTTTGGAGATATGCCTAGATCATTCACAATCAATCGCTGCTCACTTTCTTGATTGCTTACAAGAATTTATAGGTCTCTCTTCTTTACCTCTTGAGGTTGAGGAAACGTTTTGGTCGGGGTGGGGTTATAACTGATGTAAATATTAGGCCCCTTTTATCTTGTCTTTCGCTTCCTCGGTTTTAAACTTTTGTTTTAATAAAAAATATTTACCTACCAACAAAATTGAGAATTTGTATTATGTCTAATAATTAATATACATGTATATTATTTTAATATTAATTTAAAAAATTCGGGTAGGATCAGGGCAGGATCCTATAGATCCATACCCATGCCCTTATCCTTTTAAAATATCAGAATCTGGGCAGGATCAGAGTCTAGACCCGGTCAAAGTCAACGGGTCTTGGACCCTTCGGGTCTGGATCAGGGTAGACCCTCAGGGTAAGGGTCTAATTGCCCTCCCTAGTCGACCCGTCTGGGTTTCTTCGGTCTCTCATACCGCTTCTGTTCCGGACTTGCCTCGGGTTGGGTTCTGAGATCTGCCTGGGGTTTTGGTTTGGGACCCGCCTGGGGTCTTGGTTTGGGACCCCCCTCGGGTTTGTTCTCGCGACCTGCATTGGGTTTGCTTTTGGACCCGCCTATGGTTTGTTCTTCGGACCCGCCTCGGGCTTGTTCTCGTGACCCGCCTTGGGTTTTCTTTTGGATCCACCAATGGTTTGTTCTTCGGACTCGCCTATGGTCCCTTTTTGGGACCCGCATGTGGTCTTTATTCAAAACCCGCCTCGGGTTCCTCGAGAACTTTGGCAGCCAGCTTTGGTTCGGTATTTTCGGCCCGTTTCGGTTCGTTTCAAGCAAATATTGGGGCTGACACTTCAATTTTTTCGGTAGGAAATCTGAGGAGGCCGAGAAGAGATTGAAGTCTATGGAAGAGACCGAACAAGGACAGTCTCGGGAAGAATTTGTTGGGCTCAAGGAGACCGGATTTATTTGGACTCTCGGAGTTATAGATGAACACATATTATAGAAGACTGGATAGACGTTAAAGATAGATAGACTTCTGGGAACCAAAGAAGTCTGGTTTGGATTGCGATAGACCGGGGCTAGGTATTTTTTTTAATAAGGAGTGTTTGGGCATAAGAACAAAGACCAAAAAATATTTTTAAAAGCTCAAGCTCTCAGACTCTTTTTTCGTGTATTTTTCCCTTTCGTTTTCCATTCCTTTAATTTTCTCAATAAACCTACCACCTTCCCCAAATTCGTTTACATTCTTTATTTTTTGCATCTTATCCATAGTTCGTTGGATCGTTTTTTGGATGGTCCGTTTTTCGGACGACCATCCAGATCTATCTCAAATTTGTTTCACGTTATCGTAACCCTTATTCACGCAACAACCGGGTAGGACACGTTTTTGTAAAAACAAATAAAGAAAAAGGGGGATGGGAGGGAAGACGTCGGAATGGCTATTTTAAAAGAGATTAAATGTATATAATTAGTGCTTCCCAATAATATTTATAAAAAAATGATTTTGGAGGTTGACTCGAAATTTGGTCCGACCTTCAAGTCGACTGGTACTAATGATGGCATTTATTTTGTGTGTTCTAATAGGTTGCATATGGAGTAGCTTAAGAGGTTAAACCTGTCAAAATTTTATTTTTTTCATAGAAAATTATTTATATCTGTGTTAAATAGTGATTGAATTATATTTTGATATTGCAAATGATAAACTACGAACAATTCATATTGCTTCATGACCTCATCATCAACACCTTTTTAGAGAAAAGAATGGTCGAAATGATCCTCCAACTAGTTCAGCACATTTTGATTACTGATACTGCTATTTTGGCTATCAGCTGGGCTCCTGTAAAAGAGGTGTACGCACAACTCCTGCCGCTGAGGAGGTGTCTACACTCCTGTGACTGACACTCTATCGATAGGCAGCACGAACAGAACAAACACATCTACGAGAGTAATGGTCATTTCCTCCTCTGTCATGTGGAAAGTGTGTGTCTCGGGCTGTCACCGCTCCACTAACGCGGTAACGAAGTAATTGTCTAGAGGGATGCAACCAATGCACCGGACATCGCAAAAATTGGCAGCCTTCATATACTCTATGAAGGTCTCGTTCTGTGCATTGTGACCATCTTCCGTCATCAAATGCTCAACGCAAATATGACATCCTCAACATGAGTTACTCCACGTTCTTTCTCGACCTAAACAAAATAACCAACGTCCATTAGTAAATATTAATAAGATAATATTTAAACAAAAGATTAAATGTATTACATATTAGTTTTTATTTATGCACCTTATTGTTCTAGACGTCCTATGAATGATGCACAGACTATTACACCAACAAGGAGCGATTGACCCTGTCCTCCATCCCAAACATAATCAGAAGTGTGTCGGGTGAATCCATTTCTCAACAATCGAATAAACATACAACATCAAAAACCTAATTTACAAATCAATCCTCAGAGTTTAACAAATTCACAAATCAATCACAAATTAGACTCAATCAGTTTACCAAATTCATAAATCAGTCCTCAAAATTTACCAAATTCATAAATCAGTCCTCAAAATTTACCAAATTCACAAATCAATCCTCAAAGTTTACAAGTTCACAAATCAGTCCTCACAGTTTACCAAATTCACAAATAAGTCCTCACAATTTACCAAATTTAGAAATCAATCCTCAATATTTTCCAAATTCACAAATCAGTCCCAAATCATTTAACCAAATCTCAAATCAGCTTCACAGTTTACCAAATTCACAAATCAGTCCTCATAATTTACCAAATTCAGAAATCAATCCTCAAAGTTTACAAAATTCACAAATCTGTCCCAAATTAGTTTACCGAATTCATAAATCAGTCCTCACAGTTTACCAAATTCACAAATCAGTCCTCACAATTTACCAAATACACACATCAATATTCATTACTTTTCAAATTCACAAATCAGTCCCAAATCGGTTAACCAAATCTCAAATCAGTTTTTTTACCAAATTCACAAATCAGACTTGACAATTTACCAAATTCAGAAATCAATCCTCAAAGTTTACCAAACTCACAAATTAGTCCCAAATTAGTTTACCAAATTCATATATCAGTCCTAAAAGATCAGTCCTCACAACTTACCAAATTCACAAATCAATCCTCATTATTTTTCAAATTCACAAATCAGTTAATCAAATCTCAAATCAGCTTCGCAATTTACCAAGTTGGTTGCATCGTGGTCAAGGAGGAGCCAAGTCGGCTACGCTGTCGTCGAGGAGGAGCCAAGTCAGCAGCGTCGTCGGCTTGGGCGGTGGCATCGACTTCTTTGGCCGGCATCGTCGGCGGGAAGGAGAAGTGGGGAGATTCGTCGGGGAATGGTTATTTGGTGTGGACGAAAGTTTAATTCGTCCTGGGTATTCGTATGGCCGGGGGTATGAAAATTCGTACTCTCCCCTGCGATGCAAAAATTTATTTCGTACTCCCTGTAAAATAGGATTTTGTACTACGGGAAAAGATGACGGAAAAAAATCATACTTCGATTCGACACTTGATTTGGAATACTTTTTCAACCGACCACACTTTGGTTAAATTTGGAAAAAGTAACAACTGATTGGGAAAAAAACAAAATTAATTTTGGAACTCGACATGTACGCTCCAGATCCGATCCATCCCTCGCTCCTCAAAACGCACCGTATCTCTAAATCCATCTCTCTCTCTCTCTCTATTCCATCTATGGAAGGCAGGCTCTCCTCACGAGCAATAATAACGAACAAACGACAAAACGCGCACCCCTCTCCCCTTCCTGCCTCCATTATCCTCGCTCAACCAACTCAAAACACTGAAGAAGATCTTTGAAGAAGAAGAAGAAGAAGAGAAAGCCGCAAAAAGTAACCGCAAAAAGTAACAACAGAAAACCGCAACCGTAGGGGTAACTGCAACTGGATCCTCTGTCTCTCTCTCCTTGCTTCTCGCTTCAGTTGATTACGGTTCAATTGTGCTTGCGTAGGGATTTCGGAGCTCTCATCGAAGAAGGCGTCGCGGATTTGGAGCGATACTGTGTCGTTTCGGGAGGCGAAATGGCCGAACTGAGCTCCGATCAGGTGTGATTTGATCGATCTGTGACCACCTCGTCTTCCTTTTGAACTCGCTCGATTTCAAGTTAACCGTCGGTAGTATAGCTTCCTATTGAACACTAAATTGTTTTATTTCTTAATTAAATGGTTCGAGTTTCTTCAATGTTGAGATTAGGTTTTGAAGAGGGATATCCCATGGGAGACGTACATGATGACGAAGCTGATCTCGGGGACGGATCTCCAGCTGTTGCGGCGTTACGGAAAAAAAGCCGAAAGCAGTTACAGAGCGCAGCTGTTGGAAGATGTAAACACACACACACACACACACACATTTCTTTCATAGCATTGCCAGTTGCTTGAGCTAGAGAATATATGTTATGTTACGCTTCGGTATCAGTATTTCCGCGGGGTTTCTATTTACTTAGGTGATGATATTTTCCGCTCGGTTGCTCGTAGCTTCCTTGATCGATTAGTTTTTGGTTGAGTCATTCTGTTTTCTGTGTCGTTTGGTCTTTTGGTGGGTTTGTGATATTTGATAACTAATTCCGATGAGAGATCCTGAAATTTTTGCTTTTAAAAAAAAAATGTTGGCAGGATGGTCCAGCTTATGTTAGGGTATTTGTAAGCATCTTGCGTGATATATACAAGGAGGAGACAGTTGAATATGTTATGGCTTTGATCGATGAAATGCTGACAGGTACGCGGAAGGCTTTCTGCATTCAGTTTGTTTCTTTGTTGTGATAACTAACTTATTGGCTGTTGATGATTTTTGTGGGCAGCAAATCCGAGGAGAGCCATGTTGTTTCATGACAAGTCTCTTGTGAACGAGGATATTAATGAGCCATTCTTAAGTTGAGTATTTTATCTAGCTTCTTATGTTATGGATGATATTGATCTGTAATACTGCTTTTCTGTTTTTTGGGTTATTTTTTTTCTTTCACTTTTCCTTGCCTGTTTTCCAGAGAAGTCCCATTAACAGGAATATGATGAAACTTCATGTCCCTGAAGTCTCAGCCCTGCAATTTCTTATCTTATTTTCTATCTCACCTTTTCCTAATAAGTAGGAGGAGGGTATAAGCAATAGTGACGAGGAGTAGCACTTTTAAGATGTTTGTTCCTCAGCATTCAAAGTGCTTGTCAGCTCAAGTCAATTATATGTAGGCTATTTGCTAATTAATGCTCGGATAATCATGTCGGTCATTATCTTTCGGATCCTATGAAAATATCATTTCATCTACCTATACTAAACTTCTCTTGAGTCTGACACATAATAGAATCCCAGAAGTTGTTAACTGGCAATTATGGCTGAACTTGACAAGTTCAGGGTAGTTAAGGTGGCTGATAAGACTGGATATTTTAACTGTTTTGAGACATTCATGGGGTTTATTAACCTAGATCGAATCCCATGGGATGGACGATTCATAACTATTCGCTTCGATGAAATTTTCTTGACAAATTAACTGAAAGTACTATAGCATTCATGTAATCTACTGTTACATCCTGTATTTCTTTATGCCGATAATATGAGATATGCTTTGGACCTCTTCCTACTATCAACTGAAGCCCCTACTTTCATCTTTCTCCCTTTCAGATTGCTTTCAAAAGGTAATTGGTTCATACAGGAAAAGAGCTGCAAGATACTTACTTTGATTGTAAGGTATTCTTCTACCAGGGATGGCCAAACAAGGATTTGAGCTACTGCAACTCCGTAATTGTTGAGTGGTAATTTTGACTCATTTGTTTGTTGTAGTGCTAGGCACAATGTTCAAGATGGTGTTGTTTCCAATGGAGGGGCCTCAAACTCAAAGAGAGCAATTACAACGGTAGATGATGCATTAAAAGGATTGGTCGACTGGATTTGTAATCAGGTTAGTGTCTTATCCAATCCAACTGATATGTTTTCGTTTCGAATTTTTCTTGTCTCAGTTTGCTCTTGTTCATTCTCATCTAGCTAAGAAAACCTTCGCATCCTAGTCGTGGCATCCCAACTGCTATTAGTTCCCTGGCTACTTTACTTAAAGAGCCGGTAGTGCGATCTTCGTTTGTGCAAGCAGATGGAGTTAAGTTGCTCATCCCATCGATATCTCCTGCATCAACCCAACAATCAATTCAGGTAAACTCAACCTCTGCCATTCATTGATGGCATATCCCTTAAGTGGGTGTGCTGATTCCTTTTGGAAAGGTATAAGAGTTTTGACCTAACTACAGCTCTTGCCTCTCCTACAGCAGTTCAAGTTCAACCTTTCATTGAAGCTGACCATTTATTTTTATATGCAGCTTCTATATGAGACTTGTCTTTGTGTCTGGTTGCTATCATACTATGAACCCGCAATTGAGTACCTAGCTACTTCTAGGTGCTTGCCACGAATGGTGGATGTTGTCAAGAGTTCTACAAAAGAAAAGGTGAGGTGTGATTAGTTTCATATTGTTCTTGACTAGGGAATTATTAGTTCTAATGCCTCTTGCTCACCAAGCTCCGTACTTTTCATAATCATAATCTCTGTTTCATTGCATGATTTTGCTAGGTTGTGAGGGTGGTTGTCCTTACCTTCAAGAACTTGCTTTCCAAAGGTAACTTCGGTCCTCAAATGGTGGACCTTGGTCTTCCCCAAATCGTCCAAAGTCTTAAATCCCAAGCATGGAGTGATGAGGTGAGATTATAGCTTCTGACTCCTGTTCTTTTGTGTTGGTGGTGGATCTGCTGTTTCCACTGTATAAGTGAACCAAATTTTGTCATACGGGCAAGTGCTGGTATAGTAGTCTTTAATATTACAAGCTTGTTGATGAAGCAACTGAATGTGAACTTAACATTTTTTAGAAAAAAAGAAATAACCTACAAAAAGCATACCCATATTTGCTCAGAGTATTTGGAAGCTCAAACAAAGCAAATATGCAAGTATCAAATCACGTTTTTGGTTGTCCTGCCTTGTAACCTCCAAGAGCTTTTTGGCAAGGTGTTAAGAGTATAAATATTCTATCCGAATTTCTGCTCAGCCATTTGGTTTATGAACTAAGCCGATTATGAAGGGGGCACAAGTTGTCCTCGGTGCATTTTACGGAGTTTTAACTACTTTGCCATACTCATTATTAACGGCTAACTTATTTAATACTAAGATTCTCCATTTGATTATGATCACTACCTTGTGTACACTTCATATGTATTTGCGGCACAAGGCCCCTTTAACAGCATCATATAACGACTTTGATATAATGTATTTGTCAGGACTTATTGGAGGCTCTAAACCAATTGGAAGAAGGTTTGAAAGATAACATCAAAAAGCTTAGTTCTTATGATAAGTACAAACAAGAGGTCCTCCTCGGACATCTAGACTGGTCTCCCATGCATAAAGATTCCATTTTTTGGCGCGAGAACACTACAAACTTCGAAGAAAATGACTTCCAGGTACCTGCGCAAATCATTTTTTTTGTTATCTCATTTGTCAAGATGATGGTTAGTCCAATGGCCAAAAATCAATTGATTTTCATCCAAGCTGAACTGTTTTATACTCAATCCAATTTATGAGAGAACGGAAAATGAAATGCATGAGATAATCCCAATCCCTGACTGAATTATGCTGCATGAAAAAATTTGAACGCAGCGGTGTTTTGGGTAGTAAAATCGTCTGTGTTAGTATTCATGCAACCTGGAGAACACCAAGAAAGCTAAAATATTTTGTATTTCTTGGCATTTTGGATTTTGCAGATACACGAGTATCAATTTTGTTTTGCTGTCGTCTGCGTTAAAACAATAACAAAGTGGTTTTGTTCTTTCAGATCTATGGTTCTAATCCTAACGAATTTCTTACGATGCAGATATTGAGGGTCCTGATCACAATCTTGGACTCGTCCAGCGATCCGAGAGCTCTGGCCGTTGCTTGCTTCGATCTCTCACAGTTCATCCAGTACCATCCTGCTGGTCGGATCATCGTTACAGACCTGAAAGCCAAGGATCGGGTGATGAAGTTGATGAACCATGAAAATGCCGAAGTGACAAAAAATGCCTTGCTATGCATCCAAAGGCTTTTCCTGGGCGCCAAATATGCCAGCTTTTTGCAGGCTTAAGTACTATATCCTCTGATGCCCAAATCCAAGGTTAGGAGGTTCATTACTTCGCTCAAGTAATTACGAAACATTGGTTGTGAAATTAGAATAAAAAGATTGTATATCTACTTGTCATCTATTTTTTTAAGATTCTTTTGCTACTAGTATCAATTATTGTCATCTCAATTGTGGAGGTTTTTTTTTGTTGATTCTGATACTCTCACCAAATCTTCTCTCTCTCTTTTTTTTTTGAGGGGCAAATCTTCCAACTTGGAAAGACTATGGCCAGCAGAATAATGGTATGAAAATGTCAAAAAAAAAATAAAGTATATGAAAAATGATAAATACAGAGATCTTCGAAGCCAGTGGGTGCGACCTATAATTTGGGTCCTAGTTGGAAGTTGGAACATACCATGTGAGAGATAACATGCGGGTCGCTTCATTTGGGTTGTGTATGATTGTGTCTAAGGATAAATTATGACATATCAATTGCCAAGCAACATTTTAATCACGAAGTCGGGTACTGTTGAGACCTTTGTTAAGTGAATCTAAATTTTTTTTTATCATTTTTGACCAAGTCTCATGGTAATTGTCGAGCATTTTAGTTTTATTATTGGGAAATTCAGCTGATTCAAATTCAGTTGTATAAATACATTTACATTTTGGTTGAATTAGGATCTGATTTGGTGTTTAATTTTATCTTTCTGATCATCGTGTTATTAAGTATTTGTCCAATTTGCCCTCGAGGCCTAACTTCAAACGATGTTAGTTTTTTCCCGTTTTGGGTGAGAATCGTAATTCCCTATCTTAACGGATGGATGGGTCCAATGCCGATTTGCTTTTCCATTGATTTTCGGCTGTACTTTTGTCTGTCTTGTGACACGTGGGCCTTTTGCACTTGTAATATAACAATCCTGAAATAACTAAATACGCAGGAACCCGTACCGTACAAAATGCGAAGAATGTCTTGAAGAGGAGTTTGCTTGTGCTAGAGGACTTCTTCGTCCTTTCACCCTCCATGACTTTGGTTTTTGACTTGTGGTTTGTATTGGTGCGACTTTGGAGTATATTTAGTTTTTATCTTCTTTTGGCATTAGTTTACATATTTAGATATTGCATATCATCGCTTTGCATCTGACATATTTTATCTGGTACTTTTGGTCCAGCCTCTGTGCTGTAACCTTGTACGTCATCAGGCTAGCTAAATTCACTTTTTCATTGTCTTTAGCATGTTGTGTTGATATGTAATTTTTTTTACGACTGATTTAGTTCAAATTTAAAATTAGATAATTCAGTAGTTATCCGAATATATGGTTTAAGATAAAAAATTTATTTATGGAGGAATAACAGTGATTGGCCACTGTGTGGACCCTAGAAAATCAACTGCTACAGAGGAGGCGTGCACATGCTCCTGTAAAATATCAATTACACTCTTCATCTTTTTAATCTTGCCCACAAATTTATCTTTTCTTGGACAGTTTTTATTTTTTTATCACACTACAACTTAGGCACAAAATTGTTAACGTTTTAATCTCCACGTTACATCAATATTAGAAAAACGCCTGAACTGTTTAACCCCTTAAAATAAGTTTTTAGTTCACGAAATTGGTGCCTTTGTTGCTTGATCGTGGTTGCTTTAAGCTGCTGAAAGATTGTAACTAATTTCTCCTTATGATATGCAATTTCATCCAGAAATCTCCATCACTTGTTAGTTAAAATGATCTGTCTTGGTGATTAAAAGAAAGGGATGCCTGTCCTGCAGCTATCATGTTTAGTTGTCCCACTAGTATTATTTTGACTTAGTATATAGTTGGTGACGCATACACATATATCTAATATTTTCTTTCACTAAATTTGTCATTACACAAATATTTATTTCAATTAAATTATAAAAATTATCTTATATTCTATCACTTTACGATATACAGTTTGTAGATTATGAATTTTTTATTGCATAGACAGATACACAACATTGTTTTCGCTAACAAAAATAGTGTAACTGATGCACCCACTACCTACCCATCTTGGCTTATTTAGTCCATGAGCTTCAACCGAACAAAATTGGTTAAGCTTTAAGAAATTTAGATTTTCTTAATATTAGTTTTTCTAATAGAAAATATATCGTTGAAAATGTAAACTTCTAAAAATATTAGACGATTCTCGATTTTCAAAAATTTTTAAAAACACGTTCAGTAATTCCAAATTTAAACACTATCACACTTTATTCAGAAAGTTACTTTCAAAGAATTGAAAAGAATGGTATGCTTAGTGGTATGCTTAGATGCGGCTAGTGGTATGGATCACTTTTGGAATTTTTATCTTCCTTAACTTTGCCCTTCGCGAGATAGCTAGGATAGATATGCCCACTTGGTGTATATTCGCGTCGGTCTCATGGCTTTTGGGTTCTTTTGTTTTTGGTATTTTTTTGATGTTGTCTTGGTATATATACTCAAATAGCGCATATCATTGCGGTAAATTTTGATATACGTTATCTGGTACTCGCTACTATTAGTGTATCCATTCTTCATGGACTTTCTTGGGGATTTATAATACTTTACTTGTATAAACAAAAGTATGCTTAGTGGACAAACTCCAATTACTAAAAAAAGCTGAGTTTCGCATATACCAAAAACTGAAATTGCTGAGTTTCGCATATTACCAAAAACTGAAATTCCTGAATGAACAGTCAGTTTGGCTCTTACCGAGAGGGCGCTAAAAAAGTTGATCAGATTTTTGTTGGCATCTAAGTTGCAGCTACTCCCTCAAGAAAGATTCTTCGTGGGAATAAACTAACCTCACCTATGTTATCACCCTTTGATCTCATTTTTTTATAGAAACCTTTTGCTCTCCTATCTCGTTGTTTTTTCCCTTTAATTTATTCACATTCCACTTATAAAAAACAATCTGGAGAGAACTTCCAATATAATCAAATAGGTAAATCCTAAGAAATTCGAGAAAAAATCTCTATATATTTCTGACTACTAATTGGATGAGATTAATTAGAAGAGAAATGCTCAAGAAGATTTGAAATGTGTTGATTGCGAGTATTTTGCGAGAAATTTGGATTTACAAAAAGCATTCAAGGAACGAGATGCAATCAGAAATGTCTATAACATTTCACCTTCTCCCATATACAAAAATAGTTAGACTGGTCATACGCGCAGACGTTATCGAGTTTGGAGAATCAATACCCTCATTTGTACCTAGATTCCTTGAGATAAAATTTCTCATTTTAGTTTGTAATCATCGAGTTTAACTAGGGCGGTATTGATTTACTTACTGCCCTCTTCCATTTGACATGGTATATTTGTTTAAGGAGTAATACAAGATATTTACTTGTACAAAAATGAACTAGGTATATGAAAATGTCTCAAACCCAAGTAATATGTTCACCCTAAAGGCAAAGAAGTCAACTTCGCACTTCAGAGAAAATTGTCCTTTGTACACAATTTCAAAACATTATAGATAGGAACTTGATGCTAGGCATTTATAATCGTCAATTGTTTTTGGCAAAATGTCGTTGTAGGAACCCTTGATTGATGTCATAGATTTACCTTTCCCTTCTTTTTATATTATCACCCTTCAAAATATTTGACAAATTGTAAACAAATGGAAGCGGTTAGCAGGTCGCCTCCCTTTTTATTCTTAAAACTACCATTTAAAAAATTTAGTTTGTAACCTCTTTAAAAATTTCGGTAATTTTTTTACTTTAGAAACAACCCATGTCTCGGCTTTGGTCACAAAATTAAGCCACGAGACTAATGGTAATTAGTAACTAATCTATTGGCCATTAGCCCATTATCAGACAATACTTCTTTAGGAGGCGCATTTCATTTTTCGTGTTCCAACTTCATTATTATGCCCCACTTGCATGTAACAATCAAATGATTAAGGGTTGTTAATTAGCCGATATATTCCCTACCTAGATGATTAACAATAGCGTTAGTTGGCTCATAGCTGCCAATGCTAGTCAATTTGTTATTTTATTTATAATAAATTTTAAGTTGTTAGTTTTGCCTATAGTTGCAACTTTTAATATTCTAATTTCTTTTTATTTTCTATATTTAAAGTGAAGTACTGTTAGAATCTCGTAAGAGAGAAACTCTTCTTCCAACAATGTCTGATTCCAGTGTTATCTTTTAAGGTTCTTTTGATTCTTCAAAAACTAAATAAAACGAATTTTGAACCCTGGTTGTAAATTTGTAATTGAACTACCGGATCGATTTTGGGTTCGCATCGCTGGTTTGTTTGTTCGGTTGGAACCGACAGTCTTAAAATTGGTGTAATAATTTAAATAAACATTACGGTATACAATAATAACAATATAATTTTTTTGCGATTTCTCAATATCCCTGGTTTGTCCAGCTTCTTGGACCAACTACCTTTCTAGCGGATAGAACCGACGGTGTCTGGTTTTTTGGCTAATGTTAAATTGTAAGTCCGAACCATATGTATCTCCTCATAGTGGGGTCTTTCTTGAACGATTGTCTTTATTATCGTTTTCTAGTGCCACTTTGAGGTGCTCCTCCTTTATTACAAGAGTTTGCCCGAGTTACGACTAATCAAGATACGCACTACCATCGCGGCTTGAGATACTGATGGTGTTTCTGTAGGAAATCCGGGGGTTGTTAAGAGCCGGTGGGATTATTTGCGACACAGAAGGACATTGGCTCCGTGGCTTTGACAAGGGCATTGGTGATGCGAACTCCGCCAATGATGCAACGAGACCCGACCACAAAGCGTAGAATCCCATATCGTTCTAGATTAGTTCGTGATGATCTCAACCCGATGCTCACAACCAAATAAGAATCTTGGGATAAAGACCGCGACTCGCTGCTGGAGTTAAAACAACGAACCTTGATATGTCGATGATGCCACAAACGGCGATGAATATCCGCTTGATAAGTCGAAGTAGAACTCAACAAAATCGCTCTGCTGTGTTCAGAAAGTTCTGTAGAACCAAGAGAGACACTTGCTCAATTTTTTCAATCAAATATGTTCTTTTTTTCTTTCCACTTTTTTGTCCCTTTGGCTGCCTTTTTTTCAGAATTTTCTCTCTTTTTTTCTTTCTCCAACTCAGAATACAATAAGATGACGAACTAAAAGTTAATGATAAAATCAAAATTTAAAAGATAGATAGAACTGAAATAGATTCTAGGCTCTGATACCCAAATGATACAAACCCCACCAACGATGCGACAAGACCCGTCCATGAAGCGTGGAATCCCAGATCGTTCTAGATCAGCTCGTGATGAATGATCTCAACCCGATGCTCACAATCAAACAAGAACTTTGGTATAAAGACCGCGACCGGTTGCTTGAGTTGAAATAACAAATCTTGATATGTCGATGACGCGATAAATGGTGATGAAGATCTGCTTGATAAGTCAAAGGTGAACGCGACGGAATTACTCTGTTGTGTTCAAATAGTTCTGTAGAACCAAGATAGAGCAATGCTCATACTTTTCAATCAAAATAAGTATGCCTCTTCTCATTGCATAAGTCTCTATAAATATGCTCAATATTACAATGAGATTCCTAATCAAAGCAACTCCTAGATAGGCCAAAAGTGTGGCTGGAAAAAGAAACTAAAAAGATATCAAATCTAAGCCTTTTAGGAATACAAAAAATGTGAATATCAATCCTAAATAGGCAAAATTTGCTGAAATACAACTTTATAATCACAACTAATGGCTGGAACTAAATGTCCTAAATAGAATGCCTAATTAGAAGAGAATTACTCTTCTAGACCTTTGGTGTTGGAATGACTTTCCAGAACATAGATTAAGGACATAAACCCAGCTGAATTTTGTGGCTCTTGATCAATGAACATTAGCAAATGTGCTTGACCCCATCGCTACGAAGTAAGCTTAGAAAGTAGCCTGTTAAGTTGTGACTTGAAGCGCTTTGCACGTGCTCTTGTAACTGATCCAATTGACACTTGAACAATATCCTTTGCAACTCCGATATCCTCCATGTCAATGTGATCCATTGCTTTGTGAATCGCATCAATTGGGCTTTGCACTGCTCTTGCAGCTGAGTTTTGGGAAATGATCTTAGGACTTGAGTTGCCATTAGAGCATGGTTATCGACGCCTTGTTGTTGGTTGGTTCCTCCCTAGCTCTACTTTATGTTGGCCGAGATGTTGCATTTGAGACCACCCGTTGTCCTACCTCATTTATAGGGCACATGAGCTCTTAGGAGGGAGTGGGAGGCTCTAATACAACACACGTGGATGGAGGAGAATTGTGTCGTTGATGCCTATTCCAAGCACGCCATGTCTATATCTTTTTATTACGTTTGTTAGATATGTCGCTGTGTAGTTGCCTTGATGTGTATTTGAGTGATCTTAAAGAGATTAGTTTACCTAATTGTACTCATTGTCAAATGTCAACTTATAAATAATAAAGATTCGTTGACTAGTTGTCCCTCGAATTTGAAAAAAAAACTATAACTTTAAACTTTGCAGAACAACTTTAAGTTTTGCTTACTATTAGTAACATTTTATGAATTTTAATATGAAATAAAGATATTTTGATAGTCTCAATTTGTAATCTAATTGAAGATATTATCAAATATTTGGTGTGTATGATAACCACAGATCCTATCTCATTTTAATGGGATCAGTATGTCAATTCTTACTCTTGCAAAAATAAAAATACTTTATTTGAAAAGAGAAAAAAAACTGAGTATGGTGTAAAACCTAAAGTTTAGGCCAAGTCCTAAATTTAAATATTAAAAAATCTAACTAGAGATATTAGTTGAAAGAGTAAGAATTGACATACTGATCCAGTTATTTTTTTTTACTTGCTCGTTAGTATATTAGTTACAACAAATATATTTGTCCTAAATTCTTATGGTTTGCTCCACGACCAAAGGGTATTCTGGTACTTTCGGTTCCCTCATCATCATACAAAGAGGTGTCTTTTTTTCCTTTAAAAAATGAAAAAGATATACTCGGTAGTCATAAAATAAAATAAAATACCTTATATTTTGTAAGATATATAATAAAAGTACAAGAATTACATCATAAAATCTGAATTACAATAATATAAAGATATAAATGTATTTATATTCCTATATTAGTTAGGAAAAAAATTCACATTCAAAATGAATATTTTATTAAAAGTGAAACATTAAAGAGATAAAAAATTCAACAACAAATTAAGAGTTAATTAGGTATTTAGTTATCATATGTATAAAATCATATTTCAAACAAAATATAGATAATCAACAACTACTGATTGGAAAAGGCTCAATTTTGGAGCTTTCCTGATAAAAAATTATTAGTTTGTGTCTATTCATGAGATGTGAATTTGAAACGTTACTCGAAAGGATTTGAATTTTTTAGAAATTGATATCCTTAAATAATTATTGTTTCGGGGTTATGTCTCACCAAAAGCATTTAATGGCATTTAATGTCACAATAAGTTGTAATATAGGATAGTTCTATAATTTGTAATATGGGATAAGTTCTGTCGAGATCGAATTGAGTGGGGACTAAAGAAAATTTGTCCACAGGTAGGGACTACATTTTGGGCCATCAGATTTGATTATCTTTAAATCTGATGGTCAATAACTATCAGGTGATATTGGTTTGCATGTGAAGTGATATTGGTTTGCATGTGAAGTGATATTGGTTTGCAAGACGCTGGTTTACATATGAAGTGATATTGGTTTGCATGTGAAATGATATTGGTTTACATGTGTAGTGATATTGGTTCGAGTTAGTCCCCATGTTTGGGGACTACCCCAGTCCCCACCAAATCTGTCCCCAAGTTCTGTCTATTCATGAGATGTGAATTTGAAACGTTACTTGAAAAGATTTGAATTTCTTAGAATTTGATGTCCTTAAATAATTATTGTTTCGGGGTTATGTCTCACCAAAAGCATTTAATGTCACAATAAGTTGTAATATGGGATAGTTCTATAAGTTGTAATAAGATCCATCTCCCCCAAATTTCCATCCAAATCTAATTTCGGCTTTGACCGCATCCCTTCCCTCAAAGATGTCGACTCTTTGGTTCTCAAGGTCAACGATTCACAGGTGGAGAATAAGCGTTTGTTCGTGCCCAGAGCGAAGTTCGCTTGGGGTGGCTCCAAGGGTAACCCTCCCTCTTCTGGCTGCTCCTCACGGGGTTTCCCTTGTTGTTTTGCGGGCTTGTGTTGGTCCTCCTCGGTGTCTGCCACAAAGTCTGGAGGCCCCTTCCCCTCCGGTGAGCTTGTGGACGATTGGCTATTTCATTGTGCGGAGGTGGTTCTTCTAGATGTGGGACTTTCGTGCTCTGCCGTAGCCACTTGGAGTTGGGTAATTCTTTTGAAGCCTCTGTTCGAGGTATCGTGGGATAATCTCTTGCGGGCTGCTGTAGGTTGTCCCTCTCATCTCCTCCCTTCCTTGACTGCGGGTTCGCCCCTGGTTATTTTGGAGCCACTTGCAGCTATCCCTATTGCCGGTTCGGGAATCAAGCTGCCGGATTTGTAGCCTCTTCTTGTCGCTGCGCCTGTTGTTGAGACTGTGGTGCGTGGCATTCAGCCGCAGCTCCCCACTGTTGTTGTTTCTACTGCACTCATCGCTGTTTTACCGTCTTCGTCCCCCGCTTCTGGTGGTCTGGTGTTAGATGTGCAGCCTACTGCTGCCTCTTTTGAGGTTGGTTTGCATGGGCCTTCTTTCGAGGTATGTGATGCTACAGTTGTTTTGCAACCTTCGCTTGTTCTAATGCCTGTGTGCAATCGGTAAGTACAATTGAGGATTTAGCCGCTGGTGGGGTCGATGAGATGTGCAGCCTATTGAAGTTCTGTGATGAGTGGTGCAACCTCGTGGTGCCCCCTATTGGTGCAGATGCTGATTGGGTGGAGAGTTTCCTTGCCTCTGTGGATGCTCCAACCTCTTCCTCGGTGCATCGTACCGTCTCTGGCGTGATGGTTTCTCCGGTGTCTACTGCTGTTCAGTCAAGAAGGTCAAAGTGTGTCACTTTGCTCCAACTCCGATCCGCTCTAGCAGCTGAGTTAGGAAGCTGACTAGTAAAACTGCCGCCATTTTACAACATTCAATTCCAAAATTGAAGATTAAACCCTCGAAGCCAAAAATGCAGCTATGCCTCCCCTCGATGTTGGCGAGTTTGGATTCAAATGAAGACGCTCTTCGCGAAGCATTATCGACCGAGGCGTGGCGACTCGCTATCGTTGCGGGTTTCTTTTGGGAGGAAGACGCCTCCTTTATCCTCGGCACAATTAAGGAGGCGGCATGTAGACATTCTCAGTTCGGATTTTTCGACCCCCCTTGACCTTTCATGGTTTTTGCCTAGTTGGAGTTTGTTTTAGGTGTTTGGTTGGTTTTTGGCCTTCCTTTGTGGCGTCTGACTGTTTGGGGTTCGATGGTTTTGCAGGGTGTTTCGAGGGTTATGGCTTGTCTCCTCATTTTCAAGAGAATTAGATAGTATTTATCGAATAAATTTTTACTTTGATAAGTTCTATCTGATTTATCAGGGGTGTATTTATCTGGTTGGAATTTTTTCAAGAAGTACATAAAAAAAAGTTATAGCACAAGTGGTCAGGTGAATCGACGCATTAGCATCACTTGAAATATCAGAAAAAGAGATGCATTTGTGTTAACTTTTTTTCCGGAATCATCTACATAACTAACAAATATTTAAAATTATTATTTTCTCGCTAATTAAAATAAAATTTTTTGTTAAATTTGAACAATTAATTTATCAAAATTTTTAATCTGTTATTACAAACGTATCGAGAGACGTTCCAAATTTTCTCTATTTTCAGATCTATCCGATCTAACTGGTTGAACTAAATAAACTAGTTAATTCGATCGTTCTCCAAATTTTTACATAAAATGATCCGTTATTAATTTGATAATTTCAGGTCGAGATCCAACCGATGCTCTTGAAAGGACAAAAGGCGATGACGCCGATGAGAACATAGTTACTGTTTTTGGAAATGGAGGGATAAGTCCTACATATAAATACGAAAATAAATACAATTACCTCTTAAATAATATCATATCTGTAATCGAGTCTCCTACTTAATTTTTTTTCTCTAACTCATCATTGTGATGACTACTACTTGACACGGGATAAGTTCTTTCAAAATTGCGGCCGCTGGCCTCAATAAACCCTCTCGCGATAAAACCCATTAGGAAAAACCTGCTGGGGAAAAAGCCCATCAACAAGGTAAAAACTCGCATTGATATTGATACCGCTGAACTTGACTCCATACTATCTATATCACTAACTTACGAATATATCAAATGAGACAACTCTTCATAAATCATCCATGTACATATATCCGTATAAAAAACTAAGGATACATCAAATAGCAGACTACTTCTTCCGGTTTCAAAAAACAGAGTTACTTCTCAGTTCTTCCCAGTTACAAGTGCTTTTGGGCCACTCTTCTCGTGTGACAGCAACACGACCCCCAAATTATCTTTTCCCTTTAATTTTTTCTCCCCATCTCTAAATACGTGCTAAATAAAAATCTCCATCATTCCCATTTCCTTATTTTCTGGGTTTTATTTTAATCAAATTCCCAACCCCTCTCTCTCTCTCCTCTCCCCTCTTCTCTTGCATTGGCTTCCTGTCATGTCAAGTCTCATCCCCTACATGTTCTTAGCTTCCTCCTCTGCACTTTTGTCTCTCTGTCTCTCTCTGTGTGTGTGATCTGTGAACAAAATACTCAGCCACATTTCCATTTTTTTCTTCTCTCCATTTATCCACATCTCAATTTGTCACCATTTTAAGCACCACTACAAAAAAATGTCCTCCAAAACCAAGTAAGTAGAAGCAAAGCTCTCTTCTTTTTACTCTTTACTACATAAGTTTCTCTTCTTTATTAGATCTGGTGGTTTCCCCCAATACCCATAATTGACTAACTGTTGACTTGGATATTAATTAAATTTCCAAGTATGGTTCTTAGTTTGTGAGAATTTTTTTTCTTTCCTGATAGTTAGTTTTAAGATCTGCTGCTAGATGGGTTTTTCTTCTTTTTCAAGATTAGTCCTTTAATGGAGTCAAAGTTTCCATCTTTAATCTTTTCGTTTCCCCGTCTTTTTTTGCTTTATTCAGACTTTTTCAGGAACTTTGATGTGGGTTTGTTTTTGTTTCCCTTTTTTTTAATCAATTGGGGTCTTAATCAGATCCTTAATCAATTTACTTCTATAAAATTATAGAATTAGTTCATAATTACCTTGTGATCGATTTTTAATTTAACTTTTGCTGTTAATAAAGCTATCTTGATATGGTTTTTTTTTTGGCATTTCCATGTTGGCCAATTTAGTTCATTTTGATCTGATGCAGGACTGGTTTAGTGGAAAGTAGTACTCCTACCAAAGCATCACCAGCAACTCCTAGAGTGAGTAGACTGAGTCGGGGTGTGCCTAAATCGGAACCCAACTCGCCTTCCCCCTTGCAGCGTGGCCGCCTTTCGATTGATCGGTCCCCCCAAGCAGCTAACTCTAAGGCCACTGTTGATCGCCGGTCCCCTCACGTTGGAACGCCCCCTAAAGTTGCAACTCCCCCTGAAGTAAGTGTTTGACTGATGGCAACATTATAGTCTTTTGTGCAATGCGTTTGATTCCATAAGGCTGAAATTGTTAGAGCACGGAGAATTGAATAGATTTGGTTTTGAGCGAAACGAACAAATTGTGTAGAACTTGATGGACGTACTATGGTGCGTAAATGGGCGCGAGATGCAACTTTTAGTTAATATCTCCGGAAGCAAGTATATAGCAGTTGAACTTTCAAATGCGTTATCGTCAATGTACAGAGGTGGTCTGTCTTGGTAGCTTTGCATTAATTGTCACACTGGTCTTCCGCTTTACTTTGATCGATGACACTTCTTTTTTCTCAATCTGGCCTTTGTTGACTTTGATTTTCATACTAGAAATCTCAAAATCGGGCAGTGAAAGGATCGGAGTTGCAGGCTCAATTGAGTCTTGTTCAAGAAGATCTGAAGAAAGCGAAGGAGCAGATAGCATTACTTGAGAAAGATAAAGGTCAAGCACTTGACGAACTGAAACAAGTGCAGAAAATTGCAGAGGAGGCAAATGGGAAACTTCAAGAAGCTTTGGTGGCTCATAAGCGAGCTGAAGAGAACTCAGAAATTGAAAAATTCCGGGCAGTTGAGCTTGAACAAGCTGGGATTGAGGCATCCCAGAAGAAGGAAGAGGAATGGCAGAAAGAACTGGAAGCTGTGAGAAACCAGCATGCACTAGATGTGTCCGCCCTTCTGTCCACCACCGAGGAACTCCAAAAGTTGAAGCATGATTGGACTATGATTAACGATGCAAAGAACCAAGCCCTTAGTCATGCCGATGATGCGACCAAGATAGCAGAAATTCATGCAGAAAAGGCTGAGGTACTTTCAGCTGAAATAGCTCGGCTTAAGGCATTGCTTGATGAGAAAGTTCTAAGTGAGGCAGATGAAAGCGATAAGATGGTACTGAAGTTGTCAGAGGAGATCGATTCTCTAAAACAGGAACTACAGAAGGCAAAATGTTTAGAAGATAAGTTGGTGGAAAGGGAAGCATCTATTGAACAACTCAACGTGGAGCTAGAAGCTGCGAAGATGGCTGAGTCTTATGCTCACAATTTAATGGAAGAGTGGCAAAGCAAGGTTGAAGAGCTAGAATTACGTTTTGATCAAGTGGGTAAGTTGGAAAGATCTGCATCTGAATCCTTGGGGTCAGTCATGAGGCAACTAGAAGAAAACAATGATTTTTTGCATGAGGCTGAAGCAGAGATTGCTTCTCTTAAAGTGAAAATGGGGTTGCTGGAGATGACAATTGGAAGGCAGAAAGGGGATCTCGAGGAGTCGGAACGTCGTGCAAACAAAGCCAAAGATGATGTTTCTAGCATGACAAAGGAGATCGAGTCTTTAAAGGCCGAGTTGGAAATTGTGATGGATGAGAAAGCTCAGGCGTTGGACAATGAGAAGCTTGCGGCGTCCAGTGTTCAGAGCCTATTGGAAGAGAAAAATAAACTTATAAATGAACTAGAGAATGCCAGGGATGAAGAAGAAAAGAGCAAAAAAGCAATGGAAAGTTTAGCGTCAGCCTTACATGAAGTCTCTGCCGAGGCAAGAGATGCGAAAGAAAGGCTTTTGTCCAATCAGGTGGAACACGAGAGTTATGAAAGCCAGATAGAAGACTTAAGACTGGTTTTGAAGACTACAAATGAGAGATACGAATCCATTCTAGATGATGCCAAGCATGAGACGGATATTCTAAGGGATTCCATTGAGGAAACTAAGAATGAGCATCAGAAGTTGAAAATCGAGTGGGAGCAAAAGGAACAGCATATGGCTGGTTCTTTGAAGAAATCTGAAGAACAAAGCTCTTCTTTGGAGAAGGAGATAGACAGATTGGTAAATCTTCTCAAGCACACCGAGGAAGAAGCTTGTACAATGAGGGAGGAAGAGGCACACTTGAAATATAACCTAAAGGAAGTTGAAGCTGAAGTAGTTTCGGTGCAAGAAGCACTCGTGGAAGTAAAAGCTGAAAACCTGAAGCTAAAGGAAAGTCTCTTGGACAAAGAAACCGAGCTGCAGAATGTTTTCGAAGAAAATGAGGACATCCGAGTCAGGGAAGCTGCCGCACTTAAGAAGGTTGAAGAGTTGTCAAAGTTGCTTGAAGAAGCTACCACCAAAAATGAGCCCAAGGAAAATGATGAGCTCACAGACAGTGAGAAGGACTACGATTTGCTCCCGAAGGTTGTGGAATTCTCCGAAGAAAATGGACATGTAAAGGAAGAGAAAGCCAAACCTGGACTTCCACCTCAGCAGCACGAAGAGACGAAGAATGACAGCTCCCATGAAGAGTCTAATGGATTAGGCAGTCACACCTCTGAAAGAGATGGTGTCGACATTGAAATTATTAACGGGAAACCTGACAGAGAGCATCACAAAGAAGAAGAACATGACTCTGTGGAGGTAGAATTCAAAATGTGGGAGAGCTGTACAATTGAGAAGAAGGAATATTCCCCGGAAGGAGAAACCGAGCAAGAGGAATCCTTTGAGGAGGAAGTGGACCCTAAGGCGGAGGGTGGAGGAAGCTTCGATCAGATAAACGACTTGTCCTCATCAGACAACATCGACGACGGCAGCACTTCACCTTCCAAGCAGCAGCAGCAGCAGAAGAAGAAGAAGCCTCTGCTGCGCAAGTTCGGAAGCCTCCTAAAGAAGAAAGGCTCTAGCAGCCCGAAACCGTAAACCGGAACGTCGCGTGGCCCGGATAATGCACAGGTAGCAGGAAGGTAAACCCGGGTTTCTGCAGTTTTCTTCTTGCAAAGCCAAAAAAAAAAGGATTGCAGATGGAGTGTGCTTCATCAGTTGGTTTTCTTTTCCCACTTTTGTATGTGATTTGACGATCATGTTGGTATTCTTAAAGGTTGTCTGGTATTAGTATATGCCACCATTTGTTGCTACTTGGTATAGAAAAGTTGCTCTTACTTCATGTATTCTAATCAAATGTTTTTAAAAATGATCGGAGAATGATCTGCTCTGCTCTCTTGGTTATGGTTCGACCGGTTCTATACCAAGTTGCTCTTGCTTCATCTATCTAATTTCTGATCTCCGACATATAGAGTCAAGCACCAATAGTTTTTTTTTGGTAAGTTGAAGTATTTTATTAATATAAATAAAAAAAAGTACAACCCACTACGAGTGTATCTATAGAAAATATACACGGACTTATAAATCTCGCCTAAGTATCCAAATCTCAACAACATATAAGTACATGAATGTCGAGAAAGCTCCTGATTGACCTTTTTCGGCATACAACAAGCACCAATAGTTAATGGTCCTTATATAGCCACTTTCCGAAATAAAATTTGAATCCAAAATTTTCTAAAATGGAATCAATTATCTCTAATTTCCATTTCATGGTTCCACTTTTTGCCATGTCCATTTCTGCTTTAATGAATTGGCACTCACCATTTCCACCCAAAATAATTGAAATTAAAACAAAAGCACGGATTCAATTTATCCACGTCATCATCCTTGGGTTACAGCTCGGTCTTTTCTGATTTGGTGCCACAGTTTGTGATCTTTGCAATTAAGTCCGCCCATTGTCATCTATTTTAGCTCCAATCAAACCGATAGGCTATAAACATCATCAACGTGATATGCATCACCATGGTCATCCAGCTCCACAGCTTTTTCCTTTTCCTATGTAAAGTTGATACCATATTAATTTTAGGTTAAAATACAGTCCAATCCATATAGTTTAAAGAAATGTAATGATTTTGCAAAACGAACTAAATCGTTTCTTATAACATTGTCCAATCTATCTAAACTCTAAAGATCACCGGCCAAGTAATAAAATCTTGAATTCAAACCTTGCAAATAAAAAATAAATTATTAAAATTGTACTTTAGTACCATATGATTTAAAAATTTGACACATATAAATTTGTGATTTAAAACTCATCAGAAGAGTCACTGCAGTTTGCAGTTTCTTAGGTACATAATTAATAGCTCGGACCGTTACTCAAGCCTAGTAGACGTCCCATGATCTTGCCACGCTAGAACATTGCTATAGGATAATTTCTTAACTCGAAATTGCTGACGTGAGAAAGAAAAAAAATAAAACTAGTAACTTGTAACATTTGAACCAAGCCCCACCAAAAATTAAACACCTCACACTTCATCTTCCTCGTTCCAACCAATAAACTTCCTTACCTCAAAAGAAACTACTACTAAACTTCCCCAAAATAAAGCCCCCATCTTTTCTCCATTTAAAGCTTCACCAAGTCCCCAACTTCCAAGCTACCATGTGGGTGGAGATCTTGTGTGGGCTGGTCGTTTACAAGGTCTTCAAGCGCTTCTTCTACGAGGACGACGACGTCGTTTCGGGTCTCGAGTCCAACGGTGCCAACGCCCTCTTCCTCGTCGCCAACAGGTTGGCAATTCTTATAAAGATCCGATTTTTAAAGGTTGGTTTGGCTGATAATGGCGGATTGTGTTGTGGGTGAATTGATTGATAGGCTTGAGAAGATTTATGGAGGGAAGGCCTACGTGGGGCTCCGGGTACCCGACCCGGATACCGCTTCCCGCCTGAACATCGACATCGTCCTCGTCACCAGTGGGTACTAATAATCTGCCTTCTGCCATTTTTGGGTTTGTTTTAATTTTTCTTTTTTTGAAAGTTTGCTTGGTTTGTGGGCTAGCAGAAGGTTAGAGTCACGTGGTATGCGCGTTCCTCTAGCCTATTGGCTGGAGGACGCCCTTCTTGACTACCCAGTTTATGGTAAACAGAGGCTAGTTTTAGGTGCTAGTGGTGGGGTCTGAGTGCGACATAACATTACAACTCTCTTTTTCTTTTTCTTTGGTAATAAAGTTCGTAATTATTAAAAAAAAAGTGAATGGCAAAACAAAAAATTCTCAAATTGTTAGTTTCTGAGTTGGATGAAACATAGGTTAGTAATGTTTTGGTTTATACCGTCTGTCATCGGGACACCCACTGGGCCGACTATTTCAGTTCGAGATGGGTAGGACCTTGGTGATTAACTCGGTTGTCTTAACTAGTGCCTCACCAGTTGATCTAAGTACTTGTTGGTACATATGTTAGGTGAATGAAGCTAACTTTGTAGTAGATTGCAATTAAGTTGTTCTTCTGTTCTGTCTTGGTTGATTTGATTGGTTGCTTCGTTTCTTGCAGGGAGGCAGTGGTAGTTTCTGTTAAGAATTTCTCAGGTTTTGTGTCGATCACCGGGGATGGCAGCTGGGTCTGTGAAGGCGGGGAAAAGCGCAGTAAGGAACGTCATCCTGATCCTGTGAGTAGCAGCATTCTGAGATTCCTGCTTTTGCTCGAGAGCTAAATGGCTCGGAGTTTGCTTTGCATCTTTAGTTAGTGATTAGTTAGCATAAGCTTTTTTAAGAATCGCCCTGTCACTCTATGCTTTGCTAGCCTTTTAGGTAATTTGATGGAGTAAGCTGTGACAGGGCGATTCTTAAAAAAATTTGATGGAGTCTGATGACACTGTATGCTTTGCTAGCCTTTTAGGTAATTTTGTTCATCAAATATCTTGCCTTTTCAGCTGGAGGAGGCAAAGAAGCAAGTCTCAGTCCTTGAATCTTATCTTGAACAAAGGGGCGTTGCTTTACCGGACGGATATTTATCTTACAAAATTGTACTTCCCAATCCACAGTTCCGGTAAGGTGCTGGTACCTTCCTATATGACAGCTTTGAGATGCACGATTCAATTCAATGGACTTTGGTCTTCCCATTGAAAATGATTTCATGGCGTACTGCTCTTGATTGATTACATCCAGAATTTACTCTTGTTCAAATACACTCCGCTGTTCCCCTGTGCTGAGTCATTGTTATTTTTGCAGCACTTTACACTTGAGCTATTTCCCGTCTGAAGTTATCACCTATGATCAATGGTCACAGCTCAAACCTGAGCCAAAAAATGTGTTTTCTGGTTGGCTAAAGGGTGCATTTCGTGGTGGGAAGAAAGATATGCAAGAATCCATGCTAGAAAAACTTAGCTCTGTTCTCAGCACAGCTCCGATGTGGGATAGGTACGCGGTCTAGGCTTACTTTTACTGCGTGTTACATAGGAGTCTCAGCATACTTTCTGTAGGTTGAATTGATAAGTTCTCTACTGGACAAAATAATGTTTCACTCCTAATAGAAATTGTAGCAGGTAAGAATTGATCAATCCTTTTAACTGGCACGTTTGATTGCGGGAAGTAACTGTGGAAAAATAGCACGAGAAGTGTGTATTATGCAAATCCTTACCATTTTTTCCAAACAGTAGCAATTGATTGGATTAAGAACTCATGAATCTTGCATGTTATATCTTTTGAAAAGTTGCGTTCTTAGATCAAGATTTGTGTTAGATGATAGCACCTGATCAAGGATGGATTCAATGAGGCTTGTTTCTTGACATAATGCACGGAAAGTCAGCTACGGATATTTTAACAATTACGGCTAATACATGTCTTTTTGTTCTGGATAGTATTTTGAGGGTGCTTGCCACTTCACTTCGAAAATTGTCCCGTCTTGCAAATGAGAGGATGTTGTCATTGATGTTAGACTAGTTAAACATTTACCTGAAGTTTGCTCAAGGTTTGTACCTGCAAATGCTGAGAAAAAATCTCGACGACACCCCTAATAACGGCTGGGACATGAGTGTACATTAAGATTCTTAGCCATTGCTTTGCATCCCGTATCGCCTGCAGCAGGCTTTTTTGTTCCCTGCGAACTACCTAGTTCTACTGCAAGTCCTTGCAATTATGGCAATCGTTTAAGGTTTCACATTCTCTTCATTCTGTGCAGATTAGAGCTCAAAAACAACAAATATGTCCTGGGAGAATTTATTGAATTCAAAGGAAAACAAGAGGATGTACTGATGCTGAAAAACATCAAGAGATCTAAAGTTAGTCGCTTGATCATCCAAAAGACGAGCATGTTTGGATTAGGTAACGACCAAAAGAATTTCTCCTCTTCTTTTACGCATTCGGGTGCATCTCTAATGCATCATTCCTCCATTTCCCACTCCCTGTTTTAGACAAGCATGCGCCTTGCCTGTTCGCGCATGATCACTTACGAGTGCGTTATAACTTGGTTGTTGTTCTTACTCGTATTCGGTTGCTAACTGCAGCCCATTCAAAGCTCCAAGTTCTGTACTCTCCCCGCGATTACCGAAGCGATGCGGCTTCTTCTTCAGAGTGGAAGGAAGTGACAGTAAGATCAAGCACTGAGGTTCTTTTCCAGCCTGAAAGTTCTAGCAAGGTCCGCAAGTTCAAGCTTTCCTCAATTATCTCCATGTCTCTAAGCGCCTAGGGATGCCTAAAGATGTACGTATAATGGTTTTTTCTTTTTCTGCTCGAAATTACTTGTATCGAACACTGACTAGGTCGACTATGTATAATGTGTGACACCAAAAAGGTTAATATAAATTTCTCTTAATATTGTTTCCATCTTAGTCTCGGTCAATTTTGTCACAAATTTTGTGGAATAAAATTGTTATATTCTTATAAGAATTTTCTCAATCAAGGTAGTGATTGATGTATCAGATTGTACGGATTTAGAAGATAAAATCTATCCAATTCATTTTCTAAATCTGAGATTTCATTTTATGATAAGTGAATTCAGAAAATCATATTTGAAAAATTCAGTTACATATTCGTATTTTATTCACGTAAATTAGATATTCCTATTTTTCAGAAGAGATTTGAAGTTTAGAAATCATGAACAAGAATGCCGGCGTAAGAATGTAAAGGTTATATATACTTATAAAAAAAACTTATATCACCGAATTTAAAATCTATTTTTTGAAGGAGATGATTTTTTTCTTATATCTGATAACATGCAATGCGTAAACCAATAATTATTTTTTAAATTAAAAAGTAATGAAGTGAGAAATTTTGTTTGACAGTAGAACTTGATGAGTGTCCTAGCATGAATCTTTTATTTTGTCCGTATTATCGTTAAAAATAAGAATCTATGGAAGCTGGTTAAAATTATTTGTCCCTATCTTCTTGATCACTGATTCAACAGCCATCCAAATTAAATCATTTGGTATCAGTGCCAAGACTCCATACCAACAGTTTCGTTTTCCTGTTAATGTAAAAAATTTCATTGAGAGTCGCTCTAAATAAGAACCTACGACACTCGATTTTGAATACCGGAGCTGATGATTAAGAATGATAAGACCAAGAACCCATTTAATCTGAACAAGGCCCCATCCGTGTTGTAGTACAACATAATTGGAACTCCCCAAGTACTAAGAATGAGTAGTTTCTGAGAAATAATCAGAAGATTGTTACAATCAAAATCAAAATCAAAATCTTGATCGAGTTACAAGAAATCTGCATTTCACAATCCAAGTATCTGATCATGAACTATGCCGGTAATGACACAGGCGCTACGCTGGTATATGCAACATCCTTCACTTTCTTGCTCGAACAACCCCCCGATTTGTTGGATTTTCGTTTCTTAGGCGTCTTTTCTTGAGAAGTTTGTTTCGTCTCTTGACGACTGTCGTCTTCGTGCGTATGATTCGCAACATCCTTCACTTTCTTGCTCGAATGACCACCCGATTTGTTGGATTTTTGTTTCTTAGGCGTCTTTTCTTGAGAAGTTTGTTTCGTCTCTTGACGACTGTCGTCTTCGTGCGCATGATTCGCATCATCGATGTTTGATGGCATCGGCGATTCATCCTCTGGTTTCGGATCAAGATTGTCCGGTTCGAGTACAGACATCCCTGTCAGAGTATAGTCTAGAAGAAATGTGCTCCTCACTAACCTGTCTACCCTGGTGAAATGTCTCTGAGAATATGGGATGAGACCTTCAAGGAGTTCACTTATGCCTCTTACCTGAAAAGATAATCTCACAAAACTTAGACAGTGAATGAAACAGCAACAAGCCTAACCTATGTATTAGTAACTAAGAGCATATCGCCACAGGATCCTCCTTTAATCCGACACGCAATTAAGCTATGTGATCCAAGAAATATTGAGTCCATGATGGACAAAGGTCACCATATAATTATCTAGTTAACTGGATAATTATAAGCTTGAAGTTCGAACTTAAAGGCAATCACAAGGTTATATACCAAGTGAACGATAGTGAAGGGCCTACCTTGAGTATCTCTGGTGGAGATAGAATGTTAAAAACTAAAAACAGAACGTATTGCGCAATGTGGCACATCTTAGGTTTCGTGTTCCATTCACGAATGTACTCAAAAAGCTGCTGATGTTCTTCATCACCAAGGGCCCAAAGGGCTTTTGTTATATGTTTCTCAGCTTCCCTCTTCCTGCAGGGCAGTCAATCATTAGTAGATACCGTGAGTACATAAATCGCTGCTGACCAGAAGAACAGTCACATGCCTGCAAAGTTCAGCAAACAACTGGAGAAGTCTATGAGGCCTGCGAAGCTCAAAGGCTAGCTGGATGGCCTTTGCGTACTCGGCATCTAAAACAGCATTTTCCAATTCTTGACCTCTTAAAACCTCTTCCTCCTGCATTGTTAGCAGAGTCGATAAGACTAAATAAGTTCCACGTGACTGAGCTCAACAATACTTCTGCTATCGTGTAAGAATAAAGTTCTAAGGTCAGAAGACCAGCTTGATTGTCATTCTACTTTGAGACTAAATAGACCATAACAAGATAACAGATGCTTCACCTCTTTTCTGAAGGTTTCCTCCTTATCAGAAACAGTAGAATCATACCACAAATTCACAACAGAATCGCCGCCACCAGTTGCAAGCATTTCGGTCTTTTTGCCAACAGCCAAAGCCCAAACCTATGAAAGGGAAGTCTCATGAGTAAAGATCGACAAAAAAGGATAAAGCATGAACCCGAACCCAGTACGCGGATGAGTAAAGAAACAATTCAACGATCATGGTTGCAAGAGATGAGACGACTACTAAGTGTACAAGGTGACCTGATTCAGTTCATCTAAAGGAGTTATTCTCACTGAATAAATTAGCCCTTGAACAATAAATTTGAAATTCATCTAGAGAAGTTGTTCTCACTGAAGCTGGGTCTGGGAAATTATCACAACCCTTTCTAAAGAAAGATCTCAACATTGAAATAGCAGATTGTTAAACATGGCTTTGGCATATCACTGTCAATGCTTTCAATGACATTTAGGTTTTAAATCCCATGAAAGGGGGCATATGGTCAATCATGAAGCGTGATGTCTCTGATTCACAACCTGTGAACAAGGGAGACCTATGTAATGAGAGAAATGTATATACTCTTAAGTCAAAACCTTATCCTCGTGCTGATCATAGGTAGCAATACATTCATTGGTCTTCACTGTCCATAGCTTTATCAGACCATCAGCACCTGAAAAATGTCAAAAAGGATTTTTTTAGATAGTCCAATATAGAAAACCAGGAGGAGGATAAGTAGCAAGCATCTTTACCACATGAAACAAACTGGGTTCCACGAGTTAGAAATGATGCTCTAAGAACACTTGATGTGTGTCCTTCAAATGTTTTTAAGCAGGAACCATCAGGTATAGCCCATATCTTCACTGTTTTATCACCGGATGCAGTGATAACACATTGATCAACTGGTGAAAATTCTACTGACCAAATTCCCCGCTTATGCCCTGTGAGCTCAACTAGAGATACAAGATTAGGAAGCTTCCATACACGAGCAGTCTTGTCCTGAAACAAATATATCCATCCATTGATTAAGATAGAACTCAAAAGGTTTTACTATTAACCATAATCATACATTTCACAGTACCTGAGAACCACTACAAACTAAAGAGTCATTTGGTGAAATGGCCAGCGAATTTATATCCTTTTTGTGGGCCCCAACTATTGCTTTAGTCTTCAAAACAACAGGCTGGTCTGTCTCATCTGAGATACCATCAAAGCTCCAGACCTTGATGGTAAGATCACTGAAAAAACAATTGTTTCAAGCCAGTAAGCAAAGACCTTGTGAACAGAGAAGTACCATCGAAGTGCATAAACATATCAGAAAAATCTTAAGAAAGCAACAAGCAGACTCTTAACTTGAAGGGATCAGGGAAACTTTAAAATAAACCAGAACTTGCAATTAAAATGAGCATCACACGGAAGTGATGAAAGAGAAACCCGGGGAGCGGGCTACTAGATGGAAAACATAAAAAACATTAGGGCTTGTCTTTATCCAATTTTTGAATGATGGACTTGTCTTATTCTGAGAAAGTGGTACAAGTGCATCCTAAAAGCTATGGGTAAACCATAGCATTCTAAAAAATCTATGCAAGTGAACAGTCACTTGAAGCAAGGCATCAGAGAAAGCGGTTCGCGAGTAAACAAAAACTCATTGGTGACAGTGATTGAACATTAACAGCAACAAAGAGCAGGTTAACATTAGTTTTCCTACATAATAGAAGTCAGCATAGATGTGAACTCTCAGATCCATAAAGTTACAAATTTCAGAATTACCCCTTACAAAGATGGGTGATTAAACTGCAGCCAAGTGTGATCTCTGGCTGAAGAGTGTATCTTAAGGTCCAAAAATTAAAGGCTTCTAGAAGATGCTCACCTACTAGCACTAACAAAAAAGTTCTTCGACTTCTTCGAGAATGCAACAGCTCCAACACCTTTCGTATGACCTGAACCAATACCAATACATTTCCTATGTTCTGCATCCCACAACCTTACCTAAATAAAGAGCAGAATCAGCTGCTTGAAGCAATTTCCATTAAAAAGAAACAAAAAAGACAGCAGCTTTGCCTAAATGGATCACAATAGCATTGCACCCAAAGTTCTAAATGCACAAATTATAGGGGAGAAAAACCAAAACTCCATACACTCTTGAGCAAGAGGATACAGGGAACTTACACTATTATCCCTACTTCCTGTTACAATAAGCGCCCTTCCAGAGCTTGAAAGACAAGTGTCAAGGCAGAAAACAATTTCAGTGTGACCAGCCAGTACGTAAGAGCAGGACATGGTTGTTAAATCATAAACTCGAACCTGCAGTCCACAAGTTCAGAAAATCATCAGAGAGGTTTCATGCCTGCATGGACATATACAGACATACTAATACATAAAGCAAAGACACGGGACAGAGAGATAGAAGCTTGTAAATGAAATGCGGATGAAAATATGAGGACATGCAGTGGGAAACATGGAGAAAACATACAAATGTTGACCTCGACAAAAGCATACAAATGTTGACCTCGACAAAAGCTTTTTAGGGAAGAAAATGATAATGGATGCACTCTAAATAAATAACTGCAGTTATAGCAGACGTCGTTTGACCCAAGAAAAACCTCTAGCTTAAACAAAAGTGCATGACGGCTTTAAAGTCTACAGTTGTTTTTCTCTGTTCCTCAATGTGCCAATCACATAGCAGCTTACTTGTTCAAGATTTGTGGCAACTGCGAGATACTTTTCGTCATCACCTATAAACCTCATATCTAGTATTTCTTCATTGTTGCCCACAAGCCTCTTATTCGGAACTAACTGACAATCATCTTCACGGCATCCCACAGGTGAATAAAATAAAAACTGATGGTCAGCAGTTACGCAGAGCAATCCTTGATCTGAAGGGAGGATCATAGCAGCAGTGAAGCCTCTTCTTGACTCATCCTCATCGGATAAGATGCTGAAATCCGAGGAGCTCTGCTCGTACAAGCAAACTGAACTGTCAAGAGAAACTTTAAATTAGAATCTCATAAGAAGCATCCTTGAGTTGACTGATCTTCAGAGCTCGTGATGGCCTAACGAAAACGAGTTGCCTTGTTTATAGAAAGAACCTTAACTATGTTACCATCAGCTGACAACAACTATTTATACTTACCGAACGGAGTTCCAAATCCTAACAATCCCACGTTCACCAACTGTGACAAAACTAATTGCGGAAGACCTATCTGTATTTTTTTCATCCTGTTGAGAAGAACCAATAAATGATGCAAGCTTTGTCCTTGATGGAATTACACATATAGCTTCCAGAACTTCATAAGTTGGTAAAGTCATTTTGCAGTTGTAACCATGTAGGTCCCACAAATTCACCACCTGAAAAGTGTTGCAAAAATCACATTACCAGCTGGCAGCAAGAACAAAAAAACCAAAGTGACACTAAGTAATTTAACGGGAAACAGAAAACAGAAGCAACAGTGTCAGGAACGCAAAAGCCTTTACCCCATGACGGATCCTTAAACAAAAAATCTCATCTGGGATTGGCATTTCAAAAAAGGAATAACAGCAACCAATAACGCAACAGCCACTCAACCTATGTCATGCACAGGGAAGTAACATAGTAGAACAAGCCGACAGTTAATCAATTGCCTGGTTGTTTAAGCAAAGATATACCATCTCTAGCTAAAAACTCCGCAATGTCAGTTTGTCAAAGTGAAAACCATATACAAACTTTTGATTCCAAGTCGTTAGTTTCTCCGATCTAGTATGAATGAAAGGAGAAATAGCTTTGCCATCAAAATAAGGAAACTCTTGACTACCTTGATGGATATGTTTGTCCTTTTTCGTCTATTTACATCCATAAAACCTACAGCGTGAGAAACAGAGATTTAATACCTTATCTCTTCCGGCACTAAGAAGTGTCCATCCATCTTCAGATACGTCAATGGAGGTTACAGCTGAAAAGTGTTTCTCTAATGTTGCAATGCACTTCTTAGCCAGGAGATCCCAGACACGTATAGTTGAATCATCGCTTCCAGAAAAGAGCTAGGTAACACCAGGAATAGAATCACATAAGTGACAAATACACAGAACCACTAATGATCATCAACAACAGTTCTGAATGCAGAATGCTAAGGGTTTGGACCCATCCATTAACTGGTGAAATCACGTTAGGAAACATTGATGGTGAAAATGAATCATTTCCTTCTTCCATGTTTTTCCAGTTCAAAAAGTGCCCTGGATATCGAGTATTCTGGCCCAAAACTCCTCAATAGTAGCTTATCAAGTATTCCTATTGCAACTAGCAAGGACTTAGCAGCAGGCTTTTCAAGTAACACAATCCCGCTTCGCGAAATCTCTAAAATAATAAATTCTATCATAAGGCAATGGATTGGAATCCAATAAGCTTCTTTCCTTGTCAATCAAATGACCTCCATATATGATAATCCAAGGCCAAAAGTAATTGGTCTATGGTGAAACTGTATCAGAGGCAAAAAAGAATAGTGATACAACCAAGTTGCAACTCAAGACTCTCATCTTTGACAGCTTCTACTTCACATTCATCGAGCGTAAATCAAATACAGCACTATAACGGGAAACAGGTTTTCTCAAACTTAAACGGAACAAGATTTCATCAGCGAACAGACACGCACCACAAAACTTTTGTATTATCCAACATCAAACAAGGACACGGAAAATGAAAACATCGCCAACAGGAAACTTACGATATTTTTACTAGAGTCGGGATGGAACATAATAGAAGTAACAACTCCCTTATGACCCTTGAAGTAATGTGTGCAGAAGCCACCATCGACATCCCAGACCAAGACTTTCCTGTCCGCTCCAGCCGTTGCCAGCAACCCTCCGGACGCGTGGCACGCCATTCCCATCACCGGCCCCTCGTGACCCTTCGAGATACCAAAAATAAGCAAAAACCTCACTATTTCTCGCTCGAAGAAAACACGGAATTCTACCGAAACGACGAGGTGGCCACGAACTTACCTTCCAGGAGCGGACGCATTTATTGGTGGACAAGTCCCAGACCCTAATCTGCCGGCTGTGCCCGGCGGAGAAGAGGAGCTTGTCGTCCGGGCTGATCGCCAAGGCAGTAATCGAATCGCTGTCCCCTTCGATCGTCTCCCTCACCGCGGCATTCCCCGAGTCGACAATCTTAATCGTCTCGCCACAAGCGCAGGCTAAAAAGGAACCGTCCGATGAGACCGCGAAGGGCCCCCCGGTGTAGAATTGCTCGAGGGACGGAACGGGCCGGTAGTTCGTCTTCATCGGTAAGCTCGAGGGATTCGACGGTCGGCGGAGAGACAGTTGCCGAGGGTTTCGGATGGAGTGGGGAGAGATTGGAGAGATTGGAGAGGTTAGGGTTTTGGAGTGAGAAGAAAGGAGGAGTCTTTGGGTTTAGGGTTTAAGATGGGTGGCGGTAAATTGTTTTTAAGTACCTGTAACATTTGTAAGTTTTCGGTTTTAGTCAATTTCTTCAAAAGGTAATGGGTCTTCTCTTGTTGTCGCCCAGCCCAAAATCTTATGGGCCTGAGTTTAGATCAGCCCAGCCCAAAAAAGCAGCATTTTATCCAGTGATCACGAATGAGAGAATATTTGCGATATTTTTTTTAATGTAAATTACACCAAATATTGACGGCTTCTAGGAATTGAATCATGTACTTCGTCAATTTCGTCTATGTCTTGTGTCATTAGGTCAAATAGCCTTTGTCTAGATATATTATTATTTTTTGAATATCACTTTTTATCTGGATATCCATTAGAACGATTGATTTTGATTCAAGCCAAATAATTTTTTTTAAATGGCGTTAAAACTCTCTTACAAGATATTTAAGGATGTTGATTTAGACTATTGTCTCAATCTTATAAAAAAACTATTGTCTAAATCTAGGACGAGTAAACATTTACTTCTCAAAATAATTGATTAAAATCGATCTTGCATTTGAAGTTTCTGATGTGTATAACACATGCAGGGACAGAATATAAGAGGTTTTTTTATACCACTTGCTATCCGCATATTACTGTGCCGATTAATCCAGGTTCGAGCTGAATGAGATTCTTAAGAGGTGGTAAAAGTCTCCTACCAAGTATTTACACCGTGCCAAAATTTGAACCCTGGACCTCCTAACGGCACAAAGAGTGTACTATTTTTAGGAGTTTCAGAGTTCAAATTTTGGCATTGTATAAAAATTTATCTTAAAAAAAAGTATTTAACACTGATGCGTTAAATAAGTTAGCACACGTATAGAGCGACAAAATCATATCTTAAGTTAGAATGTTTGTGTATTTGGCAAGGTAGGTGGGTTAGTTGTTTCATACAAGGTCATGGAGCACCTAAGAACCATCACAAAATTTCCTTCTTAGACAAGGTAAGCTTGTAAGCTTGGGTTTCTTCCAAGGTTCCTTCTTTGATGCTGAACACCCATGAGCATCAAAGAGACAAGGGAATAAAAATGGCGAACTTATAATATTAGATAAACGTAAGGATAATTTTGAAAATCAGTTAAAAAATGACATACCAATATATTTACGTTAAATTTGATGGCTAGTTTGACTATCTAGTACGTACACGATCTTTAACCAGACCAGAAATTCGAATTGAAAGTATCGATATCGTCGAGATAATATCGAATGAGCCTAGAATGGCCAAGATTGTCAACCAAATGTATTTCCCCCACTGTACGTAACATACATGAAACCATCGTCGTCTTTCTTTTCATCGTATATTGTAGACATTATAGCTCTTGCAACAAAAATTATGTTTGTTAGTTACCGGTCTTTCTTAATCAAACATGGCGACGTTAAGTGAAAAAAAGCACTCGGTCTAACATGACAAGCATAATCAGCCTACTAGCATGCATATAATGAGAGAGATCTAAGGGCATTAATTGTCATGAGAAATCTATAAAATGAGATCATCAATCAAGGTTTTCAAAGATAAAAACATAAGGCCACATCAATTTCAAAGACTAAAATACAGGGACGCATAAGTTTTCAAAGGCACAAATTCAACGGCACATCAGTTTTCAAAGGCAAAATCATAACGGCACATCAGTTTCAAAGACACAAACTGAACGACACATCAGTTTTCAAAGGCAAAATCACAACGACACATCAGTTTTCAAAGACAAAATCACAACGACACATCAGTTTTTAAAGATACAAATACAACGACACATCAATTTTCAAAGGCATATCAGTTTTCTAAGGCACAAACTCAACGACACATTAGTTTTCAAAGACAAAATCACAACGACACATCAATTTTCAAAGGAAAAAAATACAACGGCACATCATTGTACTTGAATTCTTTTCGTTCTTTTTGAATCATACAATTTAGTAAAAAAAAGCAAACGAAATCCAGGAGAGAACAAAAAGAGAAATTAGTTGGTTGAAATTTGAGCCTTAATTTCCACTCACATGATGAAATTTTTTGATGACATTATTGTGATAATCAAACCAGCACTAGATGCTCATCGCAATAATGCTCCACAAATTTGGCGATTCTTGTCCGAGTCCAATTCCCTCTAGGTGAGAGTGGTTAGTGGTATACATGGTCCCTCCTCTACTTTAGCGCCTTTTCCCCTCTCTCGCATTGCAGGTAATACAGAAGATCAGGTATTTAGGCTTCGGTGTAGAAACTCGGATGCTCCTATTACCTATTTGTGGAGAAAATGTGTGGGTGTCTCGTTGGGGGCTGGAGATATGCTTCAGTTTTGGAACGATCCTTGGTTCTATTCGGTCTTGCTTCCCTCGCCTTTTCAACTTTGCCGAGAATCAGGATGCTTTGGTCGGTGAGATGGGTTCTTGGGCAAAACTTGGCACTTGTTATAGATTCTTGGAGACCAGATTAGGGTGATGCTTAGTTGTATCTAGCTGCTGCAGTTGTTTGTTCCGTTGTTTTCTTTGCAACGCGTACTAGATGATGATGTACTTGTACATGATTCTTGGTGAAATATATATCTACCCTTTAAAAAAAATAGACATAGTTGGGCTCTCATCGAGGTTCCCAAATAGCTTATTCATTGCTAAAATTAGTCAATTGACATGCAATTTCTTACTCTTCAAATGAAAGACATGCAGTTTCTTCCCAATTTATCAATTACATGAATTCCCCCAGAAAAAATGTTTACAATCTTAAGAAGAAGAAAAAAACCACCTTTTTGAAAAATATTTGTGTTGGAGAATCTAATATGGTAAATACTACAGAATAATTATTAGAATTTGATATTTTTTGTAAATATTCTCTCTCGTAAAATTAGATACATTATTTGGTACCATACAATTGGCTAATAATATAATTTCAAACAATCTATATGTACAATTCAAAAGCTCAAGACCGACATATAAGAAATTTCTACTTTTCCTAAGGATTCTACGAGGTATAAAGTAAAATTTTAAATTAAATAGATTTCTCAAAAATGAAAAAACAAAATTGTAAAATTTGATGTAACTTCAATCTTCTAATGAATTTGTATGTGCATTGTATCGAAGGTCTTGAATTCAACTGAATTTTATATGTAAAATTAAAATTTTATGTGTAAAAATATCAACAACAAAAAAACGTTCAATGTAGAACGTGTAGACATTGTAAACTCAAGGAGTAAGAGTATGCTTCACCAAAGGGCATTTGGTCAAGGCGTATAACAATTTGACAGAAGATGGCAAGGTATAATTACTTAATGTAAATTTTAAGTATTTTCTAATGATGAAACTTTTCTAAAATCAATAGTAAGGCAATAGTCCATTTCCCAAACTAGAATATTTATACCCTATCTATAGCTATCTCAAATTATATATCACCAAGGCCTATCAATTTTTTTTTACAAACTTCGGCCTGATTTGGCTTGGATATGAAAATTTTAACACATATTATATTATTTTTTAAATATTTGTAATACAAAAAAGTTCATACCAAATATCATAGGTCAATTATATGGTGTTCTCTCGCCGAGAAACTCGGTTACATATTTGGTATGATACATCTCGCTAACGGTTCAAATTTATTTTCCTTCCATATTTATAATTTAAAACACTACCATATATAAAACTTTATTTTTTTAGAATTCTGAATTAATTTTTTTTACCCAAAATTTTTTGTCATATTGGAAGTGATTAAAATTGTTATAAGATGTGGCTAATCGATACTAGACTAACCTTTGTTGCCAACATAGATCAATTGCTAAATAATTATTATAACTTAAATAAAAATTACAAATTCAATCCTAAAAATGCACTTATGTTTTAACGGTTTTTAGATCTAATCCAAGTTAGACGCGGGTGAAAAATTAGGTCTATTAGGTGGGTCTCACTCCCCTTCCATACAAGTCCTTGTGTACATATATAAATAATGTGACTTTCTCTTCCTTATTAACACACATTCATTCCTAGTCCGGTTCTAAAATTAGTGAAACCATACAAAGGAGAAAATTAAGACAACGTACATTAGGTAAACCTACTTCTCTATTTTCTCATATGGGATGTCTTCCCTAGATCTCTTTTCTAAATATTATAGTGATGAAAAATGAAAAACCAATTGGGATATATATTGTTTTATTTTTTTCATACCTTTTTTATTATCTCTTCGATTTATGTTTATATTTTTTCTATTTTTTTATATTACTCAGAATTATATACATATTTTACGGTAAGTTCGTCGTATCCATCACGCTTCGCAATCACCTCGGTGGGATCTTTATTTATTGACAACATCGTATGTTTTTCCTAAGCAGGATCTGAGGTATCTGCCTTATTGGGTAGAATGTCGGGTTATCAACCCACCCTCTTTTCTGAATTGGTGATTTTTTTATTTGTATAGGATGGGTATATTTTGAAACTATTGATTTTAGTTGTTGGTCAAATAAAAATTCTGTAATTTTTAGACCTGGGAATATTTTGGTACTATTATCGGTGTCTTTTAAGAAAATCAATTAGAATTCAGATCTATAAATTAATCACTTTAATTTGAAAAAAAATCAAAAACTAAACAAAAGTAAATTATCATGATTAATCGATTTTTTAAAATCATGACACAGTTTTTATGACACGACAAATCTTTTACATCATTTTCTTTGACTCAATGTTCCTATTTTCCTCTATCCTAGGATATCAGAGAGGAGTCAACTCGGTCTTGTATCTCTTTTTGTCAGTTTTTACCATCGAAAACTCTTGGATCCGGTTGAATACTATTTAAATCATCCGTCTTTTAATGTAATTTTTTTCATCAGTCAAGATTAAACCAAAATATACTTAAAAGAATTCAATTTTTCACATATCGGACCAACTCAGAGTGCGTGTTGACGTGAGAGAGACTAATAAGATTAACCTTATCTTTTTTCTCCTGCCGCAGTCTATATCCTATGGTCTGAAACATAAAACTTATCTTTTCTCCCTTTTTGGTCTTTTTTTTTTCTTTTTTCCCATCCATCAAATAAAAAGAGATCAATGATTGATCAATAACATTAACACAAGATGCAATTACTTTTATTCAAAATTTTATCTGATTCGAACCTGAATTAGTTAATTAAGTTAGTATCTGACTATTAGATCGTATAAAAAGAAAACTTGTTTTTTTAATCTAATTGTTATTCTCATTTTCTTCTTAATGTAACAATTTTTTAAGGAAAGAATACTCATATATTGATTGAAATAACTGCAAACGTGGCTACAAATTTTATTTTTTTCAAATAAGAAAGACAACCACTTTTTGTATTTTGCGAGTCTTGGTTCATTTTTACCATTAATGGATTTTGATGTATCAAAACTACATGAACGCTCATTGGACTAACTTTATAGATAAGATTTTTGAATGGAAGCAAAAATTTTACTAATAAGTATTTAATAGCGCTGTGTTCTAATGGTTCTAATAAGTATTTTATTAGATTTTGATATTTTTCTTCTTTTTGGGTTTGGCTATAATCTGTTTTTTTTATTTTCCTGTACTTTTTAAATATGGAATAGAAATTCAATCGTTATAGTTATAGCAAAGGTCACATAAGATACAAATGTTTAGCATATAAAGATCAAAACTCTTTTTGGGATGGTTCTAAAGATCAAAACTTGGAAGACAATGAAAGAGAAGAACTCTCTCTTTATCTTTATACAAAGCTTTGCTTTTTTGTTAGGTACATGATAAGATCATGGAAGAGCATTACGGGGTTGTTGACACTGAGGATTATTAAATGTTATTGTATGCTCATTTCTACATCTTTTGTTTTACTATGACCTTCTCGTATCTGCTGTATTTTTATGGCCAACCCGAGGTGTAATCTCTATATTCATTCTAACCAAATTTTAATTTTTTTATTACTCGAATCAACTCTCATAAATTAATGTTTGCGAATACTTCAAAGCTTTACTTGAAGTGGCTTAGTTCTCATATTTTAGTTAATTAGTTGTACATGCACTAATGTGTGTGCTGAACTTGGTACAGCAAGGGAAGATGGATGCTCCTAATGACCAGTCGAGTTTTCTAACAGAACAATCTTGCATGAATGGCTCATCTTCGGGTGAGCGAGAAGTTTATCGGAAGAAGTACCAAAGGCGCACTTCTTATCAAATTCAGGAGCTTGAGACGTATAATTACTTTCTCTTCTTGCCTCACAGTATTGGTAGTTGTACTAGTAGCTCAATTATTGTATGTCTTGTGCTATCCGGGCAATTGCCATTTTAGCTGTTTAAATTTATTTGACCTTGAAGGATCTTATTGGTCATCTTGTGTTATAGTTTCTTCAAAGAGTGTTCACACCCTGACGAGAATCAAAGAGATGCACTAAGTAGAAGACTTGGCCTGGAAATCAGGCAGATCAAGGCCTGGTTTCAAAACAGGAGGACTCACTTGAAGGTGGTCTTGCTTAATTAGTCTTTCGATACTTCTATTTCCTTTATTTATTTAATTTCTTTTATGGCAAGAAATTTTTTATTGGTTTCGTTGTTAGGCACAATCTGGACGAAATGAGAATAAATTACTTAAGGAAGAAAATGAGAAGCTACGGACTGGGAATGAGCTTTTGAAGCATGCATATGCTAATGCGCTTTGTCACAGCTGTGGCGGCACTACGTTGCCTGCTTCTGTATTGTTTGAGCATGAACAACTATTGACTGAAAATGCACAGCTGAAGCATGAACTGCAACAAGTCAGCTCTTTCATCATAGGCCAGCTACCTTCCTCCCAATGATTTTGCCGATTTAAGCATAAACAACTGTTGCATCGATGATGTCTTGATTACAATGCTGATCTCTTGGAGCAACCATGGCCACTTGATGGGGATCAAAGACCTGATCCCGTAGCTTAGATCAATCTTTTCAAGTTAATGAACCAATAAAAACTTTATTGTGATAATCAAATTGTATCACAAACATCAAATGAAAAATAATATATTGAAATTGATTGTCGTTTTATTAGAATAGCGATCTAAAACAAACATATCTTTTCGCAATTTATTTACACCAAATTCCAACTTTGCTTGTATTTTACCAAAAGTTTCAAGACATCTGTGTTTATGTACATAATTGATAAGTCAGGTATGATTAATTTTCATACACTAACGTAAGGAGGAGTGATGAGAGATTATATATAATTAATCATGTATACTGAAAGGAAGAATTTTCACCCCTCTTGTAATAAAGAGTAAGTAAGAGATTGTCGTCCAACAAGGATTAAGTTTTAGGCCACAAATACGACTTGACCACTAGTTTAGGACTAATTGTTATTGATTTGTCAATTCCAAACACGAGATGGCTACTTGAATTAAATTACAACTAAACTAGATGATTGTTTTGGCAAATAAGAAAGGAATGGGCTTAGTACCAATGACACCTAACTAACCAAATGGCTTATGGGGTTTATTAAGTTCAAGTTATAGTCCAGGTATTTCTAAAGTAACTAATCAATGCTCCTGCAACTAATTAGTCTAAATTGATCCTTAATTAGGCTTAGTAAAACTAAATAATGCTCTCGTGACTAATTACTCTGCTAATCTAACTAATTATTGATTATAATCACCATACTTTGGATAACTAATCACCTAATGAGATCGAGATCTTTCATCAAAAGACAACTAATTAACTAGTTGGAAGATCCAATAATACTAACCCCTCCCGACGATTAGTATTAAACAACTTTATAATTTAGGTGATCAATTAAGATTAAGCATTAAACTCATTAACTAGTTCACAATCCTAAGCATTTTAACCCCATTAAATCATTGGCTAAGTAGATGCCATCAAGACACCAAACCCACTAATCAACTACTCACACATATCCACCAAACAAATAAACACATCCATTAAACCAAGCAAGTAAAGCATGAACATAAAAGAGAGAGTTAAGAGAAATCTCAAAAGTGTCTTCAAAGCTTCCAAAAGTACTCTTTCAAGTTCTCTACAAGCTTCATCAATGGAGAACCAAGTTTCTTTCCAAAGAGAGAGTTAGTAGAGTGGGTGAGTGATTTGTGCCAAAAGATCTAAATATTGCTTCCAAGGAAAGCCAATGAAGACTTTATATAAAAATTTTCCAAACTCAAACTAACTACTCTACTCCTAAAGTTCCAGCCATGTAAAGCATTGGACAAGGCCAAAATGGGCCCAAAATAGTTCATGAAATCTGGCCCATTTCGTCTAGTTCACAGATTTGAAGCTTGACTTTGGACTTATTTTTCACCCTCTTGGTCTCCAAAATTGAAGAAGACCATTAGAGACAAAGTTGTAGCCCCAGATGTCTTCTTTTCAGAACCACTTCATTTGTCTCCATCGGATTTCGGATGCGAAAGTCTCACCCAATGTCATCGAGGTCCCGATCACGCGCCATCCTTCTCGGCCGATCCAATCGCCCTTGACATGATCCAAGAAACACCAATATCCTCCTCTCATTTTCACAAAGTCTCCTAGAAATAAGTATGAAAGAAACATATCAAAATCACATAAACTACACTAAAATAAACAATGCACGATATATGAAACTACGTCAATACATATCAAACAAAAATACTAGATACAATGGAAAATCAATTCTAAAACATACAAAGATGATAAGTGTTTCCACACTCATCATATACTAGTCTCTAGTAATTAAAGTCTTAGTGCTTGGATATCGGTTAGTTAGCATGCTAGCTGTTTTGTGGCATAATGGCAAAAATTAATGTTTTTCTTATTGTCTTTTGTGAAGATATGTACATAGGATATTCCCGTTCACATAAATACATTATGTTCGAATTTCATTAAGGTGGCTATCTTTTTCATGGACCTCGTTAGCTTGGAAGAGCCAATAGGACAGCTTGTGCCAAAGTGGCGCGTCATGTGAAGGATAACTTCTCAACACACCACTCTGGGAGTCGTTCTTACACTTTTTCTAATATATACCCAAATGTATTCTTTGTCACCCGATCATGTAGAAGTAGCATCCTTAGATATTTTCCCATATTCTTTATTAGTGCAACCCCAAGCTTCTGTTCGAGTTCCTTTGCTAATGATGGTTTCGCATTTTTTTAAACGAATATCTTAGTTTTCACTTTGTTAACATTCTACCTAAACACAAACAGTAAAGGTCAAGAATAGTGGTTATTGTCTTAGCTTTAGCAATAGTAGCTTAACCAAAAAGCAGAAGATCATATGCGAAAAAAAGGTGTGAAAATTTCGGGCCTCTTTGGATATCCTAATTGGTTTCCAGGCGCCGCATTCTATTGAGTTTTTTATGAGGTGATTTAGATGTTCGATACACAAGACAAGAATACACGGAGATAGGGGGTCCCCTCCGCATAGTCCCCTGGACGGGCAAAAAATTGTAGTTTGTTCTCCATTCCAGATATACAATGTAAAATAAGATAAAAATACGAGTAGGAAGATACGAAAGAATTAGGGTCTCCCTAAGAAGGATCAGTAGATCATGTCCTATGCTTTTTTCGGTTGACTTTTATTGCCATCAACCTCTTATTTGTACGCTACGATCTCATAGAGTGGATAACCTCATGTCATGATAATTTTTGTATGATCAGTGTGCCTGGAACGAAGCTACTTTGGTTGGCTCCAACCCTTATTGGCATGAACTGTCAAAGTCGGATAGTCAAGAATTTGGTAGTAATCTTGAAAGATACATTACACAAACTTATCGATCGAAATAAGAAGGTTCTTTGTAGCTGTCTGATTTTAAGAAAAAGCACAAGTGTCATCTCGTTGACCATCTTGGTTGACCATGTATGATCCTAATTTCATCACACGATGGTTAAGTCAAAGTTTGTGTAAACTTCGGCCCGATAGGTCACATTGGATAGGGCACGTTGATAATCTCATATTGCTAAGTTTAAGAGTGTTGAAAATCCACCAACTTATTGCCTTAAGGCTTTCGCTTGAGTATGAAGTCAATTATATGGTGTTCTCTCTCTGAGAAACTCGGTTATATATTTGGAATTATATATCTAGCTAATGATATTCAGTTTGAATTTATTTACCTTTCATATATACAATTCAAAACGCAACGACTACCATATATATAACTTTTATTTTTAAAAGATTTTTTTGTCTGTTTTAAAAGATTCTATAGTAATTTACCCAAAAATTTCGTGAGATTGGAAGTGATTAATATTGTTATAAGATGTGGCTAATTGATACTAGACTCACATATGTTGCCTTTTCAAAGGATCATTCATTGACCAAAATTCCACATTTGTCGTATCTCTGGTCACCAACAAAACAAGTACGTAGATCCATTGCTAAATAATTATTATAATTCCATTTAGAAATTACAAATTCAATCCTGAAAATGCATTTATGTTTTAACATTTTTAGTATAATTCAAATCTAATCCAAATTAACCAACTGCGGGACAAATCGGGTCTATCAAGTGGGTCCCACCCTTCTTCCATACAATCCTTGTGTATATAATATATATAAATTCTGAGTTTTCTTTTCCTCATTCACATAAATTCATTCCTAGACCGGTTCTAAAATTAACGAGTCAGATAGATGAGGGGATTAAGACAACAGAGATTAGGCAAACCAACTTTTTAATTTCCTCAAAGGGGAAGTCTTCGGCATCGGATTTGGTCCTGGACGTGTATTTTCGTCCAGGATCGTCCTAGTCTCCTAGAACACGCACTAGTTCGCTTAGTTATAATACAATTGTTTGTCCAGTTATGATACAATGGGTCACCCAGTTAAGATGCAATGGATCGCCTGAAGCAGTCCTCATTTTATCGAAATACGTACTTATTCTCTTAATTATAATATAATGATTCACTCAGTTATGATGCAATGGTTCACCGAATGAGACGATAGATTTTAGTTATTGGTCAGACTTAGGAATATTTTGGTACTATCACTGGTGTCTTTGAAAAATGACAAAAATTCGAATTTACAGATTAATTACTTTAATTTGGAAAATGCCAAAAACTAAACAAAATTAAATTGCCATGAACAATCAATTTTTTAAGGAATAATTATCCTAAGGTCCCTGGTGTTTGAGCAAACTCCTCTTTTAGTTCTTACTGTTTTCAAAAGCCTTTCTAGGTCTTTTTAGTTTGAAATAATAGATTAATAGCCCTTTTTTTGTCCCTGCTCCAGTACCGGAAAATAACTCCGGCAAAATTAAACCTGGAAAAATACCCCTCAATAAAAAAAAATAAAAAATTTACCTTCTTCAACTTTTAGAACACTAAAAAAATACCAAGAACATCAAAAACACCAACCCAAACTTAGAAAACAACACCCACCAAACTCAGCTTGAAACTTTGACAAAAGCACCAAGAACTTAAAAAACAAACACCAAGTTCTTTCAAAATCTTTCTGGAATAAAAAACCTCAAGCTTCACAAGCCGAAACTGGGTTCGAGAAACTGGGTTCTGTTCTTAACATGATTTTGTTCTTAATGCCAAATCAATTAAATCCACAAATCAATTAAACGTGAAAGATGCGGAGAGGAAAATTAAATCCCCAAACCAATTAACCCCAATGCAATCCCCAAATCAATTAACTGGGTCAATGTTATTCTCTCTCTCTCTCTCTCTCTCTCTCGGTGTGAACAGCGGAAAACAAATTCCGGGCGGCAACGGCATTGGAGAGGATGTAGTCGAGGACGACGCCGAGGAGGAACGCGGCGAGCTCGGCATCATCAAATGAACTGAATATGTCGCCTGTCGCCCGTCATGGCCTCGTCGCCTGTCGTTTCGGACACCCAAGGAGGTAGGTGTAATGTACGAAGGGACTGCATTGGGAATTAAGAGAAGTTCAGGGATCAAATTGTAAGAAGTCTCTATAAACCGTCTCAATCAGGGGTATAAACAGAAGTACTGCAAATGTAGATGGGGGCTAGACATTTTTGTATCAAACTCAAGAAACTAAACATTTCTTTGTATCTCTTCTTCCTATTCTCTCTATCTCTTTCTTCCCTCTTCTTTCCCAAATCTTGATTAGGGTTCTTATCTCTTTTCTCTATCAAAATCGTTACATGGTATCAGAGCCATAAATTCTCAGATTTTGTGGCTTATAACTTGAGTGAAAGACATGGAAGGCCGAATTAAGGTAGTCAAACAGAAATTGTTAGGCATGGAGGAGGAAAATGCTCATCGGGAAAATGAAACCAGGGAGCGATTCGTTTCGCTGGAGAGCTCTAGCTGTGAAATTAGAGAACAATTGAAGTCCTTGGCGGCCATGGTGGGGAAATTAGCAGAAGACGTAAGGCGTTCCCCTTTACTTCTGACTCAGTCCCTTACCTCGGTGGGTTTTCCTTAAAATCCGATCAGGTCAGAGTCGCGAATGGTTACGGTGTTTCCCCAGCGTGACGAGGGTTTCGAGAACACTAGTTCGCACGATGATGAGGACCCTGAGCCATCTGTGAATCAGCAGAGACTCGAGGAGCCAGCTGTTAATTGGCAGAGATTCAAGGGTACTCACGAGGTGAATCAGCATAACCGTATGATGGAGCGCCAAGGAAATCATCAAGTAATCCCTGGAAACTTTAAAATTGACATTCCATTCTTCTCTGGAATTAATCCTAGGGCTTGGGTACGTATATGCGAGAAGTACTTTAGGGTTAATCGTGTTTCAGATTCGAAAAAAATTGATGCGAGTTCTATCTACCTGGAAAGAAAAGCAGACATATGGTTTCTTTCTTGGATCTTGGATAACCGTCTAGCTAGTTGGGATGACTTTGTTGAAGTTTTGTGTACGTGTTTTGAGAATGAAGCACAATTCGACAGTTTCGAAAGAGTTCATGACAAAGTGGATTCGGGTTCTGAGTTCAATGTGGTTAAGCTTGAAGATGAATCTGACAATGAAAAGGAATTAGAAACTCGTGTAGTGAAAGAGCACGAGGAAAATAGGCCATTATTGTCTGGGAATGTGCAGATACCTCTACAAGAACGGGTTGGAATACCAAGAAACCTTACTTTCAATGACAACTCAGGTTGGGTATGGAGCCGAGATTCTGGGATGGGCTTAGAAATTGCTTCTGAATTTTGTAAGGGAATTCTTGTTCGTGAGCCTAAGACAGAAATTTTTGCAGTCAAACACTACAAGGACTTAAAATATGTGGTTACAGCTTACTTAGAGAATGAGGTGGCTGTTTGTTCTTGGTCATTATTGGTGAACCAAGAGGAAGTGAATTGGAGTAAGTTGGATGAGTTGTGCTCAATGTTCAAAGATAAAGGCTATGTGTCAACGAAACAAGTGAGTGTAGTTAAGAAATATGTGAAAAAGTTTGAAAAGTTAAAGATGTTTCATTGGTACTTTGAAGCCTTCAAGTTGCTAGCTCAGAACTGTTTGGACGTTGATAACTTGGAGTGTGGCTTAATGAACTTGTTCACGACCTTGGAGACAGCCAAGAGGAAGCTTGAAACACAGGTTAAAGAGGAATGACCTGGACCTTGTGTCGATTCAGATCAGATTACTTATGAGCATGAACATGTTTCTTATGACAGAAGAGAGGTTGTAACGCTAGAGAGTTGGTTTCTGTAATTGCATTGGCAGCTGGACTTGGTGAAGAATGGATCGAATTTTTCTGTGATGTAACAGGGTTGGCGGTTGGAATGGATGTAATTAGTTTTGCATCTTGTTTAAAATTTCTAGCCAATAGTTGTTTTGGGAATTCAGATTGCCAAGAGCAAAATCTTTTGATGAGTGGTGTCCTATACCAAAGTTTCACATATGTAGCTGCTATGTTGGGTAACTTTTATCCTTCTGCTGATCCTCTTTCACAATAGTACACACAGTGAAGATTGGAGTGTTAAAGAATATGAAAACTGATGGGATGTTAAAAGATGTGAAAGCTGATAAGTTTCAGCAACAGTTTTGGCCTCGATGGCGATCGAAGGATAGATCTAGTGTCGACGAAGGGACTGTGGAGTTTGAAGTTCCGAGTGTTGTTGATCTTAGAGTGCATATTATTGGAGTTGAAGATGTGTACAGTGCAGCTGTAATTTATGTAATTTCATGCATTCTGTAGCCAACTTCTTCATCTGTTGTAAATTTTGCAGAAGCTGGTCTGCAACTATATGGAAATTCATAATCTGTAACTTCTCTGCAGTGGACAACCATCGAGCTATTGATTTCTCCAATTTTGCATATCCTGGCAAATTCATCACCTGTTGCACTTATACAATAACTATATGCAGCTGTCCGACAGTAATTTCCAACAGCAAGTCTGCTCAGTTTTGCGGATTCACGAACTTGTGCAGTGTTGAATTTCCTTGTAGGTTCATTAACCATGCTACCACTTAGTGCAGTAGCTTGTGCATCAACAACTTTGCTCATTTCGGCAGGTCTACGATTGGAGAACCATGGAATTTCTTGGCTGAGTAGTCCAATGACTGTGATCTCAATGATTAGTTATGGAAAAGGTGCATTCCGATCTGCTGGAGGTGATTTGAGTTGCTTGAGTGGAGTGTGTATGGCTACAGACTTGGACAAAAATAGAGTAGTTGATTTGGTGTCTTTGTCATGGCTAACAAGCTCATTGATGATCAACTTGGCTTTTTCGTGAACATTCTTGCCTGGAGTTTTCGATGTTATGTCTTTGATGTCCCTTGAACCTTGAGGACAAGGTTACTTGAAGGGAGGGAGATGTAATGTACGAAGGGACTGCATTGGGAATTAAGAGAAGTTCAGGGATCAAATTGTAAGAAGTCTCTATAAACTGCCTCAATCAGGGGTATAAACAGAAGTTCTGCAAATGTAGATGGGGGCTAGACATTTTTGTATCAAACTCAATCAACTATACATTTCTTTGTATCTCTTCTTCCTATTCTCCGTATCTCTTTCTTCCCTCTTCTTTCCCAAATCTTGATTAGGGTTCTTATCTCTTTTCTCTATCAAAATCGTTACAGTAGGGCGACGACAGCGGAGGAGGTAGAGCGGGGAGCGGCACTGGAGGGCGAGGATCTTGTCGCGTGTTCGGACACCCAAGGTCAGTTCCACCACGACCACGTCGCCTGTCGTCTCTTTTGATTTCTGAGAATTTGTTTTGATATGAGGGAAAATGAGATGGAAGAAGAGAAGGAGGAAATAAATGGGGATGAATCGTAGCAAGATGGATGAAGAAAATGACAAAACTTACCTGGGAAGATGGATAGAGAAAGGAGAGAGAAAAAGAAAGGTGGAGAGAGAAAAGAAAAAACGTGAATAAAGAGAGACATAAGGGAAAAAGAGAGAAAAATAAAAGTACAAAATCACCCTGCACAAATCATGACCGTCAGATCATGGAAAAGCGTGCGTAGACCTCATCAAACGGTCCATCTCTTATTCCAAACAGTCTGAAGTTGGACTTTCATTCCGAACCTAATCCAAAGATCCAAATGCCATATCGCTGGCCAGCGGGTACATATTATAAAGTAAAGGCCCAACAAGTATGTGCATGGTAATTGAATGGTGGCCCACACCAACATTTTTATCAGTTCTAAATATGAGTTGATAGTATTTAATTTTGAATATCATAAGTTAAAAAAAAACAAAGTCTTCAATGGCATAAACCTTAGAAATGATACTTATTTGGGTTGAAATTAATAAGAATTGTCACATTATCTGGTGGATTAATCATGATGAAATTCTCCTCACCAAATTTCTACATTTTTATGTTTAAATATACGAATTTGAGATCTCTAATCAAACAAAATAGGAGTTACTTCAAAATTATCTTATAAATTCTTATCTTTTTTTTCTTCACTTTTATGTGAGCTCGATGTAGAACAGAAATAATTTGATTTACTCTCTAGTGTTTTCTCAACTATGGTTTAATATACGAGTGGCAATGGAAAAGGGGAGATTAAAGTTTATAATATACAAAGTGAGGCCCTAAATTTAGAGCTACGATCTATATCCCATCTTAAATCTTGAAATAAGGATTTATATCCTATCTTAGATCATGCGATAAGGATCGACACCCGAACCCGCAAAATCTTGGAGATCTAAATTAAGATCCATGTTCTATCTTAGATCATACGATAACGAGATTCTCGTTGTTAATTACTAGAAAACAGCAAGATGACATCATCGGTATCATTGGTGAATGTGGGGTGGTAGAGCTATGCCAGTGCATTTCTTCCAACCACACCTCATTATCTACATTTGCAAGTTACTTGCATTTCTAATTAGTATCTCTCTCTAGTCTTTGTAACAATACCATTGCGTCTATTAATCAATATTTTTTTTAAAAATCTGAAAGCGATATGAGATTTTTCTATTTTCTGATTTATTTGGTTTAACTGTGAGTCAAACCAGAATTTTTTTAAACTAAAAAAATATTATTATTTATATTTATTATTAAAATGTCAATAAATTATATATAATCCAATTTTTTGAGTTCATTATATTTATTTATTTTTGTAGTTTGCCTTCTGATTTTATAACCTCTCTAGTTTGGGTTCATTATATTCTAGGATCTATAAAAATGGAATCAGATATTTTTTAGGCCAAGTGCAACATGAAATGACATAAATGTCTCCACTTAAAAGATAAAAATTTTTTATCTCTCCCTCTCTTTCTCCCTCCCTTCTCAACTACTTCTTCCCCTCTTCTCTTCCTCTCATCTTCAACCTCCCCCATCCCCGGAAAACCAATTAGACACTCAAAATTAAATCCTCTGTTTCTCTCCAAGAGAGAGAGCAATGACGGGATGTTACCTCATGTGTGCCGACACTAGAGCTTAGAGAGGCATGAACTGATGAATGGGCTTTCTATATGCACTGATGAACGGAGGGTCAACTCTAAACTCTAGTTGTAAAGAAAAAGAAAATTGCCAAATTGTGATTATAAAAAAAATGAAATTCATTAGATTATTGTTGTCGTTCTTCTGTTCAGTAATTGGGCGTGATTTTCATGCCTCTAATGTAAGTGGTAAATCTTGCTTCCATCGACCGACCAAAGTAGCAAGGCTCACTCCTAGTATTAAAAAGAGCAATAAGGCTTACATTTTTTTTCTCCTTCTCTTAAACATAATCACGAAATTTGAAGAGTTTATGTGCATCCCGATTTCAAAGGCATAAACGTATATCCTTCGACGTTTCAACCCATTCTAGGAGACAAAAATGAAAGCTTATAATGTCGTCGACGCACTCGAACAAGAAAAATACTGGCCATTAACGTCTAAGTTTGGGACTGAAAGTTTCCCTTTCGCGTATAAGTTATAGCTTCACACAGGGACATTATGAGCATCGGCACATCAACATCAGTGCATATAAACAGAGGATTTAATTTTGGGTGTTTAATTAGTTTCCCGGGATGGAGGAGGTTGAAGATGAGAGGAGAGGTGGAGAGAGGATTTTTTTTGTCTTTTTAAGTGAGGGCATTTGTGTCATTTCAAATTGTAGTTCGCCAGAGAAAATCTCTGATTACAATTTTAGGAATTCCAGAGTATAATAAACTCAAATTATAAGGACTACAAAATCAGAAGGTAAATTATAGGGTTCTTAACATCTATTTTATCAAACACAAAGTTTTCAGATGTAATTTATCCTTAAAAAAATGTTCTTCCCTTGATTTTTGTTGCTTTCTCTCGTGGTCGGCATGCTCCTTGTTTCTTCCACTTTTTGATTTTTGCTAGTCGGAGAGTTAAAAAATGTTGTTGAAGAAGATTGAATCAGTTTAATATTTGTTTTTCTTGTTGACGTGGGAAAAATTATCGGACGATGGTCGGAGATGGTGACAGGAGTTGGCGTTCGTCGGAAAAATGATCAGAGAAAATGACCACAGGTTTCGGTTGACCAGAACAAAGGTATAACAATCATTTCAAAAATAAAATAATAAAAAATCAATTGATGATATCAGCTTAGGATCCCAGAGTATAATAAAACGAAATTACATGGGCAACAAAATCAGAAGGCAAACTGCAGGGATCCTTTTATCTTTTTCACCAAACATCAGAGGATCCAGATGTAATTTATCCAAATAATAATGTAATCACTTTTAATCTCTTAAAATTCATAAAATATTTTTTTTTTCAAAAAAGAGATTTTTTGATGTATGTTTTTGAACATGTGGTCAAGTCGGTGACCACCGATTCAACCGCCATCGAATATTTTTTTTTTCAAAAAAGAGATTTTTTGATGTATGTTATTAATGAGAGTTAGATCCAAATAATAAGCAAATTGAATTCTCTTACAAAAATTTAAACCTTACGAATAAAAAATATACTATCGAAAGAATCACTCATTAAATCACAATCTCAATCACAATCATAGTGCTTCTCATTTTGTAACCTAGTTTAAAGAGTGAGAAATCTATTTTCATTTAGTCATGACATCATAATAATTTTAAAAAAATATCCCTCTGATCTGTACATGATCTATACGGTCCCACCTACAAGCTTTCTTCTTTCGCTTTTTTTTTTCTCTACACAACCGATTGGTTCAATATAAGAGTAAAATACTCTTGGTAATTGATGTTTTGTGAAATTTGAAATTTCCACAACAAATAGAGATAGACCCCATACTTACCGGGCCCGCGCTGTGCTTGGCAATTGAATGTCGGCACACTTGTGCATTTTTATCGGTTACATTTTCTCCAAAACAAAAGACAACTTTTGGAAATTTGAAATTTTATCCGACTTTGATAAATTCGTTCTGCACAAAGTTTGAAGATGTATCTAAAAATCTGCAACTTGCTTCTTGTTTTTTTGATAAAACAGCATACACATTGGGTTCATTTAAGGTCTTGAATTTCAATTTTACAAATGCAAAAAAATAATACCAACAATCTCTGAATACCATAAAGAAAAAAGGCGTGCAGGTCACGGCTTCTAGTCAAGTCATCACAAAGAAGCAATCACGCATCCGAGTAATAGTTTTAACTTGGCGATTGATGTTCAAAATTAGCTAAAAGCTGATCAAAATCTCAAAATTTTGTGGAAGAGAAAAATGATTTCTACCATCCATTCAAATATTATCTCTTCCGATGTTTTTTTAGAAATATTATCTCTTTCGATTGGTGGTACCAAAACAAGGTCATAAGTCAACAACGTGAAGACGAGGTAAATTATTTGTGTACGTTACTCTTGTCGTAACTCAAATCGTTAAGTCAAGTTCACCACCAAAAACGACTTCTTGTTAAGTCAAGTCTCCGGAAGATAAAAAATTGCTAGTGAGGTCGATGTGGACTTTCATAAAATACTCTAATTTTTTGTGTCGTTAGACCAATTAGTCTTTAGTCGTTAGTTGGATCGCTGTGTTTAGTTATGATTATTTTTTTAATTTTTTTCCTTGTATCCGAGTCTTTTAGTAAGACTCGTGACATTTTTTATTAGGAAAAAATGGAAAAGTTCTATGTGCGATATTACCGAGCTCGGAATCGCTAGAATTCCAAGAAAAGGAGTGACACTTAGTAACTATAGAAAATTGGGAAAAAAACTCATAAGTCCCTAAAGTTTGTCATATTGTATTGGGAAGTCCGGGTCTTAGTTTATTAGTCCCTATATTTTAAAAAATTGAACTTGTTAGTCCTCTTAATCAATTTACATCTCAAATGATACATAAGATAACCAAACCACTCGCTTTAAAACTCTAAAAAAAGCTACCCCAAGGAGATTTGAATCCATTACGTGGCCTAGATTGTGGGTTATGGCATCAACTTGTAGCTCACAATCATATAGGTGTTGATAAACTTACCTTCCAAAGGTTCCAAAATACTGATAAAATTAAATATGCCAACCTAGGTGATAGTAGTTGGCCATTGCTTTGTCAACTTCATCTTATGACTATGCGTTCCTCAGAGGCGGAGAAACCAAAATGACACCTTCTCCTCTCACAAAAAGAAAAGGTACCGTCCGCTTGGTTGTCTGAGATGCATAACATGTTCAAAGTAAGTCAGACACACGAAGGCGGGTGACACACAATTCCATTGAAAAACTTGTCCAACAGAGTCTAAATATTTTTTAGTACAACTGTTTTTTGAGTACTGCACCATGTCCGAGCTTTGTTTTTTATGTGGTGGTTAGATTTTTTTTACCACGAGAGTGTGATTAGTATGTTTTAATTTGATTTTAGAGATTTAAAATGATAGAAGGTTATTTTGGTAATCTCATGTGACATTTAAGATGGAAATTGATTTAAGAGACTAACGAGTTCAATAACTCAAAACTCATGAACTAATGAGTTAGATATCTCAAAATTCAGGGACTAATTAACATAAAACTGGATCTTTTAATACATTATATCAAATTTTAGGGATTTCTCAATATTTCCCTTGGAAAATTTTGCAACGTTTCATTGGTCACCCACTCCTAATCACGCGTTTGTGTAAAATGCAGCTTTTTGCCTCTTGTTTGTGTAATTACTTCCTTGCCTAGAGAACCATTAATCAATTTTCAGAAAAACTACAGAACCATTAAGTGCTATTTTGTTAGTAAACATTGGCTCAAGGACATATCGAATCTTCTCATTCTCCTCCTTTTTATTTCAAAGCAGATATAACCAAATATATAGGGAATTACAGACATGGGAAACCATAAGAGGCACTCCAGGAGGAGGGTATTAACTAGATCACGAGAAAAACATAATCATAAGCGCACATATATTTATAATGCATCGAAACATGATTTTCTTTGCTATGGTGCATCCTCAACTTCCTCTACCGATCCCACTGTCCTACGCCTCTCACAATGTTCACCTGTTTCCACTTTTCTCCAAAGATCTTCACAATCCATGCACGTTTTCTGGTGTTCACCAAGTAACCTAGGCCAGCACCCAAGACAAATCCGCATGCGTAACCAATAGCAACAGGCTCCCATCCGAAGTGGAACAGAGAACCCTCATCAGGGTCATCGTCTTCGGAAAGGGAAGGTGGCAGCGGTGACAGGTTTCCACATTGCTTTGACAATGGATTCCCGCACAACCCTGAGTTCCCCAAGTATGAATCATTTTGAAATACTTCAAACTGGTTGCCATGTGGTATAGATCCTGTGAGATGGTTATATGACACATTGAAAAAAGAGAGGAAAGTAAGGCGTGCAAGCTCCGAGGGAATTTCTCCTGAGAGATAGTTTTGTGAAAGATCCAACGATTCCAGATTGGACAGGTCTGCTAAAGAAGATGGTATTGGACCGGTGAGGTTGTTGTTGGAAAAATTGAGCAGGTGAAGCCCTCTTAGGTTGCCAATGCTGACAGGAATCTGCCCTTCAAATCTGTTGCCTGAGAAATCTATGGCAACAAAATTTTCCTGAATCTCATTGTATGACATTTCTATGCCTTTGTTTCTGAGTACCATGTTAAAATTTTTATCGAATTCCAGAACATCATCTTGATCATTAGCACAAGTCTTTTCTGCTAGATATTTTCCGTGACCTTCCCCATTTTTCATCGCCTTCCAGTCAATGAAGTATCGAGTTGGCAAAGGCCCCGATAGATTGTTCCAAGAGATATCAATAATACGTAGCTGTGGAAATATGTCGCCAATAGCTTGACCTTCCAATTCTCCATGAAAGCCATTCGACCGCAGAATGAGGATCTTAAGTTGTTGAAGTGCACCTAACCAAGTTGGGAAGACATCTTCTATTTGGTTGTTGCCAAGGCTCAAGTACTCCATGCCTGAACAATTGGAGAGTGATTTTGGCAACTTTCCCGTCAAGTTGTTGCCATCTAGGAGGAGCATCTTCAAGTTGCAGCTTTTTGTGTGCTTTTTAGGAATGGTTCCATGCAAATTGTTACCACGGAGGTCTAATAGTTGAAGAGAAGAAGTGGAATTGGTCAAACATTGAGGAATTTCACCACTCAAATTGTTGTGTGACAAATCAAGTAAATAAAGAGAAGAGAGGTTGCAAAATTTTGGCAAAATTTGTCCTGTGAAATTGTTCATGGAGGCACGAAAATCTATAGTATTTGTTGGTGGTATGGGAAGTGGGCCGTTGAACATGTTGCCTTGCAGGTCTATCATTGCTATTTGGGGCCAAGGAACTACATGTGATTGTAGTTCGAAGCCTGTGAGGGAGTTTCTAGAAAGATCTATAACCTCCAGTGTATCTTTTGTCACATTCCATAGCCACATTGGAACATGACCAGAGATATTATTGTTGGACAAATCCAAAAAATTCAGCTGGTCTTGATCATGAAGGAAATATGGAAAGTCTTGCAAGTCGCATGATCCTAATCCTAATCCAAGAAACCTACGACCAAAAGCAATGGCATTTGTATTCTTATGTATCAAAGACAATCTATTGCCCGATAAGTAAAGATACTTTAGCTTCTCAAGCCCTAGAAAGATGTCGAGCTCTACTGTGCCACTCAAGTTATTGTAGCTAAGATCCAAGGCAGACAATTGTGGCAACTGAGACAACCAAGATGGTAATGAACCCGCCAACTGGCACGATGTCAGACTGACGTCAGTAAGTTGAGTGAGATTAGCAAGGTAGGCAGGGATCTCCCTTACTTCAAAATTATTGCGACCAAGATCCAATACAGAGAGCTGTGTGAGATTTCGGAGCGTAGTTGGAACTTGTCCAGAAAAGCTACATTCTCCAAGAACTAATTGTTTTAATGAATGAAGTTTCCCTATAGAGGACGGAAGAGACCCATTAAATCCTGTCCCAAAAAGGAATAGATATTCAAGTTTGCTGGTAGACTTAAACTGGGGCAAATATCCAGTGAGAACCGGATTGAAAGACAGATGGATTTCCTCTAGGTTTTGTAGATTGAAGATTTCTGCTGGAAATTGGCCATAAAGTCCACAGTTGCGAAGACTAAGAAACCACAAGGACGATAAGTTTACCATCATCTTAGGAACGGTGGAAGCTACGTCTACGGCACGAAGGCTAAGATACTCTAACCTGGTCAGATTCTGAACCAAGTCCTCGAAAGTTTGGCCCTTGAGTTTCAGTCCATCATTCTCACTTAGATCCAATGAAGTAAGGCTGAAAAGTTGGGAAATGCTCGGAGGAACCGACCCAGATAAGTGAGAGAATGAAAGGTTGAGATATGCGAGTTGTGGGAAAAGGCCGGACATGGATGGTATCGAGGAGTGAAGGAAATTGTTGTAGGCAAGGTCAAGATGGACAAGTTTTGAGAGCTTGGCAAGAGTGGTGTTGAAGCTGAGAGGACCATACAAGCAACTGTTGCTAAGGTCGAGGCCAATTACCTGACCCGAGGAATCATCACACTCCACACCATCCCACGAACAGCAGTTGCTCCGTCCCGCTAGGGTTTTCCATGACTCGAGCTTCGGATAGCCGTAAGGATCACACATATTGATGGTTAAGCTCTGCTTGAACTGCAACAAGGCAGAAGCTTCATCATCATGGCATTGTGGATGAGGGAGATTTGGAGGGGAGGAAGCATGTGAAAGTGAGAGGAACAAGAGAATGCTCGTAAAGAGGAAGGCGAATGAGTGATTAGGATTTTCCATATATTTTGACTTCTTAGGCAAATGATATGTGAAGGAGTTGGCTTTAGGCTTATAGATACAACGCCGATTAGGTGTTTATATAAACAGTAGGTCACTGTAGCGGCGGTAGAGATGAGGATAAAATAGTAAAAAATTAATTGATCACGTTAACTAAAGACCTAAAAATATATTAAAATCAAATTACATAAGCAACAAAGAAGGCGCAAATTACAGGAATCCTATATTTTTTCACCAAAAAAATATCCCTCTGATCTATCTGTACATGATCTGTACGATCCCACCTACGAGCTTCTTTCGTTTTTTTTTCTATACAGGACCGATTGGTTCAATATAAGAGTAAAATACTCTTAAGTAATTGATTTTTTGTGAAATTTGAAATTTCCTCACTCAAATAATTTATTCAAAAAATGTACACAAAAAAATTTGTTTCAAATTATTAACAGTTTTTTAAATTCATGGTCCCACAACAAATAGAGATAGACCCCATACTTTCCGGCCCCGCGCTATGCTTGGCAATTGAACGTCGGCCCACTTGTGCATTTTTTAATTTTTTATCGGTTACATTTTCTCCAAAACAAAACATCCTTCAGTACTAATTTGTCACCCTTAAATATGAGGTTATAGTGTTCGACAATTGGATTTTTAATCCATCAAATAGGTTGGCCCAAAATATAGGTGTATGTTGCGATTGGACTTACGAGGTTAATTAGAGAGAATTCTAATTAAATATAATCTCTTAGGAACTTTGAGCTAATGTAGGTCACACCAATTGGTTTTGGGTGTCAATATGATCAATGTGAAACACGTTGAGAAAGTTTCATAACGATGAATGAGACTTGCAAAAAATTGAATCTCGATGTGAATTTCTATTGGCTTCGAAGTGTTGTGAGTTTTACTGGTCGTCATGAATTCGAAGTTTATGATTCCAGTAACCGCTCATTTATTGACTGTGGTTAATAGGAGGCATTAATGACCGTAACCGCTCATTTATTGACCATGGTTAATAGAAAATATTTAATATTGCCGTTTAATGGGGCCTCAAAGCCTTCCTATAAAAGGAGGCCTCCTCCTCTCATTTTAGACACACCAAAAAACTCACAAAAAATTTTACTCTCCTCTCTCCCCCTTTAGGCCATGTGCAGCAGTGCCGAGCACCGAGCGCTCGCCTATTATTTTAATATTTATAAAAAAAATGGTGTTAAATGAAATTCGCTCGGCCGAGCAGATTGGTTAGTTTTTTTTAATCTAACTATCTAGTTATTTCTACTTGGCATAATATTATTCATAAAAATAGATTTATTCGGATAATATTTTTGTGGTTAGCTTATCTTTAGCAATAAATTTAAAAAATAATTTAAAAATTATTAAATTTTGTATCTCTATAAATAGAGTCCAATTTTGTATCTCTAAAAATAATTAAGATGACAATGAAGAACCTTTTCAGTTCTCTACTGAACGCATCAAAAATCTATCCACCTACATGACTGCTAGAGAACAACTTCGCAATAGAGAAGCTCATAACGCTTTGAAAAGTGATTTAATTGAGCATATTTGGCAAAAATTTAGAAATGATAATTAATTATGTAATTTGAAATTCCTGTATTTGTAATATGAAAATTTCATATTCGTAATTTATCATTTGTACCTTAAATTATTTTTATCTAATTTAGTATTCCAATTTTTATTTTTGTAATTTTATGACTTAATCACAATATTTAATCGTGTTATTTATTCTGTAAACTGGGTTGCTGATGTGGGTAGAAAATATGTAAGTGGATTGGATTGGGTAGGAATTGGGTATGGAAGAGAGAGAAATTAATAATTTATTCCGTGACCTGGATTGGATGGGTTGCTGATGTGGGTAGTCTTAGCATAGGCATTCTCATCTTGCATAAGAGTCAGAGTTCTACACCATCAAATGTTCGAAAGGTGTATAATAGTACTTCCTATTGTACACGTGATTATGCGGTGTACATTGGAAACTCTCTTACCCTTGGAGGTCTGAAGCTATAAGGCGGGTAATAAGAGTTTAAGGGCACACGGTTTATAGTGGCCTCGTCCAGGATTAACTCCGAAATTCGTGATAGTCAAAGAGGAGGTCTCAAGCCGATGAACGCGGTCTTCATAAAGACGGTACTAAATACTTTGTTCAAAGTGTGGTCGTGAGAATCTTCCACTATTTTATATTTCGTTTATATTCATAATATTGTTTTTTCAATTTGATTATATTTGCTTATGCCAATCATATAAAAAATAATAATTGCCATCGATCATAAACTACTAATTATCTAACAGATAGTAATCGATTTTGAATACTATGAGTCAAAGAAAAACAAAAGAAAACTTTTGGAAATTTGAAGTTTTATCTGACACTCATAAATTCTTTCTGCACAAAGTTTGAATATGTATATAAAAATCTGCAACTTGCTTCCTGTCTTGGTGATAAAACAGCATACACATTGGGTTCATTTAAGGTCTAAGATTTAAATTTTACAAAAGCTAAAAAATAATACCAACAATCTCTGAATACCATTAAAAAAAGGCGTGCAGGTCACGGCTTCTAGTCAAGTCATCACAAAGAAGCAATCACGCATCCACGGAATAGTTTTTAGTTGGCGATTGATGTTCGGGGGTGTGACAATTAGCTAAAAGCTGATCAAAATCTCAAAATTGTGTGGAAGAGAAAAATGACTTCTACCATCCATTCAAATATTATCTCTTACGATGTTTTTTAGAAATATTATCTCTTTCGATTGGTGGTACCAAAACAAGGTCATAAGTCAACAACGTGAAGACGGGGTAAATACTTGGTGCACGTTACTCTTGTCGTAACTCAAATCGTTAAGTCAAGTTCTCCACCAAAAACGACAACTTGTTAAGTCAAGTCTCCGGAAGACAAAAAATTGCTAGTGAGGTCGATGTGGCCGCGGATTTTTTTTTAATATAAAATTTTACAATATCTTAAAACTTGAACTCCATTAAATACTCTAGTTTTTTGTTTCGTTAGACCAATTGATCTTTCGCCGTTAGTTTGATTGCTGTATTTAGTTATGATTATTTTTTTAATTTTTTTTCTTGTATCCGAGTCTTTTAGTAAGAATGACATTTTTTTAGAAGGAAAAAATGGAAAAGTTCTATGTGTGATATTACCGAGCTCGGAATCGCTAGAATTCCAAGAAAAGGAGTGGCACTTGTTAACTGTGGAAAATTGAGGGAAAAACTCATAAGTTTCCAAGGTTTGTCATATTCTACTTTGAAGTCCGGGTCTTAGTTAATTAGTCTCTATATTTTAAAAAAAAGAAAAATTATGTTCACGTCTCTGTAGTTTAGTTTTTCTCCCTCTCGGGTCCCTGGATTTTGAAAATCGTTTCTGACGTTCCCAAGTTTGGTTTTAAAAATTCTTGGGTCCCTAATGTCGGAATATGCCAATTTCTCCGGCGAACACCCACATGAAAAGACTAAAATACCTTTTTACTAAAAAAAAAAAACCCATCTTTCCCTTCTCCCTTCACCTTCTTCTACCTCCCACTTCATCTTCTTTCTCCTACTTTCAACTAAAACTTGAAGAACCCTAATTTTAAGATTAACTAAACCACACTTTGTTCATATGCCATCTAGGGAAGATCAATTTTTCATATGGTAATCAATTTTTTTCTTTTTTTACAAGGTAATGGACTTCTAAAATAGATTTGAATGATGGACACACTTTGGACTCCTAATTCAGACAACGGACTAGCCACAAACTTCCTCATCCAAAAAAGAACCCAAGAAATCAAAGTTTCCATCTTTAGCTCAAAGATTTAACCTTTTTCACAAAAACAAGAAACCAACGAGGACACGTTCAAGACCTTCTCCTTCAAGTCCTTCTCGACATCCGCCTCGACATCCACCAAGTCCTTCAAGTCCTTCTCGCCTCAACTTAAAAACCAACCTTCTCGCCTCTCCTTCAAGTCCTTCTCCTCCTCCTCCTCGACATCTGCCACGTCAGCCTCCGCCATCTACACCAACCTCGAGGACACGTTAAAGATGGGGAAGTTCCTGACCAATGAGGAGCTCCACAACCTCAAGACCCTCCAAGATTTCAACTTTAAGAGGAAATTCCCAACTGCGTCGATGTGGGTCCGGGTGATGAGAAAAAGCCAAATTCCTAAATTATGGACTCCATAAAGCAGAAATGGTCCCCTGCTGTTCTAATTGGAATTGAAATTTTTAGAATTAGAATTTTTTAAGTTTTGATTCTCTAATTAGTTTTGATTATTAATAACAAGATTTGGATTTGAAAGTTTTTGGTTGAAAGTGGGAGGAAGAAGATGAAGTGGGAGGTAGAAGAAGGCGAAGGGAGAAGGAAAAGAGAGTTTTTTTTTGTTTTTTAGTGAGAGAGTATTTTAATCTTTTCGGGTGGGTGTTTACCAAAGAGTTTCTAAAATTCCGGCGCCAGGGACCCGAGAGTTTCAGAAATAATTTTTGATTTATCCGATATTAAACAGGAGCTACGAGCAAATAGAAATCCTTTAAGGAGTATTAATACCGTAACATGAATCGTAAATGCATGGATATAATGTACCAAAAAATTCGCAGTATGTGAGCGTAATTTTTTCTTTAAAAAAATTGAACTTGTTAATCCTCTTAATCAATTTACATCTCAAATAATACATAAGATTACCAAAATACCTTTTCTCACTTTAAAACTCTAAAAAAACTACCCAGGAGATTTGAATCCATTACGTGGCCTAGATTGTGGGTTTGGCAAAATCTTGTAGCTCACAATCACATAGGTGTTGATGAACTTACCTTCCAAAGGTTCCAAACCTCATGGCCTTAATTTGAAAAGCGTACAATTATAGGGTACTTAAGTATACTTTTTCCTAAAAATAACCCTGTGATCTGTACCATCCCACCTACAAGCTTTCTTCTTTCGTGTTTTTTCTCTCTCTACATAATCGATTGGTTAAATATAAGCGTACAATACTCTTACGTAATTGATGTTTTGTGAAATGCCCCCAACTCAATTGATTTATTAAAAAAAATTGGTTAAAGTCCACTGTGATATCTTGTAGTTTCTTTTGCTTTGACACTGCTACTTTGTGGTTCTAATTTTTCTGCCTATACTGTTATTTCCTTTAGTTAAAACAGTTAATTAAATTCTGTGCCGTGTTTTCCCAATTCCCAGTTTAACTATTGCATTCTAAACCCTGCTTACCCTCAACATTTTCACGCAGCTGCCGCCTCACTCCCTCGACATTTGACGCCCTCCTGGCCTCCCCTCTATGGTGAGTGACAGAGAAGGACTGATTATGTACTTCTTTTGTATTATTTTGTCGATGTAATATACAGTCGAGTATTAACCCTTTATAAAAAATCGTTGATCAATATTTCCTCGCTCGAAGAATTTGAAAATTTTATTATCCGTGAATTTAGAACTACAAGGTTGGTGTGTACTACATAGATGATGATGTATGTTGATGTCAAGAACCAGTAAGCTAACTATAGTTGAGTGGTTGTCAATAAAAGAAAATTTTTGTCATCAATTGTGTGCCAAATTAGAAAACCAAAAGGTATTTAAGTGATTTTTAACCAATTTTACATCAAAATATTTTTTCAATTATTAACAGGTTTTAAAGTTTATGGTCCCACAACAAATGGAGATAAATCCCATAAAAAAAATTAGGCAATCTAAAATATAAAACTATAATTAAAAGAAAAGTCACACCCCTAAATGCCATATCGCTGGTGACAGATTCTAAAGTAAAGGCCCAGTAAACATACTTACTGGGCCCGCCCTATGCATGGTAATTGAATGCCGGCGCTCTCCTGCATTTTACCGGTTACATTTTCTCCAAAACAAGATACCTCTCCTTATAAAAAAATATTATTCAATCAATTACTTCTAATGAGTAGTTAGTATTCAATTTTGAATATCATAAAATAACGTGCATAGGCCCAAAGCTTAGAAATGATACTTATTTTGGGTTGGAATTACCGAGAATTGTGACATTATCTGAGTAGATTAATCGCGATGAAATTCTCCTCACCAAATTTCTACATTGTTATGCTTTCGTATTCGATTTGAGATTTATGATTAAAATAAAATAGGTAGTAGTCTTCGTACTTATTTTATAAATTGCTATCTTTTCTCTTCGCTTTCATGTTATTGTGTTTTCTCACTTTCATTTTATGCTATGGTGTTTTCTCAACTATGGCTCAATAATTATGCCGACCCTCCTTGTTTCGGCATAGGCTATGCATTTACTTTTGGTGTGCAGGGTTTTGAAACTTTAGTGTAACTGATGTGGGGGTCAGTCTGGTGGGTACTAGTTTATCACTGATTAGTTCTGATAGTCGTGTTTGTAGTACATTTGGCTCTGTACTTAAGGTACTTTTGGTATAAACATATTTGGTGCTCTTTTCGGAGATAATACAAATTTATTTATAAAAACAAGTCTATAGTATCTAAGCCTAGATCCTAGATTGAGAGCTACGATTCATACTCGATCTTAAATCATGCTATAAGGATCAATACCCAAACTCGCAAGATCCTCAAGTTCTGAACTATGGTTCAATAATTATAGGATCTCAAAATGAATTTGAATAACTTAGACATGGAAAAATGGCAAGGAAAGAAAAGACATTTAAATCAGATTTCTTAACTTATCTGTTAAAAAAAGATACAATAACTTACAAAGAAATAATGTACTCTACAAACTCTGCTCTTTGAAAGGAAGCGGTGAATAGTGAGATAGAGTCTATCTTTCACAATCATCTTAGGAACTAGTGGATCTACCTCCGGGTAGCAAACCACTAGGCCATAAGTGGATTTTTTTAATTAAAAAAATAAGATGAAGTTGGATGGTACATCTGGATGAGTACAAGCCTAGACTTGTAGTTAAAGGTTACAAGCAAACTGAGGGTGTTGATTATTTTAACATGTATGTTCATGTTTCGAGGAAAACCTCTATAAGGTTAGTCAAAGCATTTGCAAATTTTTTTGACCTAGAGATCCATCAAAAAGACGTAGAAACGACCTTCGTTAATGAAGATTTGGAAGAAAAAATTACATAGAACAGTCCAAAGGATTTTCGGAATTTGGAAGCCAAAGAGGACTAGGGATGGCAATTTGATGTGTGTCTAAAATACGCATTAAATGCATAGGATTTCGAGTCATTATTGCATGTTTGTCTTTAGTTTAGTATTGTTTTAGTAAACATTTGAGTTTTGGGTGACTAATAAGTTCTTTGTGCTAAATTGTAGGAAAAGAGGCAAATTTGGAAAGAATTATACTTGGAGAAGAAGTCTGGCAGGGACAGCTGAATTGGAAGGGTATTTCGGTCAACTTTGGAGCCAAATAAGAGGATGCATATTTGATAGACAATTGAAGATATTTCTTTCCTCTTTCCGTGCATATAAAGAACGCCTAAATCGGATATCGGAAGAGGAAGTTATGACCAAAATACTGAAGGCTGGTCTGGCAGAATATTATCAGTGAATATTCGGGACAATATTATAAATTCGGTTTCTGCATCGCGGAAGACTCTCGAAATGGCTTCTCTAGGTTTTTACACTTAGGAGGGCTTATATATAACCCTCTAGACTTATTTTAGACAGAATTACTCATTCCAGAGAACAAACCCTATTTTTATTTTGTCTTTGCCAAGACCATGAGGAACTAAACCTCTAGGTTGATTCGAGGGAGGAGACCAAGGTTTTGGTTGTGAGGATCTTGGCTATTCAATTTAATTCAGTAGTATTTACTTATTCCTTGTGCTTATTATTGTTCTTGAATAGTTTTGCGATTGTGAATTTTTTCTAGAACTGATTTGCCATTGATTCTTGATTAGCGATTGCAGTTAGGAATTGAACTAGGAGTAAGGTTAATTCAGCGAGGAACGCTCGTTACCAAACTAATTAACTAGGAATAAGTAAGGCTAGTTTGTAGATACCAAGATTTTGAGTATAATCGCTAGGAGTAGGAACATCTATTCTTAATGCTATTATCTTATAGAATAGTAATCGGTCGATATTCTGTCTATTAGGTGATAAACAACTAGTTAGGCGGTCGTTTGGCTAGTTGATTGTTGGATGTTTGTGGTCTCTTTGCGGTTGCGGGAGATTTACACATACTTGCTACATGTTTAGATTATCTTTTGTGATCCAGTGATCAACCAACGTGTCGTGGTACTCCGATCTCGAATCTGCCGCTTTTCTCTTATTGATTTCACTACTTCTACTTTCTTTTGTGTTCGTTGATTTCGTACAACTTTGAATCCCACAAAACTCCCCTTTTTACTTTTGTGTTATTAGTTAGATTAATTGAGTATTCGACCCTCCTTGGATCCGACTCGGTATTTCCACTTTCTTGCTACTAATTAGTGAGCCGTGAATATCGGTTTATTTTGAGGGGCCTCGACTCGCTCGTCAAAATTTGCCTAAAGAACGAGTTAACATACAGAGTCAGATCAATCAAATAAATCGAAACCTCCCCGGCAACGACGCCAAATTTTGACGAGCGTGTCGAGGCCCCTCAAAATAAACCGATATTCACGGCTCACTAATTAGTAGCAAGAAAGTGGAAATACCGAGTCGGATCCAAGGAGGGTCGAATACTCAATTAATCTAAATAATAACACAAAAGTAAAAAGGGGAGTTTTGTGGGATTCAAAGTTGTACGAAATCAACGAACACAAAAGAAAGTAGAAGTAGTGAAATCAATAAGAGAAAAGTGGCAGATTCGAGATCGGAGTACCACGACAGGTTGGTTGATCAGTGGATCACAAAAGATAATCTAACACATGTAGCAAGTAGGTGTAAATCTCCCGCAACTGCAAAGAGACCACAAACATCCAACAATCAACTAGCCAAACGACCGCCTAACTAGTTGTTTATCACTTAATAGACAGAATATCGACCGTTTACTATTCTATAAGATAATAGCATTAAGAATAGATGTTCCTACTCCTAGCGATTATACTCAAAATCTTGGTATCTACAAACTAGCCTTACTTATTCCTAGTTAATTAGTTTGGTAACGACCGTTCCTCGCTGAATTAACCTTGCTCCTAGTTCAATTCCTAACTGCAATCGCTAATCAAGAATCAATGGCAAATCAGTTCTAGAATAAATTCACAACCGCAAAACTATTCAAGAACAATAATAAGCACAAGGAATAAGTAAATACTACTGAATTAAATTGAATAGCCAAGATCCTCACAACCAAAATCTGGGTCTCCTCCTTCGAATCAACCTAGAGGTTTAGTTCCTCATGGTCTTGGCAAAGACAAAATAAAAATAGGATTTGTTCTCTGGAATGAATAATTCCGTCTAAAATAAGTCTAGAGGGTTATATATAAGCCCTCCTAAGTGTAAAAACCTAGAGAAGCCGTTTCGAGAGTGTTCCGCGATGCAGAAACCGAATTTCTAATATTGTCCCGAATATTCGCTGATAATATTCTGCCAGACCAGCCTTCAGTATTTTGGTCATAACTTCCTCTTCCGATATCCGATTTAGGCATTCTTTATATGCACGGAAAGAGAAAAGAAATATCTTCAATTGTCTATCAAATACGCATTCTCTGATTCGGCTCCAAAGTTGACCGAAATACCCTTCCAAATTAGCTGTCCCTGCCAGACTTCTTCTCCAAGTATAATTCTTTCCAAATTTGCCTCTTTTTCTACAATTTAGCACAAAGAACTTATTAGTCACCCAAAACTCAAATTTTTACTAAAACGATACTAAATTAAAAACAAATATGCAATAATGACTCGAAATCCTATGCGTTTAATGCGTGTTTTAGATACACATCACAATTAGACCCTTACCCTGAGGGTCTACCTTCATCCAGACCCGTTGACTTTGATCGGGTTTAGACCCTGATCCTGTCCGGATTCTGATATTTTAAAAGGATAAGGACATGGGTATGGATCTATAGGATCCTGCCCTGATCCTATCAGAATTTTTTAAATTAATATTAAAATAATATATATGTATATTAATTATTAGACATAATACCAAATTTTCAATTTTTTTGGTAGGTAAATATTCTTTATTAAAACGAAAGTTCAAAACAGAGGAAGCAAAAAAAAAAGACAAGATACAGGGCCCGATATTTATATCAGTTACTGTTGGATTTGAATGACAATCAAAGCAAAGGAAGCCCAATGTGGGAAGGCCCAAAGAGAGAAAGCCCAAAGTAGAATAGTCCAAAAGTGGGGGTACACTTCTTGTCCCACATCGAAAGTGGAAGGAAGAAAATCTCACTTTATAAGGAGTTATTCCTTGTTAGATAGGAACTAAGTATTCCACCTGGAGTGCTGTCCAAGGCCAATTGTGAGGATGGTGCGAAGCATGCGCATTGGACGCAGATCGCAATGGGTATTTTGTGGCGCACTTGGTACTTCGCACGTACGCATTGTCGCAAGGAGCTGGAGGAGCTTTGAAGTTTTGCCGAAACCCGAAGACCACTCGTACACATTCGGGGACCTGCGCAGGGACACGAGGAGGTGCGAAAGGCTGGGCAATTCTGGAAGACTCCAGATTGCTCGAAGGGGTACCTCACCGAAGAGCCACGAGCAAACTGTCTGGCCGAAGAGGTGCCTGAAGGGCAGCCTGCCTGCTGGACGAAAGGGTGCGTCTCCTCAGAATTACCTCGTGCCCCCTCCCATCTAGAGCCTATAAATAGGCCTCTCCCCCTCATTTGTAAATCAATCCATTACTCATTGCATAACATCTCTCTTTAGCAATAGTAGTTTCTCTCTCTCTCTTGAAAGTTTCGAGTATCCAGCGGTTCACTGAAGCTTCGAGAATTGTTGTGCTACGATCTTGGAAGTAACTAGTTGTTGTATCCTGGGGACGATTGTCGTAGCCCGTGAGCACTGAATACGGGGCAATCTTGTCTTACAGAAAAAGAGTGAAACTCTTGCCTCGACTTAGATCATAATCAAGTACACCATCATCCGGACAAACAACAGTTACAACCCCACCCGACCAAAATGTTCCATCAACTTCAAGAGGTGAAGAAGAGGGACCTATAAATCTTTGTAGGCAATCAAGAAAGTGAGCAGTGAATGATCGAGGCATCCGTCCAAAGGATCCACTCTTGTACATTAAAGAGCACATAATGCAGGAGAACCTTATTATCGCACCTCGCTTCATTGAAGATAATACAATTATGAAGCAGCCACAGGTCTCAAGCAATAGCAGCGAAAATCACAAACCAAATTCTCAATTTTAACTTACCCAACTTCAACTTTTTTTTGGATTTACTTTTTTGGTTTCTTTGTATTGATATGTTTAATGAATGAAAATGTCTCATTGCTATTTAAAAACTATCAAAAGATATTTTAATTTTTTAAAATTAAATATTTAAAAAAAATACGGACCCGCGGGTCACCCTGATCCTGCCCGATTGTTTAGGACCCAGATCCTGCCCGAATCTTTATTTTTAAAGAAGATAAGGATAAGGATTTGGGTCCACCATTTAAAAAGAGGATAAGAATATGGGTCATATAAATCCTACCCAGATTCTGCCCATTGTCATCCCTAAAGAGGAAAGAACAGGAGGGGAGGTGTGGGGTCGGCCTTTTTTAAGATGCCTTTTGTAGGGATGGCAATTAGACCCTTACCCTGAGGGTCTACCCTGATCCAGACCCGAAGGGTCCAAGACCCGTTGACTTTGACCGGGTCTAGACCCTGATCCTGCCCGGATCCTGATATTTTAAAAGGATAAGGGCATGAATATGGATCTATAGGATCCTGCCCTGATCCTATCCGAATTTTTTAATTAATATTAAAATAATATAAATGTATATTAATTATTAGACATAATATCAAATTCTCAATTTTTTGGTAGGTAAATATTTTTTATTAAAACGAAAGTTCAAAATAGAGCAAGCGCAAAAATAAAGACAAGATACATGGGCCCGATATTTATATCAGTTACAGTTCTACCCCCGATCAAAACGTTCATTCAACCTCAAGAGGTGAAGAAGAGGAACCTATAAATCCTCATACGCAATCAAGAAAGTGAGAAACGATTTATTGTGAATGATCGAGGCATCCGTCCAAAGGATCCACTCTTTGTATTGATATATTTAATGAATGAAAATGTCCCATTGTTATTTAAAAATTATCAAAAGATAATTTAATTTTTAAAAATTATATATTTTTGAAAAAAAATACGGACCCGCGGGTCGCCCTGATCCTGCCCGGTTTTTTAGGACCCAGATCCTGTCCGAATCCTTATTTTTAAAAAGGATAAGGATAAGGATCTTGGTCCACTATTAAAAAATAGGGTAAGGATCTAGATCTTATGGATCCTACCCAGATCTTGCCCATTGCCATCCCTAGCCTTTTGAAATGCAAGAGAAGGATCCCAATTGCTAAATAATCATTATAACTCAATTAGAAATTACAAATCCAATCCTCAAAATGCATTTATTTTTTAACGCCTTTTTGTATAATTCAAGTCTATCCAAATTAGCCAAATGCGGGACAAATCGGGTCTATCAAGTGGGTCCAATTCCCCTTCCATGCAAGTCCTTGTGTATATGATATAAATAAATAAGGGGTTTTCTTTAAATTATTCACAAATTCATTCTCAGTCCGGTTCTAAAATTACTAAGGACAGACACAGGAGGGAATTAAGATAACAGAGATTATCTAAAACAACTTCTCTATTTCCTCAAAGGAGAAGTCTTCCCTAGATATTTTTTCTAAATATTATAGTGATCAAAAATGAAAATTCAATTGGGATATATTTTGTTTATATTAATCAGAATTATATACATGTTTTACAGTAAATTCGTTGTACAATTATCCATCACGTTTCGCGATCACCTCGCTTGGATCTCATTCTTTTCTGAATTGGTGATTTTTTTCGATTTGTATAGGACAGGTATATTTTGTGACGATAGATTTTAGTTGTTGGTCAATGGAATATTTTGGTACTATTATTGGTGTAAGAACCGAAAAATAAAATAGAAAATTTATTATAAACTCGGATATTAGAGAGAAACTTTTCAGCTGAACCCTAACTTGAACCCTAGATTGACTTTAACCCTATAAAAACAATAGGCTGGGTGAAAATGGAAAATCGGACACCGAGCAAGAAGAAGGCGGAAACGGAATAGGACGACTGACAAAAACGAGAAAGTAGAGCGAGTTATTGCCTTGAGAAGGGAACTGCTAACCAGAAGATAAGTTCGAACCTCGTCTTGCTATAAATTTGGGTTGCTCCGTTTCTGATTTTGGTATTGTGCGATTACTTTACAGAATTATACTACACAGCTAAAAGTATTATATTACACGGATTTGGAGTAACCGATTCTCATATATATTAATTGGTGTTTGCTGTGGTTGTATATGATTGTGGGGGTATTTGATTGTGGGGTATATGATTGTGCCTGATCTGATTTCATGGTTTCGTCGAAGTAGATGACAAAGCCTCCTCCGATGACTAAGTCTACACCTAATTTTCGTGATTCTCTCCCACGTGATCACGAAGTCCAGCTGCCAACTACATGCAATTTCTTGCTCCATAATCTACGATTTGGCTCCTTCAAGTCAGTTGGAGAAGATTGCGGTACTACCTCCACACTTGCTCAGTTACAACGTGTAATTAATTAGTTAGTAGTGAAACCTAGAATATAGCTAATTAGTTCAGCTCTAGTATTATAAATTGTAATCTTCTCGAAACAGTTTACGAGAGAATTTCAAGGAGACAATTACTCCTACTCTCCACTTCCACTCTATCAATTATCTTTCATAAAAAATTTTCAGTAGACGATGACTACTGCTTGCATTATTTTTATATATACCACGATAGCTACTGCTTGTTATATATATAGATATATAATGATGGTTTCATGGTTTCATGCGTTATATATATAAATATATATATATATATATATATATATTACTGTTCCCATATGAAGTGGTAAAAGCTATACTTGTTAGTGTACACAAATTTCTATTTGGATCGTATGTGTTCAATAATCTAGTCTCTATGAATTCTCGTGTGAAACTATGGTTTCGTTCTGTTTGGGCATTGTGGTTTGTGCTCTATTCTATTCTGTGTTTTGTTCGATTTGAGAATTTGTTTCTGTTCTGTCGTTTTTGTCCGTAGGTATTTGGTTTTGTATGTATTATGCTACATTCGTATTCTGTCAGTATTCGAGTATGTATGTATTCTGGCTGTAGGTATTCTGTTAGTATAGGCCTTGCTCTGTCAGTGTGTATCATGTTCTGTATTGTGATGGTATGTTTGATCTTTATGTATGCCTGCACACAACCTGTAAGTTCTTTTTCGTATTCTGATTGAATGATCTGACTATATTCGTATTATCTTATGGATTATCCCTATGCTACCGTGTCCGAGGGTATTCTGTATGGATTCCATACCCTACGCAAGCATAGGAGATATTTGTGCCCTGTGGTGAGAACTTTTTTCTACTTCTGGATCATAAAGCAGAAAGGATGTCTGCTGTGCCCCACACGATCCCGATAGTTTCGTCTGATATGATGTTGTGTGTTCAATGCGTGTTATGATTTTTGTGTTTCTGGTTGCCATGCTATCATGTGTTAAACTGAGTTTGATTTATTCTCATCAAAATATGCTACTTGTTTTAGATATGTCAAGGAAAAATGGGGAATGAGAACTAGACTCAAGAGCATGCATCCGTAGGCATTTTATTTAGAATTTAAGATATTTTAATATGGTGTTTATGACACTTATTGGGAGACTTTAATGAATATTGAATCCCTCTATTGCGTTTTGATAAATAAATGAACCTTACAGAGATATTTACTCCGTGGTAGTTGACATGCCTAATTTTTGGGCGTGAAAATTGGCGTCTCTTAATAATAGCGACCATAATTTAGATCTACAGATTAATCATTTAATTTGAAAAATATCAAAAATTAATAAAATTAAATTGTCATAATTAATCAATTATTTAAACTTCGTAAACTTATATTTATTTTGACATGACAAATTTTACGTCCTTTTCTCTGACTCATTGTTCCATTTTCTTTTGACAAATCTTTCCCCCGTTGCTATCTAATTCCTGAGGTCCGAAAAATAACATTCTCTTTCCCTTTTTGGTCTTTACTCTTTTTTCCCACCCATCACATAAAACTAAATAGAAATCAATGATTGATCAATAACAGTTATAATAAAATATGCAATTATTTTTTTTTCCATTCTGACAAAAATTAATTTTTTTCCCAAAATTGCATCATGTTCGAATCTGAATTGCATCATTTAATGTTTGCATCATTTTTTTTATCGTATAAATAAAAAAATGTTTTTCCTTTTTAGCTGATTGTTATGATTAACATATGACTCCCAATTTTCTTCTTTAAGTAACAGTTTTAAAAAAATTTCAAATAAGAATGACATCCACTTTTTGCATTTTCTGAGTTTTGTTTCGTTTTTAACATAAATGGCTTTTCTTTTTTAAAACTACATGAACGCTCATTGCTGACTTTATAGATAAATTTTTTGAATGGAAGCAAAGTTCTATCAATAAATATTTAATATTGTTATGTTTTAATAGTTCGTACTCAAGATTATTAGTTAAGTTAAAATAATTGTATTGCTCGTTGATCTAAGAGTTTGTTGGTAGATTGGATTTTGATCTTCTTTTTTGGTATAATCTGATTTTTTATTTTACCTTATCTTGTAGTGCAAATCTGATGTGCATGTGCTCTTATGTTATTTTTATTTTCCTGTACTTTTTAATATAGAATAGAAATTCAACTGTTACACATATAGTCATAGCAAAGGTCAGCATGAAATATAAACGTTTAGCATATAAAGATCAAATTTTATTTGGGATGGTTCTAAAGATTCAAAACTTGGAAGACAATGAAAGAGAAGAACTCGCTCTTTATCTTTATTGGTTCAAAGCTTTCTCGAAAATGGTAGCTGGGTTTTCCATTAGTTACACGATAAGATCATGGAAGAGTACTCAAAGAGCATTAAATGGTTGTTGAAATTTTGAGGATTGGTAAACGCTATTGTATGCTTCATTTCTACATCTTTTGTTTTACTATGACATCATATCTGCTGTATTTTCGTGGCCAACCCGGAGTGTAACCCCTATATTCGTTCTAGCTGAATTTTGATTTTTTATTACTCGAATTAACTCTCGTGAATTAACATTTGTGATTACTTCCAATCTTTACTTGAAGTGGCTTAGTTCATCATATTTTTAGTTAATTAATTGTCAATGCACTAATGTGTGTGTTGAACTGGATACACTAAGGGAAGATGAATGCTCCTAATGATTAGTCAAATTTCCTAAGGGAATAATCTGGCATCAATGGCTCATCTTCGGGTGAGCGAAAAATTTCCCGGAACAAGAAGTACCATGGACACACTCCTAACTAAATCCAGGAGCTTAAGACGTATGATCATTTTCTCTTCTTGCCTAATAGTATGTTGGAATTTAGTAGTGTATTATGGTTTGAAAATATATAAAACGTAAAGTAAGAGTTGCTTACTACCACATTTTAAGCAAAGTATAAAATACCATCTTCTTCAATGTGGGGGACTTCAGATTGAACTCTGGACGAGGCCACATCAAGCTGTGTTCCCTTAAACTCTTATTATCCGCATATACGCTTCAGGCCTCCAAGGGTAAGAGAGTTTCTAAGGTACAAAGTCTAATCATGTGAACAATAGGAAGCACTACTAAACAATCTTCGAACCTTTGATGGTGCAAAACTCTAATCTATACAAGAATGAGAATGCTATGCTCCAAGGGGGAGAGAGGAGAATGAAACTCTATTTGAGTTTGATGTCTTCAAATGAGAGGAGGCGATCCCCTTTTATCATGGTCAATAAATGAACATTTACATCCATTAATGCCCCCTATTAACCACGGTCAATAAATGAATGGTTACAAGAGTCATAAATCTCAAATTCATGACGGCTAATAAAACCGTATCACTTCAAAGCCATTTTTTATTCACATCGAGAATTAATTTTTTGCAAATATCATTTATCGTTACGAAACTTTCTCAACAAGTTTCGCATTGATCTCATAGACACTCAAAACTAAGTGGTGTGACCCACATTACAATTAGCTCAAAGTTTCTAAGATATTATATTTAATTAGAATTCTCTTTCTAACTAACCTCTTAGTCTCAAGTCCAACATATACTTTTGTTTGGCCAACCTCTTCGTTAGGTTAAAAATTCAATTCTCCAAAAATAGTATTGGTAGTTGTACTGATAGTTCAATTTTTGTATGTCTTGTGCTATCCAGACAATTGCCCTTTTAGGTGTTTAAATTTATCTTGTCTTCAATCTTAAAGGATCTTGTTGGTCTTCTTATGTTATAGTTTTTTCAAAGAGTGTTCGCATCCTCATGAGAAGCAAAGAGTTGCATTTAGTAGGAAGCTTGGCATGGAAATCAGACAGGTCAAGTTATGATTTCAAAACAATAGGACTTAATTGAAGGTGGTCTTGCTTAATTGATCTTTTGTTAGTTTCTTTGATTGAAATAATTTTTTTTTTGGTTTCGTTGTCAGGTCCATATGAGAAGCTACGGGCTGAGAATGAGCTTTTGAAACACACATATGCTAATGCCCTTATCCACAGCTGTGGTGGTACTACGTTGCGTGCTTCTCTGTCGTTTGAGCACGAACAACTGTGGACTGAAAATGTGCAGCTGAATCATGAACTGCAAAAAGTCAGCTCTCTCATCATAGGCCAGCCATCTTCCTCCCATCAGAAGCTCAACATTGAATCTTGCTTTAATGACAAGATTGCATCGATGCTTGTGTGGGGGGATCAAAGACCTGATCCCGTAGCTTAGATCAGTCTTTTTCAAGTTAATGAACCAATAAAAATTTATTGTGATAATCAAATTGTATAGCATACATGAAATGAAAAAATATATTGAAATTGATTGTCGTTTTGTGGCACAATGACAAAAATTAATATTTTTCTTATTGTCTTGTGAAGATATGTGCATAGGATCCATATAAAAGCAGGTTGATTCTTTGCCTATTGTTATTCTCGCACGATCCTAATTTCATCACACGATGATTAAGTCAAAGTTCGTGCAAACTTCGCCTCGATGAGTCATATTGGAGGGAACTTATTGAGAATCCTACATTACTAATTATAAGAGTGTTGAAAACCAACCAACTCATGCCTTAATGTTTTGGCTTGGATATAGAGATTCTAAATTCTTTTCTAAATATTTATAATCATAAAGAAATTCTATGAGAGATTATTTTAAAGATATTATCACAATATTATCTGATTTAATTTTCATATTTATCTATCCTAGTCAACTATTTAATTAATAAGTAAGTAATCCATATGTCAATAGGAGATTAGTGGGTCTATATCAAGTCACATTATGACTTGGTATAGAAGGTGCACCATAGAATTTCTCCAATTATACGGTGTTCTCTCTCCGAGAAACTTGGTTACATATTTTGTATTTTACATCTGGCTAACGATATTCAATTTGAATTTATTTACCTTCCATATATACAATTCAAAAAGCAACAACTACCATATATAGAATTTTTATTTTTTAAATATTTTATCTCTTTTTTAAAAGAGTTCTAAATTAATTTTCTTTTACCGAAAAATTTATCAGATTCAAAATGATTAATATTGTTATAAGATGTGGCTAATTGATACTAGACTTACCTGTGTTGCCTTTTTAAAGAACTGTTTTCGACCAAAATTCTACTTTGGCGTATCTCTAATCACCAACAAATTCGTAAATCAGTTGCTAAATAATGATTATAAATTATTAGAAATTATAAATTCAATCCTGAAAATGCATTTATATTTATCATTTTTTAGTATAATTCAAATCTAATCCAAATAAATCAACTGCGAGCCAAATCGGGTGGATCCCACTCCCCTTCCATTTAAGTCCTTGTGTTAAGTATTTTCTGCCGTCCAGAATGTCTTCTTCAGTGGCTATGGTTTGGGTGAAATTAACAAGGTTAAGTCCAGAGCATTTTCACTCGCCGATCATTCTGGGCTTGGCTAAGGCCATTGGAAATCTGCGAATTAATTATGATGTGTTAAATAGAAATTATGGTCATGTTGTGCGGATATTGGTAGAGGTTGATTTGGCAAAGGGTCTGCATGAGAGAGTTATGCTTGAGAGACCTGGGAATAACTCTTGCGTCGGAGTGTCATATGAGAAGTTGCCGAATTTCTGTTCACTGTGCAAGATTATTGGACATGCATTACCTAGTTGTAGAAAGGCGCAAGCGGGTAAGACGGTGACGTCTACGTCTAGGGGCAGGAAGATGCAGCAGTGGCTAAGGCTCGGGTAAACTGTCGTGAGCCTCAGACAAGAGGATAGAGGGTAAGGCCAGCAAACTTGCAGGGATCTCTAAATTGTAAGGCAAGGGTTAGGAGATTGTTGCAGGGGGTGAGAGTATCGGGCCCCAAACACGAAATTGGGGGATGACAGAGTGGGGGGTGGTTCCCAAGAGGTGGCAGCGATTGGTACATCGAATGCATTCGCTTTGCTAGGTGAGGCAGAGGACGATTCAGTGGGAGTTGCCCTCTATCAGGGTTTGGAGTAACGACTAGTGTTGTCAAGTGATGTGGAGTATGACCGAGATCGAGATGGGGAATCACAAATGGAGATCCTAGAACCAAAAAAAGGTGGCACGAGTTTTAAAGGATGCATCAGAAGGGGCAGCAATAACGGGTGCAGGTGGAGCTGGTTTGAAGCGATCTGTTTCAGAGAACGTGGATGAGTATGGTACTGCGAGCTATCGATTGTGGAGGATCAGAGTAACATGGGTCAGAGGAAAAATAATGTTCAGTCAGCATTACCTTTGTGTCGGAGGAGGAGGTGGGGGCAGTCATAAATGGGGATAATTTGGTGGAGCATGCTCATTCAGATTTGGTGACAGAAGGGGAGCCTGAGCAGGACTTGCCATTGGTGCCATATCACGAGGCGATGGGTAGTGCTGCTTTCACGAGCCTATTAAGCTAACAAGGTGTTATTCATGATGGGGCCAGCTTCTTAGGGTGTTTAGCTACTAAATGAGTGTGCCGTCGAGGATTCTGTCGAAGATGATGTTAAGAGGATAATGTTGATACTTCCAAGTCAGAAGTGAGTGACCTAGTATCTTCAAAGAGGAGTAGCCCACTAAAACGCCAAAGCAAGCAGATAACAGAAAATTAATGAGAATACATATGTCTTGTAAGAAATATTCTACCTAGTATCTTGGAAGACTTCCTATCGACCCGCTTATAGATTAGCTAGCGGATTAGAAAATTATGTCAATCTGGGAGATTGTGCGACGAGCACGCATTTGATGCTAGAAGGGAGCTGGCCATCTCGTGGCGTGATGTAGTGATGGTGACGAGAAGGGACAAAAGCCAATATCCCCTTTGTAGCGAGTACTTGGGTCGCTGCGGCCATTTAGTTAATGACTTGCTCTCTACTGGCCACTTCGAGGATAGTGTGATTTGGTCGTTGCCATCAATTTCTATTTGGGTTTTTTTTCTTTTTTCCGCTTAAAACGTTTTTTATTTAGGTATTTTTTTTTACAGGTTTAGCAGCTTAATATAATTTGTGCTTTTTTCTGTTGTTGGTTTTTTCCGTTAGATTTTAAAGCGACAGAGAAACTGCGGCTACAATTTCATAGGTTCTTGTGTGAGGGAGTGGTTTGGTACCTCCTTTGGGTACTCAGATATGGAATTTGTAGTATATAGGTCGCTATTTGGGTACCTCCTTCAATGGGGACCGGATTTGGTCCTGGAGGCCAAATCCAGCACGGTGCTGGAGGATTTTTATTGAAGGACACGCGAGGACTATTTTGCAAAAATGCAGAAATACAGGGGTGCAAAATAAAAAAAGTCCACAACTATTGAATCATAACTGGATAAACTATTGAATCGTAACTGAGTAAACTATTGAATTGTAACTGAGTAAACCATTGAATCGTAACTGGGTAACTGGGACGGACCCCGATTTATCCGGGACGGAAAAAAACGGACCATTGAATCATAACTAGGTAGACCATTGAATCATAATTAAGTGAACCATTGAATCATAACTAAATCAACCATTGAATCGTCCAGGACGGTCCTGGTTGGATTTGGCCTTCCAGGACCAAATCCGCTCCCCCTTCAATGAGGTTTATATTGCTCTTGACTAATTGCAGATAGCTTAAGTATGAATATCCATCTGAGATTTAGTTTTCATTAAATATTTTATTTTTTTTCTTTCCTTTTGATTAATAAATCTAGCTATTTATTTAAAATATCAATCGGGATAAATATCAACCAGTCTAGATTTATTTTCCAAATATCCGGATTTTTTTTCTGGTACTGGAGAAAGATGCCAATCGAACAAACATTCGGAGCAAAGGAGAAAATAAAAGGTAAAGAAAGCTGACGGCACCACATTTGTCCCTACCCATTACATAGAGACACCGATCGGAGCGGCAACAATAAGGACCACTTTCGCGTTTTATAGTTATCTTTATGGAGTTTAGCAAATTTTAAGAGTACTCATGTTTATAATTGGTTACCAATAATTTAAATAGTCATACAAACAAAAAAATCTATTAAAACAATCATCTCTCGTATTAAATGTTATATCGTTACACTGCAAACATCTAAAAAAGCGAACGCAAAGGGTTTTTAATATTTTGGCTGAGGTCTCGTATTAAATGTTATTTTGGCTTGCGGCGGTAACGTGGGACATTTACGGCCATAGTAATTGTACAATTTTTGAAAAGTAAAATATGATCGTTCTCGCATTACATTCTACATTGAACTTAAAAATAAATATTTTATTCGGGCACTGCTTTCATGTTTTGTAATGAAGACTTGGTCCTCTGCATAGAATCGATACGTGACAGGGAAAGAAATTAGATACCCCTTTTTTTCATTCAGGTGCTATTGTTACATCTCTTATGTAACCTTCTATGAGAAGTTAGGCCTAAACGTAATCTGTAATATTTACCGCTTAGGGCTTCATTGTTGCTGTACAGCGTATATATAGACATGTACATACAAGGTAGACCTAGATACACTAGATACATTTCCTTGTTAGATTTCTAGTCCACACGGACTTTACATATTAGAATATCATAATAGGACTCTATTCCTAAATTGATTTCCTTGCCTTAAGCGTCCGCAGACACATGGACTTCTACACTCCCCCTCAAGTTGGAACGTGTAAGTTGACGACACCCAACTTGCCAAGTAATATTCGGAAACGCTCCTTCCCAAGAGCGTTGGTGAAGATATCGACAAGTTGATCGCGTGTTTGAACTTTCCGCGGTTCAATCTCTTGGGACTGTATGTGCTCGCAGACGAAATAGCAATCCATTTCTACATGTTTTGTTCTTTCATGATAGACTGCATTCATCGCTATATGTAATGCAGCTTGATTATCACAATAGAGCGGGGTAGGCCTAACTTGACGCATCTGCAACTCCCATAGCAACCACCTCAACCAAATCACTTCGCTCACAGTTGTTGCCATGGCCCGATACTCGGCTTCAGCTGATGACTGGGCCATAACTGATTGCTTCTTACTACGCCAAGACACCGGAGAACCTCCCAACGTAATAAAATACCCCGTGCGGGAACGTCGGGTTGTTGGACAGCCTCCCCAGTCTGCATCACAATAAGCTGTGAGCATTGTACCACCACCCTCTCGAAGAAGAATACCTTGTCCGGCTGTCTCTTTGAGATATTCCACCACTCTATCCACAGCAAGTCAATGCTCCTCTCGTGGCGAATCAACAAATAGACTTAGTATCCCAACAGCATATGACAGATCAGGCCTTGTTACTGTTTAGTACATTAGCCTCCCAATCAATCGTCGGTATCGAGTCGGATCCTCCACTTCTTGGCCTACATTTGCTGCCAATTTGTGATTTTGATCTATTGGGAAAGTAGCCGGTTTGCTTGCTTCCTTCTTGCACTCCTTCAGAATGTCAAGAGTATATTTTCTTTGACTCAACACGAGCCCCTCCGAGGTCCTTGCAGCTTCAATCCCCAAGAAATATTTCAGGGGCCCAAGTCCTTGATGCCGAATTTTGCATTCAAGTGTTCCTTGACCGATTGAATCTTCCATTTATCCTTGCCTGCAAGTATTACATCATCAACATAGATTAGAGCCATCACTGTCTTTCCTTGATTTTGATATATGAAGAGCGAATGACTAGCTCTAGATTGATCGAACCCCTTTTCTAGCAATGTTCGTGTGAACTTGCTATACCAATTTCTTGAGGCTTGCTTCAGTCTATACAACAATTTTCTCAGACGACATACTCTATTATCTCCAGCTTTCGAAAACCCTTGTAGAATTTTCAAGTATACCTCCTCATGCAGATCGCCATGTAGAAAAGCATTGTTCACATTAAGCTGGTGGATTAGCCAGTTTTCCTTTACGGCCACAGCAACTAGACACCTTAATGTAACAAACTTTGCAACGGGGGCAAATGTCTCATAAAAGTCGACTCCTTCCACTTGAGTAAAGCCACGCGCAACGAGTCTCGCTTTGTAGCGCTCCACTTCTCCATTTGGTTTGAATTTTACCTTGTAGACCCACTTTGAATCTACAACTCGCTTGCCTTTCGGAAGCTCTTGTAATGTCCACGTCCCATTCTCCTCGAGGGCTTGGACTTCTTGTAATATTGCCTCTCTCCAATGCTTGGATTTAATAGCTTTTGAGAAGCTGCGGGGTTCATCATGCGAGGCTATGGCTGCCAATAGTGCCTTGTATGGACCTGTAAAACGATCATCACTCACATAGCATGAGATGGGATATACCACAGAGTTACCTGAAGGTCGAGCAGGCTGTTGTGATGTATCTGAGATGGAGGGTGGCAAAGTAGTCATGGAGGGTGGCAACTCGACCTCATATTCTTGCAAATGCGATGGTGGTCGTCGAGTCCGCTGTGGTCTATTGTTCCCCATCTCATCCCCTCCATTAGTGCCCTCAGACAAGTGCGACAAAGCCTCCTCAATAGGACCAATTGGTTCAGGCTCTATCATAATATCTTCTAGAACAACTGCCCGCTCCTCAACCCTTGGTTGCTCTATGACTCGGGGTACCATTAACACATCATCATCCACTCCAATTCTCACAGGACAATCGGGCACATTGCTCACTGAATATTCCTTGAACGGAAACACATCTTCGACAAAAATAACATCACGTGAAGTGTGAATGGTCCCGTCTTCCAAGTCGTATACTCTATATCCTTTCTTGCCTGAAGGATATCCGATGAACATGCCTCTCCTCTCTCTGTCGCCAAACTTATCAGAGGTCGGACGATGTACATACGCCAAACAACCAAATGTGTGCAGGTAATTATAGTTCGCTGGATCCCCAAACAATACTTCATAGGGAGTTTTGTCCTGGATCACCTTTGATGGCATTCGATTGATCAGATGAGCAGCAGTTAAGATGCATTCCCCCCAGAATTCAATTGGAAGCCCAGCTTGGAATCTCAAGGCGCGAGCCGTATCCAGAATATGTCGATGTTTTCTTTCAACCACTCCATTCTGTTGGGGTGTATTTACACACGATGTCTGCAAAAGAATCCCATGTTCCTCATAATAGCGCATCATGTCATGCGACTGGAACTCAGCTCCATTGTCATTACGAATCTGTTTAATTTTTAAACCAAATTGGTTATGGACCATTGAACAAAAAATACACAGTAGGTTCCCAACTTCACTCTTGTTCTTCATCAGGTAAACCCACACACCTCTATTATAATCATCAACCACAGTGAGAAAAAATCGTGCTCCAGTCAGAGAGCTACTACGATAAGGACCCCAAATATCACAATGTAGCATCTCAAAACAACGAATACTCTTTATTGAACTATCTGAAAATGGAAGTCTAGTTTGTTTTGCTCTTAAACAAGAATCACAATGAGATAAATCCTTATGACTTGTACTTTTCAGAAAAGAAACCCCCATCATCTTCTCTCTAGAGGGATGCCCTAACCTTCTGTGCCATAACTAAAAGTCTTCATGTCTCTCAGCCGCCATTGCCAATCGCCCACCCTCCACTGACTCGAAGTAGTATAGTCCATCACAACGCCTACCCATACCAATCAGGTTCCTCATAGGTAAGTCCTGTAAAACACAACAATCAGGGAGAAAGATTAGCGAACAATTGAGCTCCTTTGTCAATCGGCTAACTGAGAGCAGATTGCACTTGAAGTCAGGAATGTATAAGACACGATCCAATATGAGTCGATCTGCCAATCAAACTTTTCCAATCCCTTAGACTGCGACTTGCATTCCATTGGGTATTTTAACTGGTAAGCTTGCTGCGTCTTGATCAACCTGTCCAAGTAACAACTTGCAATCCGAAATAATATGTTCTGATGCTCCGGAATCAATAATCCAAGCTTGTTCCTGGAGGTTCTTACTAGCCATGTTTACGGCAGGTTCAGATGGTTGGTTTCGATTGTTTCCATCACCATTCAGGTACCGCATCAGGTTAGCATACTGATCTTTGGTGAGACCTGGCTCCGGACTTTCTTCACTTGAAACCTGGGCTGCCTTGGGACGATTCTGAGGCACAAGTAACCCCTTTTTATCTTTAGGAGTTTGGTCAGCCCCATCTCGTGATCCCTTTCTCTAGTTGGGTGGGTACCCGATTAGCTCAAAACACACATCCTCAGTATGGCCAACCTTTTGACAGTGCCCACATCGGGGTTTCTCCCCTCTGTTCACCTTTCGCTGCTGCGCCTGGAAGGCAGCAGGCTCTGCTATCGACCGCCTGTGTGTAGAAAGGTTGTGCTACTGTTCGTCCTCGGCGACAAGGTGATAAGCAGCTCCAAGAATCAATGATGGCGTGGTGCTCAAAATCTGAGTCTTGACCACGTTGAATGCTTCGTCTAAGCCTATCAAGAAATCATATAGCTGCTCCTTCTCTCGCATCGTGAACATCTTCTTCTGAACATCGCACGTGCAACCAGAACACTCGCATTTAGGCAACAGGTTTATAGTCCGAACTTCGTCCCACAGCCCCCTTAACTTAGTGTAGTAGGCCGAGACTGATATCTTTTCTTGCCTAAGCAGTGATATCTCGCTGCGAAGCTCGTAAGCCCTTGGATCGCTGCCCTTGCCGAAACGCTCTTCCAGATCTGACCAAATTTCTGATGTTGTCTTGGCATAACGGACACTTGCACGAACATCCTTCTCCATGGTAGTTTTGAGCCATCCTTTCACCATGGCATCACACCGCATCCATGTGGGATACTCTTCAGAGGTTGTTGCGGGATGCTTCACAGTTCCGTCAACAAACCCATATTTATTTTTCGCATATAACGCATTTGACATGTCCGCAACCCACTCTCCATAATTACTGTCATGGAGTAGGTCGCTAACAAAAATGTGCCCAGGGTTGTCTGACGCATGGATGAAGTATGGTGACGTAACATCTGTGCTGTCAGTGAAGCCAGGCGAAGAACGTGCCACCACTTCTCCTCCGGACATCTTTTATGTGTGTGTATGTAGCGGCAAGCAACTTCTTTAACGACTCTACCAGAATCGCTCTGATACCATAAACAAAAGTGTGCCGCTTAGGGCTTCATTGTTGCTGTACAGCGTATATATAGACATGTACATACAAGGTAGACCTAGATACACTAGATACATTTCCTTGTTAGATCTCTAGTCCACACGGACTTTACATATTAGAATATCATAATAGGACTCTATTCCTAAATTGATTTCCTTGCATTAAGCGTCCGCAGACACATGGACTTCTACACCATCTACTTATAAAAAATATAGTTTCATCTTTTAGGTGATGATGACCCACCATAGGAAAAAAGAAATAATTGATTCATACTCTGGTATTTTCTCAACTGGGGTTCAATTACTATCTACAATTAGTCCTAATATGCACCGGGCCAATTTAGAAAATCACTTTTTTAATGTTCTCAAACCAAAATTAGTCTCGACAATTAACCCAAAATATTTGAGCATTGCAGAAAAAAATCTAAATAAGTCACTATCTCGTTGTCTCACGACGTCACACAAAAGACCAAGAATACAATTCAAGAATGGTCCTGATGTGAATTTTATTAAGTAACGTTGTAGTGATAAGCGAACGGACTAAAAGATTCTCGTCAGGTAAATTAAGCGGTTGAAATTGGAGCATTCCTAACGAATGTGATGGCTTATAGAGTATCGTTTTTGAAAAACCGATTCATTCGACTTGTCGGGTCGTTATCTAATATCCAAAATAAGTTGTATTGATTCCAAAATTTGGAGAATCATTGGATGGATGATCAATTCCGTAGATCAATGATCAATTTTGTTGGACCAATAATTAATCCAGTTAGACCAGTTGGTTCATTCAGTGTGATTAATCCATTTATCAAATTAGATCAGCTAGTTTACCTCAGGTGAAACTCTAGTTCATATCCGACTGACCACAATTTTTTAGAAATAGATTTTAGAGTTTTGATGGATTGTGAATAATTAAATTAAAATTATGGTACTTATAACTATAACTTTTCCAAGGATATTTAATTTTGACATTTTATATACTAAATATAATTGATAATAAAACTTCTGATCTAACTATAGACAGAATCGATTAGAGCGAGATTTAGAGAGTAAAAAGTGTTACTGTCCATTCGTTTTAAAAAATATTGTGACAGAGACGCATCTACCATCCTATCCTATATATGTATTTAAACATGGTCTGTCTACCACTAAACTAAACAGAGGCAAATTCTTATCCATCGCAGCTTAGCTCGTAGAAGAAGAGGGGGTTTCCATGAAAGGGCTCTTGACACAGGACATTCCGGCGCCGGCACCGGCTGCCGCGGTCTGGGAGGCCTATCGGGGAGTTGAGCTCGGGAGGCTAATCTCCGAACTGCTTGGCGATGTGATTGGCACTACGGAAGTGGTGGAAGGTGATGGAGGAGTTGGAACCATAATGAAGCTCACCTTTGCTCCCGGTAATTAATTTATACATGCAAAATATTATTCCATTTTTTAATTCAAAATTTGAGCTCAAATTTCAGTTTTGTTTTTTTCCTTTTTCCACTTGAATAAGATGTTGAACACGAGAAAATTCCTTTTATATTGTTTACACGTGAAATTTTTTCTATCAATATTGTTTCTTCGGATTATGCAATGAATCAGAGATCGAATCGTTATTCAGTTAGAACTCAGAAGAGAGCCAGTTGAGTTTGTCCAAATAAATTGAGATATATATATATTTTTTAAATCATGAATTCAAATTTTGCGAATGAAAAAAATCTAACTATTTTCTTAATTCATTTTCTTTATTTGGGTACAATACAAGGCATCTATCTCAGTGATTGATCACTAACCATTAAAAGGCATATAATGTCCTCAAAAAAATTAAAAGGCATATAATTGGCAATTTAAGTTCTTTTGACCACTGATATTCAGACGTCTACTGGGTCAACTAATCACAGTTAAAGTCGTGTTTGATATTATCACATCACCGGTTGTGAGAGTGTTTGTAAATGTAAAAAAATTCACCCTATTATCTTAAATTTCTGGGCTGGATACGAAAATTCTAACCATCCCGGTATGACCATGGTGGCAATTTTGTAAAAAAAAATTTCTTACCCAACCTCATATAATTAAGACTTCGTTTAATTCTTGGTCCGGCTAAAATTGTTTCCACACCAAAAATGGCAGGGACACTGGCAGGAGGGTATATGAAGGAAATATTCACTAAAATGGACGACGAAAATCGAGTAAAGGAGACGGAAATAATTGAAGGAGGATTTAGGTCTATTGGGTTCGATTCCTACAGGATCAAGGTGGAGATCATCGAGAAAGACGACCAGTTGTCCATCATTAGATCCTCAATTGAGTACGAGATATTGGACGAGACGAAGAATGAGCTCGCCTCGCATGCGTCCACGGAGCCGCTAGAGATCATCGCCAAAACAATTGGCAAGTATCTCGCCGAGAAGAAGTAACTCTTGGTGCCTCAATTGGCTCCAATTTGATGAAGATTCTTGTGTTTTCAAACGAAATTGTTCGTCCGGGCGAGATTATGTTTTCGCATTCGGTGCTTTAACAACTACTATATTCTTAAAATTTCAACTTGAAACTTATAATTTACTATAAGTGCTAGGTAATTTTTATTTTTTTCACTATTAATTAAGTGAGGTATTAATATCTTCCAAAAATTCATACTTGAAAGAATTCAAGCAATCAAGATTACAATCATAATTACATGAATCTTAAAGCCATAAAATGTTGAAGCGCAGATTTCTTTTAAAATGTTCTTCACAAGATCCTCGTGACAAAAGTTTGTATCTAGTTTGTCCTCGCTCACGTGCGATCAAAGCAAGGAAGAATTTCACTGTCTAAATGTCCGAAGATTTAGAGAGTTTTAGGGAGGAAAGAACCTTATGTTTTTCCATATTCTTTTCATGTATTCCTAAAAAGAAGAAGCCATTCCTTTATAGGACTCCAGGGGACGGGACTCCAAGACACGAGAAGATCCCAAGAGATGTGACTTACTTGTCAAGGGTTATCATGGTGTATTCCAACAATTCCTTTAGGGTTGCATATTTTCATGGACTAAATTCATTGAGCCTGAAACTCAAAAGAAATCTGGAGAACTTCGAGCCTTCTATTGGCAACTCTCATTTTCATTATCTATAAATGTTCACTCAATGGTGTTATTACCTCAAATGACATTGTCACGAGCTCCAGACACAAATCGCGAAGAGGAAGTAAAAGCGAGGAAGGAGGAAGGAGCGGGCCGGTCGAAGAGACGTGAATTCTGTGCGTGTGCTTAATCTCCAGGAGGCTGAGAATTATAGTAGTTGACCAATTTTTTAAAAATTTGTCCTATAATTTATTCATTGAATTTATCGGTTGAGTTAGATTACAAAGAAGAACCAATTTGAGTTATTCCATGTAATACGAGATTGAATTTTTTTAAGAAAATCATGAGATTAAACCTTACGAATGGGAAAAAATATCATCGAGAAAATAACATCTAAATAGAATCGGACACATTTAAATATGGTTTTAACTTTTGTAGTAATGGCTTGCCAGAAATTACGATTGTAGATCTTGGAAGATCCTGAATTCATACTTGCTCATTGAATATCTAGCAAGATCTCTAGCATATTGGGTCCACCTTGCGAAAACATAAATCATTTTCTTAATTCCTCTTCTTTATTGATCTTCTGTAAGGTAATAATAATTCAAGGCATCCATCTCAACGATTGATCACTAACCACTAAAATGCATATAATAAAGTGATATTTTTTTCAAAATTTTAATAAAGTTTTGACATGACACATCATCAGTCACATGAAAGTCATCTCGATTCAGATTGAAGTGGCACGCTAGATGGTCGACGACAGAGAAAATATTGTTTTGTCAAAAAAAATATTGTATGTGTCACTAAAATGTAAATATGTCAAAGTTTAGTCACTGATTTGATGTGTTTTAAACCACATTGTATGAAAGTAAAAAAACTCCAAACTACAGATATTAAAATGAATTTTTCCCTACAATAAAATCGACCAATGGCATCATCCTGGCCTTGCTGCATGTGAGCCTCATGTGTTACTCGTCGAGTGAGACCCACACCAAATCTTTTTATTTTAGTGCGGATGAGATTTGAGAATACTCCAAATAAGAATTACATAAATTTGAGCTAAATTTTAACTGCCCTTTGGCGCATTGTTTAATTAGCATTCATGTGGGTCTTGTGAGGTATAAATTTAGAGGAAAAGAATATAAGAAAAAGTAATTTCATGTGGCACATTGTTTCCATGGTTTATACTCTGGTATTTTCTCAACTGGGGTTCAATTACCATATAAAATTAGTCCTAATATGCACCGGGCCAATTTAGAGGAAATCACCTTTATAATATTCTCAAACCAAAATTAGTCTCGACAATTAACCCAAAATATTTTAGCACTACAGAAAAAATCTAGATAAGTCACTATCCCGCTGTCTCATGGCGTTACACAAAAGACCAAGAATACAATTAAAGAATGGTCCTGATGTGAATTTTATTAAGAAACGTTGTAGTGGCCGAGCTACTCTCATCCCGTACAAGGTCTGCTATTTTCTTTGGTCCGTGCTTTGGGGGAAAGTTAAGACCAGGGATAATTTGGCTAGATTTTATGTGATCAATAGAGATGATGTCTCGTGCGCTCTTTGTGGGGATGGCTATATGACTTCCTCTCATCTCTTTCTTCATTGTCCAGTTTCTTCCCACATCTGGAATCACTTTCTCAAGATGGTTGGGCTTCGCCTTTGCACATGCGGCTTTGTTCTTGATTGGCTGTGCCAATGGATGGGGGTTGATGCAAGGAAAATCTATGAAGAAGCCGTGTATATCTTGTTTGCCTCGATTATTTGGCGCGTTTGGAATTTCAGAAATAGTGTAATATTCAGGGGGCATGCCGTGGATTCTGGTAAACTTCTCTGGTCTGTCCTTCGTATTTTTTCTGAATGGTGTGCCTGGTCTGGAGTGGTTAAAAGTTCCCATCAAGATGCTCTCATGGTGCTGCTTTCAGGAGGTAACTTGCGGGATGATCCTGGATAGTTTTGTAGGGCTGCTGATTTTTTGTCCAGGAGGCAAAGCTTATTTGTTGTTGTTTAAGGAGTTGCTAGGTGGATTGTGTTCCATTGCGTATCTTGTGTAAGTGATCATTTTTTTTCTCGTGGACCTGATGTAAACTTTCGAGGAGTAATAAAATTTATCTCTAAAAAAAACGTTGTAGTGATCAGCGAACGGACTAAAAGATTCTCGTCAGATAATTTAGGCGGTTGAAATTGGAGCCTTCCTTGCGAATGTGATGGCTTAGTATTGATATTTGACTGGCCGGATTGTTATCTAATATCCATAGTTTTAAAAAAACGGCCCGGAGAGCTGATTCATTCATCGAGGTCAATCAATTTATCAACTTAGACCAACTAGTTTATCTCGGGTGGAACTCTAGTTCAAATCCCACTAACCACAATTTTTAATTTTTTTAAAGTTTTGATGGATTGAAAACTATGCCTACTTATGAACTATAAATTTGCCAAGAATATTTAATTTTCTTTGACATTTTATATACTACAAATCGAATCGATCAGAACGACATTTAGAGAGTAGAAAATGGTCCTCTCCCCATTTCGATTTTAAAAACATTGTTACATTGACGCAACAGACGTCCTATCCTATATATGTATTTAAACAGGGTCTGTCTACCAGTAAATTAAACAGAGGCAAATTTTCCAAATCCTAAGCGAACTATCCATCGCAGCTTAGCTCGTAGAAGAAGAAGGGGTTTGATCATGAAAGGGCACTTGACACAGGAAATTCCGGCGCCGGCGCCGGCCGCGGCGGTCTGGGAGGCCTACCGGGGAATTGAGCTTGGGAGGCTGGTCTCCGAACTGCTTGGAGATGTGATTGGCACTGCGGAAGTGGTGGAAGGTGATGGAGGAGTTGGAACCATCCTTTTATATTGTTTAGACGTCAATTTTTTTCTATCAACATTGTTTCTTCCGATTGTGCAATGAATTTAGAGATCGAATCGTTATTGAGCTAGAATACAGAGGAGAGCCACTTGAGTTTGTCCAAATAAATTGACATCAAGATTTCTTTTATAGAGTTCAAATGAAAAAATCTAACTATTCTCTTAATTTATTTTCTTTATTAGGGTATAATTCAAGGCATCTATCTCAATAATTGATCACTAACCATTAAAAGGCATGTAATTGGCAATTTAGGGTTTTTAACTACTTGATATCCAGACATTTATTGAGTCAATTAATTTTGGTTAAAGTCGTATTTGAGATTATCACATCGGTAGTTGCTAAAGTGGTGGACTTGTTTGTAAATGTGAAAAAATTCATCCCATTTTAAGTTGGATACTGAGATTCTAACCATCCCGATATGACCATGGTGGCAATTTAAGTTCATATGCTCTTCCAATCTTTTTTTTGCCCCACTTCGTTTAATTCTTGGCCCGGCTAAAATTGTTTCCATACAAAAAAAACTGCAGGGACACTGACAGGAGGGTACATGAAGGAAATATTCTCTAAAATGGATGACGAAAATCGAGTAGAGGAGACGCAAATAATTGAAGGAGGAGAGAGGTCTCTTGGGTTGGACTCCTACAGGATCAAGCTGGAGATCCTCGAGATAGACGACCGGTCGTCCACCATTAGATCCTCAATTGTGCACGAGATATTGGACGAGACGAAGAATGACCTCGCCTCGCATGCGTCCATGGAGCCGTTTGAGATCATCGCCAAAACAGTTGGCAAGTATCTTGCCGAGAAGAAGTAATGATTGTATTATGTTCCAACGAAACTGTTCGCTTTCGGATATGTTTTCCTTTTCGCTGCTTTAACAACTATTATATTTTCGAAATTATAACTTGAAGTTTATACTTTGATACAAGTGCTTGTTAATTTTTTAGTCTTGACAAAATTTCTCAATAATTTTTACCTTCTTCACTATTAGGTAAGTGAGGTTGTTAATATGTCCGAAAAATTCGTACTGGCCAAATTGAAATCGCAGTGCCTAACGGTTGCATATTTTCATACACCACATTCATTGAGCCTGAAAATCAAAAGAAAAAAAATCCGTGGAGTCTTTGCAGTTGGGGGAGCAAAAGAAATATTGAGAATTTCGAGCCTTCTATTGGCTAGTCGCATGTTTATTGTCTTTAAAATTTTTAGCTCCGGACACAGATATCAAAATATGGTAGATAGTAATTGGTAGCCTTAATCAGACCATCTTCATATGGAATTGTCACGATCTTGGGACACAAAATCGCGAAGAGGAACAAACTGCAGCTCTATCGAAGAAAAGAGGGCAAGGGGGATAGACATAAGTCGAAGACGTCATTAATCAAAATATTTATACGACTAAGGATCTCTCGTGAACAGGTTTACGAGAGAACGGCCCTAAATCTCACTAAAATTTCGCTATGGAAAAATTCTATTAGGAAAAATCGTAACGGAAAAAAGAGCACCCATGATTGCCATCAAATTGCCAAAAAGTACATAACCTCATTGGTAAAAACTGTCCAATAGACCCAACGCAATCACCAACACGAGCAAACAAACCACGAAATCATAAGAAGAACAAATGAAGGAACACAAAAGAGAAAAATATTTGTTCACCCGGTTCGACGAGAACATCTATGTCCGGGGGTGTACCTATTGGGATTTGTCGAGAAGTGGCAATTGGCGGGCACCATGTAGTTGGCGATCGCCAATAGCCTGTTACAGAAGTTGGAAAATTCTGGCAACTTGCGATCGCAAGTTAATTGGCGATCGCAAGTCTTCAGCGGCAGAATTTTTCTGTTTTATTTCGGCTCTTGTTTCAGACTCGTAATTCAACCTAAATAGGTTTCTTGTACACCAAGGGTTCGTCTATTATATAAAGACGTGTTATCCTATGGTTAGTTATGGCTTTGTGACTCGGATCCATCAATAAAAGTTCTCCTTTCTCCCCGTGGATGAAGGCATTAGGCCGAATCACATAATCTCTTGTGTTCGTATTCTTTGCGCATTTTGTTCTCTTGGTTGCTGAGTTCCTAACAATTGGTATTAGAGCAAAGGTTGGAGGATGACGAACGGCGCGTAGTTTGCTATTGTGAAGTTTGATAGTTCATCAAATTTTGGGTTATGGCAAAGACGTGTCAAGGATCTCCTCGTGCAACAAGGGATGGTCATCGCGCTCTCAGAGAAGAAGCCCGAGAAGATGGAGGACCAAGACTGGGTGGAGTTAGGGGCCAATGCGGTGGTAATAATTCGCTTGTGCTTGGCGGACGATGTGATGTATCACGTCATGGATGAGAAGTCACCAGCTGAGGTATGGAAGAAATTAGAGGCAAGGTATATGTCTAAGTCTTTGTCTTACAAGCTCTATCTTAAGCAAAAGTTGTACGGGCTTAAGATGATGGGGGGCTCGGATTTGAGCCAACACATCAATATTTTCAATCAATTGTTGAGTGATTTGAGAAGGGTCGATGTGAAGTTCGAGGAGGAAGATAAGGCATTGTTGTTCCTGAATTTCTTACCAACTTCCTACGAGAATTTGGTTACAACTCTAACTTGGGAGAAGGAGTCCCTGGTATTGGAGGAGATCACAAGTGCCCTACTAGGGTTTCATCAAAGGATGAAAACTGGCGATGAATGAATGGAAAGGCTGGTTGTGAGGGGTAGCCATGGTGGTCGTAGTAAATAAAAAGATGGAAGGGGATCCAAGTTGGGGTGAAGGAGGTTCAAGAGAAATTATTTCGAGTGCAGAGAAAAAGGGCACGTGAAGAAGGATTGTCCAAGAAGAACTCGAGATCGCGAGGAAAAAGGATCTGGTTCAATGAATGTGACCTCTTGTTCGGACGGGTCGGATGGTGACTGTCTTTCTATTTTGTCAGGTCCAAAGCACTCTGATTCCTAGATTTTGGATACAGCTTGTTCCTTTCACATGACACCCAAGAGAGGGTGGTCACCTACAAGTTCGTTGATTTAGGTATGGTAACTATGGATGATGGTTCTGCTTGTCAAGTCACTGGCATAGGTGATATCTAGATCAAGATGTGGGATGGTGTCGTGATGAAGTTGTGTGGGGTTAGGCATGTTCCGAAGTTGGAAAGGAACTTGATCTCATTAGGAGCCTTGGATTATAGGGGGTATGGCTATAAGGTTGTAGGCGGGCTAATTGAGGTGGAGAAGGATGCTATGGTGGTGATGAAGGGTGAAAGAGATGTAAGGAATACCTACAGGTTAGTGGGGAGCACTGTTGTAGGTGGAGTCACATCTTTGGATTCTGATGGAGAGGGAAAAAGCTCAAGTCATATGAGGATGGTTCGTATGAGGGAGAAAAGGCTTGACATGGATGGTTTGAGTGCAGTTGGGATTCGCAGAGACATGGATAGCAAGCGATGGTTGTTTCGTAGAGGTGTGGTTGGCAAGGAGCCATGGTTGTCTCAGAGAAGCATTGTTAGCTGGGCCCCACTATGGTTGTCTAAAGAGACGTGCACGTCAAAGGTGTTGGGTAGGTTTGGCATTGGGCATGCGAAGCCATTGGTGACACCACAGGTGAATCGGGCATCTCACTCAAGGCCGAACAATAGAGTTTGAGGCATGTCGAGGGTTCTGCTTGGTAGAACAAAAGGTTGCCCGTTGTATGCTAAGGCAAGTAGCATTCGTTCGAGGTTGCAGAGCATGGGACTGACCAAAAAATAGAAAGCGCATCTATTGGTCATAAGGTTGCTTCAGCAGGTGGATTTGCTAGTTGGGGTTCGATGGAGATTTGAGAGAATAGGCCAAGCAGGCTCGGAAGCTCGAGCTTAGGGGCTGGCTCTAAGTGATTAAACAGAAAAGGTGGTGAGAAAGTTGAGATGGTCTTATTGATGGCGGTGTATCGATGGTGCGAGGTGGAGCAGGTAGAGTCGTCTGGTTTTGTAAGATCTCATGGTTCTTTATAGGGCGATGTCTCATCAAGGTAGAGTTTATTGAAGTTCGGGTGGAGCATCATAGTTCTTTCATGGGATGACTTCTCGCCAAGGTGGAGATTGTTGAGATTTTTCGAGAAGTGGCAATTGCCGGGCACTATGTAGTTGGTGATTGCCAATAGCCTGTTGCAGAAGTTGGGAAATTCGGGCAACTTGCGATCGCAAGTCTTCAGTGTTAGAATTTTCCTGTTTTATTTTGGCTATTGTTTCAGACTCCTAATTCGACCTAGATAGGTTTCTTGTACACCAAAGGTTCGTCTATTATATAAAGACATGTTACCTTATGGTTAGTTATGGCTTTGTGACTTGGATCTATCAATAAAAGTTATTCTTTGTCCCCGTAGACGTAGGCATTAGGCCGAACCACGTAATCTCTTGTGTCCGTATTCTTTGCATTTTTTGTTCTCTTGGTTGCTGAATTCCTAACTTTACCAAGCCAGGAGGATTTTTCACTAGTCTCACACTTTAAGCTACACTTGCTCTTTTACAAGGATGTTGCCTCTCTTCACTCTTGGAACAACAATAAATGAGATCTAGTTGGGTATTTATAGTGGCACCAAACCCTAGGTGTGTAAATGAGCAAGGAGGGGCAAACTTGTCCAAAAATATAGACTTTTTTGGGCTCGATTGGCGACCGCCAATCAACTGGCGATCGCCAGTGGGCCCTTGCAAATTCTCCTGTAACTTCGACCGCAAGTCCCTCTTGGCGCCAGCTACTTCATCGGAGCCCACCAGGTGCCTCAATCTTGCCATCGTTCCACTTCGCTTCATCTTCACTCGACTCTGCCTCTCAAACCCGACACATATCAGGCTCCAATTCCAACAAAAACCCACACTCGCATATGCTGCTAATACTTAATTGCCTATATAGCATATCAATGGGCATAGGAATTAAGGAAAAGAAAAGGATCTTGTCCCGCTAGGTTTAAGATTCACTTCGACTAAGAGAGCCACACCAAAGTCCTAGCATGCTAGGGTTTCTCTCAGGATACGAGACATGTCCCTAAATTAGGGTTTCCACCAAAATTTGCATCACAAATCATGTACTTTCCTGAAAGTTTCTTCCTTTTCAATTTGTGTGTGGTCAGTTTAGGTTACAATGAAGATAATAGAGATCTCTTGGGTGTCTAATTTTTATAGGGTTTTCGGGTAGAGTCTTCCTAGGGTTCATGGGGGGTCTTTCCGATGATCAAGGGCGCAGGATGAAGGATGGTAAGGAGAAAGGAGAGTCGGGTGATTGAGACGGAGCGGTGGATCAGGGAAAGTGTGTTGGGACCCCTTTGCTAAAAGAAGGAGGCGGCCGGCAGGAAGAGGGACCAATGAAGATTATGGCGGGACGTGGAAAAGACCTCGTTCGTGATCGGATAACATGTGAATCCCAGTTACTAATGAATGAGGTCTTGCTAGACGGCTGTGGAGTTAGAAGACCAGTTGCTCGGAGGAATGATAATGATAGTAGGATTATTTTGACTCTTCCTCCAACTACAGAGGGCGATGGAAATACAGATGGGGAGGTTCTTCTCCTCCCATGTGACTTAACGGGGGGAAGCTTCAGACTCGAAGAAGTGTACTTTGGTGGGTTTGATTTGGACAGAGAAAACCATAAACCCCAGAGCGTTCATGACTATGATGCGTAATCTCTGGGCTCTGCGACATGGATTGGACATCACAGAATTTTCTACAAATAGGTTCATGTTTGAGTTCTAGGAATGCCGGGATATGGATAGGGTGATTCAAGATTAGCCCTGGTTGTTTGATCATCACGTGATTATACTTGTAGAAGCGACCTAAGTTGATCAGCCTTCATCTATGCAGTTGTTCAAGGTTCATTTCTGGGTTCGGGTGTGCGACCTTCCGCTAGTGGGATACAATCTCACTATGTACAAACCTTAGGCAAGTTGTTTGGTAGTTTCCTATCTTGGGATGAATCAATGGAATCGAAGGGCAAGATATGAGGATTAGAGCTGAGATAGATGTGAGGGAGCCATTGCTTCGATCAAAATGACTCATGTTTCTCAATGGAACCACGACCCAGGTCTACTTTAAGTATGAAAGGCTCCAAGCTTTTTATTTTCTGTGTGGAATGCTTGGCCATGTGGAGAAGATGTGTGACCTGGCAGGCGATGATGATGCCCCGCCTATTTCTACTGAGACATATGGGGACTGGTTAGAGCATCTCCTTATAAGCCTCGAAGGACGTCGTCTGGTGCAGGCAACAGCAAACCGTGGATGACCACTGCCAGAAGCAATTTGGCCTCCTCACTAGATGAGCAAAGAGCCTCTTCTTATCAAGAGAAAACTGTGCACCTTGCTTTAGTTCAGGAAGATAGTCAAATCCTAGATGGGGTGCAAACCACGTTGTCCAGCTTTAAAGTTAAGGAAGGCAGTGATTCAGTAACTCTCACCAGCAGCCAACTCACCATACCATATTCCACTACCATAACCCTGCCACATCCACCTACCCCATCCTCAACCACATTACAACCAGCCAAATATATACCTCCCCACCTCCGAACTCAGTCCCTCCACCCAAGTTAGCAAACGAATTGTCGTTGTTTTCAATACAACATCATCTGATCATTGTCTGGCGGAGGCTACAGGTCAACCCTGCCCCTCGCCATGAATCTCTTAGTGTGGAACTGCCACGGATTAGGGAGTTCGAAAGTAGTTCAAGAACTACGCAGTGTGGTTGGATCATGCAATCCCTAGGTCCTCTTCCTCTCAGAGATAAAACTATTGGAGGAGGAGGCTGAAGTGTTGAAGTGGAAATTATGACATGAGTGTGTTGTTTTTGTGGCTTGTCGGGGATCGGGACGATCCCGAAGTGGTGGATTGGTTCTGTTTTAGAGGTGCGAGGTGCCGATCCGGTTGAGGTCTTTCTCATTAAACTATATTGATGTGGTCATCGAAGAGTGTTTCCCATGGCACTTCACTGGCTTCTACGGCTGGCCATGTGGGAATGGCAAGGGTAAATCCTGGATTCTATTGAAACTTTAAAAGAGCAAGCCCAACTTTATTGGCTCTGTGTGTGTGTGTGTGGGTGGGTGGGTGGGGGGGGGGGGGGGGGGGGGGGGGGGGACTTTAATGAAGTTTTATCGAATTCAAAAAAGAGAGGTGGTCGCCTGGTTCACCATAATCGATTGCAAAGTTTTGCAGATGCTGTTCATTATTGCTTCTTCTGCGAATTGAGTTCTTTTACACCTGAAGCAATGGTCAAGAAGATGGAAACCATGTGGAGTGCAAATTAGATCGGGTTTTTGCAAATCAAGAGTGGCATGACAAGTTTTCGGCTTCAAGTGTTGAGGCTTGGCCTCGTATAGGCTCTGATCATAGCCCGTTAATATGCAAGGTTCGTAGGTGCTTGGAGAAGCCCTCTTCCTGCCATTTTCGATTCGAATCAATTTGGTTACGACATGAAGGGATTTCCCAACAAGGTTGAAATGGCATGGAACTTCCCGGTGCCTGGTGCAGACATTGGTCAGTGATTAAAGGCCTGCGCCGATTCCCTCTCTATATGGGATCGGTCCAGTTTTGACCATGTGGGCAGGAGGAAACGTCAATTGGATGAGGAAGTAGGTAGCTTTCAGAAACTCCCACTCAATAGGGAGAGTAAATCATGCTTGGCACTTTTGCTGCGGGAAAGGGAGAAAGTGTTGAAGAGGGAGGAAGCTATGTGGACTCAAAGATCTCAGGTAGAATGGCTTCGGGAGGGTGATAAAAACACAAAATTCTTTCACCAGAAGGCGAGCTATAGGAAAACTAGGAATCAGGTAGCGGAGATTAGGGACGAGAGAGGAGAGATAATTCGTAAGCTGGGGGGAATCCAAGAGATCTTTAGGACATATTATCTTTCACTAGTTACCTCTTCTGATTATGTGCAGGTTGAGGAGGTGCTCCAAACGATCGAGCCACGGATCTCCGAGGAGCAATGCGCTATGATTGATGCCCCCTTTACTCCAGAGGAAGTTAAAGTCATTCTCTTCCAGATGCATCCCACCAAAGCTCCTAGTCCCGATCGTATGCCTCCACTATTTTATCAAAAATTTTGGCCAACGGTGGGGGATGATGTTCTCTCTACTACTTTAGCTATGCTTAATGATGGTTTGGACCCTTCCTCTATCAATCAAACAATTATTTCTTTGATTCCCAAGGTGAAGAAGCCTATAATATGCTCTGAATTTCGACCGATCAGTCTTTGCAATATTACTATGAAGATTATTACAAAAGTAATTTCTAACCGATTGAAGAAATTTCTTCCTTATGTTATACACGAGAATCAGAGTGCGTTTATTCCGGGCAGGTTGATAACAGACAATGCACTGATTACTTTTGAGGAGTTCCAATATCTGACGAAGAAGAAGAAGAGCATGCGAGGTTATTGTGCTTTGAAAGTGGATATGATGAAAGTCTACGATAGGGTGGAATGGTCTTTTTTGGAAGGGATGATGCAGGCTCTTGTCTTCTCGAGTTCCTTTGTCTGTCTAGTGATGAGATATGTATGTACTATCCAATATGCTGTTGAGATTAATGGACAAGTTGGCTCCTACTTTACTCCGACCAGAGGACTCTGACAGGGTGATCTTTTATCTCCATATATTTTCTTATTTTGTGTTGAAGGTCTTGCTAGGCTACTCTCTCAATGTGAAAGGGATGGTCTTATCCATGGGGTGCAGGTAGCCCGCACTGCTCCTCCTATCACCCATTTATTCTTTGCAGAGGATTCTCTACTGTTTGCCAAAGCTACAGAAACTGAACTCACATGTTTGATGGGTATCCTTGGTATATACGAAAGAGCTTCGGGACAGAATGTCAACTTGCAGAAGAGCTCAGCCACCTTTAGCTCCAATGTCTCCATTGAGTGATGGGCTTCCTTGCAAGGCATTCTAAACATGCGTCTAGGATCGGAGTAGGACAAATATTTGGGTCTTCCTACTTTACTGGTTAGATCAAAAAAGTAGGTCTTTTGTGAGTTAGAGGATCGCGTATCTGCTAAGATGGGTACCTGGAAAGAACATTTTCTTTCTAGGGCGGGGCATGAAATTTTAATCAAGTCGGTGTTACAATCTATCCCAATTTATGTCATGAGTTGCTTTTCGCTCCCCGCCGAAACTTGTGACAGAATTGAAAAAATACTATGTGACTTCTTCTGGGACAGCGATAATGACAAACGGAAGATGCATTGGAGGAGTTGGGGTAGAATGTGTTTATCAAAACGTGCTGGAGGTATGGACTTTCGACGGCTTCAAAACTTTAACAAGGCCATGCTTGCTAAGCAAGCTTGCCGTTTATTAACTCAACCCTCCTCTCTTACTGCGAGAGTACTCCGGGCTAAATATTACCCTCGCTGTCATGTGTTACAAGCTTCGGTTGGCTACAATCCAAGCTACACTTGGTGCGGCATCCAGGCTGGACTCTCCCTACTCACACACAGATTAGAATGGCAGATTGGCAACGGTCGTGATGTTAATATATGGGATGATCATTGGCTTCCTGGTTCTCCTAGCGGCCAACCCACGTATCATCATCCGGGTATGGATGTTTATCAAAAGATGGAGGGGCTTATTCAGCCGGATATGAACAATTGGAATGATGCCCTACTCGATTCTTTATTCCTGCTGGAGGAGACTCAACGGGTGCGTTCCATTATTCTCAGTTCTCGGAGGCCGATGGATGTGTTAAGGTGGAGGTATACACAAGATGGTATATATACTGTCCGAAGCGGATACCATACAGATTTTGAGTCTTGGTGTCGGGAACAACCCTCAACGGCAACCCATGCTGCCACTAATCTGGAGGTCTGGTCTGCTTGCCAACGACTGGCCTCTCCCTCCCCCCCCCCCCCCCCCCCCCCCAGGATAAAAATTTTCTTGTGGCGGGTCTTGGATGATAACTTACCAACCCGGGGAAACTTGATGAAGCGGGGAATTGACTTGGATTCTAGATTTTCCTTCTGGGAGAGCATTGAAGCCCTTCCCCCTCAATTGACCTCGGGGTCCCCTATAGAATGGTGGTCGTCCTTTATTGCTGAGGTGGATCGGGAGGATATTGTTAAGCGTATCTGCTGCATGTGGGCTATTTGGAAATTCAGGAATAAATTGATCTTTCAACCAGGCACGCCAGCTGATTTGCGAAGGGAAGTGGATGAGGCTTTGAGACTACTAGCAGATTTCAAGGAGGCCAATGCCAACCAGGTTGCTCATTCTCTTGCGAAAATGGTGCTTCCTGTTGGCGCTACATCCCAGTTCTTTTCATGCTGTCCTGATGTATTAGCTAATGCTTTATCCTTGGATTTTCTGTAATACTCCTTTGCTATTTCTTGATTAATATAATGAAGTATCATTCCTAAAAAAAAGATGCACTTTGACTATATAGTCTATTCTTTAGATCGTAGATGGAAGGTAAGATGGAGAAGCTCCTGATCCTGATTGTACGTCGCCTTTTCATAAATCATTCGATTTCTTGAGGTCCAAGTATACCACATGATCACAATATATAGCGAGAATCGAACTTTCTCCATCGTGCCACCATGAACAAGATTCATCTTTGCAGGAGGAGATTGTATTATCGATAATCCAATACACCAAGATATCTCATTCTTCTTGCCAAATCGGCCAGTTGTGGAGAAGGAGGTGGCATGTGGACTCATCATCAATGTCACAAATTGGGCAAAGGCGGTAGTCTGATAGATCGATCCTGTTCGACCAATAACCTGTCCAGTTAGACCAGTTGGTTCATTTGGTGAGATCAATCTAGTTTACCTCTTGTGGAACTCTAATCCAAATCCGACTGACCACAATTTGTTTTAAAACGTCAATTATTTATCAAGTTGAGGACATGTGTTTTGAAAATGATTAAATTAAAATTATGGTACTTACAACCTATAACTTTGCCAAGGATATTTAATTTTCTTTGAAATTTTATATACTAAATATAATTGATATTATATATTTTTTTTTGCGTTTATATAAAATTATTTAAAAAAAACTTATGGTGTAACTACAGAACGAATCAATCAGAGCGGGATTTAGAGAATAAAAAATGTCCCTCTCTGTTCCGTTTTTCAAAAAATTGTGACAGAGACTCATCAACTGTCCTCTACTATATATGTATTTAAACATGGTCTGTCTACCACTAAATTAAACATAGGCAAATTTTCCGCATCCAAAGCAAACTATCCATCTCAGCTTAGCTTTGACAATGAAAGGGCATTTGACACAGGACACTCCAGCACCGGCGCCGGCCGCGGCGGTCTGGGAGGCCTACCGGGGAGTTGAGCTCGGGAGGCTGGTCTCCGAACTGCTCGGCGATGTGCTTGGCACAACAGAAGTGGTGGAGGGTGATGGGGGAGTTGGAACCATCATGAAGCTCACCTTTCCTCCGGGTAATTAATTTATACTTGCAAAAGATTTTTCCAATTTCCCACTAGAATCCGATGTGGAAGACAAGACTAATCCATTTGTAGGAAAGATTATTTGTATTCTTGTTAAACTGACTAATTTGGGTAGCACTACTCTATTTATATTGTTTAGACGTGAACAATTTTCTATTTTTTTTATAAGTGTGAACAATTTAAAGAACGAACCGTTTCCTTTTTTTTAATGGGTTGATCAATTGTACAATAAAACTATAAAAGGATTCCTCTCTTTTTTTTTTATACTTTCTGTTGGATTCGTATTTTTTTAAGTATAATTTTTTACACTACGGAGCAACTAACTTTACTATGACCACAATATGGATATGCAAAGTGGCGATATAATTAGCATGTTACTATCAATAAAAATTCAATAAAATCTAATATAGAGAAAATGGACCATGTTAAGTTTGCAATTAATTTTGAAATTGCAAAAATAGTATTTTTTTTTTCCAAAATATGTTTGGACACCATGATAAATTTTTTAAATTTTATATCATAATAGCATTACACTTGCTAAGATTTAAAAATGAATTTGTCGCCAGGCATTGTTCGTCGAACCATTGAACTAGACTTCATGACAAAGACAGCAAGTGTTTCTTGATATTTATATTAATGTGCTTCTCGTTAATTAATTAACATTAGTTAGGGAAGTCCGAGTACAACGATTCATCAAATTGAATTGGATGAACAACCAACCTTGGGACTGAGTCTGGCTATTACATCATCCGAGAATGAGATCTCTTATCATAGATCGGATTATTCCTTCTTCCTCAAATAAGATAGACGCTGTGCCCGACTCATAAGGAGGCTAATTAAGATCCTGAATTTATACTTGTTAATTTTATTTATCTCACCTGATTTTCAGATACTTACTAAACTGACTAATTTAAATCTGAGCCATGTGAGACTTTTGAAACGATACAAAATTCTCCCAACAAATATCTAAGAGCCAGGTGTGTTCATAAGAGCTCGAACTCCAAAATTTTTAGTTAACCTACCAAAACGTCCTTGTGTCAATTATCTAGGTGTTTATAGGTATTTATACTTGTTAATTGAATATCCAGAAAGATGCTCCCCCAGCGTATTGGGTCGACCTTACAACAACATTAGCCTTTTTCTTAATCCCTTTTCTTTATTGATTGTCTGTAAGGTAATAATTCAAGGCATCTAGCTCAATGATTGATAACTTATCATTAAAATACATATAATTCCAGATTTAAAATATCCGAATAATTTAGATTGGAATCGAATATTACCTTTGAATCATACACGGCAGGGACACCGGGAGTAGGGTACATGAAGGAAATATTCACCAGAATGGACGACGAGAACCGAGTAAAGGGGACGGAAATAATTGAGGGAGGCGTGAGGTCTCTTGGGTTCGACTCCTACAAGTTCAAGCTGGAGATCATCGAGAAAGACGACCGGTCGTCCACCATTAGATCCTCAATTGAGTACGAGATATTGGACGAGACGAAGAATGAGCTCGCCTCGCATGCGTCCATGGAGCCGCTAGAGATCATCGCTTCGGAATATCTCGCCAAGAAGAAGTAATGATTGTATTATGATCCAAAGAAATTGTTCGCTTCGGAATATGTTTTCGTTTTCGCTTTCGCTATCTCGGATCCCTAATTATAGTTTTTATTATCGGTAAAATTTATTTTGCTCTTAACTATTTGTTCGTAGGCTAGTTTGAGTTTATAAATCTCATCTGGGGTTTGGTATGATATGTAACTTGATTTTATTTTTGTTTAATTAATAAAGTTCCCCAATCTATTAAAAAAACAATAATTATATTCTCAAAATTTCAATTTGAAGCTTATGATTTGATACAAGTGCTCGGTTATTTTTGTGTATTGACCGAAGTTTCTCCATAATTTTTACCTTTTTTAATATGTCCGAAAAATTCGTAACGGCCAAATTGAAATTCCAGTGCTTAACAGTTGCATATTTTCATACACTAAATTCATTGAGCCTGAAAATAAAAAGAAATCTGGAGAATTTCGAGCCTTCTATTGGCTACTGGCATGTTTTTTATCTTCAAATTTTCGAGCTCCGGAACACAGATATCAAAATATGATAGATAGTAATTGGTAGTCTTAATCGGACCATCTTCGCATGGAATTGTCACGACCTTCGGACACAAAATCGCGAAGAGGAAATAAAAGTGAAGAAAGAGGAAGTGCGGCCCGATCAAAGAAAAGAGGGCAAGGGGGATAAACATAGGTCGTCGACGTTTTGATCAAAATATTTACACGCCTAAGTATCCCTCACGAACACGGGTCTCACTAAAAATTCCGCTACGACAAAATTTTATTGAAAAAAAATCGTAATGGGAAAAAAACACCCTTGATTACTGTCAAAACGCCAAACTACATAGCCCCACATCTAAAAACCTACACTCGCCTACGCCCCTAATACGCAATTGTCTATATAACATATCAAAGGGCATGTGAATCAAGGAAAAGAAAAGGATCTTGTCCCGCCAGATTTGAGATGCACTTCGACTACATAATCCATTCTTTATCTCGTAAATAGATGGTAAGATGGAGAAGTTCGTGATTGTACGTCATCTCTTCAAAAGTCATTCGGTCTCTTGAGGTCCAAGTTCACCACATGATCGCACTATATAACGAGAAACAAACCTTCCTCATCGTGCCACCATGAACAAAATTCATCCATGTCGTGAGAGATTGCATTACTGATGATCCCATGCACCAAGAGATTCTCATTCTTCTTGCCGAATCGGCCCGCGGTGGAGAAGGAGGTGACATCCGGACGCATTCTAATGAGGTGGTCCCGAGTAGGTAGTATCTTTTGGTGGGCCAACCATTAAAAACATTCAACCTTCAAGGGGATTTTTCCAGTCCATATCTTCGAGATTTCTACGAGCGGGAGAGATTCACTATATAGTTTCCTTCTCATTGAGCTGGCGATGTAGTCATTTTCTTCGTCGAAGATCCAATTAATGGGATCATCCATATCTCTTACAATTGACAGAAAATTATTAACATTTGAACTGCATTGAATTGTTAACATTTCATTATACCTCTAGAATCGTTGACATTTCAATTTAATTCAAATTACAACGCCTAACGTGAAACTTCTGACATCAGGAAAAAGATTGCACATGCAATAGCCAAATTGGTCAACTATGATCATTCTCAACGACGGCCCTTTTATAAATAAGTCTTTCTCCATCTCCAACAAACGTGCATTTGTCCTTCAACGAAACAACACACAATAGGGTAGGAAATGAAAGGCAAATTGACACAGGACATAGCCATACCGGCTCCGGCCGCCGCGGTATGGGAAGCCTACCGCGGCCATGAACTTGGTAGGCTCGTCAATCAATTGCTTGCCGACGTTATTGGCAAAGTAGAGGTGGTTGAAGGTGATGGGGGTGTTGGTTCAATCGTCAAACTCATATTTCCACCAGGTACATGCATGTTCTTTTTTTTTTGGAAAAGGTCGAAATATATTAATCTTGGTGTTAAGTACAACTGTGCAAAAAGGTGTAATCATGCATGTTCTTTCAAGTCTACCAAAATGGAGGAAAGGTCCTAATCAGAATTTTTCTTAGCTAATTGGTAAAACTTAAAAGCAAGTCGAGAAGTTTCAAAGTGCCCTCATACAGTTTCAATTGTCACTTTGTAAGGGACTCCTGGAATTGGTTACTTGAAAGAAGTGTTCGTGGAGATGGACGACCAGAAACGGGTCAAGGAATCGAAAGTCTTGGAAGGAGGATTCAAACATATGGGATTTGATGGATTCGGATTCCGGCTGGAGATCATCGAGAATGATGCGGAGTCAAGCATCGTTAGGTCTTCGGTTTTGTACGAGATTGATGATCGTAAAGCTGAACTTGTATCTCTTGTGTCTACCGAGCCGCTGGAGATCATCGGAGAGGCAGTCGGAAAATACTTGGTTCAGAAGCAGAAGTCAACGGCTTCAAATTGAAACTCCTTGCATAAAAAAAGAGGCAAGAAAATTCAACTTGTTAGAACCTTGTTGCTGGTTTTATTTCCGAAGTTCAACTTTTAGTATGTAGAATTGAGATGTTTGAAATATAAAAAAAATTAAACTCCTGTTGTAATATGTTTTTTTGGTTGCCACTTTTTCTATCCGCACATCTACAGGGCATACTAATCCAGTTTTAAACTGAAAAACACATTTAAATAAGTTGAACTACCCATAGAATTAGAAAATAATTCATGTAATTGTAAGTTTATTTTTCTTCTAACAAATTAATTTTAGTGGGGAAATTGTATATTTATTAACTAGTTATACGTGTTTGGTTAATTATTATGAAGCTAATTGCTCCTATAGAGCAGAAAATCACATAATCCACATATTTATAAGTGCAGAAAATCCACATAGTCATTACCTTAAGGTCTCGGGTTCGGGTTATAAGTTATAACTTGTGATTTTAGGATGAGGTTGTACTAGTCAATTGATTCAATGACAATTGCGAAAGCTACCATATCGGCTAGTGATTCTTCAGTGAAAGAAAGTATACAAAAAGAGATGGGCTTAAGCTCTTGAAACGCACACTACCTTTTATAAAACTGCAAGCAAGCAGGAGTCAAGTTAACCAATAAAAGCTACCATATCGGCTAGTGATTCTTCAGTGAAAGAAAGTATACAAAAAGAGATGGGCTTAAGCTCTTGAAACGCACACTACCTTTTATAAAACTGCAAGCAAGCAGGAGTCAAGTTAACCAATAACCATGGTGTCCGAGCCGCCTCCGGTTGCATCTTCCAGAGCACTCTTGTGCTCTTCAGTTGCCATTTTCATCTCTTCAATTAAGTTCTTCTGGTCTTCCTCTATACTGGTTTGTAACTCATCTACCTACAGAGACCAGAAACAGAAGATCAAAAGGGGTCCAAGAGACTGATAAATAGATATGCCCATCACCAGAATGACATTGTATCCTAAGAAAATATAAGGCCAAATAGATTTACTCGGAATTCAATGCCCACTCTAAGTTGGACCCTCATCAATACACAAACCCGTATTGTATCTTCATCAATACTACCAATAACACCAGAAGAGTTCAACGGTGTCATCTAATAGCATTATGAGTCACAAACATGCTTAATGGCAGCAAGTTGCCCTAAGCCATACTCTAATTACACTCAATAGAAGCAGAGCAAGTACAATAAAAGGAAAAAGGACAGATCCACCATTCCGTAAACAACACCATCGTTCAAGTACTCAACCTAACTTTAAAGTCACACCCCATCTCAGAAGATTCATTACTCAAAATTCTAAAACACCCACTCCTCTCTCAAACCTCAAAATGCTGATCCACGCCTCCTTCCCGCAGGCTTGTAAGCACCACATTATAACCGATGAAGAAGCTAGTAACCGTATCACCAAAGCAGCACAACCCAAAGAACATAGGCTTAATCTAACGAATGGGATCATCAAGATGGATCCTAGCCCGGCTCTATCATATAACATCTCCTCACAACTACCCATGCACTCTAAATCTCTCATCTCGGCTTCTCCCGAACACGCTAACAAAAGTGCAATATACAACACACAGCAAAAGAAGAAAAAAAACCGGCCCACATTACCACGTGCAGCAAGAGCGCGAACTGCTTCTTCCGGAGCTCCAGCAACCTCGCAGCCGCAAGATTCTCCGCCTCCAGCCCCGCGATCTCCCTCTCCAGCTCGCCAATACTCCTGTGCGTCTCAGCCCGAGGGGGCTGCATCGCGACCAGCCTCCTTATCGTCTCGCACTCCTCCTTGTGCCGCCTCTCAACCCTGCTCTCCTCCAGAGCCCCCTTGAGGGCCTCGATGTCCCCCTTGGTGCGGGCGGCGTCGCGTTCCACCTCCTCGCGGAGGTCATGGTAGTTCTCCTTCTCCCTTAGATGCGCCCCGACGACGGCGCGGCTCTTGAGGAGGGGGATCTCGAAGGTGGAGAGCTCCTGGAGGAAGGTGCGGGCGAGGCGGTGGCAGTCGGAGAGGTTTCCGTCGTCGTCGCCGGTGTCGTCCTTGGCGGCCTCGACGACGAGGGCGGTGAACTTCTTCTGGAGCTTCTTGAGAGGGGGCTCGCCCCTTGTCGTGGTCGTCCGGGTTAGGAGCCGGTGCTTTATGATCAGGTCGTCGTCGACGGGGTTGAAGGCGTAGTTCGCCGCCACCGTCTCCGCTCTCCCCGGCGGTTTCCTTCCCTTCAACATCTTGAAGATGGAGGAGAGAGAATTTGGGGGTGGAAAAGGGATTAAATTAGGGTTTATGAGATTGGAGTACCGTTACCAATGTGGATTGGCAGTTGACACCCGAGAGAGGGCTCGAGGGCTAGTGGGAGAATTTTATATCGATACTCTATAGTTAGGGGTTGGATTGGGTACGGAATGCCACTATTCCAAACCGTTTGGAATGAAGAAACGCAGGGACTTTTTTGTAAATACGCTAAAATATAGGGATCAAAATAAAAAAAATCACGCACAAACACAAGCTGCATACAAATGCCATTATCACATAACTACGCATGCCAATTTGCAAAAATGCTAAAATACGGGGGACCAAAATGGAAAAAACTATGCGTGCCATTATCATCAACGAGGACTTGCCGTTTTCACAAAAATAAATGTCATTATCACATAACTGCACTTGCCATTATCAAATAACTGTGTTTGTCATTATCACATACCTGCACTTGTCACTGTGGTCCCCCTTCACTCCAAACTGTTCGGAATCAATTCTTTCACTCTGTACCAAATCCAAAGCCTATAGTTTAAACATGCTTCTCTGACTTTTTAAAGCCCCGGAATCAAACACAGCCTAAGTGCATCCCCGAGTTGAAATGTTTTTACTTTGTTAGTTAAAGTTCATTGTGATACATTGTTATTTTTTATTTTGACACACCATTATCTTGGGTGATAGAGATTTTACTTAACCGCAATAAAGTGATACATGCTAACCCAAGTTATTAAATTATCTCGTTTATCATGTCACGTCAATAACCTTATCCATGTTATATCACTAATTTTATTCATGTGGCATGTCACTTTACTAATTTGAGAGAAAATGAGACAAAATTGGTAGCGTTTATATTCAAACCTCGACTGAGAGGAGATCGACAGTATACAGATTTGGGGCCAATGATATGTCACGAAGATAAAATTAGTTATGTGGCATGACACACATATGAAATTGATGACATGACATGACACGCTGATAAAATTGATGACATGACATGTGGGATAATTCAAGTGACCAAAGTTAGCGAGTGTTACTGATTGTCAGTCAATTAAAACTTGTGTCACCGGGTCAAAAAATTTAGAACCACAAAGTAGTGATGTGCTTAAGCATGAAACTATAACTTACTAACGTGAACTTTAACCATATTCTTTATAGGTACAAATTGTTACGCTTCCATAACTCAAACGGATGAATAAAACGTTTGATGTCGAAATTTTAGGAAAAATAGGTGTTTGCATTAGATGTTTGCAAGAAGTGTCATATTCATACCCAACACTTTGTAGATGATAAAAAGATAAAATAATTTTTTTAAACTTTTGTTATTCTAAATCGAATAATTTTGAGATTCTATTTAAGAAAATAAATCTTCTAACTATATTTTTAGATTCCTCCTAAGATTTAAACCAAATATCTACCGAATATTTTTTAACCAACTACCATAGTAAAGTTAAAATCACTGTGAACTGACCAGTGTCGAGAGTTAGCGAAGAAATGTGGCAACGATTGACATTTTGGGTGGAGAATTTAGGGGGTTCTTCGACTTATTTTAATTTTATTCACAAATTTTTATTTATCTTCAATTTAGTATTAATATCAAACGGCTTAAAAGAATAGGACGGAAATAATTTCTGGGAGTTTTCATAATTGGGAATACTTTGTAGTAATTACTTATAACAGAAGCGACTAAAGTTAATTTAAAACCGAAGTATGAAAGAAAATGAAGTTGAAGGACGATTCGTGTCACGTCAATAAATAATTTGGATTCCCGATGCCAGTTTTGTAAATAGCTAAGAAAATTGCCAATCAGCATCCTCAAACATAAATTAATCATACATATATGACATGAGGAGAGTGTACTCGAACCTAAATTAATCACTCATACGAGTGTACTCGAAATCCTGGCCCTGTAAAGAAGAAAAAATATATATATTACACACATTCGTAACCGGAAATATCATTTGTGTGGTTTCGTTGAGACTGTATTGACACAAGGGTATGCGTTTCTTTACATTTTGGCCACCTTGGCGCCTTCTCTTCGTCTTTCTTCAGCTTTGCAGCAACTGACTTTAGACTGGTCTTCATGTAACCCATTGCCGCCGCGACCAGCTCCCTGCAGATCAATGAAGAACACCGCTAAGACGAATCGTTCTGGAACGAGTTCTGGGTAAAGGAGAAGGAACTGCTTCTACTTACAGAGGCGAGCAGGGAGAACGGCCGCCATTTACATAGTACACGAATAGATAGGAGTCGTAATGCCGGCCGCCGATCAGGTAGAAACCTTGCAACCTCCGTATACATTTGAAGGACATTTTCTCGTAGAAATGTATAGCAGGAATGTTGTAAGAAATCACATGAAGGTAAACAGCACGGCACGTTGCGACTTGCGAAGCATATTTGATGACCTCACGAACAAGAGAACTAGCTGCAATTTCAATACTTTTCAATTTCACCAATGTCAATTAAAGACGAAGAAAGAGGAAACTACAAAATAGGTAGTTTCTACCTATGCCGAGATTTCGGTATGTTTCAACTACCCCAAGAGTAAGTATGTAGACCAGCGTCTGATCTGGCTTCGTCGGATCATATCTGAGCAAATCACCTATCTGCAGGGCAGATCAAACAAATCATGTAAGCAGGGAAAGATCCGTTATATTTGACAAATCCCGACCCCTCCTTATACCGTTAGAGCAAGTGCTCATTAGTGACATGCCATCCCTTTGATCTCACAGAAGAAAATTTGACATTAATTAGATTCCAAAGCAAGTTGTCAAAATGAGACAATTAGCAGAGCTCAAATGAAAGAAAATCTTCTGCAACTGTCCCTTCAAAAGATAATCTTGGCAAAGAACATTTTTGGACAAGCAGAAACAGAAAATATAGTTCGGACAAGCTGAGGGTTCTACAATCCAAATGCTCGTAGATACCGGACATATATCTAAAGTGCAAGCACGAAAGACTAACATCGCTGTCTTTCACCAAGACTATGCGTGCAGTGACAAATCCAATCAGTTCATCACTCTGACCATTGGGTCTGCTTCGGTCAACGGCCGCCCTGGACACAATGCCATGTTGGTTGACAACATTCTGGAAAAATTCTGACTCATATCTGCAAAGATGAAGTAAATTTGTGCAATGCATAAACAAAATAGTCCGATAGTTCAAAACATGTGAGCAAAAGAAAAGAGGATAATAAGCACACACCTGATCGGAAATATATCAGCATGAATTCCCTCTAAAATCTCCAAATCAGAAGGCTTTATAGGCCTGTAGCATATGGTTGGGCGATGCGAAATCCTGGGATTTACCATTGATAGATATGCCTTTATTCCTTGAAAAGGATACTACCGACGAGGAGGAACTGCGAAATGGTCTCATCCATTTAGGCAACATGAGTCCTGATTCCCATGCTGCAGCGGCTGAAACTGAAACAAGGATCCCTGTTGTTAGTTCCTTATAAGAACAGCTACGAACAATTGAACATGTAGAGGCCAGAGAGTCAAACATACTAAAGGCTAGATGACTGAATGGGATGCTATTTAGTCTCACTTATCAAATTTCCATCATCTTCCAAACATAATTCGACAAAATTTTAGCCACAAAATGTATACCTAATAAGGAGACTCCAGTTACAGCCCAATCATTTCAATATAGCGAAAAAACTGAGCAACATTGAGTTACACAAATCGGATTAAGTCGTACGGAACTGCTATCTACGAAAACTAAGCGTAGAAAGATATCAAGGAGAAACGCACAAATGACAATGTGAGAGAGCAAATCAAAAGTACACCAACAAGTTGAACTAAGTAGGCATCACTAAGGAGATAATCAAGAAGCAACATCACTCTAAAACTTCAAACAACCAACTAAATCCAATCAAACTAGGATACTTAAACAATAAAAAAAGGAAAGCAATCATCCATAACTCATCCACATCTAAATAAGGCAGCAAAAGGACAAAAAATGAAAAAAAAAAAAAATCGTTGACTAACAGATGAATCAGCTCAACTTCTCTTCTCTGCTTAAACTACTAAGAATGAAATATTCAAATCAACAAAGAATTGGCCTCACTGAACATACAAAGAACAAATACCCCACGCGAAATTCCAGATAAAAACCAAAACTTTACACGCAAAACTGCCAATTTGGAGGGGAAAAGGGAAACCCAGATGGGATCTTAGCCGTAACAACTCGTAACGTAAAGAACAGAGTGCGAAACAGAACATAACAGAACTGACCTCTCCCGGTGGCTGGTGCTCGTGGAGATAAGAGAAAACATAGTGAAGAGAAATAGAAGGGAAATATAAAGGGGTGGCCAAAGGGGAGACGTGAGCTTGAGATTGTCCCTTTGTTGGGTAAGCTCCCTATACGTGGAATTGGAGAGATGATCGAATCTTTCTAAGGAATCTAGTGATTTGCTTTTTGGTTGGGAGCTTGCTGTTAGAATTCTGCTCTATATTTTTTTGTGCGTTAGAACTTGGAAAATGAATCAATAAACGGAAGACAACAGGTTTTTGAAAGGACAATAGCTGGTCCGGTAATAAATAACACACAAAAAACATGTTTTTCTTTCATCTCAGTTTTTTGTCCTCTAATGTCCTTTCATTTTTTCCCGATTGTCATTCTAATATTTTTAATAATAAAATACAAGTAGGCCTTCGGTACAATCATATTTTTAAAATACGAATTTTGGTACGATCCAGATTTTGGTCCGTTCTTCGGGTTGTCCGGTCAAACCAAACACTTGTTTATTTTTTTATTACTATTCTAAATATGTAGACCAAATAGTCGAAATATAAATTTCAAACTCCACATTTTAGAAATATCAACCAATTTATAACATATAAAGTTCATTTTCTTTCGTTGATTTAGAAAAATCGAGCATATGATACGACTTTTTTGTTTTAATTTTTGCTGATTTGGATAAAAGCCGATCAAATTGGACGGTCCGAGTCAAAAAAATCAGTACAAACTGTCGGTCCGACCGGAGGCTGTATAAACACTCAAAAACGACCGCTTTCTTGGGTGATTCGGTTGGACCGCATTTTTAAAATTATGGGTATAGTTCACATTTTTAATCTGTAGTTTGAATAAATAGATATTTTACATTACTAAAGTTTGGAAAACGCTAAACATGTTATGAATTATCTATAATCTAAGCATATGAATATAGAGAATAACAAGGAAGAGAGTAGAGAATGAAGTTCTCATTAATAGATCAAGAATTGTGTGTCAAAATGGTAATGGCACAAGTCCTATTTATAGGCCAATATTCTACCTACTACTTACCTACTATTCCACTAAACTTGTTAATGGAGAATTAGGTAAAGTGGAGAAGTAGGCGATGGCATCCATTAATACATAATACTCCCCCTTGGATGCCATTTGAATAATATGCCTCATTAAAACCTTATTAGGAAAAACCCTATGGGAAAAATCCTAATCAAAGGAAAAAGAGTACATCATCATAAAAATTACTGCCTCATTAAAACCTTACCCGGAAAACCCATTGGGACAAAACCGTGGTTAAGGAAAAAGAGTACAGTGTAAAATGATATCTCCCCCTCATGTCTACATCATTTGAGATCTCTGAGTCGTTTCAGACCAATATTACGAACATGCTTCTCAAAAACTGCAGTGGTCAGGGATTTCGTGAACAAATCTGCCAAATTGTCACTTGAACGAATTTGTTGAACGCTTATCTCTCCATCCTTTTGAAGATCATGTGTGAAAAAGAACTTTGGTGATATATGTTTTGTCCGATCACCTTTAATATATCCTTCTTTTAATTGTGCGATGCATGCAGCATTATCCTCATATAAGGTCGTAGGTATTCCCTTTTGAAAAGGTAATCCACAAGATTCTCGAATGTGTTTGATAATAGATCTCAACCAAACACATTCTCGACTTGCTTCATGAATAGCCAAAATCTCAGAATGATTAGATGAGGTGGCTGCTATAGTTTGTTTCATGGAGCGCCATGAAATGGCAGTACCTCCATATGTAAATAAGTATCCAGTTTCGATCGACCATTGTGAGGATCAGATAAATATCCTGCATCTGCATATCCAATTACTTCTGCCTCTGAGATACTAGGGTAATACAAACCCATATCCATTGTACCTCGAAGGTAACGCAATATTTGTTTTACTCCAGTCCAATGTCTTCTTGTAGGTGAAGAACTGTATCTTGCTAGTAAATTAACAGAAAATGATATATCAGGTCGTGTATGACTAGCGAGATACATTAGTGCACCTATTGCACTAAGATATGGTACTTCAGGACCAAGAAATTCTTCACCATTTTCTCGAGGTCTAAAAGGGTCCTTTTTCACATCAAGTGACCTTACAACCATTGGAATGTTCAACGGATGCGCTTTATCCATATTGAAACGCTTCAGCACCTTTGCTATATAGGAAGATTGATGCATAAAAATTCCTTCTCCAAAATGTTCAATTTGCAATCCGAGACATAATTTGGTCTTTCCCAAATCTTTCATTTCAAATTCATTCTTCAAACAATCAACTGCCTTTTGGAGCTCTTCAGGAGTTCCAATGATATTGAGATCATCAACATAAACTGCAATTATAACGAACTCAGGTTCGGATCTCCTTATAAAAACACATGGGCAGATTGGATCATTCTTATAGCCTTCCTTTAATAAGTAGTCACTAAGGCGATTATACCACATACGCCCGGATTGTTTCAATCCATATAAAGATCGACATAATTTGATCGAGTATAGTCCCTTTTGACTAGAATCACGTACTTCTGGTACGTTGAATCCTTCTGGGATTCTCATATAAATGTCACTATCCAGTGAACCATATAAATAGGCTGTAACAATATCCATAAGACGCATATTCAACTTTTCATGTACTGCCAGACTTATCAAATATCGAAACGTGGTTGCATCCACCACAGGAGAATATGTCTCTTCATAATCAATACCAGGTCTTTGAGAAAAACCTTGTGCGACAAGTCGTGCTTTATATCTCACGACTTCAATTTTCTCATTTCGTTTACGCACAAATACCCATTTGTATCCTACGGGTTTCACCTCTTTGGGTGTGCGGACTACAGGTCCGAAAACTTCACGTTTCGCAAGTGAATCTAATTCAGATTTCATTGCGTCTTTCCAATTTGGCCAATCTTTTCTATGCATGCATTCCTTGATAGATTTTGGCTCTAGATCCTCTTCATCTTCCATAATATTTAGCGCTACATGGTAGGCAAAAATATCGTCGATGATAACTTTATTTCGGTTCCATTTTTCTCCAGTCATAACATAATTTATTGAGATCTCATGATTATCACAATGTTCAGGTACCTGATCTTCCATTGGAAGCGACTCATCTAGAGTCTGCCCTTCCTTGATATTAATATTGACTGGGGACTCTTCAGGAGTCAAGATATCCTCGATTTGACCATCTTGATATTTTGCTCCTTTTCTTTTACGAGGATTTTTATCTTTGGAACCAATAGGTCTACCACGTTTAATTTGTGCCTTATTTTCATTGGCAATAATTGATCGTCCTTCAGGGACATCAATTCTAAAAGGAGCATTAGCAGCCGGAATATGTGACTTAGTCACTCTCTTTGGGTCAACAAAAGCGTCCGGCAACTGATTAGCTAAATTCTGCAGATGAATTATCTTTTGAACATCAAGTTCACTTTGCTTTGTGCGAGGATCTAAATAACACAATAATTCATTCCAGCTAATATCCTTTTCAGGCTGCTTAGTTTCTCCCCCTAATGTTGGAAATATTGATTCATCGAAATGACAATCGGCAAAACGTGCCGTAAATATATCTCCAGTACGTGGCTCAATGTACTTTATTATCGATGGAGATTCAAACCCAACATATATTCCCAACCTTCTTTGGGGTCCCATTTTAGTGCGTTGTGGTGGAGCAATTGGAATATAAACCGCACATCCAAAAATTCTTAGATGGGAAATATTTGGTTCCTGACCATGAACCAATTGTAATGGGGAGAATTCATGATAACTTGTTGGCCTGATACGAATTAACATTGCTGCATGTAAAACAGCATGTCCCCAAGCAGAAATAGGGAGTTTCGCTCTCATTAGTAATGGCCTTGCAATTAATTGAATCCGTTTAATAAATAATTCGGCAAGACCATTTTGAGTGTGAACATGAGCTACAGGATGTTCAACGTTTATACCAATGGCCATACAATAATCATTGAATGTTTGAGAAGTGAATTCACCAGCATTATCAAGACGAATGGTCTTAATGAGATTTTCTGGAAAATGAGCTCGTAATCGAATTAACTGAGCTAGTAATCTCGCAAACGCCAGGTTGCGAGTTGATAATAAAGATACATGTGACCATCTAGTTGATGCATCAATTAATACCATAAAGTATCTAAATGGTCCACATGGTGGATGAATAGGTCCACATATATCACCATGTATACGTTCCAAAAATCCGAGGGATGCAGTCCCAATTTTAGCTGGTGATGGCCTGGTTATTAATTTTCCTTGAGAGCATGCAACGCATGACAATTCATTGGATAGGAAAATCTTCTGGTTCCTTAAAGAATGTCCACATGAATTGTTAATAACTCTTCGCATCATTATTGACCTGGGATGGCCCAACCGGTCATGCCAAATTGCAAAATCAGTAAACTTCAGGTTTACTGTTGCATGTGCCTCCATTGCACTAATATACGTATAATATAAACCACATGAATAAGCGGGTAGCTTTTCCAACACGCACTTTTTACCCGAAATAATATTTGTAATAGACAAATATTCTTTGTTTCCTTCATTTGTTGTCTCAACATGATACCCATTTTGGCGTATATCTTTGAAACTTAATAAGTTTCTTTGAGACTTAGGAGAATATAATGCATTATTTATGCAAAAATTTGTACCTCCAGGTAATAATAAATTAGCTCTTCCGGAGCCTTCAATTAAATTCGTAGTACCTGATATAGTACTAACATTTGCCTCTTGCAATTGTAATTGAAGGAAATATTTATCATCCTTAAGTATGGTGTGCGTTGTGGCACTATCTGCTAAACACAGATCTCTTTCTCGAGTAGATAAGCCAACTCGTGCCAATTTCATACTCTTCATAATGAAAGAAATATTTATATTAAATGCGAGCAACGAAAACATGATTAATAGAAAAAAGCAGGAAATATACTTAAGAAATGAACAAGAACATGGATATTAAACTTCTATTCAATAAGGAAATCAGCAACATCCAAATTCGTGAAGTCATTTAGGCCAAATTCAGGGTTACCATCCATATTCATAATGCCAGAGCCATCATCTTGATAAAGCTCAACTAGATACTTTGCTGCACAACAGGTGCGAGCTCAATGGCCTTTGCATCCATAACGATGACATGAATTTTCCATTTTTATTCCACTATCACCATCTCTTCGTGGTTTCTTTCTTTGTTCTCCCACTTCAGGTGGCGAGACGTGTTCTTAAAATTATCACCACGGTAACCATACCCTCCACGATCATTATCATGTTCACGACCGCGACCCCGGCCTATTAAATTTTGTCACATTCACTTCAGGGAATGGAGCATAACCAGTTGGACGGGCCTCTATAATTAAAATTTGTCACATTCACTTCAGGGAATGGAGCATAACTATTAAATTTTAGTCCAGAGACCCAATTGCAATATTAAACATTAATTCAGTGACCAAAATGTAGTTTGCCAAAAAAAATCAGAAACATCCGAGGACTAAATAGTATATTTTGGGGAAGTCCGAGGATCACATTGCAATCTCATAAATAATTGGGGATCAAATTGAAATTAACCATTAAATCCGGAAGTCACAGAAAAGTCAAAGTACCAATCTGTAATTCTGTACTTAATTGAATATACGAGAAAATATAAAGTACTAATCTGTAATTTTGTCCCATTTCTTTCCCTTTTTTGTTCGGCGCGGATAATATCAGTTTAGTACCTATTAGTTTGACGCGTGTACAAGCGAGGACAGATTCGATGTTCAATATGTAAAATTACAGTTCAGTCCCTTGAGTTTCTCGCGTGTGCGAATAAGGACATAATCCATATCCGCTTGCACAGGACAATATCACATAGCTCCTCAGAGGTTTCTAATCATTTTATAAAAGGACAACAGAAGGTTTTTTCATGAAAAAATCTTTACCAAATAAATCCGATTTTTGCAAAGAAAATTTTACAAAATTATTTTCTTTGAGAAAATCATTTATAAGCCAGAACTAAACTTCATATGTTTTAATAACATTGAGAATCCAACAACAATGAATAATTTTATATGAGAATCTAACAAGAATGAATAATTATAAATTGTAAGAATACTTACAAAATTAAGCTCAATTCTTCTCAAGAAATTATTGAGAACTTGGTAGAGAGTCGTGCTGATAACGTGTTATGAATTATCTATAATCTAAGCATATGAATATAGAGAATAACAAGGAAGAGAGTAGAGAATGAAGTTCTCATTAATAGATCAAGAATTGTGTGTCAAAATGGTAATGGCACAAGTCCTATTTATAGGCCAATATTCTATCTACTACTTACCTACTATTCCACTAAACTTGTTAATGGAGAATTAGGTAAAGTGGAGAAGTAGGTGATGGCATCCATTAATACATAATAAAACACTATTTTTTTCCCGGAAGTCAATAGTCAGTTAAATGTTAAATTAGTATTTCTTGTACTTTGACACTTTTATCAAGTGCTATGTAATAGTCATTTTGTTCGAGTGTTTCCAAATTTACATATTTTTGTCTCTATAAATATGAATTAGGGAATTCTTAATAAAAAAATCACATTGTAACATGATAAAAAAATTAGTTTTTCCTGCTATGGATTCTATACCAGAGAATGGACTAGTTGTGTGGAAAAGTTCATCCGTAACCGTAACAAGGACTCGCTGTTGAGGTTCATCATTTTAAGTAGGAGGAGTCGGTGACCCTTGGACTTGCCGGTGAGACGAACGGTCTCTCCCTGGATCATTCGGAACCAGTTGCAGTTAAGAGGAGAAATAGGTAAAAGGGTTTATAACAGTAATCTTTCTTTTTATAAGTAAAATTTTGTTACTCATTAAAAAACCATTGTTTTTAAAGAGGCGGTCCAACTAGTGGTTCGACCAATCAGACTGCGAATCGAAAGGTTCAACGTCTCAAAAAAACCAGGTCAGGATGCCAACCTAACAAACCGGACATTTTCCGGTCGAACCAAAAAAAAGTAAATAATCGAGCCTCAATTTATCGAATTTTGTCATTTTTGTTTCAACTTCCAATCCTAGAATTTAAAAACCTTCCCCGGCACATGTATTTGATTCATTTGTGTATGTATTTGATGATTTTTGGAGTGTGAATGTGATTACATATATGATTATACATATATTATATATATATATATAATTTTAAAATCTGGGTCGAGTTCCGAGTCGTTTTTAAAACAACGTAAAAAACTATTCCTAAAAGTTATAAAAGTACTTAATTGGGAATCACCGTAAGGTAAGAGACGGAGAAGCAGCGTTTGGAACCCCATAAATTGTACAATGACTCATTCTTTTGGATTTTAATTGGTATCCCAATTCTATTAGGATTGTATTAGTGTTTTGTCTTTTTTCCTCTATAAATATCGGCATATTACATTATAATCACTGTGGCATAAAATAAATTAAATCAGTTTGACAAATTGAGTCTTTTTGTTTTTTAATTATTCTTCGTAACTGCAATTTAATTCCCAACATGGGGAGGTGGAGGAACTTACTGTGATTGTGGGAATTGTCGTTTGTACGACAAAATTCTTTCCACAAAATTTTAACATATTTGAGCTCGAATTCACGACATCCAGTTAAAGGTACCCTTAACTCATTCAGTTCTTACCAAAGGACATTTAGCCTAGCGGTACAAAGAGTGTACTATTTTTAGGAGGTCCAGGGTTCGAACTCTGGAGTGGTAATTTACCTTTAAAAAAAAAAACTCATCCAGTTCTTCAAAAAAAAACTCATCTATATGCTCAGCTGCTGCTAAAATAACTTGCTCCCTTGTTCACTGTTGTCTTGTCTCGGCCTGGAGGTCCGTGTCCTCCCCGGAAACGAGAAGTCTTTGTGTCTTGGTCCTGTCCTCCTCCGCTAAAGTTGAAAATGGATGGTGCCCTAAAAGGAAAACCATAGGTCGTTGGTACAGTAGGTGTTCTCAGGGAAGAGACTCCTCGTCTACGGTCTATCCTAAATCCTAAATGAGTGACGTTGTTTTCGAATAAATATGTAGTAATTCTTACATGGTATTAACTTTTTAATAAAAATCAGAAAAGAGAAAATGATTAGGTTCACTACTATTTAAAAAATGATAACATATCCATTATAAAATTTTCATTGCTTCCTATATAATTAAGTTTTTTTGAGAGGCAAATTTTGCACTATTACACTTGCTAGAGTTTGTACTCTGGACTTCCTTAAAATTTATAACATTTTGTGCCGTTAGACTACTTATCATTTGGCTACATGCCCCACCTAATTAAATATGAAGCTAGTTTTCTATCTAATTAAATCTGAATGCGGTTTAACGTAAACCAATATCTTAAAAAATAACCTTTTTTATAGGCATGAAATAAAAATGTGACAAAAAATTCTAACAAGTATTTAACATTTTTGTTTATTCAAAGGCTCGAAACTAAGAATTTTCGGTTGAGTTTGAGCAATTTCTCACAAGGTGATCTAAGTGGTTGTTGATTACATTTTTCGAGTTAAATGATTTTTTTATACCATTAGGTAGTAGGACACTCATGTCGACTAATCTAACTCGAGTCAGGTGAGACTTTTAAAATATTAATATTTAATATTCTTAGATTCTCAAGAATTCAATATTTCTTAGTTGAGTTATATATGGTTGATTAAGCACTCCTCGGCAAGTAGTTTTTAATTTTTTGGTAATAGAACAAGGTTCTTTTATTAAATTACAATAATAAAAATCAATAGGAAAATTTGATTAATATTCCTCGACTCCGAGTATACAATAAAAAAAAGGAAAAGTCCACTTTAGTATCCTGTAGTATTGTCCAAAATTATTTTAGTACCATGTGGTAAAAAACTGACCAATCGAGTCATACTTATTCCAATTAACATCAAAAAGGTCCTCGGGCAGCTGCCCGGACCAGCCCGAACCCTGCCCGGACTACGTGGCCAGCCACGTCACCAAAACTTGATGACGTGGCGCCACGTGGAGGAGGAGGATGAGGAGGAGGAGGACGAGGAGGAGGAAGCGGAGGAGGAAGCGGAGGAGGAGGAGGAGGAGGAGGAGAAGAGGAGGAGGAGGAGAAGAGGAGGAGGAGGAGGAGGAGGAGGAGGAGGACGAAGTGGAGGAGGAGGAGGAGGAGGATGAAATGGAGGAGGAGGCGGAGGAGGAGGAGGAGGACGAAGTGGAGGAGGAGGCGGAGGAGGAGGAGGAGGCGGAGGAGGAGGAGGAAGACGAGGAGGAGGAGGACGAAGTGGAGGAGGAGGCGGAGGAGGAGGAGGACGAGGACGAGGACGAGGACGAGGAGGCGGAGGAGGAGGAGGAGAAGAGGAGGAGGAGGAGAGGAAGAGAGGGAAGAAGATGGATGTCCACATGGCGCCACGTCATCAAGTTTTGGTGACGTGGCTGGCCACATAGTCTGGACAGGGTTCGGGCGGGTCCGGGCAGCTGCCCGAGGACTTTTTTGATGTTAATTGGAATAAGTATGACTCGATTGGTCAGTTTTTTACCACAGGGTACTAAAATGATTTTGGGCGATACTACAGGGTACTAAAGTGGACTTTTCCCTAAAAAAATACAAGTAATAAATATCCAAAACCGCCCCCACACGGAAGGCCAACTCGCAAACCTATAAAGACCGGAGTTAGTCGCCTCCCCTTCGTCGAATATGCGTATCTAAAACACCAGACCAAACAAAAAAAATAATTAAACCGTCACTCCCATCTCTCTCCACCGCTTGATTCGATCGGTCCCTCTCCTTTGACCTAATTAGACTCCCGACAATGGATCCGCCCTCGGTGCCGCCGTTCCTGACCAAGACCTACGAGATGGTGGACGACCGATCGTCCGACGACGTGGTCGCGTGGAGCGACGGCAACAACAGCTTCGTCGTCTCCGACCTCGGCCGGTTCCAGACGGAGCTTCTCCCTAAGTACTTCAAGCACGGAAACTTCGCCAGCTTCGTCCGCCAGTTGAACACTTACGTCCGTCTTTCCGATCATTACCTTTTTCTGTCGTTTATGTTTAATTTAATTTAAATTGATTTCTTGTCGTTCGATCCTAGGGTTTAGGGTTTTGGAAACTTGCTGGTCGAGGTCACGCGCGGGGGCGGTTTTTGTTGGAATTAAAACTCTGTTGATTGTGATCTTGCTTGCTATTAGTAATCTTCAGATTGTAAGTTTCTTTGGTAGTTCCCTTCGAAACTCGGCGTCTTTAGATTAGCTCGTAAAGATCGAAGCTAGCCTGTATTTGTCGGATGGTTACTCGGTAGTTAGTGACAGTGTTCATTTGAATTTTTGTGGCTTGACTTTATATGTTGTTGTTTGAGCAGGGTTTCAGGAAAGTTAACTCTGACCGCTTGGAATTTGCGAACGAGGCTTTCTTGAGAGGGGAAAAGCGTCTGCTGAAGACTATATCGAGAAGAAAGCATGGCAGTCATCCTCATCAAGTTCAGAGCTCGCAAGCTGAAGGATGCGTCGAGGTGGGGAAGTTGGGGCTCAAAGAAGAGGTTGAAATACTACAACGTGATAAGAATGTTCTCATGCAAGAACTTGTCCGGTTGACGCAGCAACAGCAAGCTACTGACCATCAGTTGGAAACAGTAGGCCAGCATATGCAGATGATGGAGCAGCGGCAACAGCAGATGATGTCGTTTCTTGCCAAGGCCATGCAAAGCCCGGGCTTCTTGGGCCAGCTTGTGCAGAAGCAGAGCGATAGCAACCGCCTTGTTGTAGCTAGAGGAACTAAAAAGCGGAGATTCTCGAGACAGGATGAACTAAATTCTGTTAGTGGTAATGTCAGTGGTTCTTCTAACAGACAGATCGTTGAGCTCCATCCTTCGATGAATGAGGCAGCGAAATCAATGCTGCATCAGATCTTGAAGATGAATTCATCTAGGAGGGATCCCATGGTGACCAACTCTAGCCCTTTGCTCCTGGATAATCTTCCTTGTAACTCACTGGAGAGTTGTAGCTCTGCAAGTAGGATCACAGAGGTGACGGTACCCGAGGACTTGCTGAGTTCTGGGAAATCATCTGCTCGTGTTGATCCTGGCTTTCATGGCAGTCCTGTTGATGCTAACATGCAATTTGCCCCTTCTGTGGTAACAGACCAACTTGAACAAAATCATCTTACAGAGGTAAATTCTCAAATGTGTGGGCAGGGAGAATCTGTTCCCAACTTCACCGAGATGCCAGGAAATGTGACAGAAAGCTTTAGTGGAATTCCTACTACCATTCCTTTGGTGTCTGAAATTAGCAATCGTGATTTTGTTGATCAGTTACCTTCAACAATTGATATGACGATGCCCGGACAAACTGATCCACAAGAACCCGATGTTGACATCGTGATGGATGAGATGCCTATACTCCCCAGCATTAATGATGTCTTCTGGGAACAGTTCCTTACAGCCAGCCCACCACCTTTGGACATCGATGAGTTAGATTCGATCACTCCTGAAAGCAATACAAAAAAAGATCAACAGTCGATGTCATGGCAAGAGAACGGGTGGGAAAAAATTCAGCGTCTGAATGATCTCTCTGAACAGATGGAGCTTTTGACATCAGCAAGTGCAGGGGTTTAATAGAGTACAGATATGTTGTAGGTCGTTGCCATTTGAAAGGTAGATACTCCAATCACGAAATAATAATTCTTGCTTGATATTCTTGATCGTTCTACCCGGCTGGGGATGACTGGATCTAGCATATTTAGAGCAATCTTATTCAGAACGGAAACCTTGTGCAAAGATGAGTTTTGCACCTCTGCTCTCTGTTGCAGCAAGTGTCTTCATTTATGACCAGAAATGCACGCACTGCTAGTTTCAACCATCTTATTGTCTTCACCTTACTCCATGCAGTTTTTGCCTATCCTCGGTGCAGCCATCTCCGCTGTAAGACGAATGAGATGGCAAGTTTTGAAGCTTGATGAACATCCTTCCACCTCATCCTCACTTATGCTAAACATTTCCATTTCACGCCGCAGTAGTTTTTCCTCCCACTGTAGTCTCACCAGGCCTGCTATACAGAGCTCAGCCGGGCTATCCATCCTTTTGTTCTTTGATAACAATTAAGCTTTTATCATATCCGGATTCTCCAGCCGGCAACCATGTGTTACATTATATCCTACTTGCAGTGTAGCCCGAACAGTTGTGTATTCACTTAGTCTCGTGTTCCCATGGCGGTTAGAAGACGGTGTAAGCAGCTTTTGTTTCCTAGGCGAGGATTGTGCCTCGCACGAAGAGAAGACTTTAACCTCTGGTATGTTTCGGTGTGGTGAGTTGTTTTCCCCCAGAGTTAGTCCAAGGTTATGTGGTGTTGCGGAAAGTTGAACCCCGACCTCCTCACTCGTTCGGATGTTACTTGTCGTAAGGGCGACTTCGAGTCTTCCTTACGACTGTCTAGAAGAGATGGCTGTTGGATACTATGCTGCTGCAGGAAATCTGGTGGTACGATGGTAAGGTCTCTCCACTAACATCACTTCATGCTTTTGGGTTTCTAGTTAGAAAGTTTTACTAAAATGGAGTCCAAAATTAAATTTTTTCGGATCTGGTGTCCACGTCTGCAGGGATGACCACAATACGACTTTTTCTGTCGTATGTAGCCACAATACGACAAAAAAAATCGTATTGTGTTTAACTACGACATTAAAAGTTGTATTGTGGTCGAAAACGAAATTCATCGGGCCGGATTTTCAGTAATCAAGTAGCGATTTATCTCTCGTTTTAATTAATGATAGAATTAATGTTTGCTTGGGAATGACAAGGGCCAGCAAACAAAGGTGGTCTTTCTATTAAAAAAAGCAAACAAGAAGGTCGAGGAATGGCCAGAGGGTCACTTGCCAGGAAATTAATATTTTAATATCTTAATAATTGCTGAAAACAACGCTACGTTTTATATTTCTTCGCGTAATTGTTACCGATTGAGTTCTGGGATACTTATTATAATCTACTCGTTAATGGTTTGATTATTTTTAATAGGCAATTCTGTGAATTTATTTATAAGTATAGAAAATTTAAATAATAATTTATTAAAATTTTTGGATTGAATATGAAAATTTTAACTTGATACTATGTGACTTGTTATTCATGTCTAACTAATTATTTAAATTTTAGGTTGGATATAAAAATTTCAATTCATTAATCTTTTTTAATAAGTCAAAACACTTGATTCATTATGTTGCGTGGAAGAAATTGCAAGTCTGTCCTTGGCTAAGAAGAAGAAGAAGAAGAAAGAAAGAAGTTGGAGAGGAAACGTGGAAGATGAGTCGTTAATATTTTGCTGCTGGAATTTGAAGTTAATTGGGCTGGTTGTGAGCTGGGCCACGTCATTGTTCAAGTTGGGCTTGATTAGTTGTTAGGTTAAGAAGGGTAATGGGCTCAGGTACTTGTTTGTAGGCCCAATCATGTGTAGGTAATTTTGGGTCAACGGGGATATATATAATTATGGGAACACTAAGGTTCTTTTTTGAGGGATAGAACACCAAGGTTCTAGATATGAATGAATGTTATGTGAAATAGAAATGTCTATGTGTGTCTTTTTTGCTACTCTTTTCTACACTAAAATTATAATCGTTTAGGATCTATTTGACCATTGGAATCCCTGGGATTTCGGTAGCTATTACAATACATTGTGTTTTTTTAGGGAAAATATTACATATATTGATTAGGTCGGAAAGTCTGAAAAGAGTAGTACATCGAGTTCATTGGGGTGGTTTATGTCCCAATCACTAGGAAGAAGTCCCCGATGGAATTGATAACAAAGGCAATCCGCCAACGAATTTTGGGAGAGATTAGAATACAATTTGTTGTTATTATGTTTTTTTCCTCTACCTATAAAAATATATTTTTTTCTCACAAATTTTTGAAGAATTGCATAATATGACGACTTGTCTTACCCATTGCTCATCTTAAGCATTTAAAGGTAATGATTGTGCCATACCGTAATTGGCCATCTCACTTAATAATAATGAATGCTGCTCTCCTCTACCTATATGGGTTAAAAGGGGTAAAAAAATAATGGTAACTAATCTTTTATAAATTTTAGTCCATGGTCGCTAATTTATTTTTTTTATGCTCACTCATCTATATCAAGTCACTCATGTATGATCACTATGACTAATTTTGAAATTATAAAATTTCTAAAACATCCCAAACTTTTTTCTCTCTCTTTCGCCTTTTACTTCCTCCCTCCTCTATAATTTCAAAATTGAAAATTTGATTCACCGAATAATTCGATAAATTAATATAGAAAATTGATTCATGTGCGATCGTTCAATGACGAATTCGAATATGAATTTTGGTTCGCATGAACTGGTTCAAATATAAATCAAAATTTTAACGAATCGAATTAGTCTCTTAATCACTTCTTAGGCCACATGGGAGGAATACTCATTGCCTTTCTCGGTGGATGATGATAACGTTAGAATGCAGGCATTTTCAACAATATGAAATTTGCCCGCAAATAATTTTATAGTGCTCTTAATATATATTTTTACTATTAATCTTTTATTAGAGATCATAAATTGCCGGTTGGTAAAATATGAACCAATAAGCATTGTCCATGACATCTTAAAATGATCCAGCAAGCACTAAATGTCCTTTTATTTTGAAATGAAAAGGTGGAGATTTTATTAAAATGTTCATAATTCCATGTATAAATTCAAATTATCTCAGTCGAGTAACGAACAAACCAAAAGATATACAAGAAACAAAGACATTCAAATGATCGCAATAATTTTGAGTAAGATTTAGCTCGATTTGTTGACCATGGGTGTTTAATTCGATTCAGATTCGAACTGGATCGTACGAACAAAAATTCATATTCGAATTCGTCATTGAATGAATCGAACATGAATCCATATCATAAATTCGTCAATTCATCTAATTATTTGGCTAATCAAAATTTTAATTTCAAAATGAGAGAGAAGAGAGGAAGTAAAAGGCTAGAGAGAGAAAAAAAATTTTGGGATGTTTTAAAATTTTACAATTTTAAAATTAGTTATAGTGACCATACAAGAGTGACTTAATAAAGATGAGTGACAATAAAAGGGACAAAAAATAAATTAGTGACCATGAGCTAAAATTTATAAAAAGGTAATGATTTTGCTATCTAACTCCAACAATTAGCACACACTAATTCTTAATTACAGGGCGGCCAGTTAAAAAAATTGCACGATCTCCCATAGGCTAGCTGGAAAAAAAAATTACAACCACAACACAAGAAGTCGTATTTAGCCACAATACTATTTTTTTAATTGTGGTTACGACAAAAAATATCGTAATGTGATTGTATACAATAAAAAAAGTCGTATTGTGGTCAGTCACTCTTGCAGACGTGAATACTAGATCCAAAAAATTTAATTTTAGATCCCATTTTTGTAAAACTTTCTAATTGGAACCCCATTTTGGGGAAAAACCCATGCTTTTATTTGGTCATTGACTCATTGTAGTTAAAGCGCGGATCCGGCATGTCCATCGCTTGTACGAGTCTAGACGCAGCTAGAATATTCCAGAACTAGTTATTGGGAAATGCGAGGCAACTGCAATAAGCTTGGAGAGCAAGTTCCAAAAGCATTGTTTATTACCAAATGGGAGAACACCAAAAATGATTTATTGGTGGGTCCAAAATTAAAAACACAGTGTCAGTATATTGCCACAGTAAAAACACAGTGTCAGTAAAAACACAGTGTCAGTAAAAACACAGTAAAATGTACGTACATTAATGGAAAATAATAGTAGATAAGCTTCAGAAACTCTTCCTAATACAATAGTATAATACTTGTTGGAAAAATTATATCACCTCTTAAATATTTTAATTAGTTCAAACTCGTATTAGTCGACTCAAAATAAAAAAAAAACAAAAAATAAAGCACCGGTCGGGAATATCTTGATAAAGTTATCTTCAAAAAGTACCGGCCGGGAAATTTCTTGATAAAGTTATAAAGATTTTGGCGGGGCCCGATAACTTGGAGGGCAAGTCCTGGAAAGAGAACGGATTCTCTTGTTTCCTAAATTTTTACTGCTGAATTACGTACGCTACTTATGTTTTCCCGACAATTTATATTAAATCAATCACATATAGGTAAATTTTAGATTATAACATTTCATAGCATCAATCACGTATAGGCCACGTCATCATTCAGGCCTTTCGGTTACATAACCTACAACATGATCCCGATGGAACATGAACAACAGACTTCTCCCGTGTGACTCGATTTTCCTAACATGGCAATCATTCTCCTAGTAAAACGACTTGGGAGAGAGATAGGATTAGGTGCAGCCAATATGAACCTAGCAGTACCAATCGGACAACACATCATACGGCGGTACATTACAACGGCACACATGAACAACGGCACATCAGGTAATATGTCGCTGAAATTTGTGATGTGCCGTCGAAAATTTATTGTACCGTTGTGATGTGCCGCCGGAGTAATGTGTCGTTGTGATGTGGCGCTTGTGTAATGTGTTGTTGGGGTGATGTACTGCTGATCTCTATGTTGTCTGATTGGTACCGCTGAAGGGTCAGTAGCACCGAATTCAACCCCCAGGACAAGATTCTCCTGACATCTCGAGATCATGCAACAAGATGTATTGCTGCGAGACCTGAATGGTGGAGTGATGTGATGACAAGAGTGAGCAAAATATACAATATTGAAAAGTCAATTTTAGTACCCTGTGATATCGTAAAAAATTACTTAACTATTCTGTGGTTTAAAATCGGTCAATTGAGTCAAACTTATTCTAGCACTGCTGATGTGGCTTGCCATGTAAATCTTATTTTTGGAAAAATTTCATAATAGTGTCGAGTTCCCGTGGCGGTTAGAAGACGGTGTAAGCAGCTTTTCTTTCCCAGGCGAGGATCGTGCCTATGGACGTTTTTGCACGAAGAGAAGCCTTTAGCCTCCGGTATGTTTCCCTGTTGTAAATTGTTTTCTTTTTTCCCGGAGTTAGTCCGAGGTTATGTGTTGTTGCGGGAAATTGAATTAACGGTTACTCGTCGTAAGGGCGACTTCGAGTCGTGAAGAGATAAGATTAGTAACATCACTTTATGATTTTATTGGGTCATTGACTGATTGTAGTTAAAGCGCGCATTTCCATCGCGTTGTAACAATAGCTTTTTTGAAGAAGGAATCTACAATAGCTTGGAGAGCAAGTTTTTTCTTTTTTGAAGGGGCTTCGAGAGCAAGTTCCAAAAGCAATATTTATTGCGAAATGGGAGAAGACCAAAAAAGATTTATTGATAGGTCCAAAATAAAAAAATATGGTGTCAGTATACGTACATTAATAGAAAATAATTGTAGATAAGTCTTAGAAACTCTTGGTAATACAATATTATAAAACTTGTTGGGAGAGTTATATTACTTTTTAAATACTTTATTTAGTTCAAATTCGGATTAGTTGATTCAAAACGAAAAGAAACAATGGAAAATGTAGCACCCAAGTACCGATCGGGGAATTTCTTGATAAAATTATAAAGATTGGCGGGGCCCGGAAACTTGGAGGGCAAGTCCCGGAAAGAGATTCTCTTGTTTACCTTTAGACACTAGAAAGTGAACTAAGGATTGCACAGTGCTACTTGGTACATCATTCTCGCGAGCCTATAAATTTGCGGTGTGATGACCATATGATATCCATCCACAAGTAGCTTCCCTAATTAGTTTCAAGTACACAAACAAGCATATGCCTAGTTTATGCCAGCAACAACCAGCTCTTTCCCTCTTGCAATCCCCTTCCCTCTGTTCCCCATTCAACTGATCATCTTTTTCATCTTATTTTTCACTTTCGTTTCGGCCGATCTGTCGTTAAGAGAGGAGGCGACCTTCTTACTATTTTAGGAAGTGGAGTGAAAAGCCTGCTTGCTGCCTGTCAAGTGAGTTTTGTTGTTCTGCATATATGTTATACATATATACAACTGCTCTGCTTTAGCTGCTTTTACTTGCTTTTCCGCTCGAACGAGATCCAAGTTCGAATCTTCTTGCTGCAGAATGCTTGATACAGACAAAGAGATCGGTGAAGGGTTCCGCCCCACTGATACGGAGCTGATACATTATCTGAAGCTAATGCTGCAAGGCAACCACAGCCCTAAGATCCCAGTGGTTGACATCTACAAGTATGAACCCTCGGACTTACCCGGTGAGTACTTCTTCTGCCCTCGCCATGACGAGAATCGCAGCCGCACAAGCAGACTGACAAAGGAAGGATTCTGGAAGTCCACGGGTCAAGATCGTGTGATAAAAGATGAGGCCAGGAGACCTACGTCGTTCAAGAAGAAGAGTTTGGTTTACTATGGAGGCCGTAGTCGTCGTAGCGATCGGACTAATTGGGTCATACATGAGATTCGAGCAATTCTTGATGATGGAAAAACTACACAGGTATATCGATCTCTTGGACTCACTACTAGAACATGCATCTATTAAGTTAACATGAAGTATATATGTTCCTAATGTTGGGAATGTCGAAAAAATCAAGCAACGGTGGAAAAGGGGCTTGGGCTAGCGCCCGCTAACTCCTTAGCGGGGTATTCCAGAAAGTCGGTTTTTTGGGACCTAGCTTAGCGGTCGCTAAGTGGTACTGGCAATCGTTTCTTATTAAAAATGCTTGCTCTCCTAGAAAGCCTGAGAATTTATATGGGAAAGCTTATATAAGGGGAGCCTCCATTAGCCCTTGAAATGGGAATTGGGCAGAACTGGATTATATAGAATTGGATGAGCTTAAAAGGACAGGACAGACGATGGTTTTTGGGTTTAGAAACTGTGGTGTCATGTAAGGACGGGGAGGGAGAAAGGAAGGCGGAGGAGGTGTTATGTTTAACCTTTAATTTTTTGGTAAATTATGTTTCACTTTGAAATTCGTTTTACAATTAGGATGTGCTTTGTTTATTGGTAAAATTTCATTTTAGTACTGAATAGTATGATTTATTTGTACTATGACGTGGTTTAAAAATGTGAGTTTTCTCTAATTGACATTCTAATACATGAGTATGTTTTTGGTTAAAGATATCCGTAGGTATAGTTAAGAAAAAAATGTTTAATTTTTTTAAAATAACCTAAAAATATATGAAAATATTTTTTATATGACTTTTTCCAAATTTGTATTTCATTTTTTTGATTTAATAATATTTAGGGTATTTTTGTCAAAAAAATTGTACAAATATTGAAATATATCAAGTTGAAGACATGTTGTTTAAAATTGAAAATTCAGTCACCGTGCTCTCAAAAAATATCTGCATACGATCCACAGCAGCTGACCGAGCTAAAAGTGTCATCTGTCTTGCTACGCAAGCCGAAACAACGTAGTTTCGGCTATTACGTGGCGTGCTCACTGGGTAAGTAGTTAATTACATGTCAAATTGGTTAATTACCAAAGAACCCCTATATTTTTAAACTTTTTAAAAACATCTTCATTCTTTAAGTCGGCATTCTCTCGTGGATCCTCCCGAAACTCAAATCCCCAAAAATCCCCTCCTTTGATTCTGACCAATTATGAAAGCACGTGTTCTTTGCACGTTTTGTTCTCTTGGTTACGAGCTCATTTCCATGCTTTCTTCAGAGAGTCGGACTCAAGCGAACTTATTAAAGCTCCATGTTCTTTGCACGTTTTGTTCTCTTGGTTACTGAATTCCTAGCAAGTGGTATCAGAGCTAAGGTTGGAGGATGTTGGATGGCGCAAAGTTTACTCTTGTGAAGTTCGATGGATCATCAAATTTTGGATTGTGGAAAAGGCGTGTCAAGGATCTCCTTGTTCAATAAGGGATGGTCATCGCGCTCTCAGAGAAGAACACATCTATGGTTTCAGTCAACTGGAAAGTGACTTGAGAAAGAATGATGTAAATTTCGAGGAAGAAGACAAAGCATTATTGCTCCTGAATTTCTTACCAGGATCCTACAAAAATTTTGTTATAACTCTAACTTGGGGGAAGGAGTCCCTGGTGTTAGAGGATATTACGAGTGCTTTGCTAGGGTTTCATCAAAGGAGAAAAATTAGAGATGATCAAATAGCAGGGCTGGTTGTGAGGGGTAGCCATGATCGTGGAGGAAAAGATGGAGAAGGATCCAAGCCGTGGTCAAGGAGGTTTAAAAAAAATTACTTCGACTGCGGAGAAAAAGGACACGTGAAGAAGGATTGTCAAGTAAGAACTCGGGATCATGAGAGAAAAGGATCAGGTTTCATGAATGTGGCCTCTTATTCAGACGGGTCGGATGATGACTGTCTTTCTGTTTTGTCAGATTCAAAGTACTCTGATTCCTAGATTTTGGATAGCGCTAATTTCTTTCACATGATGCCCAAGAGAGGTTGGTTTGACACCTACAAGTTTGTTAATTCAGGTATGGTGACTATGGGTGATGGTTCTACTTGTAGAATTACTGGCATAGGTAATATCCGGATCAAGATGTGAGATCGTGTTGAAAGAAAGTTGTGTATGGTTAGGCATGTTCTGAAGTTAGAGAGGAATTTGATCTCATTAGGAGCCTTGAATTATAACAGGTACAACTATAAAGTTGTAAGCGGGAAAATTGAGTTGGAGAAGGATGCTATGGTGGTGATGAAGGATGAAAGAGATGCAAAGAATACCTAAATGTTAGTGGGGGTACAATTGTAGGTAGAGTCACATCTTTGGGTTCCGATGGAGAAGCAAAAAGTTTAGGTCATATGAAGTTGCTTTGTATGAGGGAGTAAAGGCTTGACATGAATGGTTTGAGTGCAGTTGGAATTCGGAGAGATATGGATAGCAAGCTATGGTTGTTTCGTGGAGGTATGGTTGGCAAGGAGTCATGGTTGTCTTGGAGAAGCATTGTTAGTAAGGTCCCGCTATAGTTGTCTAAAGGAACGTCAACTTCAAAGGTGTTGGGTAGGTTTGGCATTGGGCATGAAAATCCGTTGGTGACACCACAGGCGAATCAAGTGTCTCACTCAAATCCAAACGGTTGAGTCCGTGACATGCCGAGGGTTCTACTTGGTGGAACAAAAAAATTTCTGTTGTATGCTATGGCAAGTAGCATTGGTTTAAGGCAAGAATGTCCAGCGAAAAAGTAGTTCGAGATTGCGGAGCATGAAGTTGACACAAAAATAGAAGGTGCATCTATTGGTCACAGGATTACTTCGGCAGCTGGACTTGCTAGTTAGGGTTCGATGGAGGTTGGAGAAAATAGGCTAAGCAAACTCGAAGATTCGAGCTTGGGGGCTGGCTCCAAGTGATTGAACAAAAGGAGGTGAGAAAGTTGAGATGTTCTTATTGATGGCGGTGTATCTATGGTTCGAGGTGTAGCCGATAGAGTCAATTTGGTCTCGCAAGATCTCATGGTCCTCCAAGGAGCGGTGTTTCATCAAGGTGGAGTTTGTTGAAATTCGAGTGGAGCTTCATGGTTCCTCAAATTGGGATAATTTTTCGCCAAGGTGGAGATTATTGGGATTGTCGACAAAATCAAGCAACGGTGAAAAAGGGGCTTGGGCTAGCGGCCGCTAGGGGAGTATTCCAGAAAGTTGAGTTTTTTGGGTCCTAGCAGCCGCTAGGTGGTGCTGACAGTTCATTTTGTGTTTTGCTCGAACTCTTGTTTTGGACTCCTAGGAAGACCTAGATAGATTTATTGTACACCAAGAGTTCGTCTATTATATAAAGACGTGTTCTCTTAGGATTATGTATGGCTTTGTGATTCGGATCCATCAATAAAAGTTTTCCTTTCTCCTCGTGTATGTAGGCATTAGGATAAACTACGTTATATCTTGTATCCATATTTTTTGCGCATTTTGTTCTCTTGATTGCTGAATTCCTAACACCTAAGAGACTAACCTTTGTGTTCAAATGTAGGGAGGTTATGTACTCTGTAAAGTAATCAAAAAACCAGACAAGAATGTCAACGTGTCAACTGACAATGAAGGTGAACCAAGTAACACAATTGCTCACAAAAACAACCATCTTTCGACAAAAGAAAACTCTGAGTTCTCAGCTCCAACCTCCTGCAAAAGGAAATTCGATGGTCCATTGTCGACCTTTGGTAGGTCAATCAAGTTTTTTTTTTCTGTTTCCTCCCCTGTAACTTGACTTTGCTTTCGGCAACAGGATGATGTTGTTTTTCTAATATTTTACAATGTCATTGAACAGAACATAGTCGCAGTAGTAGTTACAGACAGGCAAATAATGTAGAAGATGAACCAATTCATGCAATGAACTTCGAAACTTTGTATCTAAGTTTGCACGGTGGAAACAATGCATCATGTACAACCACCCTAGAAGAGGTATGTTAGCCCCGCAATGGCCATGTGTGCAAGAGCTTCGATTATCAATGATGATCTTCAACTCATCGAATTTTATCTTTTCATGATTCTTTCTGCAGGTAATGGTTGGACAACAATCTGATGTGTCACTTATCGACTATAGGAAGCAATGTTATGGCCTTAATCCGATACCAGAGGTCGATCAACCTTTGGTGTTCAAGTATGGTCGATCAGCTAATGTAGAAGATAAACCAATTCATGAAATGGACTTCAAAATTTTGTATCTAAGTTCACACAGTGGAAACAATGCATCATATACAACCACCCCAGAAGAGGTATGCTAGCACGCAATGGCCATGTGAGCAAGAGCTTCGATTATCGATGATTATCTTCAACTCATCCAATTTTATTTTTTCATGATTCTTTCTGCAGGTAATGGTTGGACAACAAACTGATGTGTCACTTACCGGCTATGACAAGCAATGTTATAGCCTTGACCTAATACCAGAGGTCGATCATCATTCGGTGTTCGACTATGGTCGATCAGATAATGTAGAAGATGAACCAATTCATGAAACGGACTTCGAAACTTCGTATGTAAGTTTGCACGGTGGAAACAATGCATCATATACAACCACCCCAGAAGAGGTATGCTAGCCCCTTCAATGGCCATGTGTGCAAGAGCTTCGATTATCGATGATGATCTTTAACTCATCCAATTTTATCTTTTCATGATTCTTTCTGCAGGTAATGGTTGGACAACAATCTGATGTGTCACTTATCAGCTATAAGAAGCAATGTTATGGCCTTAATCCGATACCAGAGGTCGATCAGCCTTTGGTGTTCGATTATTGTCAATCAGATAATGTAGAAGATGAACCAATTCATGAAACGGACTTCGAAACTTCGTATCTAAGTTGGCACGATGAAAATAATGCATCATATACAACTACCCCAGAAGAGGTATGCTAGCCCCGCAATGGCCATTTGTGCAAGAGCTTCGATTATCAATGATGATCTTCAACTCATCCAATTTTATCTTTTCATGATTCTTTCTGTAGGTAATGGTTGGACAACAATCTGATATATCACTTACCGGCTATAACAAGCAATGTTATGGCCTTAACCCGATACCAGAGGTCGACCATCATTCGGTGTTGGACTATGGTCGATCAAATAATGTAGAAGATGAACCAATTCATGAAATGAACTTCAAAACTTTGTATCTAAGTTCTCATGGTGGAAATAATGCATCATATACAACCACCCCAGAAGAGGTAAGCTAGCACCATAATGGCCGTGTGTGCAAGAGCTTCGATTACCGATGATGATCTTCAACTCATCCAATTTTATCTTTTCATGATTCTTTCTGCAGGTAATGGTTGGCCAACAATCTGATGTGTCACTTACCGGCTATAACACGCAATGTTATGGCCTTAACCCGATACCAGAGGTCGATCAACCTTCGGTGTTCGACTATGGTCGATCAGATAATGTAGAAGATGAACCAATTCATGAAACGGACTTCGAAACTTCGTATCTAAGTTCGCACGGTGGAAACAATGCATCATATACAACCATCCCAGAAGAGGTATGCTAGCCCCGCAATGGCCATGTGTGCAAGAGCTTCGATTATCACTGATGATCTTCAACTCATTCAATTTTATCTTTTCATGGTTCTTTCTGCAGGTAATGGTTGGCCAACAATCTGATGTGTCACTTACCGGCTATAACACACAATGTTATGGCCTTAACCCGATACCAAAGGTCGATCAACCTTCGGTGTTCGACTATGGTCGATCAAATAATGTAGAAGATGAACCAATTGATGAAACGGACTTCAAAACTTCATATCTAAGTTCGCACGGTGGAAACAATGCATCATATACAACCACCCCAGAAGAGGTATGCTAGCCCCGCAATGACCATGTGTGCAAGAGCTTCGATTATTACTGATGATCTTCAACTCATTCAATTTTATCTTTTCATGGTTCTTTCTGCAGGTAATGGTTGGACAACAATCTGATGTGTCATTTATAGACTATAACAAGCAATGTTATATCCTTAACCCGATACCAGGGTCATCTGTAACACCAGATTTCGATGAGTTGTCGGTGTTGGTTTTTGGGACTAGCGGCTTTTCAGCTGAACAAAGGTGATTGTAGTTCCACTGTGTCCTTTTTTCCCTCCATAAAATCATGAAATAGCTATAAATAGAAACACCGAATAGAACTCCTCATACAATCCAAAATTTGAGGTAATGCATAGCCGGATTCCAATTCATTACAATCTAACACATTACATCTCTTTTTCAGGTGGATGACATAAGCTTGACACTTTCCAACAAATCATATGCAGAGGAAGGCACCACGCATTACAGCATCAGCACCATACCGTCTTTTTCGGGTTCTTTGAACTCCCAATTCTATCTGTATCATGTGTGAATCTGCAAGTATGTAATAAATAACATAGGGTGGAGTCGGAATCGGTACGGAGGAAGAGGAAATGATTCCAGTGCTATAGTGATATCCCTAGTTGATTAAGTACTAAATATTAGTTTCAAGTACTATCTTCAAAGTTAGGTGAGCAAGTAAATTTCAAAATGTGACATCTGCTCTTTGTATTCATGAAGCTTGGTGTAGCCTCGTCACTCCTACGTCAATAAAAGCAACATCGATCCTGCAACTCGGATTTTCATATTTATCGATTCCTAAGAGACGACCATTTACACTGTTTGCACGTCAAGTAAACAATTCGAACTGTGGACTATACACTCGCGGCCATTACCACCGGATTGACTCGTACATGTTGGCCGGCTCCAGGACCCAACAACAGGTTGTGTTTTGTAGTAACTAACCCATGTCAGCTACCACCAACGCAGAAGATCAAAAGCGGCAGTCCCTCGAAACTATACTCCATCTTTATAACATGGCCAAGAAATATCAAGCAGAAGACATCAAATCGGTCCTTGAAGAGGTTGCAGACTGCCAACCATTCTTCAGATATTTATGGTGAACCTAATCTTGCCCTTTGCTGTCTAATTAGGGGAATTCTCTTCTCCCTCACCCACCATTAGTAGTTATTACCTCACTATGTAACCAAGGAAAAGATCATAACTGTATATATTGTTACCATGTTTAGCAGCTGATCAAAATGTAATTAGAAAATAGTTGTGATTCACTTTGTCTCGAGTTCCCGTGGCGGTTAGCAGACGGTGTAAGCAGCTTTTTTTCCTAGGCGAGGATTGTGATGGCAGTTAGGTTTTTTTTTAAAGGTAAATTACACCAAAAATACGCCTATGCCAGAGTTTGAATCCTGAATCTCCGTTAAATCCTCCAATACCTATGCCGCTAGACCAAATGGTCTTTGGCAGGCATAGGTATTATCATTGTTCCTGATTCATTAATTCATTATAAAAATTTCAATAGATTAATCTTTTTTAATAAGTCAAACCCTAAATTCATTATGTTGCGTGGAAGAAATTGCAAGTCTGTCCTTGGCTAAGAAGAAGAAGAAAGAAAGAAGTTGGAGAGGAAAACGTGGAAGATGGGTCTTTGTTGATATTTTGCTGCTTGAATTTTTAAGTTAATTGGGCTGGTTGTGAGCTGGGCCACGTCATTGTTCAGGTTGGTCTTGATTAGTTATTAGGTTAAGAAGGGTAATGGGCTCAACTACTTGTTTGTAGGCCCAATCATGTGTAGGTAATTTTGGGTCAACGGGGATCTATAATTATGGGAATACTAAGCCCTAAGGTTCTAGTTATGCATGAATGTTATGTGAAATAGAAATGTCTGTGTGTGTCTTTTTCTTCTACTCTTTTCTACACTGAAATTCTAATCTTTCGGGATCTATTTGACCATTGGAACCCCTGGGATTTTGGTAGCTATTACAATACCTTGTGTTGTTATTATGTTTTTTTCCCTCTAGCTATAAAAATTCTTTTTTCTCACAAATTTTGGAAGAATTGCATAATATGACGACTTGTCTTACCATTGCTCATCTTAAGCATTTAAAGGTAATGATTGTGCCATACCGTAATTGGCCATCTCACTTAATAATAATGAATGATGCTCTCCTCTACCTATATGGGTTAAAAGGGGTGGAAAAAAAAATAATAGTCACTAATCTTTTATAAGTTTTAATTCATGGTCACTAATTTATTTATTTATTTATATTTATGCTCACTCATCTATATTAAGTCACCCATGTATGGTCACTAAGACTAATTTTGAAATTGTAAAATTTCTAAAACATTCTAAATTTGTTCTCTCTCTCGCCTTTTTCTTCCTCCCTTCTCTATAATTTCAAAATTGAAAATTCGATTCGCCGAATAATTCGATAAATTGACAAATTTAGGAAATTGGTTCATGTGCAAATTCAATGACAAATTCGAATATAAATTTTAGTTCGCATGAGCTGGTTCAAATCTAAATCAAATTTTCAACGAATCAAATTAGTCTCATAATCACTTCTTAGGCCACATGGGAGGAATACTCATTGCTTTTCTCGGTGGATGATGATAACGTAAGAATGCTGGCATTTTCAACAATATAAAATTTGCCCGCAAATAATTTTATAGTGCTCTTAATATATATTTTTACTATCAATCTTTTATTAGAGATCATAAATTGCCGGTTGGTAAAATATGAACTAATAAGCGATGTCCATGACATCTTAAAATGATCCAGCAAGCACTAAATGTCCTTTAATTTTGAAATGAAAAGGTAGAGATTTTATTAACATGTTCATAATTCTGTGTATAAATTTAACTTCAAATTATCTCAGTCGAGTAACGAACAAACCAAAAGATATACAAGAAACAAAGACATTCAAATGAACATGCTAATAATATGATCGCAATAATTTTGAGTAAGATTTAACTTGATTCATTGACGATGGGTGTTTAATTCGATTCAGATTCGAACTGGATCATACGAACAAAAATTTATATTCGAATTCGTCATTGAACGAATCGAACATGAATCCATATCATAAATTCGTCAATTCATCTAATTATTCGGTGAATCAAATTTTCAATTTCGAAATGAGAGAGAAGAGAGGAAATAAAAGGCGAGAGAGAAAGGAAAAAAAAATTTGGAATGTTTTAAAATTTTATAATTTCAAAATTAGTCATAGTGACCATACAAAGAGTGACTTAATATAGATGAGTGACAATAAAAAGAAAAAAATAGATTAGTGACGATGAGCTAAAATTTATAAAAAATTATTCCATATATTTTTTTTTACCGTTAAAAGGTAATGATTTTGCTATCTGACTCCCACAATTAGCACACACTAATTCTTAATTACAGGGCGGCCCGTTGAAAAAATTGCACGATCTCCCACAGGCTAGCTGGAAAAAAAAAATTATAACCACAACACAAGAAGTTGTATTTAATCACAATACGATTTTTTTAAATTATGATTACGACGAAAAATATCGTAATGTGGTTACATACGATAAAAAAAGTCGTATTATGGTCCGTCACTCTTGCAGACGTGAATACCAGATCCTATAAATTTTAATTTTGGATCCATTTTTGTAAAACTTTATAATTGGAGCCCCATTTTGGGGAAAACCCATGATTTTATTTGGTCATTGACTCATCGTAGTTAAAGCGCGGTCGGCATTAGTCAACTCATAACGAAAAGAAACAATAAATAAACCACCCAAGTACCGGTCGGGAATATCTTGATAAAGTTATCTTCAAAAAGTACCGGCCGGGGAATTTCTTGATAAAGTTATTAAAATTTTGGCGGGCCCCGAAAACTCGGAGGGCAAGTCCTGGAAAGAAAATGGATTCTCTTGTTTCCTAAATTTGTACTGCTGAACTAATTACGGTACTTATGTTTCCCCGACAATTTATATTAAATCAATCACATATAGGTAAATTTAAGATTATAACATTTTATAGCATCAATCACGTATAGGCCACGTCATCATTCAGGCTTTTCGGTTACATAACCTACAACATCAGGGGAGGGACGTATAACCTACAACAACAGGGGAGGGACGTGTATTAATTGTCCCACTTAATTTTTTTTATTGATAATTAGATATATTTTTTAAATATATGTCCCCACTAAAATTAGAAATTGATTCAAATAAAAAAATAATCAACCTAAAAATTGAAACCAAATCTTAAAAAAATTTAGACATTCTTTAATCTTTTAATATATATTATAAGATCTTAATTAGTCTAAATGTACTACCATAAATAATAAAAAAATCAACTAAAAAAATTTAAAAAATAGTACCTATCTAACCTAGCCCAATGGCCCATACAGGCAAACACATAATGGAAAAACAAAAAGCAAATGCACGCACCCCCACGCAAGTAAATAGAAAAGGAAAAAAAAACCAAACTCACGCTATAAAAAAAGAAAAATCAAAGGGTTTCACTAAAAACTAAAAAGAAAAAAGAAAAGAAGGGTTAGGGAACACCGAAGAAGAACTAGAAAAGGGAAAAAGACTTATAGTACTCAATAGTCTCAATCCAAAAAAAAAGAGTCATGCAGAATGGTAATGCTCTCAAATTTTTTTAATTAAATTTTAATTTCTTCATTTAATTGTACCAAACTTACTCTTGCAATAGCCTATTGAACAAGTTATTGTCTTTTTGAATAAGTGACTTTGTCTTCCTTATTGCGGTATTGATTTATATTAATCTGTTTGATTTTTATATTTCTGATCAGTTATGGATAAGTACGAGACAAAATGTAAGAGGCCTATTGACGATTCTATTCAACGAGTTGAAGCTAATTCTCTATTGGAGTCGCTTCAATCATTTGAATTTATATTCAGTTTTCATCTTATGAAGAGCATATTAGGAATCACCAATGAATTATCACAGACTTTACAACGAAAGGATCAAAATATTGCTGGAGCCATGACACTAGTAAAAGCGTCAAAACAAAGGTTGCAAGATTTAAGAGATACATGGTGGACTTCTTTGCTATTAGAAGCTTCAGCATTTTGCACAGAATGTGAGATTATTGTTCCACATATGGAACATATGTTTTAGCCAAGTGGAAGATCTCGGCGCAAAAATTTCCAGGTTACTAATCTGCACCATTATCAAATTGATATTTTCTATGCAATTATAGATACGCAGCTTCATGAATTAAATAGTCAGTTTACTGAGATCAACACTGAACTGCTTTTTGGTGTGGCATGTTTGAGTCCGGATGAATCATTTGCTGCATTTGAAAAGAAAAAATTGGTTGGTTTGACTAAGTTTTATCCACGTGACTTTTCGTCATTGGATATCTTGACACTGGATAGTCAGTTGAATAATTATATTGCTGACATGAGATCTAATGAAGAATTTTATTATACAAAGAGGTTCGATATTTTGGCTCAGAAGTTGGTGCAAACACAGAGAGTTCTCATTTATCTTACTGTATTTCGGCTCCTGAAATTAACTTTGATATTGCCGGTAGCGACTGTAAGTGTTGAGAGAGCCTTTTCTCCCATGAATATTTTGAAGAATCGTCTTCGCAACAAGATGGGAGATCAATTGCTCCGTCCCCAAATTTATATTGTTCGCACTCCCCAAATTTTCTGGCTCCGTCCCTGACTACAATAGCTTGGAGAGCAAGTTCTTTTGGCTTGTAGAGCAAGTTCCAAAAGCAATATTTATTGCCAAATGGGATAAGACCAAAAATTTTATTGATGGGTCTAAAATAAAAAATACGGTGTCGGTATATTGTTAGACGGCTGCAGTAAAATATAATTACATTAATGGAAAATACCTGTAGATAAGTCTAGAATGACCAATAGCGTAATACTTGTTATGAGAGAAATATTACTTTTTAAATATTTTATTTTATTTAAATTTGGATTAATCGATTCAATAAAAAAAAAAGCAAAATTTAGCGCCCAAGTACCGATCGGGGAACTTCTTGATAAAGTTATCAAGATTGGCGGGGCCCGGAAACTTGGAGGGCAAGTCCTGGACATTTCGATTGTTTGTACGAGTCTAGACGAAGCTAGAATATTCCAGAACTAGTTACTGGGAAATAACGAGGCAACTACAACAGCTTGGAGAGCAAGTTCCGAAAGCAAAGTTTATTACCAAATGGGAGACCAAGAAAAAAAAAGATTTATATATGTGTCCAAAATTAAAAATACGGCGTCATTGTATCGCCAGACGATTATAGTAAATATACTTACATTAATAAAAAATAATTGTAGATAAGCTTTAGAAACTCTTCGTAATACAATAATACGAGTAAATGTAACACCCAAGTACCGATCAGAGAATTTCTTGATAAAGTTACAAAGATTGGCGGGGCCCGGAAACTTAGAGGGCAAGTCCTACGGATTCTCTGGTTTACCTTTAGACACTAGAAAGTGAACTTAGGATTGCACAGTGATGATGCTTGGTATATCATTCTCGCGAGCCTATAAATTTTCCGTGTGACGACCATATGATATCCACCCACAACTAGCTTCTTCCCTATTTAGTTTCAAGTACACAAACAAACAAGCATATGCCTAGCTTATACCAGCAACAACCAGTTCTTTGCCTCTTGCAATCCCCTTCACTCTGTTCCACATTCAACTGATCATCCTTACTATTTTAGGAAGTGGAGTGAAAAGCCTGCTGCCTGTCAAGTGAGTTTTCTTCTGCATATATGTTATATATATATGTACAACTGCTGTGCTTTAGCTTTTTTACTTGCTTTTCCGCTTGAACGAGATCCAAGCTCGAATCTTCTTGCTGCAGATATGGGCGGTGAAGGAATTATGTTGAGAGCAACAACAATGCTTGATACAGATCAAGAGATTGGTGAAGGGTTCCGCCCCACTGATACGGAACTGGCAACTCATTATCTGAAGCTAATGCTGCAAGGCTATTACTGCCTTGTAGTAAAGATACCTGTGGTTGACATCTACAAGTATGAACCCTTGGATTTACCCTGTGAGTAATATCGATCACAAGAGCATCAGCTTTTTCGTCTCGTGGTTACTCTCAGTTTGTGTTTCGTATGTGCTGATCGTGACACTCCACTGCGATTGGCAGATCTTTCCGGACTGAGTTTGTCGAGGTCCGAGTGGTACTTCTTCTGCCCTCGCTATGACGAGAATGGCAGCCGAAGAAGCAGACAGACAAAGGAAGGATTCTGGAAGTCCACGGGTAAAGATCGTGTGATAAAAGATGAGTCCAAGAGAGATACGTTGTTCAAGAAGAAGAGTTTGGTTTACCATAGAGGCCGTAGTCATCGTGGCAGTCGGACTAATTGGGTCATACATGAGATTCGAGTAATTCTTGATGATGGAACTACACAGGTATATATCGATCTCTTGGACTCACTACTAGAACATGCATCTATTAAGTTAACATGAAGAATATATGTTCCTATGAGGCTAACTTTTATGTTCAAATGTAGGGAGATTATGTACTCCGTAAAGTAATCCAGAATTCAGACAAGAATGTGAAAGTGCTGATTGACAGCGAAGGCGAACCAAGTAGCAGAATGGCTCCCGAACACGACCATCTTTCGACAAAAAAAAACTCCGAGTTCTCAGCTCCAACCTCCCGCAAAAGGAAATCCGACAGTCCGATGTCAACCTTTGGCGAAGGTCAATCAGATTTCTTTCTTTTCTTTTTCTTTTTTTCTGTTTCCTCCCCTGCAACTTGACTTCGCTTTCGGCAACATGATGAGGTTGATTTTTTTTTAATATTTTACAATGTCATTGAACAGAACATAGCCGCAGTAGTAGTTACAGGCCAGCAGATAATGTAGGAGATGAACCAATTCACGCAACGGACTTCGAAACTTCGTGTCTAAGTTCGCTCGGTGAAAACAATTCATCATATACAACCAGCCCAGAAGAGGTAAGCTAGCCCGCAATGGCCATGTGTGCAAGAGCTTCGATTATCAATGATCTTCAACTAATCCAATTTCATCTTTTCATGATTCTTTCTGCAGGTAATGGTTGGACAACAATCTGATGTGTCATTTATCGGCTATAACAAGCAATATTATGGCCTTAACCTGATACCAGAGTCATATGTAACACCAGAGGTTGATCAACCGTCGGTGTTCGACGATGGTTTCTGGAGCTAGCAGCTTTCCAGCTGAACAAAGGTGAATGTAGTTCCAGTATGTCCTTTTTTCCCTCCACAAAATCATGAAATAGCCGATCCTCCAATAGAAATACTGAATATGTCTCCACGTACAATCCAAAATTTGAGCTAATGCATAGCCAGATTCCAATTCATTATAAACCGTTTGCATTACAATCTAACACATTACATCTATTTTTCAGGTGGATGAAATAAGCTTGATGCTTTCCACCATACCGCCTTTTCCGAGTTCTTTGAACTCCCAATTCTATCTGTAACATGTGTGAATCTGCAAGTGTGCAATAAGTAACATAGGGTGGACTGGGAATCGATATGGAAGAAGAGAAAATTATTCCAGAGCTGTAGTTCTATAATTATTATTATAGTTTTTTCAAGTACTATCTTCAAAGTTAGGTGAGCAAGTAAATTAATATGTAATCTTCAAAATGAAGCATTTGCTCTTTGTATTCATGAAGTTGAATACTTTACTTCAAGTAAGCAAAATGGTCATTCGAGGTGTAGTCTCGTCATTCCTACTTCAATAAAAGCAACATCGATCCTTAAAAAAGATTACATTGCGAATCGGACTACTCCAGATTCGGGTCAAATCATTGAAAGTGCAACATAACCCTCCCCACTTCCCTCTCCTGTTGTTGCGGTAGAAATGGGTACAAGAACGTCAAGACTACCCGAGACGGATCGAAAGTTATCATTCCAAGGTCGGCCTAACGGAGAGTAAAAAAAAGTGCTAAGGTAAGCTAGGCTACGGAAAGGAAAAGTATTACAAAGATATGTAAAGTTGTTGTAGTCCTTCTCCGAGAGATCCCAGGCACAAGGATTTTGCATCACCTTTGATTACCCGAACTTTCATCACTTTTGCTTACCCAGACTTCACCACCTTCGCTTATCCGGGCCTTCATCACCTTCACCTACCCAGGCCCTCCATTTTCAAGCCTCCATAGAATTGAAGAGCTTTGCACTTCCTCGAAGATGAAGACCCTTGCACCTCCATGGAGTCGGAAAACCTTGCACATCCTCGAAGTTAGAAAACCTTGCCCCTCCTCTGAGTCGAAAACCCTTTCTTCTCCTTGAAGGGGACCTAAGTGTACCCCTTGTGCCTCCTTGGAGACGGGGACCTAGGCGCGGCCCCTTGCGCCTCCTCGGCCGATGCAAGCACTTCAAACGACCTTTTGACCCTCTTATGCTCCGATTATAAAAATGCCATGTAAACTACAATGTTGTAGATCACTATCTTATCTTTCTATAGCAACTTGAATCATATCAATCAGAGATCTGAGGCAAAAGATGTGGTCAATTTACTAAAGTTTGATGGTCCTCATTGATGAAACTAAAACCAAGAGTTGAAGTCTCATTTTGACCCTTTTCCATGCAGAACTAGGCAAGGCCCTTGAAACATAAGTTGATATATACCCCTTAGCTTTTCTAGTCCATATAAAATAACTTCATTCCGAGGTTCAGGTTAAACATTATGGTCGATTCACCGAGAATGGGCACGGTCGCCTTAGTTTCTACCATGAGCTTGTGGAAATACCAAACTCTCTTCTTTGACTTCGTGCTAGGCACCAACTTTGTGAGCGTGGATTTCAAACTTATTCACTTCCATGAACGTGAATAATTTACACTCCAACAATGCCCCCCTTATGTCAATGCTTTTGCATGATCAGGCGAGAAGCGTGGACTTGGTCCTTCATCTCTGGCTTAGCATCCTTTAGCTAATTTGAAACGGAATAAAGATGAGTAGCTCGAAGAGGTCTAGGCCATCGTCTAGAACATAATTGTTCAGCTTATAGGGTGATAAGGTGTAGACCTCCAATCGCTTTGTCACTAACTGATCGTCGGGCTGAAAGGATCCCCAAATTTGATCAAACTCGCATACTGAGCAAACTCCAAAAGGTAATTGTAGGCAGTCTTGGCATCGATAACGAAGGATGTCACCTCTCAACCGTACTTATGATGCTCACTTCAGCAACAAGTTCCCTAAAAGAGCGAGTACATTTCTTATCGAAGATAGTCCATGACCATGTTGGTCGAGCTGACCTCCTTCTTTCTCTTGTTAAGCTTCCTGAGGAGGGATTGAAGATAGAAATTTACCACAATCTTATTATTCCCAAAGACTCTTTCGATCGACTTTGCGATATAGATAAGCTTGCGAGGTTCGCACATCCTCCTGGTAGGCGTCGCTATGGTAGCGCTACTATTGGAGTCCTCCTTCAATATATGTATGGCTGAAGACTTCCCTTCCACCTGGGATTCAATAGGATCCTCCTTGATCATGTCACCCTTGCAGTGACTTGGTCTATTGGGTCCCAGCCCGAGGCTAGTCAGTTAATATTTATTGCTGAATTCCTTGGAAAGTCCCTAAACTTGATGTCCCCGTGTCAAGGTCGACCAATACCTTCTTTCTCTTACGGTTGGCCTTGTCCTTTTCAGGGTGACCTCTTTCAGGTTGATCTCACTTCTTGCCTTAGGTACCCACTACCGGATCACCTTCTTGTATCGGTCTTTGTGTGCCTTTGGTCGAACCTCTTTGATGTGCTTGGTATCATTTCCCTTGGTTGTTTTAGAGGCTCCGACTTCCTTGGCCAGGCCTTGGGTCTAGGCCGATTGGTGTTCAATACGTGACTGAGCTAGGAGAGCCTTCTGTTCCTTTGCTCCGCGAGTTATCCTTCAAGGCACTCAATGACTTGCTTCTATTTTTGGACCTTCCTCTCAAGGCGACGTCTTTGAGTCTTGGTTATGACATCTTGTGTTGGTTACTCTTGGGCGACCCCCTTGTCTCTGAGCTGGTTGAAAGCGTACCGGTGTGGGTTAGACCCATCTTGAAGGTCCACCTTGATAGGAGGATGATTGACCCTCCATGTTTCATCAGCTTCTCTTGGACGATAGAACTTCTGAGTCCCTAGGATACCGCTATCGGGGGGCCTTCCTTGCCTCCGAGTCTTGCCCCCCAGGTTTTAGGGTCGACCTTCCCTTGCTTTGGCCTCTCTTCCTCTCTACTCCTTTGGAGGCCAACCACAGCAACATAAGCACCAATATGAGGGTCAGTTGACAGTTGCCTCCCAGGGTGTTGATGTGTAGCCAAACCCTTAGAATGAGAGAGTTGAGGTTGTCCTTCCGTCCTTCGTAATTAGGTACAACCAAACATCAATCGATAATATACGTCATCTTCATCGAACTGCCCATGCCTCAACATCACGAACTGAGGGGTCGGCTCAAGAGTAGGAAAGCTAGAGTCCAGCTTATTTTGCCTCAACATCACAAAACTGAGGCTTTGGTGTCAGCACATGAGCAACATCATGAAGCGTTTGGTTGTTGTCAGTCGTCACCGTCTCATCTTGACCAAAGGAACCATTTTTGGTCCTTTTACTTGTAGGATACTCTCGCAACTTTAGATAATTAAAGGCCTCAACTGATGTGGGTCGGATGAGTAAACTTGTAAAGTTTGGAGTCTCGGCATCGAGGCAAGGTAAAGACCATACCAGTACGTTGCATAAGTTAAAGACCATACTGGATGTCCCAAAGTAGAATGAGTGAAGGGCGACGACCTTATGTGCGTTATTCCATCCCTTACACCGAGACTTCAGGATGCTTACCGATCGATGTTCGCTTGTAAGATTTTTTTGACGTACCTTAAAGCCTCATTAAAACCCTTTATGATAGCCTCATCAATTCGTGAAATACGCTTCACGAATTGATCCATCTCACCTATGAAGGTAAGTGATTGATCAGCCGGCTCATTAAAGAGAGCCGTGTTGAATAAACCCTTCCCAACATATTGTTCAGAAAAGAGTAGTGCCGCCTTTTTGGGAGGTGACCTGAGCAACAACATTTTTGGTCATCATGGTCGAGCAAAGGTTAGACTTCCTTCTCAATGCCCTTCTTAGTCCCACCAGGCATGCCAAAAATATGTTATGGGAAAAAGGGGTACAAGAACGCTAAGCCTTCCCGAGATGAATTCAGAGTGGTCATTCTAAGGTTGGCCTAACAAACAAGGGATAAAATTGCTAAGCTAAGGCTAAGCTAGGCTAGGCTTTGCTACAAAAAGTTAAAGCGATAAAGATAAGTAAAGTAGGGTTTGTTGTTGTTGTTGTTCATGGATTCTCCTTCGCCTAAGCCCTCTTTATATAGAGACCATCGACCTAGCCCCGACCTCCAATATAAGAAAAGACTCCAATTAGGCCGGGTCTTATTTAGGAAGTCTCCACTTAAGTCATTTCCAATATATAAAGATTTACCCCGGCTTGGAAGAGGAAAATCAAAGCCGACTTCCAAAATAGATACATTCGACCCCAAATAGGTAGGCCTAGACCGTGTAAGGCAAACAACCCTGGTCAAAATAAGAACTCTAGGCCACGTTCAACCGCCTTCACGCACCAACCCTAATGTCTTTTCTAGATAGACCAAGACAGGCCGAACCCACCTATGATGTAGGCTAACTCTCCTTAAGCTTAGGACCCAACGGGCTCCCTTCGTCTTTAGCCTAAAATGAGCTCATAATAGTGCTAATCCAAATAAACCCAGGCTCGCTCTCAAACTCTTCAAGCTCCTTTTAAATGGTCACCAACGCTTAGTCAAACATTCTGTTCAACACGTGCTCTCCGGAACCATTCCCCTGTTACACGCCCTATGCCTTCCCAAGGAGAAGACCAAAGCGTAAGGCTTCATGCCTCTCCAGAGGGACCCAGGCGCAAAGGGTTGCGCCTCTCCGGAGGGACCTCAGGCACAAGGGGTTGCGCCTTTCCGGGGGTACCTAGGTGCAAGGGCTTGCGCTTCCCCAGAGGCAAGATCCCGAGGTGCAGGACTTCACATCCCAACCTCTTCGCCTTTACTTAACCAGGCAAGGCTTTGCATCCTAACCTTTATCACCTTCACTTACCCAGATGATATCATAACCAATAGTGTTCATTTAACGAAAGTCCACTTGACCGAAATGACGGCCAAGTTACCATTTATGTGGCTCGACTTCACCACCTTCACACCTCCTCGGAGTCAGAGACCCTTGCACCTCCTTAGAGTTAGAAACCTTTGGAGCTCCTTGAAGTCGAAGCCCCTCTAGCCTCCTCGAAGTCGGAGACCATTGCACCTCTTTAGAGTCAGAGAACCTTAGATCTCCTCAGAGTCGAAGATCCTATCACCTCCTAGGAGTCGGAGACACCTTTTTCCTCCTCGGAGGGGACCCACGCGCAGCCCCTTGCGCCTACCAAGCATTGGAGGCGCAACCCTTACACCTACCCACCTGGAGGAAGAGCTCGAGGTATAACCCTTGCGTCTGTCCCAGGCGCAGCCACTTCAAACGCACTTTTGACCCTCTCATGCTCTGATTCAGAAAAAGTCATACTATAAAGTTGTAGAATTATGTCTTAACTGCAACTTGAATCACCTCAATCCAATCCTCGAGTCAAAAACTTTGGCCAATATACCAACCAAATACAGGACTGGATCATTTTTCCCCCATTTAGGCGAAAGGCTTCAACTTTCGGAGCCTTGCACCTCTGCCTACCCGGACGAGTTCACATTTATGCACTCATTCGAAGGAAAGGCTAAGCAGTCTCTCATCACCTTTTCCAACCAAGACATGATACTACTTAACATAGGCTCCTTCCTATTAAGAGGAGTCAATGCCTTTGGGAAGACGACGCTGAAACATCAGCACTTCAATGATTGTCTTGGTCGACCCCGAACTCCAAGATTTTATATTTTTGCACTCCAACACCCGTTCAACAGAAATGACAAGTTATACAGCTGGAAGTTTGAGTTCATTCGATAGTAATTGTATTACTGGAACCTTAATTTTGATGGAATAAAGATGGACAAGCAACATAACAGATTTGTCAGTTCCCGAAGACAGGAAAAGGCAATGCAAACGCTGCAAATCGGATTTTCATATTTATCGATTGCTCAGAGATGACCATTTTCACTGTTTGCAAGTCAAGTAAACAAAACACGTCTTCAAGCTTAACACTGGTGTCCCTTACCACCGGATTGACTCGTTCATGTTGGCCGGCTCCAGGACCCAACAACGGGTTCTGTTATGTGGTAACTAACCAATGTCAGCTACCACCAATGCAGAAGATCAAAAGCGTGACAGGCCCTCAGAATTATATTTCGTCGATGATGACAAGTGCGATGATCCAAATGATCCCAAAAATGACCAAATGCAGGCAATTCTGCATCAGGAAATCCTAACAGTCTGTTTGGAACTAATTCCATTAGGAAAAGAATTCTATTTACAATTCTGGAAATGAAAAGGAATCACTTTCCTATTTTCTTGTTTGAAACCAATATTTAAACTTAAGAATTGATTTGATCTTTTTATATTAACACGCTTACAACTTACAAAGATAACATTCAAGAATCAAAACCTTCTACTGCTAATTCCCTGATGTATCTAATTGGAAAATTAATAAAAAGTATCATAGTAATCTGTTGGAATGAAGGACTGCAAGAGATATGCAGTTGATCAAGTTCTGGGAACATTCATGTTCTGCAAATGATGGAGGTACTCCTGTTGCACAATATGTAGCAGTAAGAACGCTACAGAATTGCAGCAATAAATGATTAATATTTGTGATAATTGATTCCTTAGATTATAGTATCATTATGATTTGTACCACTATGCATCAAGTCTCTATTTAGCTAGCTAATCTACCTATAACTATCTTGTATTAACTGATTCAAAGCACAATAACACTAACTAAACCACAACACATCTGAAACTCAAAACCTGGTACAAACGAGTATCACTCACTAATTTGGACCTCCTCAACCTATCTTCCGTTACAAGCTAAGGTTGCAACCAATCCATCCTTCACCCCTCAAGCTTACTGGAAATCCAAGCTCTCCTAAATCCTGAGCTTCTAAGGCTCACAAACACCCTACAGACACTAAAACAAGAAAACCTTAAAATGGTCTTGCACCAACTGCAAAAAAAATCATCTTTGTAGCTCCATCTTTCAAAACCAAGCTCCCTTGTCCCAACTTATCAACAACAATGTCCAAATCCTAGAAAACCCATCTCAGGATGTTCCTACCTCTTCTACATGTATCAGTAGAATTTTGGACTGACGAAACCTAAAATCAGACGAAAAACCCAATTGGACATTGCAATTAAACCCAATTCAAGCTAAAGAGAGTAACCCAGAAGATAAAATTGGGAAAGAAATAAAAGATTCGTACTGTTTCCCATTAATTCCTAAAGTTACAGTCTTCCCAGTTGACACGGTGACAAAGGTTACCGACTTTCGGTGGACGCGGAGCCTAATCAAAATAAGAATTCCTTTTTTAAAATAAATGGTTCCAAACACACTCATTTTTTTTAAAACTCTGGAATGCGATTCAATTCCTATTTTTTGGGTGGTTCCAAACAGGCTGTAAATGTTGTCCGATTGACGTGAAATCTGAATGGTGATATGACGTGATGACAAGAGTGAGCAAAATATACAATAGTATCACAAAAAATTACTTAACTATCATGTGGTTTAAAACCCGTTAAGCTAGCTGTGATAATGTGGCTTGCCATATCAATTTTCTTTAAGATAAAAAATTATGGAAAAAATTCATAATTGTCTCGAGTTCCCATGGCGGTTAGAAGACGGTGTAAGCAACGGCTTTTCTTTCCTAGGCGAGGATCGTGCCTAAGGACGTTTTTGCACGAAGAGAGAAGCCTTTAACCTCCGGTATGTTCCCCAGTTTTAATTTTAATTTTTTCCCAGAGTTAGTCCGGGGTTTTAGTCCGAGGTTATGTGTAGTTGCGGGAAGTTGAACCAGACCTCATCAGTCATTAATAACCCGTCGTAAGAAATAGTAACATCACTTTATGATTTTATTGGGTCATTGACTGATTGTAGTTAAAGCGCGGATCCGGCATTTCCATCGCTTGTACGAGTCTAGACGCAGCTATAATATTCCAGAACTCTAGCTATTGGGAAATGCTAGGCAACTGCAATAAGCTTGGAGAGCAAGTTCCAAAAACAATGTTTATTAACAAATGGGAGAAGACCAAAAAAGATTCATTGATGGGTCCAAAATAAAAACACACGGTGTTAGTATATCACCAGACGACTGTAATAAATATACATACATTAACAGAAAACAATTGTAGATAAGTCTCAGAAACTCTTCACAATACAACAGTGTAATATTTGTTGGGAAAATTATATCACTTTTTAAATATTTTATTTAATTCAAACTCGGATTAGTCTAACTCAAAACAAAGGAAACAATGCAAAATGTAGCACTCAAGTATCGATCTGGGAATTTCTTGATAAAGTTATAAATATTGGCGGGGGCCGGAAAGTTATAAATATTCTCTTTTCCTAAATTTCTACTCCGAACTAAGTAGGCTATCTTAGTTTTTTTTAATTATTTAGTACGCTAAAGAATCTAAATTCGAGACAAATTGAATTAGTTATGTTTATAACGCGGATCGGACATTTCAATTGCTTGTACGAGTCTAGACGAAGCTAGAATATTCCAGAACTAGCTACTGGGAAATGATGAGGCAACTACAACAGCTTGGAGAGCAAGTTCCAACCAAATGGGAGAAGACCAAAAAAGATTTATTAATGGGTCCAAAATAAAAAAAACACTACAAAGTGAACTTAGCATTACACAGTGATATATACTTGGTATATCATTCTCGCGAGCCTATAAATTCGAAACCGTATTTCTGAAACCGTTTAGTACACTCACTAATTTAAATTCGAGGTAAGTTGGACTATAAAGAGTAGCACAACACTCCTTACCAACCTTTGACATGACTACGTTTCAGGAGTTCGGGAAACGTTTCAGGAGTTCGGGAAACGCTTCTGGTTAAAATAAAATAACTCTTTTGACCTACATGCTCGGTAGTACTAAGTAGTTTACCTTTAGACACTAGAAAGTGAACTTAGGATTGCACAGTGATATACTTGGTATATCATTCTCGCGAGCCTATAAATTTGCTGTGTGATGACCATATGATATCCACCCACAATAGCTTAGTTTCAAGTACACAAGCAAGCATATGCCTAGTTTATGATATCCACCCACAATAGCTTCTCGCAACAACCAGCTCTTTGCCTCCTGCAATCCCCTTCACTCTGTTCCACATTCAACTGATCATCCATTTCGGCCGGTCTGTCGTTAAGAGAGGAGGCGACCTTCTTACTATTTTAGGAAGTGGAGTGAAAAGCCATCTGCCTGTTAATATATATATCTGTTACATATATATATACAATTGCTCTGCTTTAGCTTTTTTACTTGCTTTTCCGCTCGAACGAGATCCAAGTTCGAATCTTCTTGCTTCAGAATGCTTGATACAAACGAAGAGATCGGTGAAGGGTTCCGCCGCACTGATACGGAGCTGGCAACTCATTATCTGAAGCTAATCCTGCAAGGCTACTACTGCCTAGTAGCGAAGATCCCAGTGGTTGACATCTACCAGTATGAACCCTGGGACTTACCGTGTGAGTAATATCGATCACAAGCTTCCTTGAGTAACAAGAGCATCAGCTTTTCCGTCTTGCGGTTACTCTCAGTTTGTGTTTTGTATATGCTGATCATCACACTCCACTGCGATTGGCAGATCTTTCCGGACTCGGTCTGTCAAGGTCCGAGTGGTACTTCTTCTGCCCTCGCCATGACGAGAATGGCAGCCGCAGAAGCAGACTGACAAATAAAGGATTCTGGAAGTCCACGGGTCAAGATCGTGTGATAAAAGATGAGGCCAGGAGACCTACGTTGTTCAAGAAGAAGAGTTTGGTTTACCATGGAGGCCGTAGTCCTAGTGGCAAACCGACTAATTGGGTCATACATGAGATTCGAAAAACTCTTGATGATGGAAAAACTACACAGGTATATCGATCTCTTGGACTCACTACTAGAGCATGCATCTATTAAGTTAACGTGAAGCATATATGTTCCTAAGAGGCTAACCTTTTTGTTCAAATCTAGGGAGCTTATGTACTCTGTAAACTTATCAAGAAACCAGACGAGAATGTCAAGGTGTTGACTGACAACGAACGAGAACCAAGTAGCAGAATGGCTCCCGAACACGACCATCTTTCGACCATCTTTCGACCATCTTTGGTGAAGGTCAATCAAGTTTCTTGCTCTCTTTTTTTTCTGTTCCTCCACTGCAACTTGACTTCGCTTTCGGCAACAAGATGAGGTTGTTTTTTTAATATTTTACAATGTCATTGAACAGAAAATAGTCGCAGTAGTAGTTACAGGCCAGCAGATAATATGGAAGATGAACCAATTCATCCAACGGACTTAGAAAACTCGCATGGTGAAAACAATGCATCATATACAACCATCCAAAAAGAGGTAAGCTAGCCCCACACTTGCCATGCGCGCAAGAGCTTCGATTATCGATATGATCTTCAACTCATCCTATTATATCTATTCATGATTCTTTCTGCAGGTAATGGTTGGACAACAATCGGATGTGTCATTTATCAGCTATAACGAGCAATGTTATGGCATTAACCCGATACCAGAGTCATCTGTAACACCAGAGGTCGATCAACTTTTAGTGTTCGACCATGGTCGACCAGATAATGTAGATGATGAACAAATTCATGCAACGGCCTTCAAAACTTTGTATCTAAGTTCGCACGGTAAAAACAATGCATCATATACATGTTGGAAATTATCAGCACGAACCTCTAAGGTCGTCGCAGCGGAAGTTAAAAATTTTATCCAACATGTAACTGATTTGGCGGTATAACATAAAACATAAGAGTATAGTTAGAGTGTTCTTACAAATCTCCGTAGATCAGAGCTCCTCGTGAATCGAATCCTTCTCGTTGCTCGAATCCTCTACTATGGTATCCACGTAGCCCTAGTCTACGAACTCTAGACAGTTGAAATCTTCGGAGAACTTGCTAGGACAATTCTCAACGAAGATCTAACTAGAGAAATATTTGTAGTGAGAATTCTCTAAGAATTCTCTTCTCTACAAATCTTATGTATAAGTCTTTTGGTGTGTTGGTGTGTTTTCTTCATCAAATGACACACCTATTTATAGTAAAGGAAATGGTAAGTGTAGTAGGTGGGAATCGATCCTAGCCACACGTGTAGTAGGTAGAAATTGATCCTAGCCATACAATGATCAATATTAATTAATCCCAAAAGGGATTATTGGTGGCAACCACCTAACACCTTCCACTCACCCTTTTAAAATAAATTCAGGGACTAAAATGTAATTTTCGGAAAACCCAAAAAGTTACAGAAACATCCGAGGACTAAACTGAATTTCTAGGAAAAGTCCAGGGATCAAACTGTAATTTTCTGTGTTGGTAAAATTACAAATAAATCCCTCGCAGGGACCAAATTGAAATTTCATGATTAATCCAGGTACCATACCGTAATTAATCATAAAGCCAAAATTTCAGAAAAGCCCCAGGAGCTTATCTACAATTTCAGATTTCTCAAATTTGCAAAGAGGTCCCTACAGAATATATTTCCTTGACCAAGTCAATATGTCTAACATATTTACTATATAAATATATACATAAATTATTTAATTAAATCTAATTTAATTAAACAATTGTAATTATAATTCTATCTAATAAAATTATAATTCTTTTCTCTATAAATTAAATATTCTTGATCAAATCCATATTTAATTTAACCAACTTCAATTCGTAACCAAGACTACTGTTGTGTGACCCATAGGCCCTCATATGTCAAGCGATTAGTCAAACTAATGGTCTTAGTTTAACCCTAGACAATAAACCAGACAATCTCGATATATGAGGTACGTTGCGAGGATACTGCAACTACCTGTAATGTGAAGCTCATAGTGGTATGATCCTTTCATTCACGAATACTCGATTAAGTCTAGAACATGATGATGTGTCTGTTCAAATAACTTAATCATATTATCTCATCAATTAATTGATCATATTGTCATTTTAGACACCATTCTAAAATGACGTGCATTGGCCAATGACTAACGATCCAATTAATTATGAGAAGACAAGTATTCTCTCCAAGTCTATTAGAGGAATGAATCCTATTCTTGGCTCAACTACCACGCACATATACTTCGCAACGTACTTGACTCATGCCATATCTACCCCGTCAGGAGTGCAAGCGTCGGTCATGATCTAAGTGCATTACTCCGTATATGTCGTGCGTATTGACCTCAAGTCTGAGGACTACTTCACTACTCCACAAACCGATATTACCGTAGACACGTAAATAGAATACACCAAACGGTTTTTCGGTCGGGTATGCCAATACTCTCCAAAGTATCTGTGCATCCATCATGAAATACCTAGTATCTCGTAGTTGTGAGAACCACTACATCCTCTAAGGATATGATCCAGATCGCACACCAATCTCAATCGCATCATCGATATCCCATTCTCGATGATCATTGATTGGGGCTATTTAAGAACTATGTTCATAGTTATCCGAGATCTCACATTCTCAATAACAACATTAGTTCATGGGAGCATAAACATGAATATATGCAAACAATCAAACATTATATCCATTTTATGTAATGCCGAATATTATTAATATAAATCAATAATACAACTGAATATGATCTAGTACAATGTCCTTATTACGATTGTCTCTAGGACATTAATACTAACAATCTCCCACTTGGCCTAGAGCCAATCACCCATGCGTCTAACACCCAGACTTTCAAAGTGTCTGGCGTGTTGTTGCATACCCAATGGTTTGGTGAAAGGATCAGCTAGGTTATCCTCTGTGGGAACACGTTCTAACTCTATTTCCTTCCTCGCTATGATCTCTCGGATCAAATGATAGCGTCTATGTACATGCTTGTTTCTGTTATTGGATCTTGGTTCCTTTGCCTGTGCAACTGCACCAGTGTTATCGCAATACACTTTTATTAGAAAACTGGCACTCGGAACTACCCCTAGTTCTTTCAAGAACTCTGAAACCCAGACAGCCTCCTTCGCGGCTTCTGATGCAGCAATGTACTCAGCCTCGGTTGTTGAATCTGCGGTCGTATTTTGCTTGGAACTATTCCAGCTTACCGTCCCGCCATTGAGCATGAAGGCATATCCTGACTGTGATTTGAAGTCATCACAGTCAGTCATGAAACTGGCATCGGTAAACCCAGTTACCACAAGTTCTGGCTGTCCACCATAGACTAAGAAACATTCTTTAGTTCGTCTAAGATACTTCAGAATGTTCTTAACAGCAACCCAGTGACGTTCACCTGGGTTCTTCTGGTATCTACCAGTGATACTAATAGCGTAGGCCACATCTGGTCTAGTGCAAGTCATGGCGTACATGATTGATCCAATCGCAGATGCGTATGGGATACCTTCCATGTACTCGATTTCTGCTTCTTCAGAAGGACAATCCTTCTTTGACAGCTTAATCCCATGATTCGCTGGCAGGTAACCTCTCTTAGAGTCCTCCATTTTAAAACGCTTTAGTACCTTGTCTATGTATGTGGATTGTGACAGCCCCAACATCCTTTTAGATCTATCTCTATAAATCTTTATTCCAAGGATGTAGTAGGCTTCACCCAAGTCCTTCATCATAAAGGTCTTGGACAGCCAATCTTTCACAGATTGCATTAGCAGGATACTATTTCCCAGAATCAATATGTCATCAACATATATGATAATGAAAACAGTCTTATCCCCTTGACATTTCCGATAAACACATGGATCTTCCGCATTTCTAACGAAGTCAAACGTTTTGACAGCTTCATCAAAACGGATATTCCAACTCCTAGAAGCTTGCTTTAATCCATAAATAGATCTTTGTAGCTTGCATACTAATTATGAATTTGACTTGGATATAAAACCTTCTGGCTGTGTCATAAACACACGCTCCTCGAGGTTTCCATTAAGAAAAGCCGTTTTGACATCCATCTGCCAAATGTCATAATCATAGTATGCAGCTATAGCAAGTAAAATCCGAATGGACTTGATTTTTGCAACTGGTGAAAAGGTTTCGTCATAATCAATGCCCTCGCGTTGCTTATAACCCTTTGCCACCAACCTAGCCTTGTAGGTTTGCACTTTACCTTCTGCATCGATCTTCTTCTTGAAGATCCATTTGCAGCCGATGGGTCTAACCCCTTCAGGTAATTCCACCAAGTCCCAGACTTGATTTGTATACATCGAGTCCATCTCAGATTTCATGGCCTCTAGCCACTTCTCTGAATTGATGTCTGACATCGCTTCAGTATAAGTCTTAGGTTCGTCCTTGTCCGGGATCTCCACATCATCGTGTTCCTCCAAGAGGAAACTAAACTTGATGGGTGGACGACGAATCCTCGTAGACTTACGGAGTTGCATTTCTGCAGGTTGTTCATTCTGATCGTGAAGAGGTTCTTCTGCGATGATCTGATCAACGCCAGAAGAATTCTCAGGAGCTATGCTCTCAAGCGTTTCCTGAGTAGGAGTTTGAACAATATCTAAATTGTCCTCATTCAGTCTAATTGGAGTAGCTCGCGTATGCGAGTTATCCCTAATTACGCTCCCACTGGCTGGAAGACTATCACCTAGTGAAAGACTCCCACCATGAGATTCACTGAATGCTCCCACTGATTCTTTATCGTGGTTATTCGACAAGTCTTCAGCCTCAGCATTATCTTGTGGTTCTTGAATTTCTTCAAGCTCTATCTTTTTACGACCTTGTCCTTTAAATATATAGTCATTTTCAAGGAACGTCGCCTGTCTAGAAACAATAACCTTTTGTTTCTCAGGGAGATAGAAATAATATCCTTTTGTTTCCTTAGGATATCCCACAAAGTAACCCTTTTCACCTTTGGATTCCAACTTATCAGTGAGCATCTTCTTCACATACGCGGGGCAACCCCACGTTTTGATATGTAAGAATGATGGCTTCTTGCCACACCATATCTCATATGGTGTTCTCTCAACTGATTTGGATGGAATCCTATTCAGAATGTAGATTGAGCATTGGAGTGCGTAACCCCAAAGAAATATTGGAAGAGAGGAGAAACTCATCATGGACCTTACCATGTCTAACAGGGTTCGGTTCCTCCTTTCGGACACACCATTCATCTGTGGTGTTCCAGGAGGTGTCCATTGTGATTGGACCCCATGTAACCTCAAATAATCCAGGAATTCTTGGCTAAGGTATTCTCCTCCTCGATCTGATCGAAGAGTCTTAATACTCTTCCCAAGTTGTTTCTCTACTTCTGCCTTATACTCCTTAAACTTCTCAAAGGCCTCAGATTTGTGTTTCATAAGATACACATATCCATACCTAGAGAGGTCATCAGTAAAGGTAATGAAGTATCCGAAACCACCCCTTGCTAGAGTGGGTAATGGTCCACACACGTCGCTGTGAACTAACTCTAACACTTCTTTGGCTCTTACCCCTTTCCCAGAAAAGGGTTTGTTAGTCATTTTACCTTTGAGACAAGATTCACAATTTCCATAAGACTGAAAGTCGAATGGGGTTAAGTAGTCTAACTTTCTTAACCTTGCAATTCTTTTCTCATTTGCATGACCAAGTCTGCAATGCCATAAGAAGGTGGGATTTTCCTGATTACTTAATTTGAGCTTCTTGTTTTGCACATTAAGAACATCATGTCCACTATTCAACAAATATAAACCATTCTCAAGATAGGCATTTCCATAAATAGTACCATTTAATGTAAAGTAGCAACTACTATTACAGAAATGAAAGGAAAAACCTTCAATGTCCAACATCGGAATGGAAATAATGTTTCTAGTGATAGACGGAACAAAATAACAATTATTAAGTTCCAATTCATACCCACTGGGTAAGTCTATACTATATGTCCCTACGCGTTCGACAACAACTCGTGCTCCATTTCCCACGCGTAGGGCGATCTCACCCGGTCTAACCGTCCTGCTGTTTTTAAGACCCTGCACATTCATACAAATGTGTGAGCCACATGCGGTATCTAATACCCAGCAGTCAGATCTATTAGTAGTCATGTTCATCTCAATGTCAAACGTACCTGTTCCAGAGCCAGAGACACCCAGTGCCTTGTTCTCAGCAGCCAGAACTTTACAGTCTCTCTTCCAGTGCCCCTTCCTCTTACAGTGGAGGCATACATCCTTGTCCACCCGCTCTTTCTTTTGAACACCACCCTTAGGTTTAAGGAACTTGGGCTTAGAACTATTCTTAGCCTTGTTGTTCTTCTTCTTTCTGCCTTTATATGCAGAGTTAGAAGAAGAGCCCACAACGAGCACATTCCTTTCCTTTGAGGTAGTACCTTCAAAAGTTTTAAGCATGTTATGTAGCTCAGGCATAGTCACTTCCTTTCCGTTCATATTGTAGTTCACTATGAAGCTAGAATATGAATCAGGAAGTGACTGAAGGATGGCGCACACCGAGACGTCGTTCTCTAGTTTGATATCTAGAGTACCCAACTTCTCGATGAGCCCAATCATCTTCAGAACATGAGGTGAAACCTTCCCTCCTTCAGACATTCTACACTTGAAGAGATCTCTCATGACCTCATATTTCTCTGAACGAGATTGAGACTCAAAGAGATCCTTCAAATGCCTCAACATCTCATAGGGATTCATTCCATCATGTTGCCTTTGAAGCTCAGCGGTCATACCAAGTAACATAACACACTGCGCCTGTCTTGCATCATCCTGATGCTTCTTCTGAGCCTCTACGTTAAACGTAGCAAGTTCAGGAGAATTAGCCGCAGGGGTAATAGGGATGGGAGTGTCCAACACATACTCAATCCTTTCTTGCCTTAGCACCAAACGCATGTTTCGGTTCCAATCCAGAAAGTTTGGCCCAGCCAACTTGTTCGTTTCCATTATAAATCTCAATGACATGTTCGTCATTTCAACACACCTAAAGGAAATAAGTTAAAACGGGAATTAAACATAATTCCTATGATCATCATTCAGCATTCAAAATAAACACGGCCTTTTACATTATTTTGTCTCCATTATTTTCACATACTCAACGACCTCATCGGAAGAGTACGAATTTATATCTAATATAAATCTTAATGGACTAGGATCCACATTCCTGCTATCACAACCCCTGCTTTGGCTGGTGATTGTAACAGCATAACTGGTAGGTCTCGAAACCAATTGTAGTTCATACAATTCCAAGTTATCGGACCCAGTCCAATTGATATCCCATCATTATTTCCTTGCTTTGGCTAGTGAAATAACTTAGGTGGTTTATAACCATCACACGGCGACATTTACATGTCCCTATAAGAGTTCCATAAGACGTAGTTCCAAGCAAAAGACTTTGGTCTTAAATACTATAGAACGAAATCTCGGTTTCACTTAATTATGACGGAAGACATCATTCATTCTAAATGAAAAAACCATATTTAAGTTTGAGGAACATTTTAACGGGGTATATAACTTGCTCAAACAAGATCCATTTATTGTCCACATATTATTTCATAAGATCCAACTTAGAAATTAAATGTAAACAGTTATTAGAATCTAATTCATTATTTTCAGTTCAGTTCAGGGACCTAATTGCAATTTTAGAATTAATTCAGGTACCATACCGTAATTAACCATAAAGGCCGAATTTCAGAAACACCCCAAGGGCATATCTGCAAATTCAGATTTTCTGAAATTGCAAGGATGCCCCTGAAGAACATCAAATTTCCAAGACCAAGTCCCTGGCAAATTTGCAGATCGGTCCCCGAACACCAACGACCGATCGGCGCCGCTCCAGCCGACACCGCTGGTCTCCAGGCCTAGCCTGCGACCGGACGAGTTCGCCGGAGTTGTCCGATACACGATTTGTGGCGCGTGGCTGCCGGAATCCGTCGACGACGTGGTCGAAAATTTAATCCGACGACGCCTCGACGATGCGCAACGATCAACGTCGTTCCAGCGCTCACCGCCGGTACCACGACGACGCCTGCGACAAGGCGAGCTCGTCGGTGATAGCCGATTGTGGTGAAACGGCGCGTGGCCGTCGCGGTCGTTAACGACCGAACGACGGTTAACAAATTTTTTTTTTTTTTCACCCCGCGTCACACGCGAATATTAGGCAAAAATGCATATAGATACCTTGTGTTCTAACTGTTTTCTTACAGAAAGTCATTTCCAAAATTTTTAACACAAAGAACTCATTAATTTTAAGTATACAGCCATAAAAATCAGCCTAGCTCTGATACCAATTGTTGGAAATTATCAGCACGAACCTCTAAGGTCGTCGCAGCGGAAGTTAAAAATTTTATCCAACATGTAACTGATTTGGCGGTATAACATAAAACATAAGAGTATAGTTAGAGTGTTCTTACAAATCTCCGTAGATCAGAGCTCCTCGTGAATCGAATCCTTCTCGTTGCTCGAATCCTCTACTATGGTATCCACGTAGCCCTAGTCTACGAACTCTAGACAGTTGAAATCTTCGGAGAACTTGCTAGGACAATTCTCAACGAAGATCTAACTAGAGAAATATTTGTAGTGAGAATTCTCTTCTCTACAAATCTTATGTATAAGTCTTTTGGTGTGTTGGTGTGTTTTCTTCATCAAATGACACACCTATTTATAGTAAAGGAAATGGTAAGTGTAGTAGGTGGGAATCGATCCTAGCCACACGTGTAGTAGGTAGAAATTGATCCTAGCCATACAATGATCAATATTAATTAATCCCAAAAGGGATTATTGGTGGCAACCACCTAACACCTTCCACTCACCCTTTTAAAATAAATTCAGGGACTAAAATGTAATTTTCGGAAAACCCAAAAAGTTACAGAAACATCCGAGGACTAAACTGAATTTCTAGGAAAAGTCCAGGGATCAAACTGTAATTTTCTGTGTTGGTAAAATTACAAATAAATCCCTCGCAGGGACCAAATTGAAATTTCATGATTAATCCAGGTACCATACCGTAATTAATCATAAAGCCAAAATTTCAGAAAAGCCCCAGGAGCTTATCTACAATTTCAGATTTCTCAAATTTGCAAAGAGGTCCCTACAGAATATATTTCCTTGACCAAGTCAATATGTCTAACATATTTACTATATAAATATATACATAAATTATTTAATTAAATCTAATTTAATTAAACAATTGTAATTATAATTCTATCTAATAAAATTATAATTCTTTTCTCTATAAATTAAATATTCTTGATCAAATCCATATTTAATTTAACCAACTTCAATTCGTAACCAAGACTACTGTTGTGTGACTCATAGGCCCTCATATGTCAAGCGATTAGTCAAACTAATGGTCTTAGTTTAACCCTAGACAATAAACCAGACAATCTCGATATATGAGGTACGTTGCGAGGATACTGCAACTACCTGTAATGTGAAGCTCATAGTGGTATGATCCTTTCATTCACGAATACTCGATTAAGTCTAGAACATGATGATGTGTCTGTTCAAATAACTTAATCATATTATCTCATCAATTAATTGATCATATTGTCATTTTAGACACCATTCTAAAATGACGTGCATTGGCCAATGACTAACGATCCAATTAATTATGAGAAGACAAGTATTCTCTCCAAGTCTATTAGAGGAATGAATCCTATTCTTGGCTCAACTACCACGCACATATACTTCGCAACGTACTTGACTCATGCCATATCTACCCCGTCAGGAGTGCAAGCGTCGGTCATGATCTAAGTGCATTACTCCGTATATGTCGTGCGTATTGACCTCAAGTCTGAGGACTACTTCACTACTCCACAAACCGATATTACCGTAGACACGTAAATAGAATACACCAAACGGTTTTTCGGTCGGGTATGCCAATACTCTCCAAAGTATCTGTGCATCCATCATGAAATACCTAGTATCTCGTAGTTGTGAGAACCACTACATCCTCTAAGGATATGATCCAGATCGCACACCAATCTCAATCGCATCATCGATATCCCATTCTCGATGATCATTGATTGGGGCTATTTAAGAACTATGTTCATAGTTATCCGAGATCTCACATTCTCAATAACAACATTAGTTCATGGGAGCATAAACATGAATATATGCAAACAATCAAACATTATATCCATTTTATGTAATGCCGAATATTATTAATATAAATCAATAATACAACTGAATATGATCTAGTACAATGTCCTTATTACGATTGTCTCTAGGACATTAATACTAACAATACAACCAGCCCAGAAGAGGTAAACTAGCCCCGCAATGGTCATGTGTGCAAGAGCTTCGATTATCAAATGATCTTCAACTCATCCAATTTTATATTTTCATGATTCTTTCTGCAGGTAATGGCTGGACAACAATCTGATGATTCATTTACAGGCTATAACAAGCAATGTTATGGCGTTAACCCGAGACCAGAGTCATCTGCAACACCAGAGGTCGATCAGTCCGACTACGATTTTTGGAATGAGCTTTCGGTGCACGATATGTTTTATGGAACTAGCGGCTTTTCAGCTGAACAAGGGTGAATGTAGTTCCACTGTGTCCTTTTTTCCCTCCACAAAATCATAATGAAATAGCTATAAAATGGAAATACCAAATAGATCTCCACGTACAATCCAAAATCTGAGGTAATGCACAGCCGGATTCCAATTCATTGCAATCTAACACATTACATCTGTTTTTCAGGTGGATGAAATAAGCTTGATGCTTTCCAATAAGTCATATGCAGAGGAAGGCGTCGCGCGTTACAGCATCAGCACCATACCGCCTTTTTCGGGTTCTTTGAACCCCCAATTCTATCTGTATCATGTGTGAATCTGCAAGTACGTAATAAATAACATAGGGTGGACTGGGAATAGGTACGGAAGAAGAGGAAATGATTCCCGTGCTGTAGTTCTATCCTTAGCTTATTAAGTGTTGTAGTTTTGGTTTCTGTAACGTAATTTTAGGGCGTGTGATTTAGAGGATTTGATACAAGTAAGTTGCCCCAAGTGGTGTTTATAAGAAACAGATAATGAAATTCTAGAGCTAGCAACTTATAGTGGACAAAGCCTCACGGGAATATTACAAGGTAAAGATTCCATGCGAACCAAACTGCCCCAAGGTTCCCAATACGAAGCATTCACAAAGATCGACTAGTTCAGATTCGAGTAAGATTTGACAAAACGACTTTACAAAAGAAGCAAGACAAAAACAAAAACATCAAAGACCATATTTACTTCCCTCTCACATTTGACAGAAATGACAATTTTTACTGCGGGAAGTTTGAGTACTTTTGAATAATAATGTTACTACTGGGCCCTTAATTTTGTTGAAAAGATATTTGCCAGTTCCTGTAGACAGGAAAGGGCAATGTGAATGCTGCAACTAAGATTTTCGTATTTATCGATTGCTCAGAGGTGACCATTTACACTGATTGCACGTTAAGTAAACAAAACACGTCTTAGAACTGTGGACTATACACTGGCCACTACCGCCGGATTGACTCGTTCATGTTAGCCGGCTTCCGGACCCAACAGGTTGTGCTACGTAGTAACTAACCCATGTCAGCTACCACCAACGCAGAAGATCAAAAGCGTGACAGGCCCTCGGACCTATACTCCGTCGATGATGGAAAGAGCGATGATCAAGCCACCACAACGATGACGACAATCATCAAAATGATCCCGAAAATGACCAAGAGCAGGCAACTCTGCATCAAGAAATTTTAAATGTTATGTCTAACTTGAAGTGAACGAGTCAAGAACATATCAACGTCACTAGCAAACAATCTTTATAACATGGCCAAGAAATTTCAAGCAGAAGATATCAAATGGGTCCTTGAAGAAGTTGCAGACTGCCAAACAGTTGCACATCCTTACTCAAGCCTATTGAGTTCTTCTCTTTTACTGTCCGAGATCAAACAGTTGCACATCCTTACTTTGCATTGCTGTAGGAATTCCAAGAATTGGCTAATGCTGTCTAAATAGGAGAATTCTCTTCTCCCTCGCCCACCTTTAGTCAAAAGCCACCTTAAGATTTTGATGCCCTGGGATCAGAATATGAATCACTGGGGCATAATTTTACGATTTCCGAAATGCTCAAGATAGGTCACGACCATTTTAATCTACACGGATAAATTGAAAGTTGAAAATAACACCATCATTTTCCGTTAAATTACCATAGACGAATTAGATCGTTGGATTTTAGAAACTTTTGCAAGGTATCATTAGTAGATTCGTTGAATGAACACAATTCACATGGAAATCGCTTCGATGTAAATATTACTCTTCAAGATACGGAGACAAAAATGAATAACTTTAACTTTAGAAGCCATAATGAAAACCGACAGTAGTAACCATACCATTGGTAATCCATCTAGTGCACTAGATAGAAGATGAAAATTCAGAAGAATGACAGATCCGTTTGATCTTAATTGAATGTGTTGTCCAAAAAATCGTGAACCGAAGTTGTGGACCTGTTAGTGATAAAATTGAAATAAGTTGGATCTGTTTTACGGTTTTGAAACCACAGAGTACCCAAGTGATATTCGGTGAAACCACACGGTACTTAAATGTACTTTTTTCTATTTTTGATAGGCAACGCAAAATTTATTTATAAGTATAGAAAATTTATATAATACTTTATTAAATTTTTTGAATTGAATATGAAAATTCTAACATAATACTATGTGACTTGTTGTTCATGTCTAACTAATTATTTTAAATTTTAGGTTGGATATAAAAAATTCAATTGATTAATCTCTTTTAACAGGTCAAACCCTTAATTCATTATCTTGCGTGGAAGAAATTGCAAGTCTGTCCTTGGCTATGAAGAAGAAGAAGAAGAAAGAAAGAAGTTTGAGAGGAAAAGTGAAAGATGGATCTTTGTTGATATGTTGCTGCTGGAATTTGCAGTTAATTGGGCTGGTTGTGAGCTGGGCCACGTCATTGGAGACTTGTTCAAGTTGGGCATGGTTAGTTGTTAGGTTAAGAAGAGTAATGGGCTAAGGTATTGGTTTGTAGGCCCAATCATGTGTACGTAATTTTGGATCAATGGGGATCTATAATTATGGAAACACTAAGATTCTAGATATGCTTGAATGTTATGTGAAATGGAAATGTCTATATGTGTCTTTTTCTTCTACTCTTCTCTACACTAAAATTCTAATCTTTCAGGATCCATTCCATTTCTTCTACCTTGTAAATAATAATAGTTTAAATATTGTTGAAATAATTAAAATTTTATTTCGGTTTTAAAACAAATGTTAATTGCATCATTTATTAAAACGAGTGAAACATGGAAGGTGAAAAGGCTAAATTGCGATCTTACTTAATAATAATGAATGCTGCTCTCCTCTACCTATATGGGTTAAAAGGTGATGATTTTGCTTTGTAACTCCCACAATTAGCACACACTAATTCTTAATTACATGGCGGTCAGTTAAAAATATCGCTCGATCTTCCACACGCTAGCTGGAAAAAAAAACTACGACCACAATACGACACAAGAAGTCGCATTTAACCACAATATGACTTTTTTCCTATTGTGGTTACGACAAAAAATGTCATACTGTAGTTATATATGATGAAAAAAATCGTATTGTGGTCAGTCACCTTTGCAGACGTGAACACTAGATCCAAAAAACTTCAAGTTTTTATTTGGTCGAGAATTTTTTATTATAACATTTTATAGCATGAATCACGTATAGGCCATGCCATCATTCAGGCCTTTCAGCTACACAACCTACAGCACGATCCCGATGAAATATGTGAACAGAGATTGGATTAGCTGCGGACAATCTGAAATCAGCAGTATCAATTGGACAGCACATCACGCTTTGGTACATCACAACAGCACACATGAATAACGACACATCTGGCATTGTGTATCTGTAATTTGTGATGTGCTGTCGGAAAATTAATGTGCCCTTGTGATGTGCTGTCAGAGTAATGTGTCGTTGTGATGTGCTGTCAGAATAATGTGTCGCTGTGATGTGCCGCTGGTGTAATGTGCCGTCGGGGTGATGTACTGCTGATCCCCCATGTTGTCTGATTGGTGCCGCTGAGAGGTCAGTAGCACCGAATCCAACCCACCGGACAAGATTCTCCTGACATCTCGAGATCATGCAGCAGGATGTATTGGTGCGAGACCTGAATGATGACGTGATGTGATGACAAGAGTGAGCAAAATATACAATATTAAAAAGTTAATTTTAGTACCTTGTATTATCGAGAAAAATTTCTTAACTATCATGTAGTTTAAAATCCGTCAACTGAGTCAAACATATTCTAGCATTGATGATGTAAATTTTCTTTAAGACAAAAATTTTGGAAAAAATTTCATAATAGTCTCTAGTTCCCGTGGCGATTAGAAGACGGTGTAAGCAGTAGCTTTTCTTTACTAGGCGAGAATCGTGCCTAAGGACGTTTTTGCACGAAGAGAAGCCTTTAACCTCCGGTATGTTTCCCTGTTGTAAATTTTTTTCCTTTCCCAGAGTTAGTGCGGGGTTTAGTCCGAGGTTATGTGTAGTTGCGGGAAGTTGAACCCGACCTCCTCAGTCATTAAGAGGTTATTGGGTCATTGACTGATTGTAGTTAGTTTAGTTAAAGCGCGCATTTCCATCGCTTGTACGAGTCTAGACGCACCTAGAATATTCCAGAACTAGCTATTGGGAAATTACGAGGTAACTACAATAGCTTTTTTGAGGAAGGAATCTACAATAGCTTGGAGAGCAAATCCCAAAAGCAATGTTTATTATTTGTGAAGTAGTGTTAGAAAACCATTAAGAAGATGAAACGAACTTCGAAATATAAGAGAAGATATAAATTAATTATTCAACTATTTGAATGATAAGTAAGTAAATGTTATTTGAGTAAATTCGGGGACCGAATTTTTGTAAGGAGGAAAAAATACCCAACTATATTAGTGAAAATTAGTCAGATTTTAATAAGTATGCTAAGTCATTTGGTAAACTAAACTAATATTGTACTATATTGTGAAGTAAAACACGATTTGGTCATCGAGAAATTTTAGGACTGTAGTTGGATATAATTTGGTAAGAGGTATTCAATAAAATTATAGTTGTGAACTTAATTAGAAATCATGATATAAAAAAAAGTTGAATAGGAATGGTGGCAAGAAAACATTGGCCGTATATGTAATGTTTTGAAAACCATTCAACTATATTAAAATTAAGGTGGAAAGTAAGTTGGTTAAGTTTATCACTCAATAAGAAGATCGGGATTAAAAAAAGAGAAACGTGGCAAGTTAAAGTAAGTAAGACATCGTAAGAGAAAACGTAGCAAGTAATAAAACGTATCATAGTTATACATTAAAAGAAAATTTGGCGAGAGCCCTAGATTAGATAAAATACCACTAATTCATTAAAACTAACAAAGAAGGGAGCAAGGACAAAATAAATTGAAGTTGGATAACTTAAAAAAAAAGAGAAAGTGACAACAAGAGACAAAATTACAAGCGGTGGAAATTTGCAAAGAGAAATATAAATTACTTAGCTCCATCTTTTTATCAAAGCATGGATCAAGTACAAAGACAGAAAAGAAAACCAAAAGAAATAAAAAGGAAAGAAAGAAGCCAGCCACGGAAAAGAAAAAGTGATAAAGATGGAAGATGATCTTCAAGAAGTCAGCAGCTGCAATCTGCAAGTTGAAGAGAAACGCAGGAAGGAGAAAAGAAAGAAGAATAGGGGGTTGGATTCAGTGGGGACAAGACTTATCCCCACTGAAATGGATCAAGGTTTTGGACTTTCAGACACGATTTTTGATGACTGTCTGTAGACACAATTTTTAATGAAATCTGATGGTTCAAATAAAATCTCCTCTGTAGGAACAACTTTTATATTGTCCCCACTCAATCCAAAACCGAAGAATGGGCATGAGATATCCAAGTCCAACAGCAGGATACAAAGGGCGAAAAGTGGAAATAGAGAGATGACACGTGGTGTACCCAGATAGGCTGGAAGAACTCCATTTTCCATTTTTGTCGTTTGTACAGAGTTAGTTAGAATCTTTTCTTTTCCTCATGATGATCTGTGATAATATGATGTAACAATCATTCCTTTTGTGATAAGGAAAATTATTCTCACATTCCATCTGTCTAGTTTTTATTGATCTATTTCTTATCAAAAAAGAAAACATGTCGGAGTAGTAACATCATTTTATTATTTTATTGGGTCATTGACTGATTGTTAAAGCGCGTATTTCCTGGCTACTGGGAAATGATGACGTAACTACAATAGCTTGGAGAGCAAGTTTTTTCCCGGAGTTAGTCCGAGGCTATGTGTTGTTGCGGGAAGTTGAACGTGTCACAAGATCGTTAGGATCTAGAGTTAATTCTTGAGATCTTAAAATTTTACGATTTATCATGGGCAAAACGAGTCGAGTGGGATCAGTAAAATCTGAGTGATAACTCCTGAGATCTACGAGTTGGAACGGTGGAGTGTTTCTCAACGCTTCAATGAGAGAGAGAATGATAAGGAGTTATCATTCCTTTAACATTTTAATAATATTTGTTATCCGAGAACTATATTTCTTTTACTGTATAGACCAAAAGATAAAAATCTACTATACTTTGTTTAATAATATTTGTTATTCGGATAACTATTGATTGATTGAAATGCTTAAAATGACAAGATTGGAAATTGTTGAGCCCGAAAATTAATAATCAAATTTATATAAATTAATATCTCTAAAATTAATAGTTTTAGAGTTATTTAAATTCATATTTTCATCCTACCAATTTTTTGCCACTTATTTCTTTTACATCAATTTTGATATTTTTTTTATTTTTTTTATTACTCGTCAACCCACATTATGTAACCTATAGATATATAGTAGATTACCATTAAAAAATATATTGAACTGAAGTTTTGTGTGTAAATTTATAAAAAAAATACTAGTCATTAGTGAAAAAAGTTTATGCAAAGATTATTAATCTTAGTTATTTCTATAATTTTTTTATTTAGTAGATCTTACGATCCGTATTATGATCCTACAATTTACGCTTTCTCTATGCTCAAACGATCTTTAGTAGGATCTTGATTTTGACAACTTTGACCCGATCTCCTCAGTCATTAAGAGGTTATACTCGTCTAAGAAGAGATCAGAGTAGTAACATCACTTTATGAGTTGTTGGGTCGTTGACTGATTGTAGTTAAAACGCGCATTTCCAGCGTTTGCACGAGTCTAGACGCAGCTAGAATATTCCAGAACTAGCTATTGGGAAATTACGAGGCAATTACAATAGCTTTTTTGAGGAAGGCCACTACAATAGCTTGGAGAGCAAGCGTTTTATTTTTGAAGGGGCTTGGAGAGCAAGTTCCAAAAGCAATCTTTATTGCCGAATGGGAGAAGATCAAAATGATTTATTGATGGGTCCAAAAAAAAAACACGGTGTGAATATATCGCCAGACAAACATTTTTTTGAAAGGTTCGCCAGACAAATATACGTACATTAATAGAAGATAATTGTAGATAAGCCTCAGAAACTCTTCGTAATACAATAATATAATACTTGTTAAGAGAATTATATATTTTTTAAATATTTTATTTAGTTCAAACTCCGATTAGTCGAACCAAGAGAAACAATGCAAAATGTAGCATCCAAGCACCGATCAGATCAGGGAATTTCTTGATAAAGAAAGTTATAAAGATTGGCAGGGCCCGGAAACTTAGAGGGTAAGTCCTGGAGAACGGGTTCTCTTGTTTCCTAATTTTTTTACTGCTGGACTAAGTATGCTACCTTTGTTTTTCTGAAACTGTTTACTATACTCACTAATTTAAATTCGAGACAAATTAGACTACAAAGAGGAGCACAACACTCTTTACCGAACTTTGACATGACTACATTTTTTCTGAAAATTTTTTTTAGTTAAAATAAAACAACTCTCTTGACCTACATGCTCAGTAGTACTTAGTAGTTTACCTTTAGACACTAGAAAGTGAACTTAGGATTGCACAGTGATAGAGTACTTGGTATATCATTCTCGGGAGCCTATAAATTTGCTGTGTGATGACCATATGATATCCACAAGTAGTTACAAGTACACAAGCAAGCATATGCCTAGTTTATACCAGCAACAACCAAGCTCTTCGCCTCTTGCAATCCCCATCGCTCTGTTCCACATTCAACTGATCATCCTTACTATTTTAGGAAGTGGAGTGAAAAGCCTGCTTGCTGCCTGTCAAGTGAGTTTTGTTGTTCTGCACATATATTTTAAATATATATATATATATATATATATATATATATATATACAACTGCTCTGCTTTAGCTTTTTTACTTGCTTTTCCGCTGGAACGAGATCCAAGTTCGAATTTTCTTGCTTCAGAATGCTTGATACAGAAAAAGAGATCGGTGAAGGGTTCCGCCCCAATGATACGGAGCTGGCAACTCATTATCTGAAGCTAATGCTCCAAGGCTACTACTGCCTTGTAGCTAAGATCCCAGTGGTTGACATCTACAAGTATGAACCCCGGGACTTACCCGGTGAGTAATATCTATCACAGGCTTCCTTGCGTACCTAGAGCTTCAGCTTTTTCGTCCTGCGGTTACTCTCTGTTTGTGTTTTGTATACTGCGATTGGCAGATCTTTCCGGACTCGGTTTGTCGAGGTCCGAGTGGTACTTCTTCTGCCCTCGCCACGACAAGAATGGCAGCCGCACAAGCAGACTGACAAATAAAGGATTCTGGAAGTCCACGGGTACAGATCGTGTGATAAAAGATGAGGCCATGAGCGATAGGTTGTTCATGAAGAAGATTTTGGTTTACCATAAAGGCCGTAGTAGTTGTTGCGAGAAGACTAATTGGGTCATACATGAGTTTCGAGAAACTCTTGATGATAGAAGAACTACACAGGTATATCAATTTCTTGGACTCACTACTAGAACACGTATCCATTAAGTTGACATGAAGAATATGTTCCTAAGAGGTTAACCTTTTTGTTCAAATGTAGGGAGATTATGTACTCTGTAAGCTAATGAAGAAACCAGACAAGAATGTCAAGGTGTCGACTGACAGGCAAGGCGAACCAAGTAGCAGAATGGTTCCCGAACACGGCCATCTTTCGACAAAAGCAAACTCCATGTTCTCAGCTCCAACCTCCCCCAAGAGGAAATCCGACGGTCCGCTGTCGACCTTTGGTGAAGGTCAATCAAGTTTCCTTTTTGTTCTTTTTCCTTCCCTGCAATTTGACTTGACTTTCAGCAACAGGATGAGGTTGGTTTTTTTAATATTTGACGACGTCATTGAACAAACAGAACATAGCCGCAGTAGTAGTTGCAGGCACGCAGTTGATGTAGGAGATGAACCAATTCACCCAACGGACTTCGAAACTTCGTATCTAAGTTCGCACGGTGAAAACAATGCATCATCATATACAACCAGCCCAGAAGAGGTAAGCTAGCCCCGCAATGGCCATGTGTGCAAGAGCTTCGATTATCAAATGATCTTCAACTCATCCAATTTTATCTTTTCATGATTCTTTCTACAGGTAATGGTTGGACAACAATCTGATGTGTCATTTATCGGCTATAACAAGGAATGTTATGGCATTAACCCGATACCAGGGTTATCTGTAACACCAGAGTTCGATGAGTTGTCAGTGTTCGACTATGATTTCTGGAACTAGCTGCTTTTCAGCTGAACAAAGTTGAATGTAGTTCCACTGTGTCCTTTTTTCCCTCCACAAAATCATGAAATAGCTATAAAATAGAAACACCGAATAGAACTCCACGTACAATCCAAAATTTGAGGTAATGCATGGCCGGATTCCAATTCATTACAATCTAACACATTACATCTGTTTTTCAGGTGAATGAAATAAGCTTGATGCTTTCCAATAAGTCATATGCTGATGAAGGCGCGCGTGTTACAGCATCAGCCCCATACCGCCTTTTTCGGGTTCTTTGAACTCCCAATTCTATCTGTATCATGTGTGAATATGCAAGTGTGTAATAAATAACATAGGGTGGACTGGGAATCGGTACGGAAGAAGAGGAAATGATTCCAGTGCTGTAGTTCTTCTATCCCTAGTTGATCAAGTACTAATTATTATTTTCAAGTACTATCTTCAAAATTAGGTGAGCAAGTAAACTTCAAGTACTATCTTGTTGCCACGTTGCCTTTGCAGTTCCTCTGCACTATGTATCCCCTCTGTTATTTATTGCTTATGTCTTGTTTTATTATCCATATATTTGCTTTCATTCTTGTAATTCGAACTTCGATTATTCCGACGTAATAAATATTTTTTACCCCTAAAAAAAAGTAAACTTCAAAATGTGGCATTTGCTCTTTGTATTCATGAAAGCTACATCAATCCTTTAAAAAAAATTACATTGCGAATTAGTCCAAATTCGGGTCAAATCACCGAAAGTGCAACATAACCCTCCCGAGTACGACCAAAACAACTTCAAAAAAAGTAAGACAAAAACAAAAACATCAAAGACCACATTTTGCTTCCCTCTCCCGTTTAACAGGAATATCAAGTTTTACAGCTGGAAGTTTGAGTTCATTCGGATAGTAATTGTATATTTCCGGAACCTTAATTTTGATGGAATGAAGATCGACAAGCAACAGAAAACAGATTTCTTCGCAGAAGTGTGGAACTACCTATTGTCTTAAGGGAGTTTTTGGGTTGAATATGGTCGATCCCGTGCCCATTATTCTCCTCTCATGACCCCGTTTCATCGCAGAAGTGTGGAAACACTATGTCACTCTATGGTTTTTGATGTCTTTGTTTTATTTTGAGCGTATGGTCTTCTGATCTTATAGTTTGGGGGTTCGTAGGTTTGTTGTTAAGTTGGGTTTCGATTGTGATGTGTTTTGTAGTGTTTTTCTGTTCAAGAACAACTGCAAAGACTTTGCTATTTACTGCAAAACTGGACTGCTCCTAGTGGGTCAAGCAGTGTCCATAATTGGAGGTCCTCTAGCGGTTGTTCTGTCCACTCCAATCTGTCTCGTCACCACCAACATATATGGAATGAGGTATGCGGCTGATATTGGAATGAGGAGGGATGTACTTAAGGTATCGGCAGAGGATCTAACAACGAGACTCGCAGCAGGTTCATTGCAGGTCCCTCTAGCGGTTGTTTGTGTGATTGGTTCGAATGTTAAGCGGTTAAACCTCTGAACTTGCTGGTTTCGCGGTGTAATTTAATCTGCTGCGCCGCGAAGGTGAACGAGTCGACTCAGTGTCGAAAGCAACACCGGACTTGTTCGTCATTGTGCTTCAGGGAACTGTTGTCCGATTACGATGGTTGTGTACTTGTGGGAGCTATTGTCCGATTTGAATCATTGTACTTGTTGTGTTTCCCAGAGCGAAAAGCTACCTTTACAATGGAATGGGATTGTTTTAACGTAGGATGCGGATAATAAAGTGGTCCATCTCTACAGCAACCATGAAGCTTTCTCCTTCAACTACGAACAACAAGAGAACCGATCTTTGCATCATGAATGCTTAAAACTTCTGAGAAAGGATCCACAGCTAATCACCAGATTTGGTGGGCGTAGGCTTTGTCCCACCCATGGGGATCAAAGAGGTATGGGTGGCAAACTAATAAATAAAATGACAATCAGGGGTAATATTGAAAAAACATATATTAAACCTACCTAGCTACAAATTAGGAAAATTGCAGTTATGGAGAGATAACAAAAGAAAAAAAAATCAAAATCGTTCATTTTGATCTCTAAAACCCTACACTTGCGTTAATTGAAAAAAAATTCAAATCAAAGAATGGCTGATTTTGTGATTTCTTAGAATTTTTGCAATATTTTTGGCTGAAATTCAACAACGTACAGCTGATTTATTGGTATAATATAAGAATGATATTTGTACATTATAAGATTGACATTGGTACAAAATATGCGGTCGTAATTAAAATGAATTGTTATATTGCCACGCAAATAATGGATTCTTCACGACTACTTTACATTGGTATCCAACGTCAATGGTATTGGTATATTATGAACAATCTGAAACCAATCTTAAAATAATCTAAAATAAATATCACTTCACTTATAAAAAATTGCAAGAATAACTGAATACCAATATCACTTCGCTTATAAACCATTGCTAGAATAATTGAATACAAATATCACTTCACTTATAAACCATCGCAAGAACAACTAGATACTGATATCACTTCAAATACAACCCCAGTTATTATGAAGATCTGAAACCAATATAAAAATAATCTGAAATCAATATCTCTTCACTTATAAACCATTACAAGAACAACTAAATGCCAATATCACTTCATTTATAAACCATTGCTAGAACAATTGAATACCAATATTACTTCACTTATAAACCATTGCAAGAACAACTAAATACCAATATCACTTCAAATACAACCCAATCAATATCAAAATCTGAAACCAATATAAAAATAATCTAAAACTAACATCTCTTCACTTATAACCATTGCTAGAACTGATAAGGAAACAAATGTGCACCCATGTGCTACCATTACTGCCAGGAAGCACTCCACTATTGCTGCCCCCATGTACATGTGCTAAAGTGCACTCCACCATTGCTGCCAGGAAGTACTCCACCAAGGGCTGCCAACAACTCCACCATGGCTGCCAGGAAGTACTCCACCAAGGGCTGCCAGCAACTCCACCATGGCTGCCAGGAAGTACTCCACCAAGGGCTGCCAACAACTCCCTCTCACACCAGCCTATATATATGTAAATGCTTTGTACAAACAATATACAAGATAAGAGTTGTATCTTTCACATTGTATCAGAGCTGAATTTGCTCTAAAGAGCTGAATTTCCTTCCTCTTTTCTTTCCTAGATCAGAATGTCTTCTTCCAATATTGCAAATTAGCCGTTGCTAACTCCAGTTCCCCACTTCTCCCAAAAGCTGACCACCGATAATTACCTGTTATGGCATTTGCAACTGGAGCCTATGCTCCGCGGAGCCAATCTCTTCCATCATGTCGATGGGTCTGTCCTGCCTCCCTCTCCTACTGTTGCTGGAACCCCGTCCTCTGGGTCTTCCATTGTTACAGATGATGCTAATTCTGTTCCTAATCCGGACTACACGTTCTGGTACCAAGCTGACCAGAAGATCCTCTCATTGATCACGTTCTCTGTGTCGAATGCACTACTGCCTCAACTTGTTGGATGCCGGACTGCTCGCGAGGCCTGGGATCGTCTGGGACGGGTTTATGCCTCCACATCCCGGGCCAACATCAAGTTGCTGAAGAAATCTTTAGAGATGCTCAAGAAAGGTGGATCAGAGTCGATTGATGCTTACCTCCTGCGAGCTAAAACCCTCGCCGACCAATTGTCGGCCTTGGGTCACCACCTTCCGGAAGATGACCTTGTTGATAAGGTCCTGGTCGGGCTTCCCGATGACTATCATCCGTTTATTCAGAACGTCGAGGCCCGCATTGCACCAGTCGCACTTGTAGATCTTCACGCTCAACTCCTGAGTGAGGAGATGAATATTCTTTGATCTGCCTCGCCTACAGTTGATCTAGTCCCCTCAGCCAACTATAGCTCTCGTGGTGCCCGCGGTGGTCGCGATGGGGGACGCTGTCGTGGTTCTGGTGGCCGTGGCTTCTCCTCTGGCTTTTCTCCCTTCGGTGGTTCACCTCCTATGCACAATGGCCCTAGCATCCTTGGGAGTCATCCTCACGGGAACTCCAACAGAGAGGTAAATTACCGCCATGGTTCTGGACGTGCACAACTGTCGCGGATTTGGGCATATTTCTCGCAATTGCTCATCCGCTCGACGTTCGGGATCTGCCCGATCGGGTCCGCAGGCTCACCACGCCTTCTCCCCTCAGAAATCACCTTGGGTACTGGATTCGGGAACCACGCATCATTTGACATCGGATCTTGGCAACCTCGCCATTCATTCCGAGTACACTGGTCCGGATGAAGTTACATTTGGTAACGGCCAAACTCTCCCTATATCATTTACTGGTCATACTTCATTGTCTCTTTCTGAGTCTAACCTTTCTTTGTCTAATGTCCTCTACGTTCCAAATGCTTGCACTAATCTTATTTCATTAAGTGCGTTAACTCGTGATAACTCGATCTCTGTTGAATTTGTTGGTGACCGTTTCCTTGTTAAGGATCAGGTTACGAAGAGGGTACTTCATCAAGGCCGGAGTAATGGTGATCTCTACTCCATCCGGCCCCGCTCCCCTGCCATCCGAGTCAACTTTGTGTCTCCCATTCCTTCCCTCGATATTTGGCATCAACGCCTTGGTCATGCTGGATTGTCAGCGGTCAAACACGTTTTACGTTCGCAGTCTCTTAGGTTTTCTAATAAGCATCTGACGCGTATTTGTCAATGCAGTGTCGGCAAAATACACAAATTGCCATTTCCAGTTTCCAAGTCTCACACTTCTGGTCCACCGGACCTTATTTGTAGTGACGTTTGGGGGCCGTCCCCTGTTCTTTCTAATGATGGTTTTGCTTATTATGTCGTATTTTTTGATCATTTTAGTAAGTTTATATGGATTTATTTTTTGCGTCGAAAATCTGAGTTGCTTGCTATTTTTACCCAATTTCGTACTCGTGTTGAAATTTTTTTTGGCCGACCTATTAAATGTCTCCAGTCTGATTGGGGTGGAGAATACCAAGCCGTGAACAAATATTTGTCTCAACATGGAATTGATCATCGAGTTTCTTGTCCCTACACACCTGAGCAAAACGGATGTGCTGAGCGTAAGCATCGACACATTGTCGAGACCGGGTTAGCCATTTTACATCATGTTGCCATACCTCTTAAATTTTGGGCTCTTATCTTTGATTCTGCTGCATATATAATTAATCGACTACCTACCCCTCTCCTTGATAATATTTCTCCAACCGAAAAATTGTTTGGCACCCCTCTGACTCTTACACACTTTCGTGTTATTGGCTGTTTGTGTTATCCATGGCTTCGACCTACTGTTAAACATAAATTACAACCTCGTTCAGCGCCATGTGTTTTTCTTGGTTACAGCAAGCAACATAAAAGTTTTCGATGTTTTGACCTTGTCTCTAGTCGCATTCATGTCTCCCGTCATGTTCTTTTTGATGAATCTGTATTTCCGTTCCAGGATCCAAAGTTCATGGCTGCAAGTGTTCCCCAATCCAGTACTCTTGAAGATTCGAGTTTCGTGGTGAGTCCAATGGACTTCCTATTCAGCCCGTCTGGTGGGCCCCCTGTTGACTCTTCTGTACCCGCTGGGCCCGTGGCACTGCTTAAGGTGTACCACCGGCGGCCTAAGATAGTGCCAGCACCACCAGTCACCTCTATCATGGTGCCTCAGCCTACACCTGTGGTGGCTGAGCCTCCTGCTCCCCGACCCACTTCCCCTCCTAAACCAGATCACCCTATGGTGACACGATCCAAGGCTCGCAAGCTACCAGCCACAACGCTCACAGTCACACTACGTCAAGTTCCAACTTGTCATTCCAAAGCTGTTCTTGACCCAGATTGGCGACGTGCTATGGCGGATGAGGTTAATGCTTTACTTCAGAACGAGACCTGGGTTCTTGTTCCGCCACATCCACAATACAATGTCCTTGGTAACAAGTGGGTGTTTCGTATCAAGCAAAATACGGATGGGTCCATTGATCACTATAAGGCTCGTCTTGTAGCCAAAGGATTTCAGCAACGGCCGGGGGTGGACTACAACGAAACCTTTAGTCCTGTTATCAAGCCTGCTACAGTCCGCATCATATTGTCTATCGCGGTTTCGGGTAATTGGCCGATTCGTCAATTAGATGTTTCGAATGCCTTCTTACATGGTTCACTAGCTGAACGCGTCTATATGCAACAACCACCAGGGTTCGTTGATCCCGATCGCCCACATCATGTTTGTCGCTTGTTGAAATCGCTATATGGGCTCAAGCAGGCACCACAGGCATGGTTTCATTGCCTCAAATCTGCCCTTTATACGTTCGGCTTCAAAGGATCCCATACTAATACTTCACTATTTTATTATAATCAAAAAGGAGTCTGCCTTTTTGTCCTCATCTATGTGGATGATATTTTGATTACAGGAAACAACCAGGCGATTTTGGAACGGCTATTGCACTTCTTATGGACCAAGTTTTTACTCAAGGATCTTGGCAAACTCAGTTACTTTCTTGGTATTGAAGCCTATCGTACTACCAATGGTCTCGTGCTCAATCAAGCCAAGTATGTGCAAGATATAATCCAGCGGGCAAAAATGGTTAAGTGCAATTCTATGGAGACACCAGCATCTTCTTCCAGCAGTCCACCATCGTCTACTGATGCCTGCGATCCGGAGCTCTATCGATAAGTTGTTGGTTCCTTGCAATACCTAGGTGTGACGCGGCCTGAAATCGCATTTGCCGTTGGCCGCGCATCATAATTCATGCATTCTCCTACACATGCACGATGGGGGGCTGTCAAGCGTATTCTGAGATATCTTCAAGGGACTCCTTCAATGGGCCTGCTAATCCGCCCCTCCCGGGATCAACGATTGTCCGGTTACTCTGATGCGGATTGGGGTAGTTGTCCCCTTGATCGCCGCTCTACCACCGGTTATGCTGTATTCCTAGGACCTAACCTCATATCATGGTCCTCCCGCAAACAACGCTCTATCTCCCGCTCCTCAACTGAAGCTGAATACCGTGCATTGGCAATGGTTGCATCGAAAATCATATGGGTGCAATCTCTTCTCCGGGAGATTGGCTTCCCTTGTTCTCAGTCTCCACTCCTGTGGTGCGACAATTTAGGGGCCACCTATCTTGCAGCCAATCCGGTTTTTCACCGCCGCTCCAAGTACATGGAGATTGACTTCCACTTTGTACGAGAACGTGTTGCCGACGGGCGTCTTCGAGTGTGCTACATTTCTGGCCGGGACCAGATTGCTGATGTTCTCACGAAACCTCTTCCCCGCGCACGGTTTCAACAATTGCGGTCCAAGCTGATGGTTGTTCACCCCCATCAGCTTGCGGGGGCGTGATAAGGAAACAAATGTGCACCCATGTGCTACCATTACTGCCAGGAAGCACTCCACTATTGCTGCCCCCATGTACATGTGCTAAAGTGCACTCCACCATTGCTGCCAGGAAGTACTCCACCAAGGGCTGCCAACAACTCCACCATGGCTGCCAGGAAGTACTCCACCAAGGGCTGCCAGCAACTCCACCATGGCTGCCAGGAAGTACTCCACCAAGGGCTGCCAACAACTCCCTCTCACACCAGCCTATATATATATGTAAATGCTTTGTACAAACAATATACAAGATAAGAGTTGTATCTTTCACAAGAACAACTAAATACCAATATATTTTAATCTCTTTTATATACAAGATGGCCTTTATACTGCAGAGAAACTTGCATAATCAAGAAAACAGGGGTATCATCCTGATGGCATCTTGCTGCTCTCCCAATCCGGTGAATCCATATACTCTCAAATCTGTTGTCACTTATCTCTCAATTTGATAAGCAATTCAGCTGTGACCAAGGAGATTACAACATTGCAAGTTGTAAATGTGGTTGTCTTGTTTATAAATGTAAAAAATTCACCTACATGTTGTCTTAAGATTTTGAGTTGGATATGGAAATTCTAACATCTTTGACTTCACCACGTGCTACATGTGAGGATGGATTGAGCGGGGACTAAAGAAATCTTGTCCATAGGTAGGGACTAGATTTTGGGCCATCAGATTCATTTGTAAAAAAAAATCTTCAAATCTGATGGTCAATAACCAATCAGGGGCATTTTTGACTTTTTCACACAAAAAAGATACCCAATTAAAACTTCCTAAAAAAGATACCAATTAAACACAACCCACCATCTCCCACGTCTCTTCCTCTTATTCTTCTTCTTCTCTCTCTCCCTCCTTCGTTTTCCAAATACCAATTCATATCATCAAAAATCCATTTTCCTTCCCTACCCACTTAATTATAAACTCAGATCATCCAAAATCTATTTTCCCGTTGGAGTCGTGGCCCGTACAAGGAGGATCCGCATTGGCTTCTTGAGGTTTTTTGGCAATGACGACAGTGGGAGGTTTGTTGGCGATGGCGACGGTGGGGGTTTTGTTATCGATGGTGACGATGACGGCAACGGCGATAAGCTCTATGCCTCCTCGACTCTCACAAGCTTCATGAAGAACCTCAGATTTGCTCCAAGGCTCCTCCAACTTAGATTTGCCTTCACCGCCTTCATTTTTTAGTTGAGTAGTTCGTTGCACCCTCCCGGTCTCATCCAAATTTCCACACCTGCCGCCGGGCTTTGGCTCTCTCACGGTCGCACAGGGGCTTTGGTTTGTGTTTGTGTTGATATTGGTTTTAATGTGTATAGATATTGGTTTAAAGTTGTATGGATATTGGTTTAAAGGTGTAGCGAAATTGGTTTTGAGATGTAAAGGATATTGGTTTTAAGGTCTAGTGATATTGGTTTTTAGCTGTGTTGATATTGGTTTTCAGCTATATAGATATTAGTTTTTAGCTTAGTGATATTGATTTTTTTGCTGTAGTGATATTAGTTTTCGAATATTGGTTTCTGCTTCTTCCCACATTTGACAAGATTCTTCAAATTAAATTAGAGGAGCTTCCTGAGAGTGGGAGGCAAATAATTTGGCTTCAAATTGTTTCATAGTTGTGTTGCATGTGTTGTATGGATATTTATTTTAAGGTGTAGTGATATTAGTTTTTAGCTGTGTTGATATTGGTTTTCAACTGTATAGATATTGGTTTTAGCTTAGTGATATTGGTTTTTTGTTATAGTGATATTGGTTTTCGAATGTGGTGACATTGGTTTTTGAATGTGGTGATATTAGTTTTCAGATCCTGTGATATTGGTTTTAGAATGTAGTGAAATTGGTTTTCGAATGTGGTGATATTGGTTTTCGAATGTGGTGATATTGGTTTTCAGATCTTGTGATATTGGTTTTCGAATGTAGTGAAATTAGTTTTCGAATGTGGTGATATTAGTTTTCGAATGTGGTGATATTAGTTTTCGAATGTAGTGGTATTGGTTTGCATGTGTAGTGATATTGGTTTACAAATGTAACTCAAATTTTAGTGGAAAAAAATACCAGATTTAATATTTAACGAGGATAATAAATATGTAACTCGGATTTTAGTAAAATCAAAATTCGAGTTGAGACACTTGTCTAAAATTGTTAAAATTCAAAAAATTTTAATTCAAATTTTACAGATATAAAATATACTATTCAAAGTATTCGATTTTAAATATCAAAAATTAAAAAATGTTAAAATTCTGACGTATTAAAAATACCCTCTGTGTATTAAAAATTCTTTCAAAGTAGTCCCCACTAATACCTCCACTTATGCCATTTTCTCTCTCTTTCCACCTTTTTCAATGGATTTTTAGCTTCTATTGGTTTGACAATATTATCCCTTATTATTTTATTAATACCTAAATTGTCATCATATCCCCTTTAGTCCCCAAAGATGGGGACTACCCTTGTCCCCTCCAAATTCCTTCCCGCTACATGTGAGCAACAATGGGCCATGGGATCAATCCGCTGTGAATCTCCATATCCAAACAAAACCATAAGACAACGAGCATGTGGATTTTTTGCACTTATAAACAAGTCAACCATACTCATAACTAACAATGTGATAATCTCGACACTTTTGGTCGGTATTGTTGTCCGTTGTCAAATGCCAAGCTATATGGATCGTATGCACATTAAAGGTGAAGATCGTATGCACATTAATATGAAGTTGGAGATTGGTAACCTAGATCTCAAAGAACTGGAAGTCGCAAAAGCAGGACAGAAAAAGGATTTCCCGAATGCTATTCCTAAATGCGGTGCGGATGCTCTTCGGTTTGCACTTGTATCCTACACTGTTCAGGTTAATACTTCTACTTCCTCGTGTCTCATTTAGTTCGAAGGGAACTGCAACACAATCTTAAATTTTACCAGGTTGATATATTTTGTTTTATCATTTCAGTCTAACAAAAGAAATTTAAATATCCAAAGAGTTGTTGGCTATCATCAATGGTGCAACAAATTTCGATTTTCCATGAGCAAATTTGAAGCTAGTTTTGCTCCTTCAATAATTTTTGCACTGGACACCTTAACCTTTTGCTGTAAGTGGATACTGTCTATGCTTAACAGGCTTATTGCCAATACAGTCTCATAGAGACAACCAAGCCTTAGTTTTCTGGTGACGAAGCATTTGCCTCCGAGAGGATTGCTGCTCAAGAGACTCTGGGTGTGCTTGAACAATGGTTTAAGATTGCTTCATCCATTCATGCCTTTTGTTACTAAAGAACTATGGCAGCGTCTTCCTCAAGATAAAAACCACAAAAGAGAAGGATTTATCATGACGTCCGACTATCCATCACCCTCTGTTGTATGTCTTAATATAATAGATAGATGAAACACAAGTACTAGAATCCTAAAATGGTCCAGTATACTATTGGGTATGGAGTATGAGTACGATTGAAGTATTCGGTTGGCTCGAGTGAAGAGCCCCGAGGACGGTCCGAGATTTGATCGATTGAGTTCAGACTTCGAGGATGCTCAGAGAATCAATCGAGTCAAGAGTCGAGTGAAGATGTTGAGCACATCCGAGGTTCGTTTAGCTCGAGTGAAGAGCCTTGAGATGATCGAGAGTGATGATCGGGTCAAGAGACAACGTCGAGAAGGCAAAATGAAGTGGCGGGGAGAGACCCGACACCCACCGAGTAGCTGGCGCCCGCCAGCCATGTTGAAACCAGGTGGACCTGGCGCCCACCAGCCCCACCTGCTGGATCCCGGTAGGCACCTACCAGAGAGGTGGCGCCGACCAACAAGCCCAGAAAGTTGGCATTTTGGTAGATCAAAATGCCCCTCCTGACGATAAATAGTTGCCTAGGTTTTGGGCACTATAAATACCCACAATCGGCCTCCCATTTGAAGTGCCCTCCAAGGCGAGAAGGGTTGTCCATGGCAAAGAGAGGAGGAGAAGAGGAGAAGCTCTCCAAGTGAAGGAGAGTGGCTCATGTCCCCCAAAGTTGCCCAACCTAAATGAAAGGTTGCCTTCAAGTGATGGAGGTAGAGAAGAGGAAGAAGATCTTCAAGTGAATGAGGAGAAGAAGAAGACCTAAGAATAAGGGTTGCCTCCAAGTAAAGGAGGAGAAGGAGACGAAGAAGAAGGACAAACACAAGTGAAGGGTGACCACTCCAAGTGAAGGAGAAAAGAGGGAAGCTCTCCAAGTGAAGGAGAGTTTCCCAAGAGGGGGAAGCTCTCCAAGTGAAGAAGAGTTGCCCAAGGAAGAAGAAGAACTCCAAGTGAAGGAGGAAGAGTGGGTAGAACCCAAGTGAAAGGCTTTGCAAAGTGAGAGCTTCCAAGAGTGTGGGTAGCCTACGGTGAGAAGAGTGGAGAGAAAAGTAAGCTGAGTGAAGGCATCCATTATTATAAGAGCGAGTGAAGCTCCAGCGTGAAGATAGTAGAATCTCTCCTAACTTGGAAGCCCACATATGTAGATCATTGTGGATCGAACCAGGAAACTAAATTTTGTGTCCCTCCTTGTGCTTTGTGTGTTCGTTCTTCTCGTGGTTATCGTGGTTTATTCATGTGTATTTTCTATTTATATTGTATGGGTCCACGGGGAGTGGCTAATTTCCCAACAATTGGTATCAGAGCCCGGGTTAGGGCATGGTGAGAGCAACCATGATGTGTGCTTAAGATCAGAAAATGGCGGAGAGTACAAGCTCCAAGAGTTCGAGGATAAGGGAAGTGTGTCTGATGATGAGAGTTCTAGCATTGAGATGGTCAAGCTAAACATCCTAAACTCGGGTGGGAGCAAGAAGGTACTAAGTGACCGGGAGGCCAGTGAGGAGAAGGTGAAACCAAGTTCCCCACTGCTAGTGGTTTCACAGTAGAGTTCTACGAGTGAAGGTGGTTCATCGCAGGGATTCTCGCCCCCCAACTACTATCTTTTATTGATAGGTAGTGAGCCAAAAGATTATGCAGAGGTACAACAGAGTGAGCATGTGGCCAAGAGGATGCTTGAAAAAAGTAAAAAGATGGAGTCGTTGAGTACCAATGAGACTTGGGGACTAGTCAAACTCCATAGTGGCAAAACATGGCATAATTGGGAGGCTAGAAGAATTGGTGTGGCAAAGGAGAACAAGCGTTACAAGGAGAGAGCTCATAAGCGGAAGACCCCAGGGTCTTTCACGGGTGGTCGTATGAGATATGCAAGGGGGAGTACAAGACCAGTGATAGCAGATCTGGTAAGAGTAGAGAGAAGTCTTTTGAGGAGTCCTAGAAAGCAACGTGAGAAGACAAAGAAGTGGGTGCCCGTCTACTTGACAAGCTTTGTAGAAAAGGGCCTAATTGATGAGGGCAAAAAGGCTAGAGTGGCAAGATGTATCGATGCAGATATGGCATCAAGTCACCTTGAAAGAAGAGGTGGTCTTGCAAATATGAATTCCAAGGGGAGTGCCTTAGAGAGGTTGGAGCTATGCTTGGCAGGTGACGAGTACCGATTGGTGAAGAAGGTCATCTAGTGACAGGTGACGAGTACCGATTGGTGAAGAAGGTCATCTAGTGAAAGATGACAAGCAACAAAGTGAAGAAGGTCATCAAGTGAATGGTGACAAGTTGCAAAGAGATGAAGAAGATCACCTAGTGACAGGTGATAGTGAGGTCAATCTCTGTGTAGGAGATTGATAAGTGATGAGGATCGCCTAGTGACGGGTGGTTCGTGATGTGGTGAGTCTCCGGGTGGGAGATTACCAAGTGAAGAAGACGGTTGAGTAGTGACGGATGGAATGTGTGGAGGTTAGTCTCCAGGTGGGAGATTATTGGGTATGGAGCCTGAGTACGAGTGAAGTATTCAGTTGGCTCGAGTGAAGAGCCGTGAGGATGGTCCGAAAGTTGATCGATTGAGTTTGGATTCTGAGAATGCTCAGAGAATCAATCGAGTCAAGAGTCAAGTGAAGACGTTGAGAACATCTGAGGGTCGTGTAGCTCGAGTGAAGAGCCCTGAGATGATTGAGAGTGACGATCGGGTCAAGAGACGACGTCGAGGAGGTGAAATGAAGTGGCAGGGTGAGACCCGGTGCCCGCCAGCCATATTAAAAATTGGTATTTTAGTTGACCAAAATGCCCCTCCCGACCCCAAATAGTTGCCTAGGTTTTGGGCACTATAAATACCCACTATTGGCCTCCCATTTGATGTGTGAACCCCTAGAGAAAGGGTTGTCCAACCCTCCAAGGAGAGGAGGGTTGTCCACGGCAAAGAGAGAGGAGGAGAAAGGAGAAGCTCTCCAAGTGAAGGAGAGTGGCTCATGTCCCCCAAAGTTGCCCTACCCAAGTGAAGGGTTGCCTCCAAGTGAAGGAGGTGGAGAAGAGGAAGAAGAGCTCCAAGTGAAGGAGGAGAAGAAGAAGACCCCAGAAAAAGGGTTACCTCCAAGTGAAGGAGGAGAAAGAGAAGAAGAAGAAGGGCAAACCGAAGTGAATGGTGGCCACTCCAAGTGAAGGAGAAGAGAGGGAAGCTCTCCAAGTGAAGGAGAGTTGCCGAAGAAAGAAGAAGAACTTCAAGTGAAGGAGGAAGAGTGGGTAGAACCTAAGTGAAGGGCTTTGCCAAGTGAGAGCTCCCAAGAGTGTGGGTAGCCTATAGTGAGAAGAGCGGAGAAAAAAGTGAGCCGAGTGAAGGCATCCATTGTTGTAAGAGCGAGTGAAGCTCGAGCGTGAAAATATTAGAATGTCTCCTAGTTTGGAAGCCCCCGGAAGTAGATCGTTGTGGATCGAACTGGGTAACCAAATTTTTGTGTCCCTCCTTGTGCTTTCTTTTTGCCTTATGTGTTCGTTCTTCTCGTAGTTATCGTGGTTTGCTCGTGTGTATTTTTCGTTTGTGTTGCTTGGGTCCACAAAGAGTGGGTAATTTCCCAACACATACACCAATTCATCTACTTCCCCCAATTTCTGGTCACTGTTAATATGGTTGATTCACATAGCTTGGTGTTACATGGAGAATTTACAAGAGCAAGACAAGCTGGTGTTTGGGGCTACCAGCACGAGCGGATGACAATACAAGCGGATGACAGGAAGCAATATTTCTTCATGATTGTGCCTTTTGTTATGTTAAGCCTCTTTTGATCTATTCCAGTTGGCCGTAGGCCTTATTTTATGACGTGGCAGTAAGAGAACATATATATGTAACCAATAGAACAGTTGAAAAGATGGTTATGAACCCTAATGTGAATTTAGTTTTTTAGAATTGCTCTAGAAAAATTTGGCCAAGCTACGCTTGGATTCTCTCCTTATGCTATTTTTCTTGTACCTTGGTACCAAATTACCTTCCTGATTTAGTCAGTAGGTTTGGCGATCTTGTTCTTTGAGGTGAATCTCCTGGAATAAATTCATCCATACATAGACCTGACCATGAATTGAATCTGATTCGTGATTCGATTCGATTCGATTCGTGAAAAATTCGATTCGACAATAATTTGATTCGTCAAAAAGTTCGATTCGAATTCGTCATGAAAAGAATTGAATACGGTTCAAGTTTTTTGTAATTCGTTAAACCGGTGAATTCAATTCGAATTCGTTTTGAGAATTTGATTCGAGTTGAATTCGTATCGAATTCGTAAAAAAATCAAAAGGGGGGGGAGGAGGGGAGGGGTGCGCGGGCGGGAGGAGTTTGAATTTCGCTGATGTCAGTGCTTGCGTCAGCGTCAGGGGTAAATTACCGTTTTTTTCTTACCATTTTTTTTGTTACCGTTTTAATCCCCAGGTTACCGCTTTTTTACTGTTTGTACTTTTAATTTTTTTTTAATAAATTCAAAATTTCTTCCAAACTCTATAAATATCACCTTTTATTCTTCAAATTTTACACATTCCAATCTCAATTCTCTACTTCTCTTATTAAAAATTTGTAAATTCTCCCTCAAGTTTACTAATTAGATATATTAGTCATATTTCTCATATAATTACTCATATTACTATATAATTATGTCATCAAGTAGAGCAAATAAGGGTAAGAAAAAACGTGTGGAACATCACGATTCTATTGAATCGGATTTTCCACCGATATCTACTTATCCTATTCCGGAAGAAATGATGAACGTCCATGATGAAGTTCAACGGGAAAGTGTTGATTCAATATTCAACAATTCACAAAAGGTAAAAATATCACCTTCATTACTTTTTACTAAGCATTTCTGTTGGGAAATAACCCACTTTTCCGTGGACCCAAACAACGCAGCGAACAAGATAGGAGCAAGATCTACGAAAAACAAGAACAACAGATTTGGTAACCCGGTTCGATCTTGACCGATCTACGTCCGGGGGCGTACCAAGCCAGGAGATTTCACTATATCAAGCTCGATCTACACTTTGGAGCTACGCAGGCTCAACAATGGTAGTTTCTCTCTATTCTTCTTCTCTCTCTCTCTCTCTAGAAATGTCTCTCTGTCTGTCAGGAAGGAGGAGAGGCGGCACAGGGTTGGTGAAGCGGGTATTTATAGCACCAACAAACCTAGGAACCAAAAAACACACACGCAGGGGCATTTTTGTCCACGCTTCATTTCGTCGTCGACGCGTACCGTTTAGGCAGGTCGATCCCAGTTCTGGACGGGGGCTACGCCCCCCTGCGGTGTCCGAAGTCTCCATACCCAACAATTTCACAAAAATTTCTACCGGAGAAAAATGTATCTTCAAAATTACATGTAATTATTGTGGTAAACAATATGAATTCAAAACCGGGAATAGATATGGTACTTATACTATTCATTTGAATACTAAACATCCACACGAAGTTGGTTTTGAAAAATCATAAACTCAATTATCTACTACACCTAATATTTTATTTCATTACACCGATCAAAATAATAGAGAGGAATTAGCTAAATTAGTTGCTACCGAACATTTATCTTTTAGTTTTGGTGAAAAACTTAATTTTACAACTTATTGTCAAAATGCTTTAAATCATAGTGCAAAAAAAGTTCCACAAAGTAAATTAACACGATATGTAAAAGATTTATACAAGAAAAATAAAGAAAAATTACAAACTTTTTTCTTTGATTTTGATGGTCGAGTTTCTATACGTTGTGATATATGGAGTGATCATTGGCAAACACATTCATATTTTGATGTTACATGTCATTGGATTGATAATAAATAGAATATACAAAAAAGAATAATTGCATATAGAGTTTTTGATGATAGTCATAGTGGGAATAATTGTTATAAAATATTGCATACTATTTTACAAGAATATAATCTAGTTCAAAAAATATTTTCAATTTCTCTAGATAATGCAAGTTCTAATAATGTTATGGTTAAAGATTTAGAAATTCTTTGTACACGATTCGGAAGAAATTTTTTTCATATTAGATGTGCATGTCATATATTTAATCTTTGCACCCAAGATAGAATTAAAGCTTTAGACTCTACATTAGGACCAATTAAACAAGCACTTAATTTATTATGGGCTCGCCCAAAATTGCTAAAAGATTGGAAAATTTTTTACAAATTAAACAACATGAAACCAAAACGTTTTCCACAAGATGTTCAACATCATTGGAATTCGACTTATGAATTGTTAAAAGAAGCTCTTCCATACAAAGAACTTCTATGTAATTTTTTTGCATCTAATGATCAAACTAACAATATTATGTTACAACCTTACCATTGGGACCTTGTAGAAAAATTAAATGAGCTTTTAGAATATTTTAATTATGCTACACATCTTTTATCGAGTGTTTATTATCCTACATCTCATTTACTATTTTTGGAATGTTGTAATATATCGTAGGCAATATGTAGCGCTTATCAAGATTTTGCATTGTCATCATGCGTTTTGAAAATGGCTAACAAATGGTTAAAGTATTTCAAGGAGATTCCCCAACTTAATTTAATTGCAACCGTTTTTATGCCGAACATTAAAATTGATGGTTTACAAAATTTATTATATGTGTATTACACAAATTTGGAAATTTTTTTGCAAGTTCCTAATCTAGAAGATCATGTTGTAATAATTACAAACAATGTAAAAAAAGATATTTTGGATTTAATGAGTGAATATAGTATTAGGAATAATGCTTCTACATCTAATGAACCAACTCCCTCTCCCTCACAAAGTGAAAAATTAAGTTTTACGGAAAGATTGTTAATGAAAAAACAAAAAAGACCCCGAGGAATAAGTTTAACCAATTCGGAATTTGATTTATATCTTAACACACAATTTGATATTCCATTTGTCAAACCTTCTAGTTTTGCTTTATTAGAATGGTGGAACAACCATGTAGAACAATTTCCGGTTATGTCAATTGTTGCAAAAGAATTGCTTGCTTGTCCGATTTCGACGGTTACCGTGGAACAAGCATTTAGTGCAGGAGGTAATATTTTGGATGAACACCGGTACTCAATGACACCGCAATCTTTGGAGGCACAAGCATTGGTCGCCGATTGGACCAATGCGGAAAGATGACAACAAGAATTGGTCTGGGAAAATCCCGACCAACTATACGACCTCGATGATGCCACAACCGGTGAAAGCACAAACACATCCGACTAGGTGAGTTAGCTCTATAAAGGTAAGAGAACTACGTGGGCTTTGATTCCTTCGGAGCTAAGGATACGTAGGCAACTTAATTTGGTACATTAAGTGCAAGCCCAATCCTTAGTTTATTTCTTTTTCCTAAAAAATGTTAAACACTAATTCCTAATTTTTTTTAATATTTGAAGCAAAAATCAAAGTTTTTGAATTTTTCAAAAAATATCAAAACTTTTTAAACTTTTTCGAAAATATTACAAAAATATTCAAAATATAAAAAAAAATAGAGGTTTTAGAATTTTTTAATTAAGTATTAAAATTATAGAATTAATTCAAATTTAATTATAATTCGAATTCGATTCGTCTTTTGAAGAATTGAATATGGTTTAATGTTTTGATAAATTTGAATTCGAATAAATTCGATTCGAATTCGTCCAAATTCGAACCGTGGTCAAGTCTATCCATACATCACTTGGACAAATATAAGGGTAGAGTATGAGATAGACATCGTTGAGTCCACTGTGAAGCAGGTGCTTGTACATCAGAAAAATGAAAGGTATTTTTGGCTACTTTCTGCTTATGCTATTTAGCTGTTTCTCTTTCTGTTACAAGCACGGAGTTTGGATTGAGTACAGAGTGAAGAAATCATTCCGAACGATTTGGAGTGAAGGGGAAATTGCGCTGGCAAGCGCAGTTATATGATAATGGCATTTGTATTTATGACAGCGGCAAGTCCCGTTTATGATACTAGTGCACATGAATTTTTTCATTTTGGTCCCCGTAGTTTAGCATTTTTGCAAAAAAGTCATACTGGCATGCGCAGTTATGTGATACTGACATGCGCTGTTATGTGATACTGGCATTTGTTTCATGCCTGTGTTTGCGCATGGCTTTTTTCATTTTAGTCTCCATATTTTAGCATTTTTTCAAAAAAGCCCCCGTGTGACTTCATTCCGAACGGTTCGGAATCTAGGCATTCCGTACTCAATCCATACCCACAAGCACGAACTGAATAAATCAATGACTTGGTAATGACAATAAGGGCACTGCCGCTTTAGCTTATTGAATGGAGACGAATTTATTGTAATACCATATAAGGGCCAAGTCTGATGTTAGTCCATTCAAAAAGCTAAAGAGCACCCTCGAATTAAAACGGAAATCCATATTGCCAAGTCTGACCTTGTGACGAATTATTTACAATGCCTCGTTATCGTTTTATGTAAAAATTTTCATTAATGAAAAATAATTGTAGATAATCCTCAGAAACTTTTCGTAATACAATATAGTGTAATACTTGTTAAGAGTTATATCACTTTTAAAATATTTTATTTAGTTCAAACTCGCACAGAACTAATGGGGGGCCCGGAAACTCAGAGGGCAAGTCCTAGAAAGAGATTAAGAGAACGGATTCTCGTTTCCTATATTTTTACACCGAACTTAGTAGGCTAACTTAATTTTTTTTTAAATCATTTAGTATGGTGACAAATTTAAATTTGAGACAAGTTGAAATAGTTGTGTTTAAAACGCGGATCGGACATTTCGATTGCTTGTACGAGTCTAGACGAAGCTAGAATATTCCAGAACTAGCTATTGGGAAATGATGAGGCAACTACAACAGCTTGGAGAGAAAGTTCCAAAAGCAATGTATATTGCCAAATGGAAGAAGACCAAAAATGATTTATTGATGGGTCCAAAATTAAAAACACGGTATCAACGGTTGCAGTAAAATATACGTATATCAATGGAAAATAATTGTAGATAAGCCTCATAAACTCTTTGTAATACAATAGTATAATACTTGTTCGGAGAATTATATCACCTTTTAAATATTTTATTAAATTTAAATTCGGATTAGTCTAGTCAAAATGAAAGGAAACAATGCAAAATGTAGCACCCAAGTACCGGTCGGGAAATTTCCTGATAAAGTTATAAAGATTGGCGGGGCCCAGAAACTTAGAGGGCAAGTCCCGGAAAGAGAACAGATTCTCTTGTTTCCTAATTTTTTACTGCTGAACTAAGTACGCTACTTATGTTTTCCCGAGAATTTATATTAAATCAATCGCATATAGGTAAATTTTAGATTATTAACATTTTATAGCATCAATCACGTATAGGCCACGCCATCATTCAGGCCTTTCGGCTACATAACCTATAGCATGATCCCGATGAAACATGTAGACTTCTCTCATGTGACTCAATTTTTCTAACATGGCAATCATTCTCCTCAACTCTTCTAGTAAAGCGACTCGGGACAAAGATTGAATTAGGTGCAAACAATGTGAACTCAGTGGCACCAGTCGGACAACACATCACATGGTGGCACATCACACGTCAGCACATGTCAACATCACAAATGAACAACGGTACATTAGGCAATGTGTTACTATAATTTGTGATGTGCCGTCGGAAAACTAATCTACCGTTGTGATGTGCCGCTGGAGTAATGTGTCGTTGTAATGTGCCGCTGGTGTAATGAGTCGTCTGGGTGATGTACCGCTGATCTCCTATGTTATCTGATTAGTGCAGCTGAGGGGTAAGTAACACCGAATCCAACCCCCGGGACAAAATTCTACTGACATCTCGAGATCATGCAGCAAGATGTATTGGTGCGAGACCTGAATGGTAACGTGATGACAAGAGTAAGTAAAATATATAACACAGAAAAATCAATTTTAGTATCCTGTGATATCACAAAAAATTATTATAGTTTAAAACTCGTCAACTGAATCAAACTTATTCTAGCACTGATGATGTGGATTGCCATGTCAATTTTCTTTAAGACAAAAATTTTGAAAAAAATTCATAATAGTCTCGAGTTCCCGTGGCGGTTAGAAGACGGTGTAAGCAGAGATCAGAGTAGTAACGTATTAGTGTACTGTGCTGCTGTTGGAAGTCTGGTGGTACGATGGTAAGAAAAGTCTCTCCACTAACATCACTTTATGATTTTATTGGGTCATTGACTGATTGTAGTTAAAGAGCGCATTTTCTCGCTTGTACGAGTCTAGAAGCAGCTAGAATATTCCAGAACTAGCATTTGGGAAATGATGAGGCAATTTTTTTTTTTTGAAAATTAATGATGAGGCAACTACAGTAGCTTTTTTTAAGAAGGCAACTACAATAACTTGGAGAGCAAGTTTTTTTATTTTATAAGGGCTTCGAGAGCAAGTTCCAAAAGTAATATTTATTGCCAAATGGGAGAAGACCAAAAAAGTTTTATTGATGGGTCCAAAATAAAAAAAAATACTGTGTTAGTATATCGTCAGATGACTGTACATTAATAGAAAATAATTGTAGATAAGCCTCAGGAACTCTTTGTAATACAAGATATATCACTTTTCAAATATCTTATTTAGTTCAAATTTTGATTAGTTAACTAAAAACCGAAAGGAAACTATGCAAAATATAGCACCCAAGTACCGATTGGGGAATTTCTCGATGAAGTTATAAGGACCGGCGGGGCCCGGAAACTTGGAAGGCAAGTCCTATCCAAAAATATTTACACCGAACTAAGTAGGCTAACTTAGTTTTTTTTAATCATTTAATATGCTAACAAATCTAAATTCGAGATAGGTTGAACTAGTTGCGTTTAAAATGCGGATAGCACATTTCGATTGCTTGTACGAGTAGAGATGAAGCTTAGAATATTCCAGAACTAGTTATCGGGAAATGACGAGGCAACTACAACAGCTTGGAGAGCAAGTTCTAAAAGCAATGTTTATAGCCAAATATAAAAAAACCACAACAAAGTGAACTTAGGATTGCACAGTGATGACCAAACCATATGATATCCACAAGCAGCTTCCCTATTTGGAACTTCAAGTACACAAACAAGCATTGGCCTAAGTTTATACCAGCAACAACAAGTAGCTTCCCCTTCACTCTGTTCCACATACAACTGATCATCCATTCCATTTCGGCCGGTCTGTCGTTAAGAGACGAGGCGACCTTCTTACTATTTTAGGAAGTGGAGTGAAAAGCCTGCTTTCTGCCTGTCAAGTGAGTTCTGTTGTTCTGCATATTTATGTTATATATATATATAACTGCTCTGCTATGACAGCTTTTACTTGCTTTTCCGCTCGAACGAGATCAAAGTTCAAATCTTCTTGCTGCAGATATGGACGGGAAAGGAACTATGTTGAACGCCACAACAATGCTTGATACAGATCAAGAGATCGGCGAAGGGTTCCGCCCCACTGATACGGAGCTGGCAACTCATTATCTGGAGCTAATGCTGCAAGGCAACCACCGCCCTAAGATCCCAGTGGTTGACATCTACAAGTATGAACCCCGGGATTTACCCGGTGAGTAATATCTATCACAGGCTTCCTTGAGTACCTAGAGCTTCAGTTTTTTCGTCCTGCGGTTACTCTCTGTTTGTGTTTTGTATATGCTGATCACGACACTCCACTGCGATTGGCAGATCTTTCCGGACTGAGTTTTTCCAGGTCGGAGTGGTACTTCTTCTGCCCTCGCCATGGAGAGAATGGCAGCCACACAAGCAGACTGACAAATGTAGGATACTGGAAGTCCACGGGTCAGGATCGTGTGATAAAAGATGAGGCCAGGAGACCTACGTTGTTCAAGAAGAAGAGTTTGGTTTACCATAGAGGCCGTAGTCCTAGTCGGAAACCGACTAATTGGGTCATACATGAGATTCGAAAAACTCTTGATGATGGAAAAACTACACAGGTATATCGATCTCTTGGACTCACTACTAGAACATGCATCTATTAAGTTAACATGAAGAATATATGTTCCTAAGAGGTTAACCTTTTCGTTCAAATCTAGGGAGCTTATGTACTCTGTAAACTTATCAAGAAACCAGAAGAGAATGTCAAGGTGTCGACTGACAGCGAAGACGAACCAAGTAGCAGAATCGCTCCCGAACACGACCATCTTTCGACAAAAGCAAACTCCGAGTTCTCAGCTCCAACCTCCTGCAAAAGGAAATCCGACGGTCCATTGTCGACCGTTGGTGAAGGTCAGTCAAGTTTCTTTTTTTTTTCCTTTCTGTTTCCTCCCTGCAACTTGCTTTCGCTTTCGGCAACAGGATGAGGTTGCTTTTTTAATATTTTACAATGTCATTGAACAGAACATAGCCGCAGTAATAATTACAGGCAGGCACATAATGTAGAAGATGTCGAAATACTACAACGTTGATGCAGCAGGTTGATGCAGCAGCAGCAAGCTACTGATCATCAGTTGGAAACAGTAGGCCAGCATATGCAGATGATGGAGCAGCGGCAGCAGCAGATGATGTCGTTTCTTGCCAAGGCCATGCAAAGCCCGTTTCTCCTGGATAATCTTCCTAGTAACTCACTGGAAAGTTGTAGCTTTGCGAGTAGGATCACAGAGGTGACGCTACCCGCGGACTTGCTGAGTTCTGGGAAATCATCTGCTCGTGTTGATCCTGGCTTTCATGGCAGTCCTGTTGAACAAAATCATCTTACAGAGGTAAATTCTCAAATGTGTGGGCAGGGAGAAGAATCTGTTCCCAACTTCACCGAGATGCCAGGAAATGTGACAGAAAGAAGCTTTAGTGGTATTCCTACCGCCATTCCTTTGGTGTCTGAAATTAGCAATCGCGATTTCGTTGATCGGTTACCTTCAACAATTGATATGACAATGCCTGGACAAAGTGATCCACAAGAACCCGATGTTGACATCATGATGGATGAGATGCCTATACTCCCCAGCATTAATGATGGTGAGAACAATGCATCATCATATACAACCATCCCAGAAGAGGTAAGCTAGCCCCGCAATGGCCATGTGTGCAAGAGCTTCGATTATCAAATGATGATCTTCAACTCATCCAATTTTATCTTTTCATGATTCTTTCTGCAGGTGATGGATGGACAACAATCTGATGTGTCATTTATCGGCCATAAGAAGCAATGTTATGGCCTTAACCCGAGACCAGAGTCATCTGTAACACCAGAGGACGATCAGATCGACTATGGTTTTTGGAATCAGCTTTCGGTGTTGGACTATGGTCTTTGGAACTAGCGGCTTTTCAGCTGAACAAAGTTGAATGTAGTTCCACTGTGTCCTTTTTTCCCTCCACAAAGTCATCATGAAATAGCTATAATACAGAAACACCGAATAGATCTCCACGTGCAATCCAAAATTTGAGGTAATGCACAGCCGGATTCCAATTCATTGCAATCTAACACATTACATCTCTTTTTCAGGTGGATGTCATAAGCTTGATGCTTTCCAATAAGTCATATGCAGACGAAGACATCACGCGTTACAGCATCAGCACCATACCGCCTTTTTCGGGTTGTTTGAACTCCCAATTCTATCTGTATCATGTGTGAATCTGCAATTATATGTAATAAATAATATAGGGTGGACTGAGAATCGGTACGGAACAAGAGGAAATGATTCCAGTGTTGTAGTTCTATCCCTAGTTGATTAAGTAGTAATTATTGTTTTCTTGTACTATCTTCACAAATTATTATTTTCTTGTACTATCTTCAAAGTTAGGTGAGCAAGTAAATTAATATGTGAGCTTCAAAATGTGGCATTTGCTCTTTCTCCTACTTCAATAAAAGCAACATCGATCCTTAAAAAATATTACATTGCGAATCTAACTAGTGCAGATTGGGGTCAAATTTGGTGGATGTATACTCCTCTTGGATGAGTTTGGTACGTCATACATGGAGATGTGATGAGGAATGTGTGGAATGCACTCTTTGGATCAGTTGCTTGGAGAATTTGGAGACACCGGAACATAGCAGTTTTCGATGGTGAAAGGCCGGATTTTGATTTCTTGATTAACAACATCCTACGCCAAGCAAGAGACTGGTTATTTTGGTCCGGGGCAACCAAATGTATTTGTAATCGTGAGCTTTTGATATTTATCGAATCGGGCAGGACTAACTTAGTATAGTTTTTTCTGTAATTCTATACTGTTTTGGTCATGTTCATGTTTGGGTTCTTTCTTGTAAATATTTTTCTTCGATAATAAAAATTTTCTTACCAAAAAAAGATTCGGGTCAAATCACCCAAAGTGCAACATAACCCTCCCTGAGTAATACCAAAACAACTTCAAAAAAGGCAAGACAAAAACAAAAACATCAAAGACCACATTTGCTTACCTCTCCCGTTTAACAGAAATATCAAGTTTTACAGCTGGATGTTTGAGTTCATTCGGATAGTAATTGTATATTTCTGGAACCTTAATTTTGATGGAATGAAGATCGACAAGCAACAGAAAACAGATTTGCCAGTTCCCGAAAACCGGAAAAGGCAATGCGAACGCGGCAACTCGGATTTTCATATTTATCGATTGCTCAGAGATGACCATTTACAATGTTTGCACGTCAAGTAAACAAAACACGTCTTAGAACCGTGGACTATACACTAGCGATTACCACTGGATTGATTCGTTCATGTTGGCCGGCTCCAGGACCCAACAACAGGTTGTGTTATGTAGTAACTAACCCATGTCAGCTACCACCAATGCAGAAGATCAAAAGCGTGACAGGCCCTCGGAACTATACTCCGTCGATGATGGCAAGAGCGATGATCAAGCCACCACGATGACCACAATGATCATTATCCAGAAAATTTTAAAATTGAAAATTTTACAAAAATTTGGCAACATTTAAAAATTTTATGACTTGTCACGTCATCAATTTCATGGATAAAAAAGGATGAGATGGTACGCCATGTAGACCGTAAATATGACATGGCAAATTCAGATGGATGGGCAGTTGCCCTGCACCTGACTGAGAAAAAATGTGTAAACTACAGGGTACTAAATTCCCAATTTGAAACCAAATGGTCTTAATTCTGTAAACCTGAAACTACAAGGTACTAAATGGGACTTTTTCCTTTAATTTTCTATGTCGCCACGTTTTATTGTTTTATTTGTGTCCCTTGTCCATTCCATTTTACAAGCTTCCCACCATCTCTTTTTTTTATCTTATCACTTTTTTTTTATAGTTAATTCGTATTTTTGTACTAATTTGTTAAGTTTACACAATTTTGATTCAAGCATTTATTTTATTTTCAATTAACTTTGCAATTATAATTTCATTTGTTAACTCAAGTTAATTCGTACCAAATTATTTCTAAACACATTACTAAAATTTCTCGATGAACAATTTGCGTTGTTATTTTACAACATAGTATATTATTAATTTATCGAGTGACTTAACCTACTTTTATCTAAGTTTAAGGTCGGGTATTACATTCTCCCTTCCTTATAAAAATTTGGTCCCCGAATTTACTTAACCAAAATTTTCTTACCAACCAACTAAATAGATGACTACCTAATTGGTATCTCCTCTTAGATCTTTTTACTTAATGATTTTCTCACTTAACTTTATAAATTTGGAAATTCTCTATTCTAATATTCTTATATTTTCTTATCAAAATTTTTTTTGGCACTTCCAATATGTCTATTTTTACCAACTATTTTTACGAGGGGCTTCAGTCCCTCGTAATTATACTCCTCCGATGATGGCAAGAGTGATGATCAAGCCACCACAACGATGACGACAATCATCAAAATGATCCCGAAAATGACCAAGAGCAGGCAACTCTGCATCAAGAAAATTTTAAATGTTATATCTAACTTGAACGAGTCGAAAACATGTCAACGTCATTAGCAAACAATCTTTTATAACATGGCCAAGAAATATCAAGCAGAAGACATCAAATGGGTCCTTGATGAAGTTGCAGACTGCCAACCGTTCTTCAAAATATATATGGTCAACCAAATCTTCCCCTTTGCTGTCTAATTAGGGGGATTCTCTTCTCCCTCACCCACCTTTAGGAAACAATTCCTTTTGGGCAAATTACCCCCTAGTCATCCTCCCCCTCGGGTCCCTGCATTTTTTGAAAATAATTTTACCGTCCTTCGTCTTTGGTTAAACCTCCCCCTCGAGTCCCTTGCACAAGTTAGCAGCTTTTTTTATTTTTAGTCATGGATATGACCATTATACCCCTCTGGAGTTCTTCTCAGGCGAACAAAACATTCTGGTCATCTTCTCCGGCGACTCTCCAGTGAACTTTTCTGGCAAAAAAACTCAGAAATTAAAAACCCAAATCAAAACCCAAAGAGGAGCGGGCGGATCTGTAGCCATCGAGGAGCGATACGAGGGTCGCGGCGCTCCTGCCGACGGCGGGCACGAACTTCGGGAAGGACGGCGAGCACGAACTCTGCCGGTGGTGTTCTTGTTGGACCGGATCTGTAACCATCGAGGAGCAATACCAGGGGAGGCTTCGTCTTCTTTCTCTTCTTCTTCGTGCTCTCTACTTCCTTCCTCTTTTACCACTTCAAGTATTCCTTCAACAAGAAGGGAATCGAAGAAGTATTCCTTCGTGCTCTCTACTGCCATCGAAGTTTCCCTCTCAGGTGAGTGAAGGGAATCGAAGAAGTCTCTGGCCGTCTCAGGTTTCCTTGTAATTTTGTCACCAAGTCGAGCGGTTACTGGTTTCCCTTTCCTTGTATTTAGTCGAGCGGCGTCGGTTTATGGTCGTCGAAGTCTCTGGGCGTCGAAGCTCGAGCTCGAGGACCTCGTTCCACACATGTTTGAGGTCTCGATACCGGATGGAGCTCCTCCTTGGACTAGTGCGCATGAGTTTAGGTTCTCTGACGTTAGCCAGAGTTTGCCGGAGAGTCGCCAGAGATCACAGGTGTTCACCGAAGAAGATGACCGGAAGGTTGGGTTCGCCTGAGAAGATTACCATAGGGGTATAATAGTCATTTTCTTGACCAAAAATAGAAAAAAGAGCCGATGACGTTAGCTAGGGAACCGAGGGGGAGGTTTAACCAAACACGGGGGACGATAAAATTATTTTCGGAAATCCAGTGACCCAAGGGAGAGGATGACCAAATACCAGGGATTAGGGGATAATTTGCCCATTCCTTTTTAACTTATGACACAATTACACCTTGATTTAGTTTTCATAAATATTTATCCTAGTCATTTAATTAATTAGGTGATCTACGAACGTACTTGGCATTTTTTAATTTATTGGCATATACCAAGTCATAAAAAAAATCATAATATAATTTGGTATGCAGTGACCAACATAAAGTTTCTCGGTCTGCACACACTAATTCTTAATTATATGGCGGCCAGTTAAACAAATCGCACGATCTCCCACATGCTAGTTGGAAAAAAATTACGACCACAATACGACTTTTTTTCGTATTGTGGTTACGAAGAAAAATGTCGTACTGTGGACACATACGATGAAAAAAGTCGAATTGTAGTTAAAGCGCGGATCCGGCATTTCCATCGCTTGTACAAGTCTAGACGCAGCTAGAATATTCCAGAATTAGTTATCGGGAAATGAGTAGTGACGAGGCAACTACAATAGCTTGGAGAGCAAGCTCCAAAAGCAATGTTTATTACCCAATGGGAGAAGACCAAAAATGATTTATTGATGAGTCCAAAATTAAAAACACGGTGTCAGTATTAGACGGTTGCACTAAAATATAAGTACATTAATAGAAAATAATTGTAGATAAGCTTCGGAAATTCTTCCCAATACAATAATATAATATTTGTTAAAAGAGTGATATCACTTTTTAAATATCTTATTTAGTACAAAATATAGCACACAAGAACCGGTCAAGAACCGGTCAGGGAATTTCTTGATAAAGTTATCAAGATTGGTGGGGCCCGGAAACTTGGGGGTCAAGTTCTTGAAAGAGAACGAATTCTCTTGTTTCCTAATTTTTTACTGCTGAACTAAGTACGCTACTTATGTTTTCCTCAGAATTTATATTAAATCAATCACATAAAGGTAAATTTTAGATTATAACATTTTATAGCATCAATAACCTACAGCATGATCCCGATGAAACATGTGAACAACAAATTTTTCCCGCGTGACTCGATTTTCCTAACATGGCAATCATTTTCCTCAACTCTTCTAGTAAAATGATCCGGGATAGAGATCAGATTAGGTGCGGATAATGTGAACCCAGCAGTACCAATCGGACAATACATCACACGACGGCACATCACGACGACACACATGAATGACGGCACATCACGTCGTCACATATGAACAACGGCACATTAGGCAATGTGTCGCTGTAATTTGTGATGTGCCCTCGAAAAAGTGATGTGACGCTGGAGTAATGTGTCGTTGTGATGTGTCGCTAGTGTAATGTGCTGTCGGAGTGATGTACCGCTAATCCCCATGTTGTCCGATTGGTGCCGCTGAGGGGTCACTAGCACTAAATCCAACCTCTCGAACAAGATTCTCTTGACATCTCGAGATCATGCTATTGGTGCGAGACCTGAACGATGACGTGATGACAAGAGTGAGCAAAATATACAAGAGGGAAAAATCAACTTTAGTACCATGTGGTATCACGAAAAATTACTTAATTATCATATGGTTTAAAATCCGTCAACTTAGTAAAATTTATTCTAGCATTGATGATGTGGCTTGCCATGTCAATTTTCTTTAAGACAAAAATTTTGGAAAAATTGCCGAGTTCCCGTGGCGGTTAGAAGACGGTGTAAGCAGCTTTTCTTTCCTAGGCGAGGATCGTGCCAAAGGACGTTTTTGCACGAAAAGAAGCCTTTAACCTCCGGTATGTTTCCCTGTTGTAAATTGTTTTCTTTTTTCCCAGAGTTAGTCCAGTCCGAGGTTATGTGTTGTTGCGGGAAGTTGAACCCGACCTCCTCAGTCATTAAGAGGTTACTCGTCGTAAGAAGAGATGAGAGTAGTAACATCACTTTATGATTTTATTGGGTCATAGACTGACTCTAGTTAAAGCGCGCATTTCCATCGCTTGTACGAGTCTAGACGCAGCTAGAATATTCCAGAACTAGTTATTGGGAAATTACGCGGCAACTACAATAGCTTTTTTGAGGAAGGAATCTACAATAGCTTGGAGAGCAAGTCCCAAAAGAAATGTTTATTACCAAATGGGAGAAGAAGGAAAAAAGATTTATTGATGGGTCCAAAATAAAAGAACACTAGAAAGTGAACTTAGGATTGCACAGTGATAGAGTACTTGGTATATCATTCTCGCGAGCCTATAAATTTGCTGTGTGATGACCATATGATATCCACAAGTAGTTACAAGTACACAAGCAAGCAAGCATATGCCTAGTTTATACCAGCAACAACCAAGCTCTTTGCCTCTTGCAATCCCCATCGCTCTGTTCCACATTCAACTGATCATCCTTACTATTTTAGGAAGTGGAGTGAAAAGCCTGCTTGCTGCCTGTCAAGTGAGTTTTGTTGTTCTGCATATATATGTTATACATGTACAACTGCTCTGCTTTAGCTGCTTTTACTTGCTTTTCCGCTCGAACGAGATCGAGTCTGCTTTAGATAAAATGTCCTTAAATACGATAAGAAGATGATAATTCAGAAGAATGACAGATCCGTTTGATCTTAAGTGAATGTGCTGTCCAAAAAATTGCGAACCGGAGTTGTTGACCTGTTAGTGATAAATTAAAATAAGCTAGACCTGTTTTACGGTTTTGAAAACACAGAGCACCTAAATGATATTTGGTAAAATTATAGGGTACTTAAGTGTACTTTTCCATATTTTTAGTAGACAACCTAGTAAATTTATTTATAAGTGTAGAAAATTTATATAATAGTTGATTAAAGATTTTAGATTGAATATGGAAATTCTAACATGATACTACTATGTGACTTGTTATTCATGTCCAATTAATTATTTTAAATTTTAGGTTGGTTATAAAAATTTCAATTGATTAATCTCTTTTAACAAGTCAAACCCTTAATTCATTATGTTGCGTGGAAGAAATTGCAAGTCTGTCCATGGCTATGAAGAAGAAGAAGAAAGAAAGAAGTTGGAGAGGAAAACATGGAAGATGGGTCTTTGTTGATATATCGCTGCTGGAATTTGAAGTTAATTGGGCTGGTTGTGAGATGGGCCACGTCATTGTTCAAGTTGGGCTTGATTAGTTGTTAGGTTAAGAAGGCTAATGGGCTCAAGTACTTGTTTGTAGGCCCAATCATGTGTAAGTAATTTTGGGTCAACGAGGTTCTATAATTATGGGAACTCTTAAGGTTCTAGGCATGCATGAATGCTATGTGAAATGGAAATGTCCACGTGTGTCTTTTTCTTCTACTCTTTTCTACACTAAAATTCTAATCTTTCGGGATCTATTTGACCATTGGAACTCCTGGGATTTTGGTAACTATTACAATACATTGTATTGTTATTATGTTTTTTTCCTCTACCTATAAAAATATTTTTTTCTTCACAAATTTTGGAAGAATTGCATAATATGACAATTTGTCTTACCCATTGCTCATCTTAAGCATTTAAAGGTAATGATTTTGCAATACCGTAATTGGCCATCTCAGTTAATAATAATGAATGCTGCTCTCCTCTACCTATATGGGTTTAAAGGTGTAAAAAACATCCATGGTCACTAATCTTTTATAAGTTTTAGTCTATGGTCATTAATTTATTTTGTTGTTCCTTTATGGACGCTCATCCATTTTAAGTCACCCATGTATGGTCACTGCGACTAATTTTGAAATTGTAAAATTTCTAAAATATTCCAAACTTTTTTCTTTCTCTCTCGCCTTTTACTTCTTCCCTTCTCTATCATTTCAAAATTAAAAATTTTGATTCGCCGAATAATTCGATGAATTGACAAATTTTGGAAATTGATTCATGTGCAATTCGTTCGTTCAAGGATGAATTCGAATTTAAATTTTGGTTTGCATGAGTCAGTTCGAATCTAAATCGAATAAAGGGTGTCGATAAAGAGACAAAAAATATATATTCGTGACCATGGGCTAAAATTTATAAAAGATTAGTCACCATTGGTATTTTTTACCATTAAAAGGTAAAATTTTGCTATCTAACTCCCACAATTAGCACACACTAATTCTTAATTACAGGGTGGCCAGTCAAAAAAATTGCACGATCTCCCACACACTAGCTGGGAAAAAAAATTACAACCACAATACGACACAAGAAGTCGTATTTAACCACAATACGACTTTTTTATTGTGGTTATGACGAAAGATGTCGTAATGTGGTTACATATAAAATTTGTATTGTGGTCGGTCACTCTTGAAGACGTGAACACTAGATCCAAAAAACTTTAATTTTGGATCCCATTTTTGTAAAACTTTCTAATTGGAACCCCATTGGGGAAAACCCATGCTTTTATTTGGTCATTGACTCATTGTAGTTAAAGCGCGGATCCAGCAAGGGAAACATCATGGTTTTAAAACCCGGCCCGGAGCTACGACCCAGAATTCCTACTATTTTTTGGATCAGTCGATCAGACTGGTTGGACCATTGGTCGGACCAAATTATTTATTTTTTAATATTTTAAATAATATATATACATATATATGTATGTTAAAATATACTTATTTTCCATACAAAAAAAGTAGACTTAATTTTTTATCTCTCCACTCTATAAATCTACTTATTTATTTATTTATTACTTTATAAACTTGTCAAATCAATTTTTTTGACTCAAAAACTACCCAAAAAAGCCAATTTCGCCCATTTTTGTACGAACCGGGGTCTACCGGTCAGCGTGGACCTCAAAATTGCCCGGTCCGACCAGATTTGGTCCGGTTAGTACAGACTCCGGTCAAAAACCTAAGAATGACCCGCTCTGGTGTCCGTTTCATGGTCCAACAAGTCGGACCACATTTTTTAAAACCATGATTTCCATCGCTTATACGAGTCTAGACGCAGCTAGAATATTCCAGAACTAGCTATTGGGAAATTCGAGGCAACTGCAATAAGCTTGGAGAGCAAGTTCCAAAAGCATTGTTTATTGCCAAATGGGAAAAGACCAAAAAAGATTTATTGACGGGTCCAAAATAAAAAACACGATATCACTATATCGTCAGACAGCTGCAGTAAAATATATGTACATTAATGAAAAATAATTGTAGATAAGCTTTAGAAACTCTTCACAATACAACAGTATAATACTTATTGATATAACCTTTTAATCGACTCAAAACGAAGGAAACAATGCAAATTGTAGCACTCAAGTACCGGTCCCTCAAAAAAAAAGTACCGGTCCGAGAATTTCTTGATAAAGTTATAAAGATTGGTGGGACCCAGAAACTTAGAGGGCAAGTCCTGGAAAGAGAACAGATTCTCTTGTTTCCTAATTTTTTACTGCTGAACTAGGTACGCTACTTATGTTTTCCCGACAATTTATATTAAATCAATCACATATAGGTAAATTTTAGATTATAATATTTTATAGCATCAATCACGTATAGGCCACGCCATCATTCAGGCCTTTCGGCTACATAACCTACATCATGATCCCGATGAAACTTGTGAAGAGCAGACTTCTCCCGCATGACTCGATTTTCCTAACATGGCAATCATTCTCCTCAGTTTTTCTAGTAAAGCAACCCGGGACAAAGATTGGATTAGGTTCAGACAATGTGATGCCAGTAGCACCAATCGGACAATACATCATACAGCAGCACATCAGAACGACACACATGAACAACGGCACATCACAACGGCACATATGAATAAAGGCACATCAGGTAATGTATCGCTGTAATTTGTGATGTGCCGTCAAAATAATGTATTGTTGTGATGTGCCGCTGATGTAATGTGTCGTCGGGGTGATGTACCGCTGATCTCCATGTTGTCCGATTGGTGACGCTGAGGGTCAGTAGTACCAAATCCAACTCCCAGGGACAAGCTTCTCCTTACATCTCGAGATCATGTAGCAAGATGTATTGGTGTGAGACCTGAATGGTGACGTAATGACAAGAGTGAGCAAAATATACAACAGAAAAAAATCAACTTCAATATCATGTGGTATTGCGAAAAATTATTTAACTATTCTATAGTTTAAAACTCGTCAACTGAGTCAAATTTATTCTAGCACTGATGATGTGGCTGTTAGAAGACGGCTTAAGCGGCTTTTCTTTCGAGAACTAGCTATTGGGAAATTGTGAGGCAACTACAATAGCTTGGAGAGCAAGTTCTTTTTTTTTAGGGGCTTGGAGAGCAAGTTCCAGAAGCAATATTTATTGCCAAATGGGATAAGACCAAAATATTTTATTGATGGGTCTAAAACAAAAAATACGGTGTCAGTATATTGTCAGACGGCTGCAATAAATTATACATACATTAATGGTAAATAACTCTAGATAAGCCTAGAAATTTTTGGTAATACAATATTGTAATACTTGTTATGGGAGTTATATCATCTTTTAAATATCTTATCTAATTCAAATTTAGATTAGTAGACACAAAATCAAAGGAAACAATGTAAAATGTAGCACCCAAAATACCGATCGGGGAATTTCTTGATAAAGTTATAAAGATTGGCGGGGCCCGGAAACTTAGAGGGCAAGTCCTGGGCATTTCGATTGTTTGTACGGGTCTAGACGAAGCTAGAATATTCCAGAACTAGCTACTGGGAAATGACGAGGCAACTACAACAGCTTGGAGCGCAAGTTCCGAAAGCAATGTTTATTACCAAATGGGAGACCAAGAAAAAAAGATTTATATATGTGTCCAAAATTAAAAACACGGTGGCGGTGTATCGCCAGATGATTGTAGTAAATATATGTACATTGATAGAAAATAATTGTAGATAAGACTCGGAAACTCTTCCCAATACAATAATACTTGTTAGGAGAGTCATATAACTTTTTAATAGTTTAAATTTGGATTAGTCCGAAAGGAAACAATGCAAAATGTAGCACCCAAGTAGGGGAATTTCTCGATAAAGTTATAAAGATTGGCGGGGCCCGGAAACTTAGAGGGCAAGTCCTACGGACACTACAAAGTGAAACTTAGGATTGCACAGTGATACTTGGTATATCATTCTCGCGAGCCTATAAATTTGCCGTGTGATGACCATATGATACCCACAAGTAGCTTCTTCCTTATTTAGTTTCAAGTACACAAACAAGCAAGCATATGCCTAGTTTATACCAGCAACAACCAGCTCTTTGCCTCTTGCAATCCCCTTCCCTCTGTTCCACATTCAACTGATCATCCTTTTCATCTTATATTTCACTTTCGTTTTGGCCGATCTGTCGTTAAGAGACGAGACGACCTTCTTACTATTTTAGGAAGTGGAGTGAAAAGCCTGCTGCCTGTCAAGTGAGTTTTGTTGTTCTGCATATATGTTTTATATATACAACTGCTCTGTTTTAGCTTTTTTACTTGCTTTTTCGCTTGAACAAGATCCAAGTTCGAATCTTCTTGCTGCAGATATGGCCGGTGAAGTAACTATGTTGAGCGCAACAACAATGCTTGACATAGACGAAGAGATTGGTGAAGGGTTCCGCCCCACTGATACGGAGCTGGCAACTCATTATCTGAAGCAAATGCTCCAAGGCTACTACTGCCTTGTAGTAAAAATCCCAGTGGTTGACATCTACAAGTATGAACCCTTGGATTTACCCTGTGAGTAATATCGATAACAAGAGCATCAGCCTTTTCGTCTCGTGATTACTCTTAGTTTATGTTTAATTTTGTGTATGCTGATCATGACACTCCATTGCGATTGGCAGATCTTTCCGGACTGAGTTTGTCAAGGTCCGAGTGGTATTTCTTCTGTCCCCGCCACGACGAGAATGGCAGCCGCAGAAACAGACTGACAAATGAAGGATTCTGGAAGTTCACGGGTAAAGATCGTGTGATAAAAGATGAGTCCAAGAGAGATACGTTGTTCAAGAAGAAGAGTTTGGTTTACTATGGTGGCCGTAGTCATCGTGGTAATCGGACTAATTGGGTCATACATGAGATTCGAGCAACTCTTGATGATGGAACTACACAGGTATATCGATCTCTTGGACTCACTACTAGAACATGCATTTGTTAACATCAAGAATATGTTCCTAAGAGTTTAACCTTTTTGTTCAAATGTAGGGAACTTATGTACTCTGTAAAGTAATCAAGAAACCAGACAAGAATGTCAAGGTGTCAACTGACAGCGAAGGCGAACAAAGTAGCAGAATTGCTACCGAACACGACCATCTTTCGACAAAAGCAAACTCCGAGTTCTCAGCTAATGTAGAAGATAGCCGCAGTAGTAGTTATAGGCAGGCAGATAATGTTGAAGATGAACAAATTCATTCAACGGACTTAGAAACTTCGTATCTAAGTTCACACGGTGAAAACGACGCATCATATACAACCATCCCAAAAGAGGTAAGCTAGCCCCGTCATGGCCATGTGTGCAAGAGCTTCGATTATCAAATGATCTTCAACTCATCCAATTTTATCTTTTCGTGATTTTTTCTACAGGTAATGGTTGGACAACAATCTGATGTGTCATTTATCGGCTATAACAACAAACGTTATGGCATTAACCCGATACCAGGGTCATCTGTAACACCAGAGTTCAATGAGCTGTCGGTGTTCGACTATGGTTCTTGGGACTAGCGGCTTTTCAGCTGAACAAAGGTGAATGTAGTTCCACTGTGTATCCATAGCCGGATTCCAATTCATTATAAACCGTATCCATTACAATCTAACACATTACATCTGTTTTTCAGGTGGATGAAATAAGCTTGATGCTTTCCAATAAGTCATATGCAGAGGACGGTATCACGCGTTACAGCATCGGCAGCATACCGCCTTTTTCGGGTTCTTTGAACCCCCAATTCTATCTGTATCATGTGTGAATCTGCAAGTATGTAATAAATGACATAGAATCGGTACCGAAGAAGAGGAAATGATTCCAGTGCTGTAGTTCTATCCCTAGTTGATTAAGTACTAATTATTATTTTCAAGTACTATGTTCAAAGTATGGTGAGCAAGTAAACTTCAAAATGTGGCATTTGCTCTTTGTATTCATGAAGCTTGGTGTAGTCTCGTCACTCCTACTTCAATAAAAGCAACATCGATCCTTAAAAACGATTACATTGCGAATCTGACTAGTCCAAATTCGGGTCAAATCACCGGAAGTGCAACATAACCCTCCCTGAGTAATACCAAAACAACTTCAAAAATGGCAAGACAAAAACAAAAACATCAAAGACCACATTTGCTTCTCTCTCCCGTTTAACAGAAATGACAAGTTTTACGGCTGGAAGTTTGAGTTCATTTGGATAGTAATTGTATTACTGGAACCTTAATTTTGATGGAATAAAGATCGACAAGCAACAGAAAGCAGATCTGCTAGTCCCGAAGACCGGAAAAGGCAATGCAAACACTGCAACTCGGATTTTCATATTTATCGATTGCTCAGAGATGACCATTTACAATGTTCGCACGTCAAGTAAACAAAAACACGTCTTAGAACAACGATGGCGATCACCACCGGATTGACTCGTTCATTTTGGCCGGCTTCAGTCCCTCGTAATTATACTCCTCCGATGATGGCAAGACTGATGATCAAGCCACCACAACGATGACGACAATCCTCAAAATGATCCCGAAAATGACCAAGAGCAGGCAACTCTGCATCAAGAAAATTTGAAATGTTATATCTAACTTGAACGAGTCAAGAACATGTCAACGTCACTAGCAAACAATCTTTATAACATGGCCAAAAAATATCAAGCAGAAGACGTCAAATGGGTCCTTGAAGAAGTTGCAGACTGCCAACCATTCTTCAAAATATATATGGTCAACCAAAAGTATTGCAGACTGCCTTCAGAGATGTAACTTAAAAAGCTTAAAAACAATAAATTCGGAAAAAAAAGGGTAAGTTGCAAAAGTATTGATTAACGATAGTGATCGTCAACCACACCTTACACATTAACGATACATGAACTCTACCAGGGTATTGATCGTTCTTGGCTATGGTTATTGTTTGTCCGGTTGGGATTATCACGTTGTTAGTTACAAAAGTATTGATTATTCGTGACATTGGCTATGGTACGGTAGTGGGCCAATAATAATAACCACACCCTACCCTTTTTTTCCATGGAGACGAATTTATTGTTCTTAAACTAAAAGACTTGGTAAAGATTAATCTCCCTACTACTAACTCATTTTATTTTCGGAAAAAAAAGGGTGAATTTGAAAAGACATTGAATTTCTTTTTTGGGGGAGGAAGTCAATCGGAATTCAATTTTTTGAACTTGATGGTTTTGGAGATGAACGCAGAATTGATAGCAAGTCCCTGAAGGCTGGGGATCACATATACTCATGGAGGAGGGCTGCCTATATCTACGCCCATCACGGTATTATTATTATTTTTTTCGCTTTGGAATTACCACGTTATTAGTTGCAAAAGTGACGGTCTTATTTATAAACATGAAAAATCCACACTGCCTATTTATCTTAAGGGAGTTTTTGGGTTGAATATGGTCGATCCAGTGCCCATTATTCTCCTCACATATATGTGATGGCAGCAACAGCTGTTGGGGTTTACTGTGCAAGCAGGTATGCGGCTGATATCGGAATGAGGATGGATGTACTTAATGTATCGGCAGAGGATCTAACAACGAGACTCATAGCAGGTTCACTGCAAGTATCTGGAAGCTTGAGTGTAATCCCCAGGGCTCAATAGCTGGTACCCCTGTTTGTATGATTGGTTCGAATGTTAACCGGTTAAGCCTCTGAACTTGCGGGTGGTTCTGTAATTTAATCTGCTGCGCCGAGAAGGTGAACGAGTCGACTCAGTGTCGAAAGCAACAACGGATTTGTTCGTCATTGAGCTTCAGGGAACTGTTGTCCGATTACGATGGTTGTGTACTTGTGGGAGCTATTGTCCGATTTGAATCATTGTACTTGTTTGTGTTTACCAGAGCGAAAAGCTGCCTTTATAGAATGGGATTGTTTTAACGTAGGATGCGGATAATTAAGTGGTCCATCTCTCTACAGCAACCATGAAACTTTCTCCTTGAACAACGAACAACGATCAACGATAGAACCGATCTTTGCATCATGAAAGCTTAAAACTTCTGAAATGGAGACATTAGAGGAGAGATTATTTCGAAACGAGGAACCAATAACAAATCACATTCACTAGTCACTTAAAATCTTTTTCCGTGAAAAAGGATCAAACACAGTTTTCTGCGGAACACGAGCAACGGGACCGGATTTGGTCCATGGGAATCAAACAGAGTATGGGTGGCAAACTAATAAATAAAAAGATAATCAGGGATATTATTGGAAAAACATATATTAAACCTATCTAGCTACAAATTAGAAAAGTTGCAGTTATGGAAAGATAACAAAAGGAAAAAAAAATTCAAAATCGTCCATTTTGATCTCTAAAACCCTACACTTGCATTAATAGATAAACATACAAATCAAAGAATGGCTGGTTTTGTGATTTCTTAGAATTTTTGCAATATTTTTGACTGAATTTCAACAACTTATGGCTGGTTTATTGGTATAATGTAAGAATGATATTTTTACATTATAAGATTGATATTGGTACAAAATATGCGGTCATAATTAAAATGAATTGTTATATTGCCATGCAAATAATGAATCACTTTACATTCGTATCCAACGTCAAAGGTATTGGTATATTGTGAACAATCTGAAACCAATCTTAAAACAATCTAAAATCAATATCACTTCACTTATAAATCATTGCAAGAACAATTGAATACCAATATCACTTCATTTATAAACCATTGCTAGAACAATTAAATACCAATATCACTTCACTTATAAATCATTGCAAGAATAACTAGATACCAATATCACTTCAAATACAACCCCAGTTAGTATGAAGATCTGAAACTAATATGAAAATAATATGAAATCAATATCACTTCACTTATAAACCATTGCAACAACAACCGAATACTAATATCACTTTACTTATAAATCGTTGCTAGAACAATTGAATATCAATATTACTTCACTTAAAAACCATAGCAAGAACAACTAGATACCGATATCACTTCAAATATAACCCAATCAATATGAAGATCTGAAATCAATCTGAAAACAATCTGACACCAATATCACTTCACTTATAACCATTGCAAGAACAACTGAATACCAATATCTTTTAATCTCTTTTATGTACAAGATCGCCTTTTATACTGTAGAGAAACTTGCATAATCAAGAAAACAAGAGTATCATCCTAATGGCATCTTGCTGCTCTCCCAATCCAGCGAATCCGTGAACTCTCCCATCTCTTCTCAGTTATTGCTCAATTTGATAGGCAATGCAGAAGTGACCAAGGAGATTACCACATTGCTAGTTGTAGATATGATTGGCTTGTTTATAAATGTGAAAAATCTACCTACACGTTGTATTAAGATTTTGGGTTGGATATAGAAATTCTAACAGCTTTGACTTCACCACGTGTTTTACATGTGAGAAACAATGGACCACAGGATCAACCTATTATGAATCTCCATATCCAAACAAAATCATAAGACAAAGAACATGTGGATTTTCTACACTTGTAAACAAATCAACTATGTTCACAACTAACAATGAGGTAATCTCAACATTTTTGTTGGTATTATTGCCCATTGTCAAATGCCAAGCTGTATGGATCATATGCACATCAAAGGTGAAGATGTACAAAACATGTATGTTACAAATCTCAAATCTGGTAGAGGGTTTTTTTCGTGCATGTCGATTATTATTTTGTAGTGTAAACAAGGTACCTCCTGAATGTAGATAGGATTGGGTTTTGTTACTTGACCACATTTTTGCTATTTTTTTGACGCATTAATGTGTAGATGGCTTGAGAATATTCGTGATTGGTTTATATCTACACAGCTTTGGTGGGGTCACCAAATTCCTGCATGGTATGTTACTCTTGAAGATGATAAGAAGAAGGAATTCGGTTTCTATGAGGACCACTGGGTGGTTGGTAGAGATGAGAAAGAGGCTTTAGCTGAGGCTAGTCGGAGATTTTCTGGGAAGAAGTTTGAGATGTGTCAAGATCCAAATGCACACCTGGTTTTTTCCTGGTCTGTTTCCCTTATCTGTGTTGGGGTGGCTAGATGAGACAGAAGATTTGAAAGCATTCTATCCCACTTTTGTTCTTGAAACTGGGCATGAAATTTTATTTTTTTGGGTTGCTAGAATGGTGATGTTGGGAATTCAGCTAGGAGGTGATGTAACTTTCCAAAAGGTAAGCATTTGGTTACTTCCATGCAATAAAGCTATTGAGCTTTCAAAAGCTTGGAATATCTCCCTTCATTTGTTTCCCATGTTCTTGATGTAGGTGTAACTGCATCCAATGATTTGTGATGCACATGGCCAAAAAATGTCAAAATCCTAGGGAAACGTTATTGATCCACTTGATATTATAAGTGGAATATCTCTGGAAAAGCTTCGTCAGAAGCTGGAGAGGGTAACTTGGATCTCACATAACTGGAAGTCACAAAAGCAGGTCAGAAAAAGGACTTCCCGAATGATATTCCTGAATGAGGTGCTGATGTTCTTCGGTTTGCACTTGTATCCTACACTGCTCAGGTTAATGCTTCTACTTCGCCGTGTCTCATGTAGTTCAAAGTGAACTGCAACACAATCTTAGATCTTACCAGGTTGTTGATATATTTTGTTTTATCGTTTCAGTTCGACAAAAAAAAATTGATATCCAAAGTGTTGTTGGCTATCGTCAATGGTGCAACAAGTTGTGGAATGCTGTCTGATTTGCCATGAGCAAATTTGAAGCTGGTTTTGTTCCTTCGACAACTTTTGTATTGGACACCTTACCATTTTGCTCCAAGTGGATGCTGTCTGTGCTTAACAGGGTTATGACCAATACAATCTCTTCCCTAAATGCCTATGAGTTCTCTGATGCTGCCACTACAGTGTACTCGTGGTGGCAATATCAGTTCTGTGATATTTTCATAGAGACAATCAAGCCTTACTTTTCTGGTGATGGAGCATTTGCCTCCGAGAGGATTGCTGCTCAAGAGACTCTCTGGGTGTGCTTGGACAATGGTCCGAGATTGCTTCTTCATGCCTTTTGTTACTGAAGAACTATGGCAGCGTCTTCCTCAAATAAAAACCACAAAAGAGAAAGATCTATCATGACATCCGACTATACATCACCTTATGAGGTATGTTTTAATATAATAGATAGATGAAACACAACCTAAAATGGTCAAGTATACACCAATTCATCTACTAACCCCAATTTCTGGTCACCGTTAATATGGTCGATTCACTTATTAGGCTTGGTGTTACATGAAGAATTCACAAGAGTAAGACAAGCGGGTATTCGGGCTACCAACACAAGCGGATGACAGGAAGCAATATTTCTTCATGATTGAGCCTTTTGTTATGTTAAGCCCACTTCTCTTTATTCTAGTTGGCCGTAGGCCTTATTTTATGTACGTGGAGTAAGAGAACATATATATGTAACCAATGGAACAGTGGAAAGGATGGTTATGAAATATGAACCCTAATGTAAATTTGGTTTTCTAGAATTGCTCTCAAAAATTTTGGCTAAGCTAGGCTTGGATTCTCTCCTTGTGCTATTTTTCTTCTACCTTGGCACTAAATTACCTTCCTGATTTAGTCAGTAGGTTTGGTGATCTTGTTCTTCGAGGTAAATTACCTTGGAACAAATTTATCCATACATCACTTGGACAAATAAAAGGGTAGAGTATGAGATAGCATCGTCGAGTCCACTGTGAAGTCTATTAGGTCACTGAGGGTGCAGGTTCTTGTACATCAGAAAAATGAAAGGTATCGTTGTTTACTTTCTGCTTATGCTATTTAGTTGTTTCTCGAGCATCTGATTACATTTACATTGGAATTTTGTCAATTTTTTGACATGTGTTTCTCTTTCTGTTACAAGCGCGAACTGAATAAATCAAAGACTTGGTAATGACAATAAGGACACTGCCGCTTTAGCTTTTTGAATGGAGACGAATTTATTGTTTTTAAACTGAAAGAGAAACACATTAACCATACATCGAACTCTACCGGGGTATTGATGAAAGAATTGACTCACCACACCGTACCATAGCTTAGACTATAGAAAGGGTCTTTCGGTCATTTTATACAGAAACCCTTTTGATGAAGATTGTACTTGAATAGATAAAACAAAGATGAGCCTCCCATTCTAATACCAGATAAGGGCCAAGTCTGATGTTAGTCCAGTCAAAAAGCTAAAAAGCACCCTCGAATTAAAACAAAAATCCATATTGTCAAGTCTGACCTTGTGACGAAATATTTACAACGCCTCGTTATTGTTTTATGTACAAAATAGAACGAATATAGGGTTTACATTAATGGAAAATAATTGTAGATAAGTCTCAGAAATTTTTCGTAATACAATAGTATAATATTTGTTGAGAGTCATATCACTTTTTAAATATTTTATTTAGTTCAAATTTGAATTAGTCGACTTAAAATGAAACGAAACAATGCAAAATGTAGCACTAAGTACCGATCGGGGAATTTCTTGATAAGTGTTAGGAATTCATCAACTAGAGAACAAGATCGCACAAAGAACACGGAACAAGAGAATTACGTGGTTCGGCTTAGTGCCTACGTCCACGGTGAGAAATGAGAAATTTTATTGATGGATCCGAGTCACAAAGCTATACAAAACCTTAGGGTAACATGTCTTTATATAGAGGCAAACCCTTATACATCAAGTAAGCTATCTAGGTCAAATTAGGAGTCCAAAAGCTAGTCCAAATAGAATAGGAAACAAGTCCACAAATCGTTTCCTCTTTAATTTCTCGACATCTCTAACAATCTCCACCTTGGCGAGAAATCATCATGTAGACGAACCATGAAGCTCCATCCGAACTTTAACAAACTTCATCTTGATGAAATCCACATGAAGAACCATGAGAACTTGAGAAACCAAATCGACTCTATCAGCTCCACATTGACCATAGATACACCGCCATCAATAATACCATCTCAACTTTCTCACCACCTTTTTCCGTTCAATCACATGGAGTCAGCCCTCAAGCTCGAGCTTTCGAGCTTGCTTGGCGTCTTTCCTCCAATCTCCATCGAACTCCAACTAGCAAGTCCACCTGCTGAAGCAAACTTGTGACCAATAGATGCGCTCTCTATTTTTTGGTCAACCCCATGCTCCGCAACCTCGAACTGCTTCTCCGCTGGACCTTCTTGCCTCATACCAATGCTACATGTCATAGCATACAAAGGGCAACCTTTTGTTCTACCAAGTAGAACCCTTGACATGCCATGAACTCCACTGTTTGGCCTTGAGTGAGATACCCGATTCGCCCGTGGTGCTACCAACGGCTTCGCATTCCCCATGCAAAACTTACCCAACACTTTTGACGTGCACGTCTCTTTAGACAAGCATAGCGGGAACTTGCTAAATTTATCTCCGCGAATCCCAACTCCACTCAAACCATTCACGTCAAGCTTTTGCTCCATCACACAAGAGCTTTTCTCTCCTCTATCGGAACCCAACGATGTGACTCCACCTACAACCTTGTTTCCCACTAACCTATAGGTGTTTCTAGCATTCCTTTCACCCTTCATCACCACCACAGCATCCTTCTCCACCTCCATTAGCCCGCCTACAACATTATAGTTATACCCAATATAATCCAAGGCTCCTAACGAGATCAAATTCCTCTCCAACTTCGGAACATGCCTAACCCCACACAATTTTCTCTCAACACCATCCCACATCTTGATTTGGATATCACCTATGCCAGCAATTCTGCAAGTAGAACCATCACCCATAGTCACCATACCTGAATCAACGAACTTGTAGGTGTCGAACCACCCTCTCTTGGGCGTCATATGGAAAGAGCAAGCGCTATCCAAAATCCAGGAATCCGAATGCTTTGTACTTGACAAAACAGAAAGAAGATCACCATCTGACCCGTCCGAATATGAAGCCACATTCACGGAACCTGATCCTTTTTCCTCACGATCCCAAGTTCTTTTTGGACAATCCTTCTTCACGTGCCTTTTTTCTCCGCACTCGAAACAATTTCCCTTGAACCTCCTTGACCATGACTTGGATCCCTTCCTGTCTTTTGCCCCACTACGATCACCATGGCTACCCCTCACAACTAGCCATTCCGCTTGTTCATCGCCAATTTTCCTTCTTTGATGAAACCCTAGCAGAGTACTTGTGATATCTTCCAACACCAGGGACTCCTTCCCCCAAGTTAGAGTTGTAACCAAATTTTCGTAGGAGCCAGGTAAAGAATTCAGCAGCAATAATGCCTTGTCCTCTTCCTCTAACTTCACATCAACCTTTCTCAAGTCGCTCACAAGTTGACTGAAACCATTAATGTGTTGGCTCAAATCTGAGCCCTCCTTCATCTTGAGCCCATACAATCTTTGCTTAAGATAGAGCTTGTTTGACAAAGACTTAGACATATACCTTGCCTCCAATTTCTTCCATACCTCAGCTGGTGACTCCTCATCCATGACGTAATACATCACATCATCCGCCAAGCACAAGCGAATTGTTGCCACCGCCTTGGCCCCCATCTCCTTCCACTCTTGCTCCTCCATCTTCTCGGGCTTCTTCTCTGAGAGCGCGATGACCATCCCTTGTTGTACGAGGAGATCCTTGACACGCCTTTGCCATAACCCAAAATTCGAAGAACCATCGAACTTCACAAGAGCAAACTTCGCGCCGTCCGTCATCCTCCAACCCAAGCTCTTGATACCAATTGTTAGGAATTCAGCAACTAGAGAACAAGATCGCACAAAGAACACGGAACAAGAGAATTACGTGGTTCGGCCTAGTGCCTATGTCCACGGTGAGAAAGGAGAAATTTTATTGATGGATCCGAGTCATAAAGCTATACAAAACCTTAGGGTAACATGCCTTTATATAGAAGCAAACCCTTGTACATCAAGTAATCTATCTAGGTCAAATTATGAGTCCAAAAGTTAGTCCAAATAGAATAGAAAACAAGTCCACAAATCGTTTACTCTTTAATTTCTCGACATTTCTAACAATAATATTGGCTGGGCCCGGAAACTTAGAGGGGAAGTCCTAGAAAGAGAACGGATTCTTGTTTCCTAGATTTTTACACCGAACTAAGTAGGCTAACTTAGTGTTTTTTAATCATTTAGTATGCTAACAAATTTAAATTCAAGACAAGTTGAACTAGTTTTGTTTAAAACGCGGATAGGACATTTTGAATGCTTGTACGAGTCTAGACGAAGCTAGAATATTCCAGAACTAGCTATTGGGAAATGATGAGGCAACTACAACAGCTTGGAGAGCAAGTTCCAAAAGCAATGTTTATTGCCAAATGGGAGAAGACCAAAAATAATTTATTGATGGGTCCAAAATTAAAAACACGGTACCAACTCCTGTATGTTACGATGGATATGGTGTCAGTCCTTAAGCATGAGGTGGGAGGATCGAATCCTATGACCGTCTAAGATCCGAAATTGTGGAAATAATTTAAATCTCACCAAAAAAAATTTTAAAACACGGTGTCAACGGTTGCAGTAAAATATACGTATATTAATGGAAAATAATTGTAGATAAGCCTCATAAACTCTTTGTAATACAACAGTATAATATTTGTTAGGAGAGTTATATCACCTTTTAAATATTTTATTTAGTTCAAAGTCGGATTAGTGCACTCAAAACCAAAAGAAACAATGCAAAATGTAGCACCTAAGTACCGGTCGGAGAATTTCCTGATAAAGTTATAAAGATTGGCGGGGCCGGAAACTTAGAGGGTAAGTCCCGGAAAGAGAACGGATTCTATTGTTTCCTAATTTTTTACTGTTGAACTAAGTACGCTACTTATGTTTTTCCGAGAATTTATATTAAATCAATCACATATAGGTAAATTTCAGATGATAACATTTTATAGCATCGATCACGTATAGGCCACGCCATCATTCGGGCCTTTCCGCTACATAACCTATAGCATGATTCCGATGAAATATGTGAACATCAGACTTATCCCGTGTGACTCGATTTTCCTAACATAGTAATCATTCTCCTTAACTCTTCTAGTAAAGCGACTCAGGCCAGAGATTAGATTACGTGTAGACAATGTGAACTCAACGCCACCAATCAAAAAACATATCACACGATGGCATATCACACTTTGGCACATGTCAACATCACATATGAACAACGGCACATCAGACAATGTGTCGTTATAATTTGTGATGTATTGTCGAAAAACTAATGTACCGTTGTGATGTGTCGCCGGTGTAATGTGTCGTCTGGGTGATGTGTCGATGGTGTCATGTGCCATCTGGGTGATGTACCGATGATCCCCATGTTGTCTGATTAGTGCCGCTGAGGGGTCAGTAGCACCGAATCCAATCCCGGGACAAAATTTTATTGACATCTCGAGATTATGCAGCAAGATGTATTAGTATGAGACCTGAATGGTGACGTGATGACAATAGTGAGCAAAATATACAACAGGAAAAAATTAACTTTACTACTCTGTAATATCGCCAAAAATTATTGTAGTTTAAAATTCGTCAATTGAGTCAAACTTATCCTAGCACTATGATGTCACTTGCCATGTCAATTTTCTTTAAGACAAAAATTTTGGAACAAATTCATAATTGTCTCGAGTTCCCGTGGCGGTTAGAGGACGGTGTAAGCAGGATCAGAGTAGTAACGTGTTGTTCCTAAAAAAAGAGTAGTAACGTGTTAGTGTACTGTGCTGTGCTGCTGTGGAAGTCTGGTGGTACGATGGTAAATAAGGTCTCTCCACTAACATCACTTTATGATTTTATTGGGTCATTGACTGATTGCAGTTTTTTTTTTCTTGGTGAAGTTGACTGATTGTAGTTAAAGTGCGCATTTCCATCGCTTGTACGAGTCTAGACGCAGCTAGAATATTCCAGAACTAGCATTTGGGAAATGATGAGGCAACTTTTATTTTGAAAAATATTGATGAGGCAACTACAATAGCTTTTTTTAGGAAGGCCACTACAATAGCTTGGAGAGCAAGTTTTTTTTGAAAGGTCTTCGAGAGCAAGTTCCAAAAGCAATATTTATTTCCAAATGGGAGAAGACCAAAAAAGCTTTATTGATGGGTCCAAAATAAAAAACACGGTGTCACTATATCGCCAAACGATTGCAGGAAATATACGTACATTAATAGAAAATAATTGTAGATAAGTCTCGGAAACTCTTTATAATACAACAGTGTTAATATTTGTTGAAAGAGTTATACCACTTTTTGAATATCTTATTTAGTTCGAATTTGGATTAATCAACTCAAAAGGAAGAAAACTAACTATGCAAAATATAGCACCCCAAGTACCGATCGTGGAATTTCTTGTCAAAAGTTATAAAGATTGGTGGGGCCCGGAAACTTAGAAGGCAAGTACTATCCAAACTTAGTTTTTTTTTAATAATCATTTAGCATGTTAACAAATTTAAATTCGAGACAAGTTGAACTAGTTGTGCTCAAAACGCGGATCGGACATTTCCATTGCTTGTACGAGTCTAGACGAAGCTAGAATATTCCAGAACTAGCTATCGGGGGGAAATGAGGAGGCAACTACAACAGCTTGGAGAGCAAGTTCTAAAAGCAATGTTTATAGCCAAATAAAAAAAAACACAACAAAGTGAACTTAGGATTGCACAGTGATGACCATATGATATCCACAAGCAGCTTCCCTATCTGGAACTTCAAGTACACAAACAAGCATTGGCCTAAGTTTATACCAGCAACAACAAGTAGCTTCCCCTTCACTCTGTTCCACATTCAACTGATCATCCATTCCATTTCGGCCGGTCTGTCGTTAAGAGACGAGGCGACCTTCTTACTATTTTAGGAAGTGGAGTGAAAAGCCTGCTTGCTGCCTGTCAAGTGAGTTTTGTTGTTCTGCATAGTTATGTTATATATATATATATACAACTGCTCTGCTTTAACTGCTTTTACTTGCTTTTCCGCTCGAACGAGATCCAAGTTCGAATCTTCTTGCTGCAGAATGCTTGATACACATGAAGAGATCGGTGAAGGGTTTTTCCCCACTGATACGCAACTGGCAACTCATTTCCTGAAGCTAATTCTGCAAGGCTCCTACTGCCTTGTAGCTAAGATCCCAGTGGTTGACATCTACGGGCATGAACCCTCGGATTTATGCTGTGAGTAATATCGATCACAAGCTTCTTTTTCGTCTTGCGGTTACTCTCAGTTTGTGTTTTGTATATGCTGATCACCACACTCCACTGCGATTGGCAGATCATTCCGGACTCAGTTTGTCAAGGTCCGAGTGGTACTTCTTCTGCCCTCGCCATGATGAGAATGGCAGCCGCACAAGCAGACTGGCAAAGGGAGGATTCTGGAAGTCCACGGGTAAAGATCGTGTGATAAAAGATGATGCCAACAGAGATACGTTGTTCAAGAAGAAGATTTTGGTTTACCATAAAGGCCGTAGTAGTAGTTGTGAGAAGACTAATTGGGTCATACATGAGATTCGAGAAACTCTTGATGATGGAATAACTACACAGGTATATCGATCTCTTGGACTCACTACTAGAACATGCATCTATTAAGTTAACATGAAGAATATATGTTTCTAAGAGTTTAACCTTTTTGTTCAAATCTAGGGAGCTTATGTACTCTGTACACTTATCAAGAAACCAGACAATAATGTCAAGGTGTCGACTGACAGAGAAAGGGAACCAAGTAGCACAATGGCTCCCGAACACGACCGTCTTTGGACAAGAGCAAACTCCAAGTTCTCAACTCCAACCTCCCGCAAAAGGAAATCCGACGGTCCATTGTCGACCTTTGGTGAAGGTCAATCAAGTTTCTTTTCTGTTTCCTCCCCTGCAACTTGCTTTCGCTTTCGGCAACAGGATGAGGTTGTTTTTTTAATATTTTACAATGTCATTGAACAGAACATAGCCGCAGTTGTAGTTACAGGCACGCAGATGATGTAGAAGATGTCGAAATACTACAACGTGATGAGAATGTTCTCATGCAAGAACTCGTCCGGTTGAGGCAGCAGCAGCAAGCTACTGATCATCAGTTGGAAACAGTAGGCCAGCATATGAAGATGATGGAGCAGCGGCAGCAGCAGATGATGTCGTTTCTTGCCAAGGCCATGCAAAGCCCGTTGCTCCTGGATAATCTTCCTATTAACTCACTGGAAAGTTGTAGCTTTGCGAGTAGGATCACAGAGGTGACGCTACCCGCGGACTTGCTGAGTTCTGGGAAATCATCTGCTCGTGTTGATCCTGGCTTTCATGGCAGTCCTGTTGAACAAAATCATCTTACAGAGGTAAATTCTCAAATGTGTGGGCAGGGAGAAGAATCTGTTCCCAACTTCACCGAGATGCCAGGAAATGTGACAGAAAGCTTTAGTGGTATTCCTACCGCCATTCCTTTGGTGTCTGAAATTAGCAATCGCGATTTCGTTGATCGGTTACCTTCAACAATTGATATGACAATGCCTGGACAAAGTGATCCACAAGAACCCGATGTTGACATCATGATGGATGAGATGCCTATACTCCCCAGCATTAATGATGGTGAGAACAATGCATCATCATATACAACCAGTCCAGAAGAGGTAAGCTTGCCCCGCCAATGGTCTTCAACTCATCCAATTTTATCTATTCATGATTCTTTCTGCAGGTAATGGTTGGACAACAATCTGATGTGTCATTTATCGACTATAACAAGCAATGTTATAGCCTTAACCCGATACCAGGGTCATCTGTAACACCAGAGTTCGATGAGCTGTCGGTGTTCGACTATGGTTTTTGGGACTAGCGGCTTTTCAGCTGAACAAAGGTGAATGTAGTTTCACTGTATCCTTTTTTCCTTCCACAAAATCATGAAATAGCAATAAAATAGAAACACCGAATAGAACTCCACTACAATCCAAAATTTGAGGTAATGCATAGCCGAATTCCAATTCATTGCAATCTAACACATTACATCTGTTTTTCAGGTGGATGAAATAAGCTTGATGCTTTCCAATAAGTCATATGCTGAGGAAGGCATCACACGTTACAACATCAGCATCATACCGCCTTTTTTCGGGGAACTCCCAATTCTATGTGGATCATGTGTGAATCTGCAAGTATGTAATAAATAACATAGAATCAGTACGGAAGTAGAGGAAATGATTCCAGTGTTGTACTTCTATCCGTAGTTGATTAAGTACTAATTATTATTTTCAAGTACTATCTACAAAGTTAGGTGAGCAAGTAAACTTCAAAATGTGACATTTGCTCTGCTCTTTGTATTCATGAAGCTTGGTGTAGTCTCGTCACTCCTACTTCAATAAAAGCAACATCGATCCTTCAAAAATATTACATTGCGAATCTTAATCTGACTAGTCCAGATTCGGGTCAAATTACCGAATGTGCAACATAACCCTCCCTGAGTAAGACCAAAACAACTTCAAAAAAGGCAAGACAAAAACAAAAACATCAGAGACCACATTTGCTTCTCTCTCCCGTTTAACAGAAATGACAAGTTTTACAGCTGGAAGTTTGAGTTCATTTGGATAGTAATTGTATTACTGGTTTTACACCGACGGAGCTGATGTTGTGGTCCATCGTGCGAAGTTCTTGCTTGAAAATGGTTTCGGATGCTACAATCTGTTACTGCAAAGACTTTGCTATTTACTGCAAAACTGGACTGCTCGCAGTGGATCAAGGAACGATGGGGCAGAGTGGTCAAGCAGTGTCCATAATTGGAGGTCCACTCTGTCTCGTCACCACCAACATATATGATCGGATGGCAGCAACAGCTGTTGGGGTTTACTGTGCAAGCGGGTACTTAAGGTATCGGCAGAGGATCTAACAACGAGACTCGCAGTAGGCACCAATTGCACAATACATCATACTTCGGTACATCACAACGGCACACATGAACAACGACACATCAGGTAATGTATTGCTGTAATTTTTGATTTGCCGTCGGAAAATTGATGTGCCATTGTGATGTGCCGCCGGAGTAATATGTCGTTGTGATGTGCCGCTGGTGTAATGTGCCGTCAGGATGATGTATCGCAGATCCCCATGTTGTCAAATAGGTGCCACTGAGAGGTCAGTAGCACCGAATCCAACCCTGAGACAAGATTCTCCTGACATCTCGAGATCATGCAGCAAGATGTATTGGTGCGAGACCTGAATGGTGACGCGATGTGATGACAAGAGTGAGCAAAATATACAATATTGAAAAGTCAATTTTAGTAGTATCGTGAAAAATTACTTAACTCTCCTGTAGTTTAAGATGAGTCAAACATATTCTAGCACTGATGATGTCAATTTTCTTTAAGACAAAAATTTTGGAAAAATTTCATAATAGTCTCGAGTTCCCGTGGCGGTTAGAAGACAGTGGAAGCATCAGCTTTTCTTTCCTAGGCGAGGATCGTGCCTAAGGACGTTTTTGCACGAAGAGAATCCTTTTACCTCCGGTATGTTTTCCTGTTGTAATTTTTTTTCTTTTCCCAAAGTTAGTGCGGGGTTTAGTCCGAGGTTATGTGTAGTTGCGGGAAGTTGAACCCGACCTCCTCAGTCATTAAGAGGTTATTGGGTCATTGACTGATTGTAGTTAGTTTAGTTAGACCACCCGCAGCAGCGAGCTTTTGCTCGCGCGGGTGGTTATTTTATTATTTTAAAAAAAAACAACTACTAAAAGGGAGAAGGGGACGATCGGCCGAGCGATGCTCGTTGACCGATCGTCGCTCGCGAGTGGCCAGACTTTTTTTTTCTTTCTCTTTACTTATTTATCTATTTTGTTTCACTTGGTATAATATTATTCGTTAAAATAGATATTTTTGGATAATATTTTTGTGGTTATAAAAATTAAAATTATCTTTAACAAAACTAAAATTCATTTTTTTTAATATATATATAAAATAGAACTCAATATTGACATATTTTGATTCATAATTTGTATTCAAACTTTTGACATTACTAAATCGTTCGAATATTAATTTCAAACATATTTTTGACATTCTTACACTTCAAATTTGGAGAAGTTATAAACTAAAAAATTGTAGATATATATCCCACCTTCACAAAGCAATTTGAATTAACTCAATCGGACTCCGAAATAAGAAGTTGTGGCTCCCAAATCAAAACTCGTACTCGTAACTCGCTCGACTATTAACTTCAAATATATTTTTGACATTCTTATACTTTGAATTTAGAGAAGTCATAAACTAAAAAGTTGTAGATATATATCCCACCTTCACAAAGTAACTTGAATCAACTTAATCGGACTCCGGAATAAGAAGTTGTGGCTCCCAAATCAAAATTCGTACTCGTAACTCGCTCGACTATTGACTTCAAACATATTTTTGACATTTTTATACTTCGAATTTAGAGAAGTCATAAACTAAAAAGTTACAGATATATATCTCACCTTCACAAAGCAACTTGAATCAACTCAATCGGACTCCAGAATAAGAAGTTTTGACTCCCAAATCAAAACTCGTACTCGTAACTCGCTCGACTATTAACTTCAAACCTATTTTTGATATTCTTACTCTCCAAATTTGGAGAAGTCATGAACTAAAAAGTTGTAGATATATGTCCCACCTTCATAAAACAACTTGAATCAACTCAATCAGACTCTTGAATAAGAAGTTGTGGTTCCCAAACCAAAACTCGTACTCGTAATTTATATATATATATAATGATAGTAGATAATATATGAATGAAGTAGAGGGATCTTAATTTCTATCTACTTTTGTAGTCATTTCGTAATCTTAATTTTATTATTTTATTGTAACTTTTTTTCTTGTTATAATTACAGAATAATCATTATCGTATATTTATTATAATTTATATATATATATATATAATGATAGTAGATAAGATGTGAATGAGAGAAAAATTAATTATTTATTCTGTGAACTAGTTTGTTGCTGTGAGTAGAAAATTATGAAATTGGATTGGATTGAGTTGGATTGAGTATGAACGAAAAAGAAATTAATTGTTTATTTCGTGAATTGGATTAGATAGATTGCTGCTGTAGATAGTCTTAAAGCGCGCATTTCCATCGCTTCTACGAGTCTAGACGCAGCTAGAATATTCCAGAACTAGCTATTGGGAAATTATGACGCAACTACAAATAGCTTTTTTGAGGAAGGCAACTACGATAGCTTGGAGAGCAAGCTGTTTTTTTTGAAGTGGCTTGGAGAGCAAGTTCCAAAAGCAATATTTACTGCCAAATGGGAGAAGACCAAAAAAATTTATTGATGGGTCCAAAATAAAAAACGCGGTGTGAATATATCGCCATATGGTTACAGTAAAATATACATACATTAGTGGAAAATAATTGTAGATAAGTCTAAAAACTCTTCGTAATACAACAATTGTTAAGAAAATTATATATTTTTTTATATCTTATCTAGTTTAAATTCAGATTAGTTAACTCGGAAATCAATGCAAAATTTAGTACCCAAAGTACCGATCGGGGAATTTCTTGATAAAGTTATAAAGATTGGCGGGGCCCGGAAACTTAGAGGGCAAGTCCTGGAAAGAGATTCTCCTGTTCACCTTTAGACACTAGAAAGTGAACTTAGGATTGCACAGTGGTAGAGTACTTGGTATATCATTCTCGCGAGCCTATAAATTTGCTGTGTGATGACCATATGATATCCACAAGTAGTTACAAGTACACAAGCAAGCATATGCCTAGTTTATACCAGCAACAACCAAGCTCTTCGCCTCTTGCAATCCCCATCGCTCTGTTCCACATTCAACTGATCATCCTTACTATTTTAGGAAGTGGAGTGAAAAGCCTGCTTGCTGCCTGTCAAGTGAGTTTTGTTGTTCTGCATATATACGACTGCTCTGAGTTTTGTTGTTCTTTTACTTGTTTTTCCGCTCGAACGAGATCCAAGTTCGAATCTTCTTGCTGCAGAATATATATGTTCCTAAGAGGTTAACCTTATTGTTCAAATCTAGGGAGCTTATGTACTCTGTAAACTAATGAAGAAACCAGACAAGAATGTTAAGGTGTCGACTGAAAGCCAAGGCGAACCAAGTAGCAGAATGACTCCTGAACACGACCATCTTTCGACAGAAGCAAACTCCGAGTTCTCAGCTTCAACCTCCTGCAAAAGGAAATTCGACAGTCCGTTGTCGACCTTTGGTGAAGGTCAATCAAGTTTCCTTTTTGTTCTTTTTTCTTCCCTGCAATTTGACTTGACTTTCAGCAACAGGATGAGGTTGGTTTTTTAATATTTGATAATGTCATTGAACAAACAGAACATAGCCGCAGTAGTAGTTGCAGGCTGGCAATTAATGTAGGAGATGAACCAATTCACCCAACGGACTTCGAAACTTCGTATCTAAGTTCGCACGGTGAAAACAATGCATCATCATATACAACCAGCCCAGAAGAGGTAAGCAAGCCCCGTAATGGCCATGTGTGCAAGAGCTTCGATTATCAATGATCTTCAACTCATCCAATTTCATATTTTCATGATTCTTTCTGCAGGTAATGGTTGGACAACAATCTGATGTGTCATTTATCGGCGATAACAAGCAACGTTATGGCCTTGACCCGATACCAGAGTCGTATGTAACACCAGAGTTCGATGAGCTGTCGGTGTTCGACTATGGTCAATTACATAATGTAGGAGATGAACCAATTCACCCAACGGACTTCGGAACTTCGTATCTAAGTTCACACGGTGAAAACAATGCATCATATACAACCAGCCCAGAAGAGGTAAGCTAGCCTAGCAATGGCCATGTGTGCAATAGCTTCGATTATCAAATGATCTTCAACTCATCCAATTTTATCTTTTCATGATTCTTTCTGCAGGTAATGGTTGGACAACAATCTGATGTGCCATTTATTGGCGATAACAAGCAATGTTATGGCCTTGACCCGATACCAGGGTCGTCTGTAACACCAGAGTTCGATGAGCTGTCGGTGTTGGTCCATGGTTTTTGGAACTAGCGGCTTTTCAGCTGAACAAAGGTGAATGTAGTTCCACAGTGTCCTTTTTTTCCCTCCACAAAATCATAATGAAATAGCTATAAAATAGAAACACCGAATAGATCTCCTCATACAATCCAAAATTTGAGGTAATGCATAGCGGGATTCCAATTCATTACAATCTAACACATTACATCTCTTTTTCAGGTGGATGACATAAGCTTGATGCTTTCCAATAAGTCATATGCAGAGGAAGGAAGGCATCACGCATTACTGCGTCAGCACCATACCGCCTTTTTCGGGTTCTTTGAACTCCCAATTCTATCTGTATCATGTGTGAATCTACAAGTATGTGATAAATAACATAGTATCGGTACGGAAGAAGAGGAAATGATTCCAGTGCTGTAGTTCTATCCCTAGTTGAATAAGTACTAATAAATATTCCCACAAAAAAAAGGTACTAATATATATTTTTCAAGTATTATCTTCAAAGTTAGGTGAGCAAGTAAACTTCAAAATGTGGCATTTGCACTTTGTATTAATGAAGCTTGGTGTAGTCTCGTCACTCCTACTTCAAGAAAAGCAACATCGATCCTTAAAAAAGATTACATCGCGAATCTGACTAGTCCAAATTCGGGTCAAATCACCGTAGACAGGAAAAGGCAATGCGAACGCTGCAATTGGATTTTCATATTTATCGATTGCTCATAGATGACCATTTTACATTGTTTGTACGTCAAGTAAACAAAACACATCTTCGAACTGTGAACTATACAATGGCGATTACCACCGGATTGACTCGTTCATGTTGGCTGACTCCAACAGCTTGAATTATGTAGGAACCCATGTCAGCTACCACCAACGCAGAAGATCAAAAGCGTCAGTCCCTGGGAACTATACTCCGTCGATGATGGCAAGAGCGATGATCAAGCCACCACAACGATGACAACAATCATCAAAATGATACCGAAAATGACCAAGAGCAGGCAACTCTGCATCAAGAAATTCTAAATGTTATATCTAACTCGAACGAGTCAAGAACATGTCAACGTCACTAGCAATCAATCTTTATAACATGGACCAGAAATATCAAGCAGAAGACATCAAATGGGTCCTTGAAGAAGTTGCAGACTGCCAACCATTCTTCAAAATATATGTGGTCAACCAAATCTTGCCCTTTGCTGTCTAATTAGGGGAATTCTCTTCTCCCTCACCCACCTTTAGTCAAAGGCCACACCTTATGATTTTGATGCCCCAACAACCTCAGTCATTTTGTTTTGTGCTTCCCATATCGATCACTATTTTTTTTTTCTGGGATCAGAATATGAATCAATGGGGCATAATTTTACGATTTCCGAAATGCTCAAGATAGGTCACGACCATTTTAATCTACACGGATAAATTGAAAGTTGAAAATAACACCATCATTTTCCGTTAAATTACCATAGACGAATTAGATCGTTGGGTTTTAGAAGCTTTTGCAAGGTGTGTAACTCCTTGTTCCGTTGCAGCATGAGAGTTCTCGACGTTAGAACCAATATCATCTGCACAGAAACAAGGTTCAATATGTCAAATAGAGCAGAGCAACATAAAAACAACCAGGACCTCTGTGGTTTAGATACAAGGAACTGGCACATGATGAAATGACGAATACACTAACCGATCATAACTCCTTGCTCATGGACCAAAACTGCTAGATCTTTAAAGATATCATTCACCTCACTTATTTGTTGCTGAATTTCTTTAATCCCTTGATCCCGCTCTTCAATAATAGCTTCATTGAACGCGATCTCATTGTCCATGAAAACCACCTCTTGTCTGCATGATGATGCCAAGAGAATAAAAAACGCGCAAACTCAATATTAGTTTTAGACGTGGCGGGTGGAAAAAGGTACCATTAGTAGATTGGGCGAATGAACACAATTCACATGGAAAGCGCTTCGATGTAAATATTACTCTTCAAGATACGGAGACAAAAAGGAATAAATTTAAATTTAGAAGCCATAATGAAAACCAACAGCAACAACTATACCATTGGTAATCCATCAAGTGCACTAGATAAAATGTCCTTAAATACGATAAGAAGATGAAAATTCAGAAGAATGACAGATCCGTTTGATCTTAAGTGAATGTATTGTGTGTGAGAGGTAGTTTCTTTCACCTTTTAGATTCTAAAAGAAAGGCTTGCTGCTCAGATTGCTGGACGGAACTCCCAGACGATCGTGTTTCCAACTCATGAGCGCCGTAGCTACACATGGAAGACAAAAGATATCAGCAAGACCTTACCTTCGAATCCCGAAGAAGAATGCGAATGCGAGAACCTACCTGGGCGGAAGAGCTTCTTTCGGGCTGATAGGAGCGTACATGGTTTCCCTCTCCGCAGCAAGCCTCTGCGCCTTCTGAAACTCATTGAGAGAAGTCCTGAACTCCCTAGCGAGCTTCGCGTCGTTGATCTTCTTCGCGGGCTGCAGACCACACAAGGATTAAAAATCGAAACTTTCGTCGCGAAAAAAAGGAAAGAAAAGGGAAAAGAACTTACACTAACATCCTCGAACCGATCGACTTCGCTGGCCTGCTTGAGCTTAGCGGAAGTCTCCTTGACCAAGTCGCCAATACGCTGCCGTGTCTTGTGCCTAGAGAGAAAAGAAAACCCCAAAAAAAAGTCAAAGTCAAAGCAATTCCTTTCCTTTCTATTAACCAAAAACAAGGAGGAGGAGGAGAAGTTAAGTTGGGTACAGCTTGTCGCGCAATTCGGGGGTGTCTTTGGGGGTTCCGAGGGAGCCGACGAGGCGGTTGAAGGAGTACACGGCGGTGTTGATCTGGAATATCCCCGCCGCCACCGCCTGCGACGGCTCCTGCTGCCGCCTTACCGGCATCGGCCTCCCGGCCTCCAGATCTTGGAAGCTCATTCCGACCACCGCCAAGCAAGTAAAAGACGGGTCTTGTAGGGGAATTGGAATGTGGGTTTTGGAGGAGGAGGAAGACGAGGGGGAATTGGAATTTAGTTGGGGGGGGACTTGGTGGTAGTTGAGACTTGTACGTCGTGTCCAAGTCAAACTTTTGGTTGGAGAAGAAGCTTCCTCTCTCCCCTCCCGGGTCCCGGAACTCTCTGATACGGCCACGTTATATCAGAGAAAATGAGGAAGGAGAGATGGCCACATCATCCGAAAAATTTGATATGAGTGATCGTCGGGCAAGACGGACAGAGTTCGGATAACTACCTGGACCTCTAATTAATTTTAATTAAAATAAGTTTATAGGTTTTAAATTATAGTGTATTGAATTGATTTCAGGATATGTAAGTAGACTCTTCTCAATTTTTTAATATAAATTCGGATATCTCACGTCGTTAATAGTGTGGGAGATTCTTAATGAAGAGAGAAAAATAAATAAATAAATACATACTAAAGTGAATTTGATCTAACAGTACATGACTAAGATGATTTAACTGAGGTGTAGAATTGAAATTCTGGAAGTATGTGATTAACTTGATATAAAAATTTATCGGGGCATAAGCCCAGACGACGGAAAAAAATTTAATTCTCTAAAAAAATAATAAATGCAGTCATCATTGTTATAGTGCCAAGTTATTTAGATTGAATCATGAACAAGACATCAGCAAGTTGTGTACCCTTGAACAATTTTCTTACAAAGCCGATGCACAGTCGAGACTTAACAGATGGATGGCACGAGAAGCATTTTCCTTCTCCTCGAATTTATTCGTGCTAGACTATCAACTCCTTTTAAACTTGTCTATGTACGCTTCCCAGAGTAATATAAGATTCCACTTATTCGAATCTCAATCATCTCTCTTTAAAAGTATTTTTCATTCCGACCAAAAACTGATTCTCTGCAAGTTATATCGCAACGAAGTTTTCTTAACGAAATTTGTATTGATCACATAATCACTATAAATTAATTATAATCTATATTTAATTAGTTCAAAGTTACTCATTTAATCAACTTAATGTCTCTTTTTAATAAACCTCTTGCCCACTAATCTGTGATTAGAGGAATAAAAATTATTAAAGATTTACTTGGTGTCGGACCCTAGGCCCAATCAGGCAATTATTATTGTGCCCGATTGGGCCCAGGCCCACATGTTGGGCGGAATGGGCCGGTCAACCCGCGTTGACCGGCCCACGGCCACGTCAGGTGCCACGTCAGCGTGACGTGGTGCTGACTCGGCTGCTACCAGAGTTGGCGGACCACGTGGCACGCTGACGTGGTGCCACGTGGCAAAGCTAGGGTAGCTTTGCCACGTGGCGGACATGCGGCCCAGAAGTGCCACGTGGTGCGTTCTGATTGGTCGAATTTTTCTATAAAAAGAAAATTCAGCTGAACCAATCTGTAATTTTTCCCACAACCACTCATAAGAAAGGTAAAACTTTGGAATAGTCCCTGAGTTTTGATCAGATTTTCAATAGAGAAAATCTCGTGAAAATCAATTACGAATCCGTTATAACGTGATCGTAATTCGACTTGCACGAAAACATAGTCGACCCGAACCTGTGGACCTCTTGCTTCAACAAGTAAGTGATTTATTATTAACGAATTAATTTATTAATTAATCATATTTAATATATAATTACTCGTTAATTACACATTAAAACCACTTGGTAGGGTAGAAAAAGAAGAGCGAAATGAATCTAGAAACTTTTATTCATCCCGTTATTTATTTCAATCCAGGTTAAAGGATAATTCCTGCGGTGGCATAGATTAGTAAAAAAGTCAAAAAAGAGAGCGGAAATAATAACAGAAAGCCACGCTATACACATTGTCGTCAGCTACCGTGGACCACACGTCCCAATGTTGATCCATTTGGACGGAAATACCCCTCCGTTATCGTCCAACTAATCACAAGTTCCAAACTTTTCTGGACATCCCATTTCTATTGTTGATTTAGAAGAAAACCCACATTTGTTCTTCACTGATTTGGCTGATTGTTGGATTATAATTCACTCTTCTCATGGCGGTTGGTGCCCTTTTTTGTTCTCCTCATTATGTTTCAGCTGTTTACCTTTGATCCTTTTTTCGCTTGGCGGATGAAGTGAACTCAATTGGAGGGGAATTGGATTGAATAGTGTTTTGATCTGTAATATCTAGGTACCCTTTTAAGTGTTGGTGTGGTATAAGGGAAATTAGAGAGAAAGTTGGTTGCTTTATAGTGGTTTTTGGGTGTTGGAGTTGTGATCTTAGGCTTTAATGGCTCAAAAGTTTGAATCCATGGATAAGTAGGTGCTGGAATTGTTCCTGGGTTGTCCCTTGTTTATGTGATGCTGGTGGCCTTTGCTTGTAAAGCTTTTTTTTTTCCGGTTCTCTCGTATTAAGGGTCGAGCACTGTCAGACACTATTTAAGGGGTGTTAATGGTGTCTTTTACATTCATAAAGTTTGAACCTCCTTAAGTGAATCCAAATCGTTTAACACGTAACGGGTAAAAAATAGTTGGGAGGCTGTAGATGATAATGCTGAATTGGATTGGGTTGATGTTGGTTCAAGGAGGTGGAGAGTGAACCTCTAATTATTGTGGTGATTTTATATCAAAGAGAAAAGAGCAAAATGTTTAGATCCAATGTGGACTAAATGTCTTAGATTAAGTCAATTTTGTTCTTGTGTACTCTGAGCATGGAATACTTGCCTTCTGTATAAGGTCTAATTGTGTACAATCTTTTTGATCTTCCTTCCGACTTGGCACGAATTTTCTGTACTTTCCGTGCCTGTTGCTTCCTCCGCGCCAAGTCGGCCCTCGGACGATAAGCTGACCTTCTTCTTCCATCATGTTTTTACCATGTCTTCGATAGAGCAAGGCGGTGAAAGTGAACAATCTGTCCTTGAGTGCAACAGACCAGGATATTAAGGAGTTCTTCTCTTTTTCTGGAGAAATTGAGCATATTGACATCCAAAGGTACCTTAACTGTCTCGTTTCTAGTTCTGTTTATATTGTGTGAACTCGGACATCGGCCGGTTACTCGGGAAGTTGAGGCTACTAGAAAGCAGCATCAATGATCCATCTCCCATTACTGATATGTATATATAACCATGTCTTTCTGCAGCGACAACGAGCGGTCTCAAATCGCGTATGTCGCCTTCAAAGAACCCCAAGGGGCTGAGACTGCTATCCTTCTTTCGGTATATGTCTGCAACTCATTATCGTTTCTGCTTGCATTTACCATGTCTGCGCGATCGACTCGTTCATAATTCATTAATCCGTGCTTCTAATCAGGGATCAACAATTGTAGATCAGTCAGTTACCATAGAACTGGCACCCGCCTACGAGCCCCCTGCTGCTTCTGCAATGTTTACTGTGAGTTCTATTCATCCCGGCATTTCGAACTATTCAGTTGGATTACACCTGGTTAATTATATATCCACTCTATAATCTGTGTGTCTGAGATCTCTACAGGCAGTGGAGAACGCGCCCGGGCCTGCTATCCAGAATGCAGAGGATATGGTAAGCACCATGCTCGCGAAGGGCTTCATTTTAGGGAAAGATGCCCTCAGCAAAGCCAAGGCTCTTGACGAGAAGCACAAGATCACTTCAACTGCCACTTCCAGCGTTACTTCGCTGGACCAAAAGATCGGCCTCACCGAGAAACTTAGCGCAGGCACAGCGATTGTCAACGACAAAGTGAGGGAGGTGGATGAGAAGTTTCGTGTTTCAGAGACAACCAAGTCTGCTCTTGCAGCAGCCGAGCAGACGGTCAGTACTGCCGGATCTGCCATCATGAAGAACCGCTATGTTTTGACTGGCGTCTCATGGGCTTCCGGCGCATTCAGTACCGTTGCCAAGGCAGCTGAGGATGTGGGGCAGAAGACAAAAGAAAAGGTATTGGCCGAAGAGGAACGAGCGAGACAAGCAGAAGGGTATTCTAAGGTTGGCGAGTCCGACTCTCCGAGAGCTGCCACAATTCCACATACATCTCAGCCTTAATTAGTTTGGTTATTGGTTGCAAAATTTGTGCACTAAACTACTGGCAGGTCTCATATTATTGTACTTGAAGCTTGCTCCTTCCAAGTTATATACTGATTCTGGGTTGGCTGGGATTTGATATTTGTTTTAGGGTATAATATAGTTCTGTCTCTATAATCCGGAGAACTCGTTGGAAGGGATCTGGCTCCGTCGGGGCAACTGGATCGGATTGGATCTGGCTCGTCGTCATGGCTGTTTCAAATGCCGGTCATGGAGGCGAGTGCAAGAGCCGAGGAACGTGGTGAACGTGGCTCCGCGTGCGCGAGAGACGGGTAATTTTAGTGGCAATATTAACACCAGTTAAGTCCCAAGTCTTACAAAAGTAGTACTAATTTCTGTGCTTCAAAAAACCTATATTTAGCCAAACCAGCAGGAACCAGAGAACCAAAAGGAATACCATCAGAGGCAGCTCCAGCCTGAAGAGTTCTTGCTTTACAATATGTCCCTGCCCTGCTTTGAAGCAAGTCCTCGCAAACGAAGTTCATCTCGATGTCCCTGCCCTGCTTTGAAGCAAGTCCTCGCAAACGAAGTTCATCTCGATGTCCCTGCCCTGCTTTGAAGCAAGTCCTCGCAAACGAAGTTCATCTCGAGGGATCTCAAAAAGGCTGCAACTGAAGATTCATGTCATTGCTGGAGTCCAACATTTCATATTCTCCTCCTGTAGAAAATTATACAGGACAAGGAAATGAGGTTGAAGCAGCTAAGTTTGATCAATGATTCCACTCGAAGTTTAAATAGAACATGGAAACGAAATCACCAACCAATGAACTGTTGTTCGCTGTAGCGGTCTTGTCATTCTTCGCAACCAAACAGCTTAGCACAACAGAATCGAAGTTTGCAATGCGCCACCACCGAATCATGAGAGAGTTCTGATGGATGAACTGCAAAAGAAAGGAACACAGAACACTCCTATGAAGCCGCAACCAGGTATGGAAGTGACAGCAACTACAAGCTTTCTGCAAAAGAACACTCCTACGACGATTTACCTCGTTGTCAATCGGTAGGGATGTTTCACACAATGGGTTGGTAGAATTTGGTTGGGCACAATATAGACATGGCACTCGTGGAATGCCTTCCAATGACAGACTCCTTTCATTACCAAGCCCAGCATTTCGACAACGCGACGTGAACCAGCCCATGCTGCAGGTCATGTAGCAGTATGACTTAATTACACGAAGCAAATCATGGCAGACACTTATCGAAATTCACTTACGCATGCTTGACCAGAGCTAATAGTCGGGATCTATCCATCGATTGGAGCTTGATTTTATCTCGTAGGGACTGATTTTCCCGCGCTAGAGAGTTAAAATCTTTCATCAACCAGAATCTTGTGATCGGAACGTACTTGGTCGCAGTATCGTCGTTCCTGCAAGAAGGATTCTGTAACTGAGATGATTATTAAGAAAAAAATTAATCAGTTCACAAGTCAGAAGTCTAGAACCTACGAGCATATGGCTTCAAAGAAATTCTGCTTCGTTATCCCGTAGAACATCAAGAACGAATGCCAGTTATCGTCATGAGAAGTGAATGCTGAAAGGTACTTGTTTGCTTTATCCCATTCACTGTAAACTAGTAACTTCTCGAAATGCTTCAGATTGAAAAATATTGCGGCTTCTTGCTCCAATCTAATCAAAACTGGACAGAATTAATCCTGTGTATGGATAAAGAGGCTGAAATTGAACAATCTGAATTACTCACTCGAGGGATGTCTCGTGGAAATTTTCTTCATCGAGGAACTGAAAAATCAAGAAGAGGAGTGCTTCCTGCAGGAGTAGAGCAAATTGGAAAGCAACAAAGAGGAACAGAAAACTTGAGATTATAACACTAGAATAACTTGTGCCCTACAAGTTAATATTTATGTTCAAAGAATCTAACCGAAATAGGAACAGCGGGATTACTTTAAGCATTCTCCGTTCTTTCTGTGCGCTCAAACAAACGAGGTTGATAATTGACAAGAGGCCCGATTTGTTCAGGTACGGTAAATCCAGCTTATCTTGAAGAGCAGGATTTTCACGGATGAGTGAAATGAGTTGATCATTTTGGAATTTGTTCCCTCTTAAACCCGCGTCGCAGGTCGGCAAACCAGTTTCCCTGCACGCGGAATCACCATGTCCACATCGTTCAGTGACTTCAAACATAATGACTTACAAATTATTAACAGAGTTACGAAACTAATTTCTTAACGGATTCCTTATCTAACCCTACAAAAACATTTGCAATGCCAGCATGGTCATTCTTGGTTCACCCCGACACTAAAGATAATAAGACTGTGAAACAACTGCAATCATACCTGGCTCTACAATCTCTTTGCCTGTGCAGCTCGTTAAACAACTTTTGCGAGCACGCATTGTCACCGGAAGTCGTAAAAGCTGAAAGATACTTCTCTGACTCTTCAAATGCACCACTTTCCACAGTTTCCAGAAAGTATTTTGCGTTGAAGAAAACCTTTGATTCCCTTTCCAACCTTCATGGATAACAGATTCATCAAGAGAACTGGCACTCAATAAAACCACAGGTTCTGTCAGGGATTCATTTCAGGAAAACAAAGCTCGATTTACCGACTGCAAACCACGTATCAAACCCGAAAGGCTAATCCCAATTGCGCCTTACATAACTTGGATAACAAACCTACACTCTAGATGGCCTTAAATCAGGTAGAGCAATCATGAAGATCATTGACCATCTCGAAATTTGCTGGTCCGGGGCACCAAATCTGCAACTCCGCGTAACAATTTCCCAACAATGTATACCAAAACTCAGCACTACAACTTCACATCAACGAATTTCTGCTCTAGCTTAGAGCAGCCATTTCACAAAACCCTAAAGGCCTGGACATGCATCCAACTTGCCCCATGCAAAACACAAGACCAATACTAGGATCATGTCAATAGGCACAATTCAGACACAAAACCAACAACCAGAGAATAATAATAATAACTAAGCCAAAAGGGCACTCGCCCGGATCACACAAGGCGTACATGAATTGACGGAATTCGTATAAATTTACTACATACAAGTGGGGTGTGGAGTGGTAGTTCTCCTCGTACAGGAACTGAAGTATCAGCACCAACAGGTGCCTGTAAGTGGCCTGCTCCAGCTCCACCGTCATCCTCTACCAACTCCAAAAGGAGAAAATAAGTGGAACCCACCTGAGGAACACAAAAGGCAAGTCCTTGTCTTGGTAAAAGACCAAACCTTTTCTTTTTCTTTTTTCTCTGGAACCCAGTTAAAGACACTATTTTTTTTGAACAGGGTAAAAGTGTAGAAGACAAATTTTTAAGCAACCCTTTTGCTGGTTTACTTAGTCTAAGGGCAGCTGTTAAATTTGTAGCGGTCGGTCAAACTTCATACATCTTGATTAATTTATAATAGTATTTTTATATATGTTTTGACCAATAAAAATTAAAAAATATATAGAATCAAGAAAAAAATAAGTGTAAATTTTCATAAATTTATAATATTATAAATCGTCAAAATATGTCATGATTTTATATAATTATTATAAAAATAAAAACGGATGATCTGAATCATCTGATACTCTCTAACTTACCCCCTCACAGGTTTTGGCCTTTTGGTAAACTACGGGACGTGGGAGAGTGTGCAGAAGACACGTGTTGGTAATTTTTTTTGTAATTAAACGTGCTATTGCATCAGTTCAGCAACTCATTTGAGGACTGTGTACTTGTTGGCCGAAATTTATACTTGTAATATGATTTGTTGAATGATCAAATAAATATTTGTTTTTGTTTCATCTGCCTAAAATATAATCTAACATCTAATGTTGTATATTGTGTAAGATTATTTTTATGTTGCACTTTTTAATTGTATATGTTGATGAAAATTTTACTAGAATCTATATTTTTAAAGTAAGTTCAATAGTCATTTTAGATAAATTTTTAATTTAAACATAAGTTGTGATGAACAAGTTACAATTTTGTTTCTTTGATCCTATATTTATTTTCTAAACAAAAGATAAATATATTGAATATATTTCGTACAATCAAGATTAGTTTATGTTATAAGAAGCATAAGTATCATATATTTTTACATAAAATAATTTCAATATTTCATTTAAAAAAGATAGCAAACATTATTAGAATATTTCATACTCAGGATGGGCCAAGTACGAACTCCGGGCCTGGTATTCTTTTTACATGGAGGGCCGACAGAAAGAAATGATCAAGCATCTCCCGTTCTAATTTTTTCTTCCTTTTCTTTTTGCCATCTTATGTCAGGAGGATTATGCTTCCTTCATATTTTCCCAAATAATGACACATTTGTGTTACAATTTGGTGAAATTTGGGATATGCATTTCCAATTGTATCGTGTGGGCGAATAAGAACTTCGTATTTGTGCTATTACTGACGGTACTCTTTCTCTGGTGCCATTTTTTTCATTGGATTTTTCTACATCAGGATTTTGAAGAGATCAGCAACTGTGAAATTGCGAATTCTTCATTTGCCATTTATGTAACCGTAAATATTATCAATAAAAATTTATTTCTAAAAATTTGCAGAGTTTGTAGGTACACCTTCAGGCATGGGCGTTTCAAGAACTCAGACACAGAGTGCAGGTGAACAAGTCAACAAGCAATTGGTCGATGAGGTGGGTTTGCAGGTTGTTCACACAAATCCTAAAGAGGGTTCTTGCATAACTGACAAGGGTATTAGAAAGGAATCAACAACAGAGGCAGAGGCAGTGGCAGCGGCTATTTTATTTGTTTTTTGAAGAATACAAGCGTGAAAAATGCTACTCAAATGGATGAATCAATGATAATTGACTCAATGTTCGAGGGTCCTTAATGTTATTAGGAGTCCAGCAACACCCAATAAATCCCCAAGATGATAGAAGTGACTAATGAGCTTTCATAGTTTTTACCATAAAGTTTTTCCAGTGACACATTAGGAAATAAATTTATCTTAAAATGAAGAAAGCCAAAAAAAATAGAAATTTAATGTCTACTTTTTTTTATTCGAGACAGCCTAGTTCTTTAATTTTTTTATGCAAAGTATACACCGTCATTGGGCATGGTTCATGGAACGACGTTCCGTACAAACCGGCACGCTATGTTTTGCGCAGTTGTTTGGAATGTTTGGCACCACGGGAACAAGATTATCTTCGAGGAGCTTCAGTCACATTCATCTTTGGTAGTCAACAGAGTGATCTACCATGCGAGGGAGCGAGGCACCAAATTTGGTCCTGGACGTGTATTTTCATCCAGGACTGTCCTGGAATATGCACTGGTTCGCTTATATGATACAATGGTTCGCCCAGTTATGATGCAATGGGTCGCCCAGTTATGATGCAATGGATCGCCCGAAGCGGTCTCGATTTTTTTGAACACGCACTGGTTCGCTTTGTTATGATATAATGGTTCGCTCAGTTATGATACAATGGTTCGCCCAGTTATGATGGAATGGTTCGCCCGAAGTTCGCCGAATGGATCGTCCCGGAACACGCACTGGTTCTCCCAGTTATGATACAATGGTTCACTTAGTTATGATGAAATGGTTCGCCCGAAATGGGATCTAGGACGGTCCTGAAAACGGAGTTCTATGACCGAATCCGGTCCTAGGGAGTGACTAATTTAATCTGATTCAATCAGGGATTTGTACAACCAAGATCTCGTCTTGTACTTGCAATCGCTTAAGCCACACTAGACTTCTACTGGTTTGTTTCTTCGGAGTTCCCTGTGAGAATGGTTTAGATTGGTCTTACAATTGCGCCTCTGTTCAATAGCAAGAGTAATCTTAGCCTAGGTGGGTTGTTGTTATCTTGGTGCTATGTACATATCTTTTACCTTATTAATAAAATCGTCAATTTATAAATAAAAAAAAGTATACACCATCATCAATCGAATTCCGGATAGCCTAATTCTATAACAATTTTTATGCAAAGTTTACACCGTCATAAATCGAACCCCGGATAGCCTAATTCTATAACATTTTTTTACAAAATTTACATTTAGATTGTCGCGAATTGAACTCTGATAGGAATTAGTTCAAGTGAATACAAGTATATAGGAAACCGCTTCTAAATAAGACATAACATTGTTCGGATATTAATTCGAAACAAACTTCTACCAAATAGGAAACAGAACCCCCACAGGAATTTTGGGTTTCCGATTCGGAAACCTATAAAAACCTGAGAAAGAAATAGAATTCCTGACCCATATTCAAAACAGGAAAGGAAACCGACCCGCACCAAAATTCCTCCTGGACTCTCCTCTTCCTTTATAATAAGGTATTGCGGTTTCCTTCCCACAGTAAAATTATAGAACCGAAGCGGAACGGTTGAGAAGAACAACGGTTGCACTCTGAAACACTATTATTTACATGCACCAATGTGGAAACTTTCTGGTCTCTGATTGGAATTCTCTTCCTTGTTTCTTCTTGGTACTTGGCTTTTCGACCCGCTATTCGATTTTCCCGTGTGTTTCGTTGCAATGTACGTGATCTGTGTTGTTTTTCATGAATTGTGTTCTTCGTTTTTCGGTCATCCGGGGAAACTCAGTACTGTTTGTGGGTTCCCTGTAGAATTGATGATATAATGTGAAGGACCAAGATGAATTTTTTTTGTTTAAAGTTCATGTCTTTGTGTGTAATAATAATTGGTTTGTGTTTTAAGGTATCCTCTTTGTGCCTGATCATGCCTTCTTATTGTCCGTTCTTATGTTTCTTATAATGCATTCGTTCTGTTTCTGTCTGAATACGTGGCTCTGACGATCTGTTCGAAGTTTTTGGTTGTGTTCTTTGATTCTGCTTGTTCTTCCTTGTTTCTTCCAGGTACTCGTCTTTAGAACAGTTGTTTGTAATGTATGTTGTTCTCTGTCACTGTTAGAAGTACACGATTTTACTCGGATGATGTATGATCAAAAATTTTCGGGTTTGAAGTTCTTGGACATCTAGAGTTGACAGTAAAACGATTTCTTTCTCTGCGAGATAAGATCGATTTTTCATTGGGGAAATCGGTTTATGCCAATCTTATCATTCCACAAGATGCATTGTCCTTGCCTCTGCACAGTTCTATGCAAATGAATCAACTTGTGTAATTGTGCAGTATTGATTGTGAGAACTTCAGTCTCTAATGCTGTTAGTTTGTTGCACATATTTAGACTAATATGTAATCCTTTATAATAGAATGGTCTCCTCTTTTAGTATGGAACTTCGAATGGCGTTATCCCGGAATGGAAACCCGTTAATCTTTCATAATTACAAGAATAATTGCATTTTAATGAGGCCGCTATGAAGTTAATTACCTTCTAATTATAGCCTTATTTTGCCGCAGCTGTCACGTTAAATTCGGAAAGTTTAACGACTTGCTGCACTCCGCTAGCCTGAAGGAAAAGGCGTAAACTCTTACGCCATTTAAGCAAACCTCCAGGTACTATTCTTCACACCATATGATGTTTCTAAGGATTGATTCTCCAATTGTAGCTTACTAGCTCTCTGCAGTGTGTGGAACAGCTGCTTTCTAACAGCATGAGACGTGCAAGGAGAAAAGTCGATCAGAACGCTCTAGTACCGAGCAGAGCCAAATCGAGGGCGAAGAAGAATGCGGTCTCTCGATCATATGGTTGTTTATCTAAAACAACAGCTGCTGCAGATTTCAGAGAGAAAGAGTGTATCGTCAGTGATCTTCGATGGACAGATCAAATTCCGAAGTGCCCTGTATACAATCCGACAGTAGAGGAGTTTAAAGATCCACTAACTTATATACAAAAAATTGCTTCAGAAGCTTCTAAGTATGGTACATTCTCAACCTTCTTTGGACTCTAATTCCATCCATATGTCTGTCAGATCTTGATTATAGAATTAGTACTAATCGCTTGGATGTCGGACTTGGTAATAGTTGTTGAATATCAATAATAATTTTTGCTGCTTTCTTAGGAATCTGCAAGATTGTATCCCCTTTGAAAGCTTCTGTCCCAGCCGGTGAGGTCCTAGGCGATTACGAATTCTCGACGTGTGTTCAACCTCTTCGGCTTGCGAAATGGGATAAAAATGATAAGATCTTGTTTGTCAAGACAGAACGGTAAGTCCTGCACAATTTGCAAACAAGTTGTTGTCTGAAAATTGTTCTGAATTGCTGTTTCCTTATCTGCAGAAGGCATACATACCAGACATTTAAGAATATGGCCGACGAAGATCTGTTTCGTCGATTTCCTGGTTGCAGTAAGCTCTCTCCTGAATTACTGGAAAAGAAATTTTGGAAAGAAATGTTCAGCACCGATGAATCGACAGTAGAATACGCGACCAATGTCGATGGTAGCGCCTTTTCAAATGATCCTGGAGATGAACTAGGATCTAGCAGATGGAACTTGAAGGTATTTCTCCATCCATCGCGGATAGTCTCCGGTTTTACAGTTGTATTCCCCTCTGCTAAACATTTTCACTGAAACTAAGATGTTTGTTTCTTTGAATTCAGATTCTACCAAAGCTGTCGGACTCCGTTCTTCGCTTAGTCGAACACGAAATAGCAGTAAGTTCATTAGATGCATACCTGTTCTTTCTTTCTAGATACTGATGGTCCATGTTCATTGACAATCAATTTCATCTGTATAGGGAATAACATCTCCCATGCTATACATTGGAATGCTATTTAGTATGTTTGCCTGGCATGTGGAGGATCACTACTTGTACAGGTAAATCAACATTTCAATTGGTTTCTTTGCTGCTACTTTTGTGGAGGAACTCGTTTAATTTTACATTTTGCTGATTGAAGCATTAATTATCATCACTGCGGTGCTCCGAAAATGTGGTACGGAGTCCCCGGTCGTGCATCTCCGCAGTTTGAGAAGGCGGTGTTGGACCATGTTTATACCCCGGAAGTGCTATTCGACGAGGACGAAGCTTTTCAAGAGATTGCAGACAAAACAACACTTTTTCCTCCTAGCATCTTGCTGCAGCATGGTGTCCCGGTCTTTAAAGCTGTGCAGATGCCGGGAGAGTTTGTGGTCACCTTTCCTAAGGCTTACCATGCTGGATTTAGCAATGGTATGCTTTCCTTGCTTCATTCGATGAACCTATGATCCTTTCGACATTTTCGAGCAGCTTAAGATTAGTTTGCATAATATTGTCTGCTCATCTGCAGGTTTCAATTGTGGAGAGGCGGTTAACTTTGCTACAGATGATTGGTTTCCTCTCGGGGCTGAAGCTGGAGATCGTTACGCAAGTCTTCGCATACCGGTGATCCTTCCTTTCGAGGAGCTTTTGTACAAAGAAATACTTGAACTGACAAGACGTGAGGGCATGGAATCTGAAAAATTGGACAGTCATCTTCATGCAAAGAACTCTTTCGTTCGACACATGCAAGATCTAAACAATGCCTTCTCCCGTCTAAGCCGCGGGTTAGGGGCAGACAATCTGATCTCATCGTCAAAGTTGCTGCCCCATTCGCACGGAACGGTTATCTGCAGAACCTGCAAACGTGATTGTTATTTGGCTTTCCTGGAATGCAGTACTTGCTTCAAACTACACTGCCTTTTCCATGGTATGAATTCTACAGCATTCTCTTCTTCTTTTTCCTCCCGGTTCATTCGAGGTGACTAAATTTATCCTCCTTATCTGGTTATTGCAGAGACTAGATCTTTCCATTGTCGGTGCGGGGGAACACTTACCCTCTTCCTTAGAGAGGACATTTGGGGTCGTATATCCGTCAGAAAACCGAAGGATGATCAAGTCCATCGCAGAGGAAGAAAAACGAATAACAGACCATCAACTCATTCTTTGGAGCGAACCAAAAGCTCTACAATGGTGGAACTCGAGAAACACGACTCGGACGCGACAGAGCACAGCAAGAGAGATTTGCAGGAGCAGCAGCAGGATTCCCTCAAAAGCTTTACTTGCAAAAGGGTTAGAACCAGCTGCAGAATCATGAAAATTGGAAGGCTTCCTCAACCTTTAGAGTAACTTTAGGATAGTCAGTCTAGTCAACAAACAAACAACTGAAGCACTTGCTGCTTCAACCATTTATTTTCTTCATTTAATTAGCATAAACACAAAAGTTGCAACACCAAATAGAGGATAGGAAAGGGGAAAAAAACACAAGAGATTAGTGAAGTTCTGGTTTATATTGGTTCTATACAATTAATCCATTAGTCAATTGTTGTTGTGGTTATACTTATACCTTTGCAAGTTAAATCAGCTTGCTCTAGAAAAAAAAGGATTTGGTTAATATTTATTTTAATTATACTCACAGTAGTAACAAATCTTTATATTTATCCAATTGTCATTTATCATGTTCATGTCTGATTTAGATTCGTACCAATTTATCCTTAGTTAATATGCAAATTATCATTTTGAAAAATATCTATTTCGTGTATTATGTTGAATTTAATTAATTATGTGCGTAATTTAAAGATTAAATATTTAAAATGCATATAAAATTGAAAATACACATATATAACGTGTATAATTCACATATTATATCCATGTGAAGTAGACTATATTTTATGATGTGTTTGGATGATCTTATTTATATTTCTAGCATACATTGATATGTTTTTGTACTTTGAGTTGCCTGGTTTTGTAGAATACTCATTTTATATTTCACGACCTTTTACACGAGCCATATATTTTTAATTGTATCACTATTTTTTACGACGTATATTTAGATGAAAAAACAGATTTAAATTACGCCAAATTTTGCTTATGAGGTCCCGGACGAAGCGTTTGCGTTCAGAGTTTGTCTCGATTTGGTACCACTCTACGAGCCGAAATAGTGTTTTACCAACGAGACATGGTAGTATTCTGTGGCTGGAGTGGGAAAATTTTGTGAACACACATGGTCCCATGTACTTGACAAAGCCTTTCTTGAGTAACTGTGTGAAACTCCAAAAGAAATGCAGTCACCACTTGGATGTTAATCAGAATGACCACAGAATAGCCCGACGATGAAGCCGGACGCAGTTTATAAGCATTCGGGGAAGGCTAGTTCGCTCGCTCGCCTTTCCTTCTTCCCGAACATCCCTAAGTAGCTAGTGTTCTACCCCATGAATGCAAATGCTATCTCAATCATATGCTAGAAAGTCTTACAGTGTGGAATGGGGCCAGCTGTAGAATTTTCGCCATCATCGGTGATTACAGCGTTAAGGCGTAGTCGAGAGAGCAACTGTCGCGCCTATCCGAGAAGTGCTGATGCCGTGTAATTGAAAGCCTTTGGATACCATGCCTCTCCCCGGACAAAAAATGGACCGCTTGCAATGTTGCGGAAATTTTACTGTGTCGACTACATCAGCTTAAGCTCTCCTGTTACATCATCAACCAGTTCGACGGGTCCAAGAATAGCCATCACTGTTCTTGAATCTGAAACAAACGTGTTTGATGAATATTAGTTATTATGCATATGACCAATAAAACGGAATCTAAACCAACACATTAAGACATAAAAGGCCAAAAAGTTGATATATTAAGACATTTCGAACCAAATCATTAAGGAACGAGCATCGGCCAGTCAGGTAGTAACCGAAAAGCTATGCAATGCTAAATTTTTATTCTGACAAGTTCAGCAATTATGTAATTCCTATGGCAAAAAAGGATCAAGTCTGTTTAGGACATCCTCTGATTTTATTAGTTCCAGATAATTCACCTCTTCAGAAAGGGTTCCAATGTCAGGGCTTGGTCTCTTCGCTGACATTTCATGATCGTAATTTTGAAAGAGAAGGAAAAAAATTATAAATCGCAGAAAAAATTTCTCAAATGCATAATTATCGAAAGTGGGTCTTATTTTTTTTCCTGGAATAATCAACACAATTGACCTGACCTGGTTTTATGAGCCTACATTTTCACTACAACCACATATGTGATAGCTGATTATTATGTATCGTTAATAGAACTCGTAGCATCCAATCAGTAGAACCCAATGACTAAGACAAGTTTTATAACTTACTTGGGGCAATCTGTGTTCTTCCGGCATCAATCGTTATATGTGTTGGCAATTTGAGACCTTTTGCCTTCTCCTGGAGAATTTGAAAATCATTTATAAAATTGCATCCAGAAGATCTATTGAAACGACGGTGGGCTAAAAAGTTCAAAAGAACATAGAAACTCTTCTATACTTTGATTTGATTTTCAAACAGAAGACATAGGATAACAGGGACTTGTTAACCGAAGAAAACGATGGTTCATTCCAAAATAATATGAGCATAGCAGATCTCCCAAAGGTAAAAAATAACTCAACAGTTCTATCATCTATGGCATACTAACCTGTAAAGCCAGCATCTCATCCTCAGTTTCAATTTTCAGGACAACCTTTGGCTGTGCACACATCTCCCACCTCCACATTCGGGATAGAATAACAAAGAATGATAAGTAAAAACCCACCAAAAAATACTAAATAGTTCAAGTTCGGCATGCAGCAGTACCTTTCCAAAGCTTTTGGTGCCCCCTTTAGAAGCTTTTTGTAAAGGCCCAATGTCGCGTGACTAATTAAGGAAGCACAAATTGAATTTGAATCAGTCAACTCAGCGGCCAAAACAAAATTTGGATGAATGAAACAAGGGCCAAAATTTAAAAGAAAATCTCGGAACATCATGGACAAACAAGAATGATAAGAAATACTTGCTAGTACAGATGAACACACCATCTCATCACAGAAGAAAACTGGCATAGAGAAGGAAAGAATATGCCAATTGCCAAACAAATTTAAGCTCAATCCCAAAAAAATTAATATGATATCAGAAGCACGCATATGTGCACAAAGTGACCAAAGCACACAGACGCACACGCACTAAGGAAGGAAAAGTTGTGATAGGTCATCCTGTGCCAACACAGTGATTTCCAGTAGAATACTTCTGTGGTTATTCTAAGACCTAACTCTTCGTCATGTGTCAACACTTTGAAGTTGTTCTCTATCTTACAATATGCATCTCATCCCTAGAATCCCGACTAAATTGCAGCTAGAGTTCCTTGCAAATGGAGAGGGATCGACTCCAAGTTCCAGATCAAGCGGTTATGTAGTTCAATAAGACTTCCACAACAATCAATAAACATATGTTCAACTTGAACTAGTCTGGACAAGTCCTACGAAGCACGAAACCAGTTGCTTTTGTTAGCGTCGGATTCCACAGGTTGCAGGCATCCAAGTTCAAACAAACTGAGCACACCCATGAATCACCATTTTGGTTATTAATAGACTTTAGATACTAACCTACTCAGCATATAGAGCCTGGCTCTAGCAACATAGCACTAGCCAATGGAAAACAAAACCTTTGAAATTATATGGTTCCTTTCAAATACATATTCTCAGCTTCAGTTCGACGGTAAAAACTAAACAACTTGTTAGACGAGACACATGAAGACGGCCATCCAATGATCCGAAACGCATGTGGTTTCAGGAAACAAGTGAACACATACACCTAAGAAACCCAGTTACCTTCTGCATAAATCGAACAAAGCAAACAAGGTAAATCTATCAACAAAACCCTCATAAACCCATAAGCATTGACCCGAAATCGGACCTCAAAGAGAACACGGGTATACCTGCATTGGGCGGCAATCTTCCCTTTACCCATCTTAAGATCATTCCTCACCACCAAAACCTAACCCACAAAGCAGAAACCCATAAAAGTTCCAAACTTTATCCAAAAAGGAACAAGCTTTCACAATCCCACAACGCAAAAAACAGAGGAAAGCTACCATTTTGAAGTCGTCAAGAATGTCAGCGAGTTTTTCAATCTCAAGGGGCGATTTTCCCTTCTTGCCCTTCTTCCTGGTGCCCTCGGGCCCGTCGCCGGTCGGTGGGTTGCTTCTGGGTCTGAGGTGGAAAAGAGAAGGGCGGCGGGTGCCCACCAGGTAGCCAAAGGCCAGGCAGCTTGCCCCCAATAGGATGGAGCTAAGCCACCTCAAGTCCATTGATTCCGACAAGATTCTGGGTTGTGGGTTTTGTCTAAAAAAGAGAATTGAACCACTTAGGAGGTTTTAGCTTCCTTCCTAAAACATCCTCCTAAGTGGCCCAATACCATCGTTAAAGTCCTAGTCTTTAACCTTAAACGAACTCGTTTAAGGTTAAAGACTAGGACTTTAACGATGGTATTGGGCCACTTAGGAGGATGTTTTAGGAAGGAAGCTAGAACGACGGCGAGATTGATTTGGTTCTAATTAGTATTGGTTTCTGAATAAAAAAAACAGAAAGTACACTTTAGCTTCCTGTAGTTTCACACTTTTCGCGTTGAGTACCATGTAGTTTAAAATTGGTAATTTATTCCTTGAAGTTTACCAACAATTTTTCGGGCAGGTCCCCGTCCAAACGTTCTGGAAACGACGTCGTTTCCGAGCCGACGTGGAAGACACGTGAAAACAGAGTGGCTTAAGTTAAAGCTGACGTGCACCATGATAAATTACCTATTTAGTCCCTAATTTATTTATATTTTTTGAAAATTCCATGTTTTAAATACATATAGAACTCAATTTGTTAATAATTTGGAACTGCATCTTCAACTTCTTCCTCTGAAAACCCAAAATAGCAAGAAGAAGAATAAGGACCAGAAGCTTTTAGAAAAATAACAACACACATTACAACCCAATAAAAGTACAAGAAGAACAAGGACCATAAGGTTTTAGCTGGGGTTTTACATTTCCCTAATTCCTCCTCTTCCAACGAGAAACCTCGAACAATTTTTTTAAATTCTGATACCAAAAAATCAAATGTGGAATGGCTCAATTTGACCTCCCTAAGGCACCTCCGTCACTCGCCAGCCACCACATGAGCCTTCCTCAACCCTGCCACTGCTGCGCACTAGTAGCTCCACCACTGTTGCCTGCCACCTGCGCACTAGCTCCGTGGCGGTGGTCCAAATGACGACAACAGCGGGGACCGCCTTATTGATCACCCGACGCCAGTCCTCCGTGGTGGCCACACTTTCCCTGAGCGGTAGTGTATCAATCTCGGCAAAGATTGGGCTTTAGGGATTTTTTCTTTGAAAGATAAATTGGTATACCATGCCAGGGTTTGAACCATGTACTTCATAGATATTTATAACGCCTTGTGTCGTTGGGCTTTAGGGGATGAACTTGCTTGGTGGTGTAAGATTGGGGATTTCAGTGTTCATGGTGAAGATTGGATTTATGTTGTTGGAATTAGGGCTTTTAGTATAGGTGGGTTTGTTTATGCTATTGGAAGAAGAAGATGTGTCTCGTTAAGGCAAGTCAGATCTACCATCAACAAAAACTAGTATCTTCTTCTTTGCAATTCTGATTTCGGGGAGCGGTTGAAGAAGACTAAGCTGATTTCTGAGGATTTTGGGTTTTAGGAGGAGGTTAAAGATGATGTCCCAAAGTGCACGTCATGAGTTTTTCGAAATTGGGTTTTATATTTATCTAAAGCATGGGTTTTTCAAAAAAATATAAACAAAGTGAGGACCGAATGGGTAATTTACCATGGTACACTTCAGCTTTAACTTAAGCCACTATGTTGCCATGTGTCTTCCACATCGGCTCGAAAACAACGTCATTTCGAGCGCGTTTGAACGGGCAGCTGCCCTAGACCTGCCCAAAAAATTGTTAGTAAATCTCAAAGATTAAATTACCAATATTAAACTATAAGGTACTCAACAAAAAGCGTGAAATTACAAGTAAACTTCTCCCTAAAATATTTGGGTTTGGTTCTGGATGCTGAACATTTGATGAAAGAATGTAAGAGCAAATCTGGAAAATTTGGAGATAATTCTCAGTACTTCCAACAATTTGGAGGACTCATTACCTAAAAAAGAATTAGGAGGACCAGAAAATGTACACTTTAATATCATGTATTATCGCAGAAAATCACATAAGTATTTTATAGAGTTCTTCTTTTTGTACTTGTAAAAATGACATGGCAAGTGGCCAAATTATCAAAACAATCAATTTGTTAATAATTGTTCAAAAGTTCCCCTTTTTGTTTTTTTACTCTTGCCATTATTTTCTTAATACAAATTTGTCAAATTAGTATATCGAGGCTGTCATTTTATCGTAAGCGAGTCTGCTATTTAATTAATTATTTATTAAATATTATCAGGAATATCATTTAAACATAACCGGGCATACCATTAGTCATAGCCGGGCATTGCATTTTAACAGAATCGGACATGTCATTTAATGAATTAATTAATTTGTTACAAAATTTATTAAGTATTAATTGGGTATGTCATTTAAACATAATTGGGCATGCAATTATACCGGGCATGCCGTTTTAACATAGCCGGGCATGCCATTTAGACATAATCGGGCATGTCATTTAATTAATTAATTAATTTATTTATTTATTATAAGTTATTAAAGATTAACCAGGCATGTCATTTGACATAACCTGATATGCCCTTGAACATAACTGGGCATTGCATTTTAACAGAATCGGACATGTCATTTAATGAATTAATTAATTTGTTACAAAATTTATTAAGTATTAACCGGGTATGCCATTTAAACATAACCGGGCATGCAATTATGCCAGGTATGTCATCAGTCATAGCCGGGCATGCCGTTTTAACATAGTCGGGCATGCTATTTAGACTTAATCAGGCATGTCATTTAATTTATTTATTTATTTATTATAAGTTATTAAAGATTAACCAGGCATGTCATTTGACATAACCTGACATGCCCTTGAACATAACTGGGCATGCCATTTTAACATAATCAGAGATATAATTAATCATAAATGGGCATATCTTTGGAAATAACTGGACATGTCATTAGACGTAATCGAGCATGTCATTTTAACATAACCAGACATATCGTTATTTCAATTAACAATTTTATTTACGAACTAATAGGACAAACAGATCAAACCAATTCAGCCATAAACAAACCTTCAACGAAAAACAAAAATTAGCAAAATAAATACAAGAAATTAAAAATAAATTAAATCAAACAAATTGACAATCTGAGAAGGAGAGGATGTGGGAGGACCGCCTGGGGTTGGGTCGCCGGAGTCACCTCCAACGGCCGGGGCCGTCCAATGGCCTTCCATTGAGCTCGACCTTCATCGTCACATCCAACGACCTACACGGGGGAAAAAGCAGTGGATGGCGTCGGAGCTCAGTTCACCGGCGGAGACTTGCTGGTCACAACAATGGTCGTCAGGGACGTCAGCCAGGAGTGGTGAGAGAAAGTAAGGGAGAGAGGAGAGAGGAAAGAGAGAGGGACGTAAAAGACCATAAAATTAATACCCTCGGATAACTACTAGTATTAGATCTCGGATGTGCGCCTAATCATCAAGATCAATGCTCAAGATTGATTCCTTGATGGTACACCTATTAGTGTCCGTTCTGAATCCTGACCCTCATGCGCCATTCCGCCCAGCCCCTCTCCTTCGCTCAATTCCCTTCATCGGGCCCCAAATCCCCTCTCTACCTCTCGAATACGTGTAATTTTCCCAAAATTATATAATTTATTTATTAAACCACAATAAATTTATATTTTTCAAGATTTACTTTACATATAATATAATACTTGAATAGAGTTTCGATACATTTTATTTCTCTAACACTAATTTTTTCGATTAACTACGTACACAATACTAACTACTATTTTTTAAAGGTAAATTTTTATACCATGATACATGCTTGAGTTTGAATGTTAGATTTTCTAGATATTTAAAATACCTTGTGTCATTGGGATACAAGTCATTTGACACCAACTACTAATTATGTTCAAACATAATAATCAAACAACCCTATAGAATTTTGTTTTAAACCGTTTAGTATCCGAATACCACTGCACGTCGACTAATTCAAAATAATAATTTTTTAGTTAAGCTATAACAATATCCCACCGGTTGATCTTGGTAACAAGTAACAACTCTCTAGATCAATGATGGACTTTGACGTATAGAAGTTATATACCAAGAAGTACTTGGATCAACAAGTGAGGACGTTGTTACAGCTAAACAAAGAGGTGTTAAGTTCGAGTTATTGAGAATACAACAGCAGTGTTGAATACTTGTTGGACAAGTTTTGCCAACTTTCAAAGTATCACTCAACTCGAACCTAAATTATTCGGTCCAAAGTAAAATAGTAAATAGTGTAAACCAAAAACATATACAAGTTATATGTGCCTAAGATTTCGTTGTCTTTTGTCCCTAAAAAAATTCCTCGTCTTTTAGAAAGAGACCTTGCGCCATAGGTATTGGATTGAGTGGGGACTACATAAAAGTAATCCCCACGGAGGGGATTCCGTTTGAGCCGTAAGATATGGTTTAAAAAAATATCTTACAGATCTAAAGGCCAAAATTTAATGACTTATCTATAAGGGCAAATTCGGTATTTGATACAAGAGTCAAACCCTAAAAAGTATTTTATTTCTCTCTCCTCTTCTTTTCTCTGCCGTCTCCTACCTACTATTCTCTCATTCTCATCTTAAAATCCAGAACAATGGATTTCTTATAACTCCCCAAACTTTGCACACAAAAAAAAGAACAACCGCAAACAACATCATCCAAACCTTCTGTTTAAAACCTCCACCAAATTTTGTTCTTTATATCTCATTCAGTTTTACAGAAGACAGAACACAACACTTACTTCTCCACATCGAGATCCCATTGACCACCGCCAGTAACGAGGTGGCGACCGGCTACCAGCGATGAACCCGGTTCTGCATCGGGATCCCATTGACCACCGCGTCGCCATCCACTTCACCCGTGGGGATCTCGCCACTCTTTAGAAAAGTTGGGCTTCGTCCCCTCATCGCGTCGTTTTCGTTTCTGTTTCTCTTTTTTGCTTTGAAAAGTTTAGTCAAGAATCGTACTGGTCGGCACTGACCTTTCATCTTTTTTCTTATTCCCTTGATTTTCTTTTTCGACCTACTGTAGTTTTCTTTATTTTCATGGTAGTTGGGTTAGTTTTCGTCAGTTCACAATTCTATGCCTGGATTCTCCATCATTTTCCCTTGGAAAAGAAGCAGCGGTTGATGGCAACTTATAATATTTTATTGTAGAAATTATTGTTGTTCTTTTTTACTAATAAGTGAAACATCTGTTAGTTCATGCATTGGACAGTAGAAAAGGACTGGGAAAATTTTCTACATCTCTTCACTTGCAGATGGTGACCAAGGTTACGAGGAAAAAGATTGGCAACTGACCTGGGTTAATCAAAGAGATCATTCCGAGCAATCTCCTCGGTCACTGTTGCATTGCCTATCAAATTGAGTGGTAATTGACAGCATATGGGAGAGTTCATTGATTCCACGGATTGGGAGAACAACCTATTTTTTATCATGCAGGTTTCTCTGCAGTATATGTATATAAAAGAGATTAAAAGATATTGGTATTCAATTGTCATTGCAGTGGTTTATAAGTGAAGTGATTTTGGTTTCAAATTATTTTTAGATTAATTTCAAATTTTTATACCGAGTGGGATTGTATTTGAAGTGATATTGATATCTAGTTGTTCTTGTAATTGTTTATAAATGAAGCAATATCGGTTTCAAATTATTTTTAGATTGGTTTCAAATCTTCAGAGAAGAAGGAATCAAATATCAGAGTAGAAGGACAACAATATCAGAGTAGAAAAAAGTTAATATTTTCTGGAAACCAATATCCAAGTACAATGAAACCAATATGAGAGTAGAAGGAAACTAATATGAGAGTAGAATGATACATCAAAGAAGAAGGAAACCAATATCATAGAAGAAGCAAACAAATATCAGAGTAGAAAGAAACCAATATGAGAGTAGAAGGAAACCAAGATGAGAGTAGAAGGAAACCAATAGATAGATGGAGCAAACCAATATCAGAGTAGAAGGATACCAATATCAGAGTAGACGGATATCAATATCAGAGTAGAAGAAAACTAATATCAGAGTAGAAACAAACCAATATCATAGAAGGAGGAAACCAATATCCGAGTACAAGGATACCAATATCAGAGTAGAAGAAAACCAATATCATAGAAGGAGAAAACCAATATCCGAGTACAAGGATACCAATATCAGAGTAGAAGGATACTAATATCAGAGTAGAAGGAAACCAATATGAGAGTAGAAGAAAACCAATATCAGAGAAGAAGGATACCAATATCATAGAAGAAGCAAACAAATATGAGAGTAGAAGGAAACCAATATGAGAGTAGAAGAAAACCAATATCATAAAAGAATCAAACAAATATCAGAGTAGAAGGAAACCAATATGAGAGTAGAAGCAAACCAATATCATAGAAGAAGCAAACCAATATCATAAAAGAAGCAAACAAATATCAGAGTAGAAGGATACCAATATCAGAGTAGAAGAAAACCAATATCATAGAAGGAGGAAACCAATATCCGAGTACAAGGATACCAATATCAGAGTAGAAGAAAATCAATATGAGAGTAGAAGGACACCAATATCATAGTAGAAGGAAACCAATATTAGAGAAGAAGTAAACCAATGTCAGAGTAGAAGGACACCAATATCGTAGAAGAAGGAAACCAATATCCGAGTGTAAGAATACTAATATTCCCATAATTAAATTTTCATAAATTGTATTGTTGGTTAATGGTATAAAGCGAACAACTGTAATTTCCCCATTCACATCACTCTCGAAAGATTACCCCGATCAAGTGAACAACTATATTATTTGTATATCGTACCAATATCATTTGTATATCATACCGGTATCATTCGTACATTGTACCAGTATCATTTATATATGGTACCAATATTATTCGTATATCGTACCAGTATCGTTCGGACATCGTATCGGTATCATTCGTACATTATACCAATATCATATGTACATCGTACCAATATTATTTGTATGTTATACTAATATTATCTATATATCGTACCAATATTATAAATAATCTTCGATTAATCGGTTGTTATTTGTTTCCCCATCGAAATATTCATCTTTATTTTCTTGACTGCTTATGTTTACTGTCGTCATAAAAGAAAGAGAGACGAAAAGTTTTGTGTTAATGGTTGGTTGATGCGATAATTAATCTTTATTTGGGGTAGTTATTTGCTACAATGGGGAGACGAAAGGGTAGGCCAGCTTTATTTTTTTTAATCTTTTCTTAAAGTTATTAACCCTAATTTTTAGATTAATTAGGTTAACAATATTTTTTTACTATTATCCCTGTTTATTTTATTACTTCTTTTGATCTATTTGAGTGGGGATAGCCCTTGTCCCCGCTCAATCTTTCCCCTGCGCCGTATCGATGCCCACCTTTTTTTCTTTTGACTTCACGATTAGGGCGTGAGCCAATCATAACCGTTAATTAATCTCTAAACAATAAATAGCGTTTAGTGACGTGGAAGAAATGGTCCAATTTAGAGTTCACACTTTAGATGACGTACCATTATTTGTCTGGTACTGGTTACCACCCCAATCGCGTGTTGGTTATTAAGGGAATTTTTTTTCGCCATGGCTTTTCCACGCGAGTGGACAAATGGACAGCATTTTTAGTCGAGGTACTATTTTGGGAGGGTGCTTTCTTCAAATTTTGTTAATATTAAATAATCTTTTAATCTATTTTGAAAATATATATAATTTTTTATCTATTTAGAAAAAATATGTATGTTTTTTGCCCATTTGAAAAAAAATCCCAGTTATTAAGGCAGTGGGTAATTAGATTAAGTAGGTTAAAGTTGGCGGTTTCACATTTTGTAATGATTTTTAAATTCTTTTGATGATGTGATACAAGAATATTTCGCCAACAAACAAATGACAGCCCCTAACACGTTAATTGAGCTATTTCACATATTTTGGTTTGCAATAATTTTATTTTATGTTATTTCACTAATTCAAGAGAAAAAGTGACAAAGTCATTAGCCATCGTATCCAAATCTGGATCGACGGGGTCAAAAATTTGCCTCACGGAATTAGATTATTGATATGGAATGAGACAAAAATAAAATCAATGATGTGACGTGATACACTAAATTAAATAATCAAAGTTAGTGAATGTCACGTGATCATCAGTTAGATAAAATATCTATCATTACAGCGCATAATTTAAAATCATAAGATTATGGTGTGTGAAAAAAAATCACAAATCAAGCTTAATAACCAATTAAATAATTAACCCCTCTTTTGTTTTTGTTATTATTTGCTTCTTATTCGGTTGTTGACAACAATCAATGGGCGAGGCTCCAGAATGATACCGCGTGGTGCGGGTACACGCTAACCCACGAATAAATTAATAAAAATTAAATCTCAAAAATTAAATCCAAACCCGCCTTAGCATTAAATAAAATAGAGAAAACTTCATATTAGTACAATGTAGTTTTGGTCTTTTACACTTACAATTCTATAGTTTAAAATGCATCAAAATATTCCATAGGGTTTCAAAGGGACTTCACGGGCCCCCTACCCGAAATTAAAACGTTAGTGTTTTGTGCCATACGTAGCAAGCCATCTTGGAAATTTTTACCCCGTTGTTGCTGATATGTTGTAGAGAAAATTTCTAAACAATTCCACACCTTGTTTTGAAAAAATTGTAAACTAGTGTGTTATTTTGGAAGTGTTTACTATCACACATGAGCAACAGCGAGGTAAAAATTATCTGAGCTGGCTTGACATGTAGGGCACAAAACGTCAAAGTTTTGAAAGCTCGTGGATCGTTTTGATACGTTTTAAATTATAAGGTTTAAGTGTAAAATGACCAAACTGTATGATACTGAAGTGAAGTTTTCTCAATAAAATAAATACTTCAAAAAAGAGATATAATTATAAATCACTTGAAGAAGAAGTCCTTCCGAGCGAACTCATCAGACGAGACGAGGACCAACAAACAAGGAGACTTTTACTTAAAGGAAGCATCATCGACGACCGCCCCAACGCCAACCCCCCAAAAAATACAAACAAAAAAAGTTCACCCATTTCGTTTCAAAGGTTAGCTATTTTACTTGCTTTAATCTCGAATTTCTTTTTTTATTTAAAGAATTCTGATTTTATTTTTAATTCCCCCCCTTTTGGGTTGGTTTGATGGTTGTAATCACCTGTAGGTGTTTAATTTTAGGTGATCTTTTGTGGGTACATTTAAGGATTTGGTTGTAGCTTAGTGAAAATTAGTCAAAGATTTGAACTTGGTGATTTTTTTGAATTCTCTTGGTGCTTGAGGTTTCTGGGTGTTTCTCTTTTCTTTTCTTTTTTTGGATTTTGAGGGTTTCTAGAACTTTTTAAATTAGGGTTTTTGTTTCTGCGATTTTGATTATTGGTGATTTAGAAGATTGGAAGGGGTTGAACAGTTGTTTTCGGTTGAAACGTTTGTTCCTCTGTTGTTTGCTTTGCCTGTGTAACGGGGAGGGTGAGAGAATTCGAGACCGGCCGCTTCGGTTTTCGTATTGATTAGTGAGAGATATGATGATGGAGATTTGGGATTGAAGCTGGCGAAGATTGGAACTTTGTTGAGGATCTTTGATCCTTGTTGCGATTTTTGATTTTCGGTTCTCCTTTTCAGTTGGTAGTTTGATCTTTGCTCCGGTAACTAAAAGGTATTGTCTTTGTAGCTTTAATTACGGCACCATGAGTGACAATCTGATGGAGAAGGTTACTGCCTTGGGCGAGCGGCTCAAGATTGGAGGTGTCGAGGTGGGAAGAAAGATCAGCGAAGGAGTGAGCTCGATGAGCTTCAAGGCGAAGGAGCTTTTCCAAGGTCCAAATCAGGCTGATAAGCTTGTTGAGACTGCCACATCAGAAACTCTTGAAGACTGCGATTGGGCCTTGAATCTGGAGATTTGCGACATGATGAATCATGAAAGGGTTAACAGTGTCGAGCTAATTCGTGCGATAAAGAGGCGGCTCATGACAAAGAATTCCAGGATTCAGTACCTGTCCTTGGTGTTGCTTGAGACGTGTGTTAAGAATTGCGAGACAGCTTTCTCGGAGGTAGCAGCTGAGAGAGTCCTAGATGAAATGGTGAAATTGATTGACGATCCTCAGACTATTCTTGATATTAGGAACAAAGCTCTGGTTATGATTGAAGCATGGGGGGAGTCTACAAGTGAGCTGCGCTATTTACCTGTTTATGAGGAAACTTACAAGGTATTGGATCACTACGTTCTTATTCTTGTATATTTTCTTTGCAAAAAAAAAAGGATAGGGTATAGGTATAGATTTTCCTTACTTCCCTTTCCTTGGTGTACTGTAAAATTCATCTCTTCGATGATGGACGGAAATGACTGATGTAGGTGGTGAAAAGGGCTTGATAAAGAAGGTATGCTAAGGAACACAGTTAATTCAACTTTAGGGTGCGAATTGTTTAGTGTGTTTATCTTGTTGATGAATAATGGCTTCAGCCTCATGGCCTCTTGTAGTGCAGCACCGTTGTTGATGAGTAAACAATTTATTCTTGACTAACACATGGGTATCGCCTTCTCTTTGTTTTGCTTGTTGTTGTTGTTCGCTATGTGCTGAAGAGCTTAAAAGCAAGGGGTATTCGTTTCCCTGGTCGTGACAATGAGAGCTTGGCACCTATATTCACCCCTCCCAGAACGGTTTCTGCAGAAGAAGTTGACGCTACCCTTGCTCAACATATGCAGCATGACATTCCCGTTCCAAGCTTCACCACTGAACAAACAAAGGAGGCATTCGATGTGGCAAGAAATAGCATTGAACTTCTCTCAACTGTGCTGTCTTCTTCTCCCCAACAAGATGCTCTGCAGGTACTCTTTTCACGGCACTTCTTTTGCCATGGTTGATTGTGCATTGATTTCTCTTTTGATGTCTACCTCGTACTAGCCACAGTCTGCATCAGCTGAAAAAAGACCGCCAAGCCACGGAACTTCTTTTTAAATGGTAGATTGTGCTGGGTCCAGTGACTTGCATGTAGTTTGTTTACTTCTTTCTGATTTCAAGTGGATTAGGTGGAAAGTACTGGTGCTCAAGTAACTTAGTTTCTCCTAACTGTAAAGGCTTCTAGCCTTTCCCAGAAAATCGCATTACGAAGGGAGTGCTTTGAATCACAAGCACATAATATAATTTTAGCTAAAATCACGAATCACAGCTAAAATAGCTCACAATCTGTTGTATTTCTGAATAGTTACCTCGTTCCATTCACCACAAGGCATCCGTCTTCGTGTCGCTCTGCCTAATTATCAGTTCCTTTGTTTAAACTCGCACAACGTATTACTGATTTCTTGTATTGGCTGCTACATAGTGGCATCAATCTCTTTGTGATGCCACTGATGTAGAAGAGGTGCTACTTGGTTGACCCAATCTTGTACCTTTTACTGCAGGATGACTTGACAAATACGCTCGTCCAGCAATGCCGTCAGGCGCAAGTTACTGTGCAGAGAATCGTCGAGTCAGCTGGGGACAACGAGGCCTTGCTTTTTGAAGCACTGAACGTCAATGACGAGATCCAGAAAGTTCTATCCAAGTACGAAGATCTAAAGAAGCCCTCCATTATTTCTTCCGAGCCGGAGCCTGCCATGATCCCCGTCGCTGTTGAGCCTGATGACTCGCCTGTATACAGCAAGGAAGATGCCTTGGTAAGGAAGCCTGCTGGCTCCCGACCAGGAACAATGCACGAAGGGAATAACGACGACATGATGGACGACCTCGACGAGATGATCTTCGGGAAGAAAAGCGGGAGCACGTCCGAGGGCGCGCACGACGGCAAGAAGCCGCCATCTTCGAAGGATGATCTCATCTCCTTCTAAAACTTCTCTCGCCATACCGACAGTGGAAATGTCCTTGAATTTTCATGATTGGATTCGTATCTGGAGCTGTCGTTTCACGTACTGGTAAGGATTACTAGTTCATGATTGGATTGGGATTCATTGTTTGCCTTTGTGGTATATATATGGAATGATGCTTCTCGGACGTGGATTTGGTTGATTTTTGTATCCAATTTGTCTACGCACTAATCAATACGAGTTGATTTTTTTTATTCTCTAGTATTCAGAAACGAGCAATATCGATAAAAATCGGAGGCAACTGTCAACGGACAAAATCTTCCATGCAAGCTATCCGTGCGGCATTCTAGTTCTCGCTAGACAAATTCAGCCTACTTTTATCAACTCTCAATTAAAGTCAGCCGGCGACACAACTCTTCCAATATTTCTTACATTCATCTTAACTAATATTAAACTAAAATCGAATTCAAATCTTTTACGACTTGATTGATCTCGTTGATGTCGAGCGTTTCTTCTCCAACCAATTTTTCACTAGGTATCGAATTCGAATGTGCTTATTAAATATTTATTGTAAAAATTTTGTCATCTTTTAAGATCTCATCGACTCGAATCTGAATTAATCGACCATATTAGACGCTCGATATCATATGGTTAAACAAAAGTAGTCGGTGTTCCAACGCTCTCACAGTCGTCACTCCACTTTCCTACTTCCAACTCCACCCCTACTAATCGATAATAATTCTCAAACAAATCAAATTGGAGAAGAAGGAATAAAATGGGAAATAAACAACACGCCTCGACGTCGTCGTTTCTCGGGACGAGATCGCCGCACGCGACGTCGTCGGCGTCGAGATCGCCGGTCCTCCTCCTCACGCTCGCGCTCCTGGCCTTCTCCCTCCTGGTCATCCTCTTCTGCCTCTCCTCCCAGGCCCGCCCGCCCCCGCAATCTCCCAACCTCACCCTCTCCACCACGCCGGAGACCTCCTTCGTCGCCTCCCTCGAGCGATTTCTCTCCCGCAGCCCCTCCCCGCGCGTCCCCGACGACACGGCGCGCGAAGGCTATGGCAACGCCGCCGGGGAGTTGGACGACCGCGCGTTCGTGTCCCAGAGCGAGAGGCTCTACGGAGGCCTGGATCCGTACGCCCCCGTTAGGGTTTACGTGTACGAGATGCCGAGGAAGTTCACCTACGATCTGCTCTGGCTGTTCCAGAACACGTACAGGGACACCGATAACCTGACGTCGAACGGGAGCCCCGTGCATCGCCTGATCGAGCAGGTACATTTTCTTTTTTTCCCGCGCTTTCGTGGTTTTGAGGTTTGTTGGTTAATGTTGTGGTGTGGTGTGGTGGCAGCATTCGGTGGACTACTGGCTGTGGGCGGATCTGATAGCGCCAGAGGCGGAGAGGCTGTTGAAGAGCGTGGTGAGAGTTCGCAGGCAGGAGGATGCCGACTTGTTCTACGTCCCGTTCTTCACCACCATCAGCTTTTTCCTGATGGAGAAGCAGCAGTGCAAGGCTCTATATAGGGTGTGAGTGCGTTTCCTTCGGTTTTATGATCTTGTTGCAGTTATTCCTGATGTAGGAAACTAAATGGAGACTGGTTATAGAAATAGCTGATGCTTGCTGTAGCTGATAGGGATCAGTGTCAGCCGATGGTCAATTTCTCCTATCAGCTGAATTTTAGGTGTTTGAATGGTATCTCTGGTCGATTAGCTGCGCTGGTGTATTTCATGCCAAACAAGTGTACGGAATGGTCTGTCGATCTCGACTTTTAAGTACGTGCTTGTGCTGTGGTGTTTTAGGATGCTTTGAAATGGGTGACGGATCAGCCTGCTTGGAAACGTTCTGGAGGAAGGGATCACATATTCCCCATCCATCATCCTTGGTCATTCAAGTCTGTCCGGAAATTTGTAAAGAATGCAATCTGGCTGTTGCCGGATATGGACTCTACGGGGAACTGGTAGCTGAATCATTTTTGTTTTTTGGTTATATTTTGCTTACTATTAGTGTGTCTGCTGACTACTGCCTTGATGGCAGGTACAAGCCTGGACAGGTCTTCCTGGAGAAAGATTTGATTCTGCCTTATGTTCCAAATGTTGAAATTTGTGATGCCAAATGCTTTTCAGACAGTGAATATAAGAGGACTACCTTGCTTTTCTTCCGAGGACGCTTGAAGAGAAATGCTGTAAGATGTGTGATCAATATCTTTATTGTATCCGTTTTCTCTTGAGCATTCATATTTTTGGGGAAAGAGAATGCTCGTGTTTGACTAAGAGCTGCATGGATGCCACGAGACGCGAGAATGTTAAAATTGGCCTCAGCACCATGCTTAGGAGTTGTCTATTGGTAGTAACCGGAACCTGTTATAATATGACATAGAAGTAAAAGGACTACCTGCTGTTTGAGATTCTGTGTTTAATATTACTTTCGTGATTTGATGCCTACAGACATTGCCTGGCTGTTGGCATTTCTTTGTTCAAGAGTTAGAAATTTGTACTACACTACTTTGTTCAAAGTTCTAACCTTGTGTTGCCAAACATTTGCATCCCCCTACGAGCTGATGCCTCTCTATTACTTATTGAGTTGTTCAGCTGTTCAATTATGCTCAGTTGACTGTGTTCCACTTTTAGGGGGGTAAAATACGTTCCAAGCTTGGTGAAGAACTTAGTGGTGCCAAAGATGTGGTTATAGAGGAAGGAACAGCTGGAGCCGGTGGGAAAGCAGCTGCTCAGATGGGTATGCGCACGTACGTAATTGCTAGTGTCTTACTTGGTTTTTGATGTACAATTATTTTGTGTGTTCTTTGAGAAACAGTGGGCTGGTCATTGTATTTTTCAGGTCTGTCTTTTGTTTGAATCCGGCTGGTGATACTCCTTCATCCGCAAGATTATTTGATGCTATTGTCAGCGGGTGCATCCCTGTCATAGTCAGTGATGAACTGGAGCTTCCCTTTGAAGGGATACTTGATTACAGAAAGGTACACATGCAATTTGAGGTCCTTAATTTTCATTACCAGATTGGTCTTCCCAGGATCTGCACAAGCTATTTCATGTACACGCAGACAAAAACTCACTCAAAAGCTTTCAGATGTTTGGCGTGCATATATGCATCTTTTGGTCAAAACTTTTGATGATTATGCTTCTCCCTGTCAAGCAGTTCATGGCACTATGTTCTTTAGGGTTACGAGTAATTCAAAACTTCAGTTTAGTTGTTCAATGTTGGTGGGTTTCGCTCAGGTCTCTATAATTATCATGAACTGCAGATAGCTGTATTTGTTTCTTCAAGTGATGCTGTACAGCCTGGTTGGCTGTTGAAGTTTTTGAGAGATATTAGCTCAGCTCAACTGAAGGAAATGCGAAAACATCTTGCCCAGGTCTGTAACCAGCTTACCGAAGAACACGGAATAATCTGACATTTATTAGTATGCTGGGAATAATTTATTCTGCCGGTGATTCCCGAAAAATGGGGCTGTTGATGGCTTCTTTCTTGACATGCAATGATGTTACTGATGACTGTTTTCTGACAATGAAAGTCAATAAGCTTAGGGACGAGACTACTTTTCGGCTGACCTTATGCATGTCTGGAACATCGGATTGCTGTATATTGAATTTTCTCAGTACATTGCAATTTAAGCAGCCCTTGAGGGGTGGCTCAAGTGGCAAATGATGGGGAGAGAATATAGGGAAAATCCAGCAACCAGGATTCAATCTTGAAATCTCAAGTTAAAAAAAAAAAGGCTTCAAGCCAACTAAATTGTAGTTAACCATGGAAAGAACATTTACCTGTTCCAGTCAGTTGAACCCTATCTATTCTCTCTATCTTTTACTCAACATAAATATCATCATGACACATGAATTTTGTTAAGGATAACGGTTAAGAGAAGGTCAACCATTTTAGATTTAGCTTTAAATGTACTGTAACAGCAATATTACTATTACAGTATTGTCCGGGAAAATTGAAATGGTTGCAAGTGATTGATGGCTTTTCTAGACAAAGGGTACGCCTGGTTTCAAAAGTTCTATATTGTTTGGTTGCTGATGTTGATGAGTTTGTGTATCCATTCCATGTTCTTTGATATTTGTCTGGTTACAGTTGACTCCCATTCAAACTAAGCAACTTTTCTTGTTTCAATCAGTACTCGAGGCATTTTGTATATTCAAGTCCTGCTCAGCCCTTGGGGCCGGAAGATTTAACTTGGAGAATGGTATGTTTTTCTTACCCAATATCTTTCTGCAGTCATGGCAGATACATCTTGATGAATTTTAATATTTTTTGTCAATCTCCTGGTAGATCATAAGCTTGTCCCTCGTATATGTGATTCCTGTTTGGTACAGGAAGCCGTTTTTGTATTTCCTTGGTCGCTTGCGAGTGAATGCATGTTCTTATGATTATGAAGAGAAGCCAGAGGTTTCGTAGAGTGAAAAAATAGCAGTTCTAACACAAGTTTCTGTTTGTTCTCTAATCTGAGTGAATAAATCCCCCGTTGCACATCGATTGCGGGTAATTTTCGTGATCCAGTGTGCATATATCTTAAACCACTTTTCGTGATCCTTGCATTTTTATACTGTATGATCTTTCCAGTGGTTAAAAGATATCAGACTTTGAAAGACATAGCTTGACCGAGTTTTTACAGTCTTGATGCGATTCCCGGAATTGTCTCAAGTCATTGCTCTAATTAGTTGCTGTGGGTGTGGCACATGGTGCCCAGGTTATAAACTTCGCATTTGATTTTTGTTTGCGTCGCTTCTGCGTATTGTCTTAAAAACTTTGATCTTATGTTGACGATTGGCCGTGTTATTGATCGATCAGATGGCCGGCAAGTTGGTGAACATCAAGCTTCACACTCGGAGATCTCAACGAGTGGTCAAAGAATCCAGAAGTTTGTGCACCTGTGATTGTAGACGAGCTAACAGTACAGTTCCCACTTCCTTATGAGTAAAGAGGCAAGAGCTTCATATTTTAATTTCCTCGCTTTGGTTTTCTTTGTCAACTTTAGCAATTAGGTGCGACTGCTTCCCTTAAATTATTTACTTCTAAAAGCACCGCAACTTGAAACTATCTTCTCCGTCAACACTGCTCCCATTTTGTTTTTGTTACATAAGTAATATATATCTACATTTAAGGATCTTGAGTTCAAGCTTTACGAATCTTAAAAAAATTATTGGTAGAACTACCCCTTAAATAGGATTCGGCAGTGCTCGACTCGACTCTGAATATAGAGATCCACCAAAGAAAAGTAAATCATTCCATACCCAACAATTTAATTCGGACACTTACGGAATGACTAATCCAAATTCAAGCTAGATAGAACTGGTGGCCAAGTTCGCCCAATTAATATTTTACACTCTTGTGTTGTCGATGGCTGGAACTTGATACCTCCTGGAGTTGGTAATTCATACCCAAAATTGGAGCACGTTACAAATGTCAAAGGCACTAGTCTGGATGTGAAGGTTTTATTGTATTTTATGTTGCTGTTTCTGTCTGGTTTTCAAATTCTGACTTGGTATAGCCTCTAGGATGAATTATTCAAGCCTTTTTTTTAAAGGGAATTATTCAAACCCAGACGTTGAAAAAACAGCTGAATATGACTAATGTGGGCTTGGTCGTCGATGATGTCGGTGGGAGTTGTTGCCTGCCTCTTAGTGTCATTACCAAGACTAAGTATTTGTTTATATACGGATGACCTTTTCATCAGTGTTCAAACATAATTTTGATTTTATATAGTGGTCACGAATATTTTATATATTCTTTTGAAGTTTTCAAGATTTAATTATTTTTTTCGAATCCTCTGTTAGGATTCCATTGCAGGCTTTTATTTTGTTTTCTTTGAAAATGGAAGACCGCATGAGAACAAACACGACCCTTTTTTAAATTAGCTTGCAGTTTTGATTGGATCCGGAAAGAGTACAATTATATGCTTTTGCCTGCTTAGTGGGTGGCGATGAAGTTAAAGTGTCGGATCATAATTGCAAAATCCTCGTATAAGTGTCACGTTGTACGATAATTATCAGAATAATTAATCATAATAGTGCCATTAGTGCAATGGTGATGCAGGCTTTGGATATTTCCACATGAGGGGCCATTTGGCATCCTGCAAATTAAATTGAGACAGTTTGGTGGTCATTTTTTATGCTTTGCACGTCGCAGGTATTTTAAGTATTTGTTTCTAGGGAGTATCTTAGGGAACATTTTACGATATGATTTGGTACGACCAACTATAATGATTATATTTTTTTTATGGAAAAGACGGTTTGATAAATATAGTCGCATAGTTTAAAAACTCAAAATGGCCTTTGTATTTGTTATTGAGATATCCATAGTTTTTATGAAACCACGAGGACCGTTATGGTCAATTTTTATGTATCAAACCGTTAAACTAAAGAGTACTAAAGTTTATTGTTATCATTTTTAATTTATGGTGGAAGGTTCAATTATTCTCTTTTAGATTTTATCAAAAAATTAATGACTCAGAATAGAAATTTTCCATGATTAGAACGTGAGAGTCCCACGACAAGCAGGAGTTGATGGATTCCTCTCACCACATCGAACTGGGCTATCGCTGTTCGAGATCAATCATCAATGTCGCCACCTTGACCAGTAAGATCGATCGAATCCTAGATTGTTGGGACAGTATTTAGTTAAATGTTGGAAGAATTTTTTAATTTTTAGAAGTTCTTATTTAATTCTAGATTAATCAATTCTAGACCAGTCAACTCAAATACCTGAATATATATATAAATAAATAAAACTAGTTAATTATTGAAATTTTATTTTGGCCTAGTTGGCTTCTTCATAGTTTATACTACAATTTTTCAATGGAAGCATGTAGGTCTGCTATGTGCATATTATAAAAATAATACAATTGTGTATGTGAGCTCATGCTAGGGCCACTTCTAAAAAAGAGCTCATGCTAGGGATCGTACATTTCGTCTAATTTTCTATTTCTTTCTTCAACTATCCATTTTTTGTTGTTGATAGTTTACAGCAAACTGTTAGACGATAACGTTGGTTGGGTATAGTTTTCTATGTACATTTTAAAAGGATTTTCATTTGCGGTCTACACAGAACTTTGAATTTTTCATATTGTAATCTGATATCAAATTAAGGTCATCAAACCCTCACGATAATATCAACCAGCCTTGAGATTAAATTGCTCTAATACATTATTAGAAATTTTATATACACCGACAAATTGCTGGATTTTTATTTCTTATAAATCAGTTTATCACTCACTCGTTTTAACTATTACAATTTTTTTGAAGGGCTCTATTACATTATATTTGGTTGTTTTATAATGTGTTGGCTTTTGGTGTGTGTGTTTGGTTTGTTACGACTTCTTGTGTATCCCGAAATTGACTGTGCGCTAATTTAACACGAGTTGATTCGGTAAAATTAAAGAATATTTGGACAACATGATGGTTATCATATCTCCTTTTCCTTTTCTTTTTTCTGAAATTGATGCATCATGTTTCTACCATTTTTTATGGGTTCTTTTCTTGTGAGAATAAAGCTTTCTTCTAAGTTTTAATTTGAAAAACAATAGGGAGCCAGATAATTGCTATCGAGTTGTAGCCCTTGTGGGGTGATTTTTTTATTATAAAGAAAAAGAAGTTGTAACTCTTCTACATTTTTTGGTTTTATACAAGTATCCGGCTCACATACCAAATAATCTAGATTTTAGTTGAGTGAGACATTTAAAAAGTGGCTAAGTTTTTCTAACAAATATTTAACACTGTTGTGTTCCAAAAATTTGAACTCGAGACAATTAAGTTAAAATAGTTTTCTTGGCGGTTGATTTAAGGAATCGTTGGTATATAAATCTTGTACATTGCATTCTAGCATATAAGCAGAAATAAAACATAGAAAACAAATAAGTTCTACTACGTGGAATTACTAACCTTTTAATATGCATAAATTATCGATTGCCCGATAAATTGCACTTCATGAGTTGTAATTTATAACCTTTTATTGTCTACTTTTACAAGTTTTGCATGGATGTATTCTTTTTTTGATCCGTATTTAATTTGTATTTGGTCCACCATCTAGAACCGGACCATCACTAAGCCATTATATTGGTCTAGTTTAATATCTTCATTTAATAAAGTCCTTTATTTTTTTTATCACATTGGATATCTGGACATTCAATAAATAGATTAATCTAAGTTCGAGTAGAAAAATAATTTTAAAATGTGGCAAAAAAAATTTCTTTAAAACTTATATGTTCCTAGCAATTCGTACTCGAGACCTCATAATTAACTTCTTTGTTGGTAAAACTCATTTATGTTATTATCAGCCGAAATAAATTTTTACTTGGCGAAATAATAGTGATTATCCTACAATTTAACTAGAAATGTCTCTTGCAATTGTGCTAAAAGCAAATATATTACTAGATAAAGAGTAGAAAAGTAAAGGAAAAAAGTTGGAATAAAAGTCAAATAACCTCTCTACTTGCTCAAAAGGGGTCACATAAGCCCATCTACTTGAAAATAGATCACATAAGGCTCTGTACTTCTTTAAATGGGTCACGTAAGCCCTATACTTCTCTAAGTGGGTCAAATAACACACCGAGATCAATTTTCCGGTCACCTGCGGCACGTCATCAGCTAACGTGGCATCCTTGTCATATTAAAAATGCTCTGTCATCAAATTTTTAACCCAATCGACCCATGACCCCTACCCATTACCCAAAAATTAGGTACCCTCAAAAATCTCGGCTCTACTGGATTCCGATCGCGCGCCACTCATTCTGATCACAAGGGGAAAGTCCAGGGGGCTAATCGTAATTACATAAAACAAAAAATGAACAAAACCATAATCGAGAAAAAGCAAACTTACTTCGGAAAGGAGGCGATTCTTGGGCAGCAATTTGGCCACCTCAGGAGCAAGAACCACGTGTCCGCGATAATATTATTTCCCAATAATTATTATTTATCAGAGAATAAAAATTAAAAATTAAAAATTAAAGAATAGAAAATCGAAAAAAGATGAAGAAGAGCGTAACCTGTACTCGTAGAGGACGGATTGAGTGGGGACTAATAAAAAATTGTCCATAGGTGGGGATTAAATTTAGAGCCCTTAGATTCGATTTAAAAAAAAATTTACATCCAATGGTCAATAACCAATCAGGGACATTTTTGACTTTTTAAACAAAAAACTAGGTTAAACCAACCATCTCTCTTCCTCTCCCACCCACTCTTTCACTAATTAAAAAATCTCTCCTCTCTCTCTCTCTCTCCCCCCCCCCCCCCCCCCCCCCCCCCAACCAAAGAAACCACCCACCTCCGGAGAAATCCAGGAAATGGATCCCATGGTGTTGGTGACGGATCTGCTGGCTGAGTCTCATCCGCTGCTGCCCGACGTCACCCCGCCGTCGAGGAGAGAGAGAGCTCGGCGGAAGAAGAAGGAGCCATCAAGGAGAGAGAGAGAGAGCTCGGGGAGAGAGCCCACGAACCCGCGCCGTGCCTAGAGGAGACGTGCTCGCCGTCGCTCGTCCGTCGCCTGGAGTACCGCCGTCGCTTGCTGTCTGTGAAGAAGAAGAAGAAACGACGGAAGGAGAATACAGTAGTGATATTGGTTTTCTACAGTAGTGATATTGGTTTTCTACAGTATTGATATTAGTTTTCGCGACCTCTTTTGTTTGGTTTGAGTCTGTAATGATATTGGTTTTAGTTTGTATGATATTGGTTTCAATCACTGATGATATTGGTTTGAGTATGTATTAATATTGGTTTTCAGATGTAATGATATTGGTTTGAGTACGTACTGATATTGGTTTTTGTCTATACTGATATTGGTTTCAATCGCTAATAATATTGGCTTGAGTATGTATTGATATTGGTTTGAGTACATCTTGTTATTGATTTGATTACCTATTGATATTGGTTTTAGTACGTATTGACATTGGTTTTAGTCTGTACTGATATTGGTTTTCAGATGTAATGATATTGGTTTGAGTACGTACTGATATTGGTTTGAGCACGTACTGATATTGGTTTGAGTACGTACTGATATTGGTTTTCTATTGTATTTTCGTTCTTTGGTTTTTTGAGTTTATTTAAAAAATAATAATCTGGTAGGTGGTAGAATTTTTGAATTTGACAATAATTTAATGAGAGAGAGAAAGAATCTCTTCCTCTTTTAACGTGAGATTGATTGATTTATTTTTTTTACCTTTTTAGTCTTTCCATAAAAAGTGTGCCAGCTAATTTTCCATCTCCCCTTTTGTTTTTATTAGCTTTCCAATTTTACCCTTAATTATTTTGTTAATACCTAAATTGCCACAATCTTCCTTTTAGTCCCCAAATTTGGGGATTAGCCTTGTCCCCATAGAATCTGCCCCCCGTACTCGTAGGTTTCGTCAAAGTACTTCTTTACTAAAGTGCATGGGATTTCACAATTTCAATACCAAAGTACCAAAACCCCGCTTGTGGGCCCCACGCGGTTAAAGGCTCACCTCCAACGTCTCTCGACACTGTCGACGTGAACACAAAAATCGAAACGGCATAGCATCCCATTTGCAAGTAAGATTATGTGCAGTACACGCGCCCCTAATTGGATATCTTTTAATTTTGTATGGTTAAATTCTAATATTTAGAGTTGATAATTGTAAGATCACATTAGGAAGTCACTTTTTTCGGTGGTGAATTTCTCATTCATAAAATTGATCCAATAATTACTTAAAAAAATACGGATAGTTTTAACGCGTAATTAACGAGTAATTACATATTAAAATTTGATTAATTAACAAACTAATTCGTTAAAAATAAATCACTTACTTGTTAAAACAAGAGGTCCACAGGTTCGGGTCCACAATGTCTTCGTGCCAGTCGAATTACGATCACGTTATAACAGATTCGTAATTGATTTTTACGAGATTTCCTCTATTGAAAATCTGATCAAAACTCGTGGACTATTCTAGAATTTTTTCTTTCTTATTGAGTGGTTGTGGGAAAACTTCCAGATTGGTTCAGCCGGATTTCCCTTTTTATAGAGAAATCCAGACAACCAGAACGTGCCACGCGGCACACCACGTGTCACGCATAACAGCCATGTGGCACTTCTAGGCCACATGTCTGCCACGTGGCACTTCGGGTCGCATATCTGCCACGTGGCGCCACGTCAACGTGCCACGTGGGCCGCCAACTCTGGCGTCAACTCCATCAATGCCACGTCAACTCCGGCCCATTCCACCTTAAATTTAGGCCTGGGCCCAATCAGGCACAATAATAATTGCCTGATTGGGCCTTTAGGTCCAACATCTCCCACTCAATTATTATTGACCTTGATCAACAGCTATCAGATTTCTTTAAAGGATTTCGTGCGACCAGCATACGTCGAGTGTGTTAAGCTAAATTCAAGAGCACGGACACTCAGGCTACTTGAATAGTAGCATCTCGACAACCTTCTTGTATAATGCATGCTATTAACGCCATACTAGAGTATCAGCCTTAGCTTAACTCTAGGCTAATAGGACAGATAGCATGATAAGTTCCACTTATGTCTTATCATATGGATTGTAGAAAATCTATAATGCAGCAACTTATTCCTGCATCCCATAAGAAAACTTGCTCTTGAGCAAGACGGCATTCTGTCATAGGACATGCACTTATGAATGTCCAATAACTGCCTCATCTCATCTAGGAATCAACTTCTTGACTCCCACTGAGGTAAACACCCGTGTGAGTGGGCTACTTCTCTGTCCGACATGTTTCATAAATAACTCATATTGCCAAATAAAACTCCATTATTCTAACTAATTAGATTACAAATGAAACTATCGTAAACCCAATGACTTAACATATTTCTCGAACACTTCTCAAGGTAATGCTTTAGTCATTGGATCTGCGGCCATATCTTGTGTAGATATGTGTTTCATACACAGTTCGTTATATTTTACTAAACTTCTAACAAAGTAAAATTTAATATCTATATGCTTAGCCCTGCTATGGAGTCTAGGATCCTTAGCATATGTTATAGCTGCCTGGTTGTCGCAGAATAGACTCACGGGCTCCGTCGAGTTGATCAGGGAGAGATGGCTTAAGAATCTCTTCAACCATACCGCTTCTTGTGCAGCATGAGCTGAAGCTACATATTCTGCTTCCATTGTTGACAAGGATACACAGGTTTTCTTCTTACTACTCCATGAGATAGTACCCCTGCCCAACAAGAAAACAAATCCAGATGTAGACTTTTTCTTGTTCATGTCGCCTCCCCAATCAGCATCAGTGTAGCCACTGAGTATCAGGTCACGCCCTTGATAGCACAAGGAGTATTCTGCATTAGTGTTCAAATATTTGAAAATCCCTTTGACAGCCTTCCAGTGAGCGCTGCCTAAATCAGACTGATATCTGCTTGCTATCCCAATAGCATAGCAAATATCAGGTCTGGTACACAATATTGCGTACATCAGGCATCCAACTGTGTTAGCATAACGAATCTTCTCCATGTTCCCACGTTTTTTAGCTATTTTTGGGCACATGTCCTTACCCAAATTATTACCTTTAACCAATGGGACGTACTTTGGGTTACTGTGATTACATTTGAAATATTCTACTACTTTGCGAATATATGTCTCTTGTGAAAGAGACACTATCCTTTTCGAACGATTCTTCGAAATCTTAACTTCGAGTATGTAATCCACTTCACCCATGTCTTTTATTTCAAAGTTGGAAGATAACCAATCTTTGATTTCGACAAGAAATCCCATGTCATTTCCAGCTAAAAGTATGTCATCAACATACAAAGTGATGATGACAAACTTCTTTCCTGGTTGCTTAACAAACACACAGTGATCTTCGTCTATCATCATAAAATCATGCTCCATGATCGTATTATGAAAGCGAATATACCATTTTCTAGACGACTACTTAAGGCCATAAATTGATCTATTCAATTTGCAAACTTTATGTTCGTAGCCTTTTTGAATGTAGCCCTCAGGCTGAATCATATAGATTTCTTCATCCGATTCTCCATGGAGAAAAGCAGTCTTTACATCCATTTAATGTAATTCTAGATTCATGTTAGCAACCATAGCTAAAATGACCCTAATTGACGTAAATCTAACAACAGGTGCAAAAGTCTCCTCGTAGTCTATCCCAGCCTGTTGTTTGAACCCTTGGACAACCAAACGCGCTTTGTATCTTTCGATACTGCCATCTGCATTACGCTTGATTTTGAGAATCCACTTATTCCCAATTGTCCTACGCCCTCAGGTAGGTCAACCAGATTCTAAACCTGATTTTTGATCATGGAAGACATTTCTTCATCCATTGCATTTATCCATTCAGTTCATTTTGGAGATGACAAAGCTCCATATACATTCTTTGGGTCATCTTCATCCTGCAGGATGGCCAGAAAAATTTTACTTGGACCACCAAATTTCTTTAGTGATACAAAGAATGCATTAGTCTCTCCTTCGATGTCAAATTGTCGGCGTGGTATGCTAGTTCTGCTAGACCTACGATATTCTCGATTTTGATAAACATCTCTCATATATTCATCATATCCAGAAATCGCACTCCCGCTGGGTAGAAATACCGTACTCCCACTGGAATAAGGAATTACCTCCCTTTCAGGACTCAGATCACGACCTTCTGGATCATTTTGAGTTAGAAAATATCTATCTTCCTCCTCAATTCTCCCACTCAGAAGAAGTGATCCAAATGATTCTGGTTCATCTATCTCATAAAGGGTAAGGTCATTACTAACCTCCCTCAACCTTGGAAATTCATTTTCCAAAAACGTGGCATCGCGTGATTCAAATTCTGTTACATGTCCATCGTCCAGTTCACCCACGAACACGTACCCTTTAGATACCTCTGGGTATCTTATAAAGATACTTTTTCTACCTCTCGGTCCTAGTTTACCGAAAGCATTTGAGGTAGAATGGACATAGAATGCACACCCCCATGGCTTAAAATAGGATATATCGGGCTTCCGATCTGTCCATATTTCATAAGGAGTGGCTGTAACAGACTTAGAGGGAACACGGTTTAGAAGGTATGCCGCAGTCATGAGCACATCTCCATAGAATGATATAGGTAAACTTGCCTCTGCCATCATCGATCTAACCATGTCAAGAAGGGTTCTATTCCTTCTTTCAGTAACCCCATTTTATTGGGATGTATAGGGAATGTACAACTGTTGTTCAATCTCTTTTTCAATGTATAGAGCTTTGAACTCATCTGAAATATATTCACGGCCACGATCAGTTTGCAAGGCCTTTATTTTCTGTCCTTCTGATTCTTAACAAAATGCATGTATGTCATGAAGCAGTTTAAGGCTTCAGACTTGTGAGAAATCAGGTATATCAGACCATATCTAGTATAGTCGTCAATAAAGGTGATGAAGTAATATGCTTCATGCCTTGCCCTCACGTTCATTGGACCACAGATGTCAGAATGGACTAATTGTAGTGTAAAATTGGCTCTAGCCCCAGTACCGAAAGGTTTCTTTGTGCTTTTCTCTTCTAGACAGGATACGCATCTGGGTAATATAAATTTCTCTACATTTCTCAGTAATCCTGCTTTAGCTAGACGGTTTAAACGATCCTGACCGATATGACCTAGTCTAGAATGCCACAATTTAATATCATCTTTCGATGAGTTTGAACTAGTGACTAATGAAAAACTTTCACAAGGATCAATATCCAGAATAAAAAAACCTTCCGATATATATCCAAGGCCAAAATAGGCATCATCAAAAAATAATCTAACGGTGTCGTCCTTAAACGACAACCGAAAACCTAAAGACATTAAGGCTGAAGCTCAGATCAGGTCCTTCGAATATCTGGAGCAAACAACACATCATGTAAAAGAAGGGCACGACCACCACGAAGGTGCAATTTACAAGTGCCCAGGCCTTTCATATCCGCGCACGAGTTGTTACCGATAAAAATAGTTTTTGCTCTAGCCGGCAACTGCCTGTATTCAACAAATGAACAACAGTCTCTAGCTACATGGTCTGTCGCTCCTGAATCAATCACCCACATAGAATGTGACTCAGTTAGAAGGGTACAAGAGGATACATACAACTTACTCACACTTGAGTTTAGGTGTACTTGCTTGGGCATCTTGCAATCTTTTGCAAAATGTCCCTTCTGTTGACAGTTAAAACATTTCACTTTTGAAATGTTAAACCGCTTTTTCTTTTTAGCCTTGGAGCCATCCAACTTGGTTCTATGGTTTTTAGCCTTTGGAGTTTCTTTACACTTACCCTTCCTTTTACCTTTCTTCTTTTTCCCACCACTCCCAGTTGAACTAGTCGAATGGGCTTTATGGTGGGAATTCATAGCTAGGAGGCGATCCTCCTCCAGCTCAAGATGTCTGGCAACATCATCAAATGTTACCAAATAGTCAGAATGGGTAAGATTCATCTTATCTGTTCCCAACTTGGTAGTAGGGAACAGATGATAGCTTGAATCTGCTGCTCGTTGCTAAGTATGTGACCAGCCTCTGCCAGTTCACTGATCATGTTAGACATCACTCTCAAGTGTTTCCTCATGGTAACCTCCGGACGTTTCTTAAAGGTGTCAAACCTTATGGTCAAAGCACGCAGCTTTGACACTAAAAGCTTTCCAAATTTTTGTTTGAGAGCGTCCTATAACTCTTTCGCGTTGTCATACACGCGAAATTGTCGGGTGACATCATCCATCATCGAACTTAACAAAATCAATCGGGCAGCAGTGTTCTTTCTCTTCCAAATAACATAAGCTTCTTTGTCTCGCTTATGTTGAGCAGTTGTGCCTTCTTCAGGCTCATCCATTATCACAAGTATGTGCTCCAGAACTTCTTGTTCCTCAAGCACATATTGGATTTTCATGCTCCAATTCTCATAGTTTTCACCGTTGAGCGGTTTAACTCAGCTGTGATAGATCTAGAAGCAACTGACATTTCTATAGGGAATTTTTAATATGAGAACATATTAGAAATTTGATTTGGTAATATGATTCAATTTACTAAACACTCATAACTTTTAACGATACGAAGTCCTTGATTAACCTCAAAATCGAAGTGGGTCGCGGGCATGCTTCCCCTCACCATTCAAGTATTAATTTTAAACTTCAACCGTTTAAAGTTCATCGATAGTGAACTCAAGTGGAAGCAACTAAACAAACATCTTTGTTTAATTACACGCATCACATATACATTTGTACATTCTGAGTTTACACGCACATAAAAAACTCAGACAAGGTCTCAACCTATTGTACAAAATTCTCCCAAAAATAACATATGTATATGGGAACAGTTAAACATAACATGTAATCACATGAGGATCGGGTGTCCAGGCGATCCGGTAGGAGAATCCAGATACATATCTGGATCCGGGTGCGAGGACGATCCTATGGGGAACGGGTGCGAGGACGATCCGGTGAAAAGTTCCAAGTTCACCACCAGAACTAGGATCGAATCCATAATCCAGATGACCAGGAGCGGAGAAAAATTGTAATGGTACTCCTTAGCGAGGTAGCGGTTCAAGATCAAATCGCTTCGCAGCTCCAGGACGGGAGAAGGTATCATTTCTCTGAGAAGATCCCTCTCCTCGAGATAGTGGATCAGACCATAGAGAGCATCTCTATGGGTATTGATCTCGGGTTCCGAGAAGACACACATATCTTCTTAGATCTTCAGCGTGACCAGGAGGTCTCAAAACATGGAGGGCCAGTCCTCTCCATAATTATAACCTCCAACCCAGATGCAGTCTTGCATCTCCCGGTGAACAGCCTCGATATGCTCAACGATGACATACATGTCATCCTTAGGCACTCACAGCGGTAAAAGGCGCTTCAGATCCTTTTGTCGAAGTTTTGTTGCACAGAAGTTCAGATACCTTTCTCCAGTAGCCATCGAATCTTGCATCAATTACAAGCCAATTTCAGGTTAATTCTCATATTCTCCCAAAATAGGATTGAAAAACTCATTTTTCAATCTTTTGATGATCATACTATGGACCAATCCATGTGATATTAGTTAAATTTAACATATCTCGGAACTCGTTCCAAAATACATGTCGTTTATTAAAAATATCGTTATAATTTTAATCAACCTAATTGACAAAAATTTCTCAAATTTTTATCAATTTATTAGATTTTAATTGAATAAAAATAGATTTTATCCAATTAAAAGAGAGAAAATCCGATATTTTAAGTCCAATTTTGATTTAAGTCATAATTAACCATAAATCGGGTTGGGTCGAACCAAAAAACTAGGCCAATCCGTCCAGTTTTTTTATTTTCTTGACCCGAGTATAAATATTTTCAGGAAAAAATTATGAAATTACTATTTTGTCCCTCGCAGATTTTTTTCCTTTCATTCTCTCTCTCTTCTCCCCCGCGACGCCAAATGCGTCCGAAGCTCCGCCCACGACCACGGCTCAACGACGACGAATCGACGGCCGAGACCACCCGCAATCGTGGCCGGTACCGAGTGCTCGTCACCTCGTGGCCGGAATCATCGTCGGGGCTGTCTTCTCCCTTCCGCGTGTCTCCGCCGTCGTCGGCTTCGATCTTCATTTTTCGGCGACGTCGATCCACGAAAGTGGTATCGGAACGTCGAGGACACGCCGGAGAATCGACTATCGTCGATCTACGACATCGGAATCGTCAGATTTCTGAAGAAATTGATGGAAATCGATTTGGGGGAAAATCACCCCCAAATCGCCCGATTAGGGTTCCTCGGGATTGAATTGAAATGGCAAATTTCAATTTAGTCCCGAAGGTTTTCCAAAAATTGCACCGAAGACCATAACAAGCAGGTGCCACGTAAGTGGTCAAATTTCAGATTGGTACTTTATAATTTCGCGCGTGCGCAAATTTGCCCAGGTTCTTAGGTAAAATTCAATTTAGTCAAACTGGTTCTAAATTAATTATATTAAAGTCCAACAGATTGTACTTTTTAATAAAATCACAATAAATACGATTTTAACCCAAACAATCACATAATTACTTGAATTAAAAAATCATATCATTATCAAAACATGGTTTCAACCATGCTATGATACCAATTGATAGTTTTAACGCGTAATTAACGAGTAATTATATGTTAAAACTCGATTAATTAACAAATTAATTCGTTAAAAATAAATCACTTACTTGTTGAAGCAAGAGGTCCACAGGTTCGGGTCCACAATGTCTTCGTGCCAGTCAAATTACGATCACGTTATAACAGATTCGTAATTGATTTTCACGAGATTTCCTCTATTAAAAATCTGATCAAAACTCAGGGACTATTCCAAAGTTTTTTCTTTCTTATTGAGTGGTTGTGAGAAAACTTCCAGATTGGTTCAAACAAATTTCCCTTTTTATAAGAAAATCTGGACAACCAGAACGTGCCACGCGCCACGCATGTCCGCCACGTGGCACTTCTAGGCCACATGTCCGCCAGTGGCACTTCGGACCGCATGTCCGCCGCGTGGCAAATCTACCCCTAGCTTTGCCACGTGGCACCACGTCAACGTGCCACGTGGGCCGCCAACTCTGGCGGCAACTACGTTAGCGCCACGTCACGCTGACGTGGCGCTTGCATGGCCTCTGTCCGGTCAACTCGGGTTGACCGGCCCATTCCACCCAAAATTTGGGCCTGATGGGCCTAGGCCCAATCATGCATAATAATAATTGCCTGATTGGGCCTTTAGGTCCAACAAATACAAATATCTTTTAACTTGAAACAATTTTAATTGGTTACTAACCTTAATTATATTCATCCGACCACAATTTTTCGCCACCCCGACTCGTATTGGCTGCGTGTACACACGACCCCGATCGCGCGTGAGCACGATCACAAAAGGGAGCGCCGAAGGAATATCCACGTCAAAGATGGGAAAAGGCGAAAAGCCACATTCTGTGGGGACAAACACGCGATAATCGTTCCGTTGTTTCCGCGACCAGATTTCCAAATGGCAACTTGTAATTATTGCCGAACCTCGAGGGCAATTCTGTCAGGGGAGGCGTCATATTGGAAAGGGTAAAACCGTAGCTTCATATCAAGACCGTGTCGGGGTACCAGCCTAGTCACTGACAACTAGCGATTATATCTAATTTCTGTGACGAACACGGCATTAGGAGAAGATGGCGGGGCAGCTACGCTTATTTTATTTATTAATATTTTATCGTATAATCTTAGTTCCAAAATTTTTTAAACTTGTTCACACGTCTGCTAAGATAGATTAATTGTTCATGCATTACGATATTGAAAAAGTCAATTGTAATTTAGTTATATCATATCCAGTTACTACCATCAAATGCGTGTATTAGATGGTAAAATATTGTTCTATTTATAACATACATCTTATTTCGGATGACGTAAACTATATCGGGTTAAAAATTTTGGATGGTAGAATCAATTTAAATTTGTTAATGTTTTCTTAAACCGTATCGGGTTAATTGTGTTAAATTTAGAATAATGTGATTATAAGTGCGTGGATACGAATTATTTCGACTAATTCAAAAAATTGCACGTTTACTTGATTGGGACATGAAAGGGGGCGTGCAAGAAACCGTGTAGTGTTTCATATTACCATATGTGCAATTGTTTCGATTTTATTTTATTTTTTTCTGATTTCATAGTTTGCGTTTGGTTTTTTTAAATGTATTTTTTTTCCCTTAAATTCAACACGCCAACCAACTGTATCCAACGAAATCCTGGCTTTTTCACATTCCTGGCAAGCTATATTTTTGGTAGAATTCCAAATTTACCCCTGGAATCCCACAGAACGACGACTTCCTTTCCCACTTGAGATCCCAGATAGGGCCCACCTCCCTACTTCCTCTCCTCCTCGTCCTAAGCACTCGGAACAAGTTAGGAGAAACACGTTGCCTTCTCCACTTCTGTCCTAAACCCCTAAGAATAAAAAACCACAAAAATCACGATGAGCCTTTAAATCAACCGACAAAAATATTATTTTTCTAAGTTAAGTAAGAGATTTTAAGTTCGAAATTTTAAGTACGCAACAATTTTAAATATCTGTTAAGAAAGATTTGCCACTTTTCGAAAGTTTTATTATACTTGAATTTGAATTAGTTGATGTAGTAAGTACCCCAAAAAATATTTTTTATAAAAATTAGCCAAATAAGAAAGAGCCGGCGACCCATTAATCCTGAACTCGAAGGAACGAGTCTTCCTTATTTATTGAACGTCCTTATTAAGTGAAAGATTTGCAAAATAAAAACTTCCCATAAATTATAAAAGAGAATATCGAAGGAACAAGAACCAAATCTGACCCGGCCAATATCAAATTCCAAAGCATATAAACACAACACTGAACTCGTCTTCATCACAAACCCTGTTAGCTCCCTGTGTTTGTCTTCTCAAAGACCCTCTCTCCATTTTAATCTCTCTCTCTCTCTCTCTAAGCTGGTTTTATAAAAGGAGGAGCTTACATTTGTGGGTTTGGATGGATTTTCATGTGGGTATCTTCCGTAGGGAGAGAAGAAGATAAAGGGGGCATCTGGGGATTTGCTTAGTTTGTTTCTTCAAGTTGAGGGTCCATTTTTTTTTAAATAAGGAGAGCCCAGTTTTGCTACAGAGGAGGGGAGTTTAAAGGTAATGCCTTTTTTGTATTGTACTTGGTTTTAATCAATTTGGGAATGGAGTTGATTTATTTTTTTGTCTTCTTGAGGTGAAATTGTGTGGCCATGGGAAGTGTTTCTTTTAAGATAAAATCTTTTTAGACGGGCTTGAACCCTGAAACTCCCAGAATTTGTCAACGCCTTGTGCCGTTAGGTCGAATGCGCTTTTGGCCGGCGGTGGGAAGTGTTGTGGTTGATTTTGTGGTTGATAGAGTTCAAAGATGGGATCTTGGAAGAGTGATGCTTGTTGTTGTTTAGTTGCTGCTTCTGATTGTATGTTGGTGTTTTGAGTGTTGAATTGTTTTGGTTGAGAATTGTCAGACTTGAAGAGTTGAATATGGGCTGATCACTGTTGGTGTTAAGTCTTCGCAAGGAAGAAAATGTGAGGGGAAAAACAAGCAGAGAATCTTCATTTTTCGCGGTTTCTGGATGCAGAGTTTTGATAAATTTTACTGTCATCTTTGTATGTTTGATGAAAGGTCTTTATGTTTTGCTTTCTGATTGCGGTTCTGTTCTTCTTATTGCAAATCGGAACCGGTTTTTCGGATCCCGGATTCACAAGCAGGAAACAAGTTGATTTTCCATGGCTATGTTGATCTTATGACTTTTCAGAGTCTTGATCAAGTCCATACTACTGAAAATGGGTTGACCTTGTGGTGTATGAACTTTGATTATCTCGGTCGAATGGAAAACATCCTGAGATCATCTGATTCTAATTTTGAGTGTTGTTTCGTGGGAATTTGGCTCGAAGATCCAAAAATAGATTTAAGTTTCTTCTGTTCTAATTGTCATTATAGCTGGGTTTTGTTGACTCCGTGCTGAAATCCCTGTTTCCTTGATTATATTGTTTCAGGATTTGAGTACCGAGGAGACTCCTTTGTTAGTTGTTGGTAAAGGATGGCCTCAAAATCTTTCAAGGCCGGTCGGTCTAACCTGTCTATAGACTCTGATACAAATGATTCTCAAAGGCCCCCTGTACATCAAGCGATAACATTTGCGCGCAGAACTTCCTCTGGTCGGTATGTCAACTTCTCGAGGGACTCCAGGGATGATCTTGACAGTGAACTAGGAAGTGGTGAATATATGAACTACACCGTCCATATACCCCCTACCCCTGATAACCAACCCATGGATCCAACTATCGCAGAAAAGGTTGAAGAACAATATGTCTCAAACTCGTTATTTACTGGCGGTTATAACTCCGTAACCCGAGCTCATGTCATGGACAAGGTTAGCGAGTCTGAAGCAAGTCATCCTCAGATGGCTGGTTCCAAGGGATCCAATTGCGCGATTTCAGGGTGCGATGCCAAGATTATGAGTGATCAACGTGGGGAAGATATTCTTCCTTGTGAATGTGATTACAAAATATGTCACGATTGTTACATTGATGCAGTTAAAACCGGGGACGGAATTTGTCCTGGTTGTAAATATCCTTACAAGATCGCTGAATCGGATGAAACGGGCGCGGCCCCACTGCCACTCCCTGCACCCAACAAAATGGAGCGGAGGCTATCGCTCGTGAAGTCAAGCAAGTCACTGGTGAGGAGTCAGACCGGGGACTTTGATCATAGTAGGTGGCTTTTCGAAACAAAAGGAACTTACGGATATGGCAATGCCATTTGGACAAATGACGGGGGTTTTGGCAATGGGAAAGATGATGAGGTTGTGGAACCTAAAGATTTGATGAACAAACCATGGAGGCCACTCACCCGGAAATTAAAAATCCCGGCTGCAATTATCAGCCCCTATAGGTATGCTTTATGTGAAGTTGAGATTACTTTGTACCAAGATTCTTAGCACCATCCATTCCTTCTCTGTCTTAACACGACAATCCGAATATGAATTGTCCGTAACATTCACGTCTTGTAGCTCTTATAGACTGTCTTTCATTCCTTCTATTTGTTCTCATCATGTTCAAGAGTCCCTAGTTTTCCTGTCTGTAGATTTGTTCTCACCACTTCCCTTGTTTTATTTGTTCTCATCCGTAACAATCCGAATATGTTTTCCCTTGTTTTGTTTGATGCTGATGAACCTGTCAACTATTTGCAGGCTTCTCATTCTTGTCCGTATTGTGGTTCTCGGGTTGTTTTTGGAATGGAGAATTATGCATCCAAACACTGACGCCATGTGGCTGTGGGGTATGTCAGTGGTTTGTGAGATCTGGTTTGCCTTTTCTTGGCTGCTCGATCAGCTTCCGAAGCTTTCTCCCGTGAATCGTTCTACAGATCTTAATGTCCTGAAGGAAAAATTTGAAACTCCTACGCCGAGCAACCCAACAGGAAAATCTGATCTCCCGGGTGTAGATATATTCGTATCAACTGCAGACCCAGAGAAAGAGCCGCCTCTTGTTACTGCAAATACTATCTTATCTATCTTAGCTGCTGATTACCCTGTTGAAAAGCTGTCTTGCTATGTCTCTGATGACGGTGGCGCGCTTCTAACATTCGAGGCCATGGCTGAAGCAGCAAGTTTTGCTAACACGTGGGTTCCCTTTTGCCGCAAGCATAACATTGAGCCCCGAAACCCGGACTCATACTTCAACTTGAAGAGGGACCCTTACAAGGACAAGGTGAAGCCAGATTTTGTCAAGGATCGGCGAAGAGTTAAGCGAGAGTATGACGAATTTAAGGTCAGAATAAACGGCTTACCTGACTCTATCCGCCGTCGGTCTGATGCATATCATGCTAGGGAGGAAATGAAGGCCGTGAATGAGCAGAGAAAGAATCAGACAGCCGAACTCGTGGAACCCGTAAAGATTCCGAAAGCTACATGGATGGCTGATGTCACCCATTGGCCTGGGACTTGGCTGAATTCCGGACCCGAGCACTCGAAGGGTGACCATGCAGGCATAATTCAGGTAAGAGCTTTCTCAGAGTTAAATTGTTGGATCATCAACGTATGACACGATAATAGATTTTAATTCCTACTATCTGATGCAGGTGATGTTGAAGCCACCTAGTGACGAACCATTGCTTGGAACTTCGGATGATGATGAGCCTAAACTAATGGATCTTCATGAGGTTGATATTCGTCTTCCGTTGCTTGTTTATGTTTCTCGGGAGAAGCGTCCGGGATACGATCACAATAAGAAAGCGGGAGCCATGAATGCTCTTGTTCGAGCATCAGCTGTCATGTCCAATGGACCGTTCATCCTCAATCTTGATTGTGATCACTACATATATAACTCTGAGGCATTAAGGGAAGGCATGTGCTTCATGATGGATCGAGGAGGTGATCGCCTCTGCTATGTTCAGTTTCCCCAGAGATTCGAGGGCATTGACCCATCTGATCGTTATGCTAATCACAACACTGTCTTCTTCGATGTCAATATGCGTGCACTTGATGGTCTTATGGGTCCAGTCTATGTCGGAACTGGATGCCTCTTTAGAAGAACTGCTCTCTATGGTTTTGATCCACCGCGATCAAAAGAACACCATCCAGGCTTTTGTTGCTGCTGCTTTCCACGCCGCAAGAAGCGCTCTTCAGTTGCTAACGCCCCCGAAGAGAACCGAGCACTTAGAATGGGTGATTCTGACGACGAAGAGATGAACCTGTCCCACTTCCCTAAAATGTTTGGCAATTCGAGCATTCTCATTGACTCCATTCCTGAAGCTGAGAAGCAAGGTCGTCCACTTGCGGACCATCCAGCTGTGAAGAATGGACGCCCTCCTGGCGCTCTGTTAGGCGCACGTCAGCTTCTCGACGCGGGAACTGTTGCGGAGGCAATCAGTGTCATCTCTTGCTGGTATGAAGATAAAACCGAGTGGGGACAACGCGTTGGCTGGATTTATGGTTCGGTTACTGAAGACGTTGTCACCGGGTACAGAATGCACAACCGCGGGTGGAAATCAGTCTACTGTGTCACCAAGCGTGATGCTTTTCGTGGCACGGCTCCCATTAATCTCACGGATCGGCTCCATCAGGTCCTCAGGTGGGCTACTGGTTCAGTCGAAATCTTCTTCTCGCGTAACAACGCCCTTTTGGCTAGCCCGAGAATGAAGATTTTGCAGAGGATAGCATACCTCAACGTCGGGATCTACCCCTTCACCTCCATTTTCCTGATCGTCTACTGCTTCCTCCCCGCGCTCTCCCTTTTCTCCGGCCAGTTCATTGTCCAGTCACTCAACGTAACTTTTCTCACTTACCTCCTGGCCATCACAGTGATACTCTGCATGCTTGCCGTACTCGAGATCAAATGGTCCGGCATTGATCTGGAGGAGTGGTGGAGGAACGAGCAGTTTTGGCTGATCGGGGGGACCAGCGCTCACCTCGCTGCTGTCCTTCAGGGACTCCTGAAAGTCGTTGCCGGGATCGAAATCTCCTTCACCCTGACCTCAAAATCCGGAGGCGACGACGTGGACGACGAGTTTGCCGACCTCTACGTCGTCAAGTGGACATCTCTGATGATACCGCCGATCACCATCATGATGGTCAACCTGATCGGCATTGCAGTTGGCGTCAGCCGAACGATATACAGCACGCTCCCCGAATGGAGCAAGCTGCTAGGCGGAGTCTTCTTCAGCTTCTGGGTCCTGGCTCATCTCTACCCGTTCGCCAAGGGTCTAATGGGAAGACGAGGGAGGACGCCGACCATCGTCTTCGTGTGGTCGGGCCTCATTGCCATCACCATCTCCCTCCTCTGGGTGGCGATCGACCCGCCTTCGGGCGCCACGGACATCGGTGGCTCGTTCTCGTTCCCGTGATAGACTCCTGGTTACAGTCCTTCATTCATTCCTCAGCTTCATTGTTAGACAATTGTAGCCAAATGCAGAACAGAGTTAGAGATGGCTTTGTACTGTTTCTTGTTGTCACATTTGTCACTTACTGTTATAGATTTTCTTTGTAAAGAAAATAATGGTTCAAACTTCAAAGAGATGAGAAGCCGGTTCCCCCGGCATTTTGTTGCTGCATCTTGTTAGATGAATTGATAACATTAGCATCTTGGCAATCAAGTACCTTGTGATTTGGGGAATCTGGATTCCTACTTACGGAACCGACTAATTCAATTTCGAGCAAACTAATTCATGCCTATGGCTTCCTTCCAGATACCTACTTACGGAACCGACTAATCCAAATTTGAGCAAACTAATCTAATTCGGATGCCTATGGCTCGTGTATCTATGTATCTCTACCTATTATAATGATGATCATCTGAACACTGTGAATATAAATCTTTCGACCGAACTATGTATATCATGTATATTCGTTATTCTCATCTCTACTTACTATTTGTGATGAGTATACTTAAATATTGGTATATTCTTGACATATGCATATTCTTGGTATTATTCTCATCTCTACTTACTATTTGTGATGAGTATACTTAAATATCGATATATTCTTGACATAGGCATATTCTTGGTGGAATTTATATTTCGAAAAAATATATCGATATTTACGCTTCGCTATACTAACAACATAAATTATTAATGAACAGGAAAGATGAGACTTTTTCTTTACGTCAAACATTAGTTATCTGAAGGAGAGATCTCATTGCGTAGTTGGGGCTAAGCATAGCCTGTGGTCCATACATAAATGAAAAATAGCTAATATCATAACTAATCTGATTAATCGGGTCCGGAACTTCTCCAAATAGATAGATTTGGTTTTTTGGGTTCTATATTTCTTTCTTATATTTGTCATTTTGCAAAAGGTATAATCGATTTTTTTTTAATGGAACTTTGCAAGAAATTTGGATTTGAGAAGAAACGAGTCCTGATTTATCAATTTCGACAATTATCAGTAACCAGAAAAATAAAATGGGGATTCGAGAAAAAGAAAACAACTTTGGAAAAAGAAGAAGTAAGGCAAACAATTGGGCCTGTCACCCAATAATATGCGGGCCCAAGCATGGCCAGGTCCAAGAATGTAAAATAGCTAAACATCTTCACCAAATAATTTTAATTGGCTCTGATGTATTGGGCTCACGAAAGTTTACTGGGCCCGGGACGTCTTGAACAACTAGAATCGTAAAAATTATCGAGTTCGAGAACACAATTGTATTAAAATTTAGTAAGTTGTATTAAAACTTAGTAGGAAGGATTGTTGTTTTGCAATCTTAACCACGTCGTGCGATTCCTGACGCTTCTATTTTTTCGCCCCAAAGTTTGTGAAACTTTGATAAACTAAAATATCCCTGAAATTAAAGAGTTCTTCAAGAATACGAAACTCTGAAATCTAATAGTTAATTAAAAAAATAAAAATTATTCCTGAAATGTAAATCACACACGCACATAGAATCGCCCTCACATGCAGGAAATGTGAAGCTAAGCTAGTTATTTACCCGGCACATACTCCAAATTAATTAAAAGAAATATAATTAATTAAAGGAAATATAAAAACCAAATTTGGAGTTGTTGAACCATGATAATTGCATGTAGAGTTATTTCCTCCTTAACATCTCAACCAAAAACTAACCCTAATAATAATCAAGACAAATACAATCCATTCCTTGCAAAAATTGTCATAAAATATCTCCAAATGGCAGCTCACCACCTTTCCTTGCTCCCTTGGCTAACCCTAACAACACTTGTAATCTCATCAACTTCCATTCCCTTGGAAGACCAAGAAGCCCTAATGCTTGCAACCCAAGAAATGGCAAAAGCAAACTACTTCGCCTATGTAATGCTGATCAACATGGCCCCTCCTGACCCAAGGCTCCATAGCAACATCACCTTCCTGATGCCAAACGACATGTCGCTCGCTTCGAGCCGGATCCCCGAAGAATCTATCCTGCCTTTCTTGCTCCGGCACTCCATCCCTTCCCCTCTGCTCATTGACCACTTGGACCGACTCCCATCAGGCTCCATCCTCCCGAGCTCCAAGCCAAATTACATGCTTAGTCTATCCAATAAGGGCATGAGGGATGTTTACCTTAACAATGTGAGGATCATTAGTCCAAACTTGTGTACATCTGATGGGACTACCATTAGGTGCCATGGGATTGATGGGGTCTTATTGGAGGATGATGAGAGGCATAATCCTTTCATACCTCCTAATTGCCCTAGAAATGTTTCCATTCCAGGTATAAGAAATCCTCCTCCTATTGGTCAAGTTCCTCCAGATCCTTTGGTACAATTGCCACCAGGTACTCTTCCTTCTGGTTTCCCTGATGGTGGTCATCCTCCTCCTGACCAGAATGAATCTCCAAACCAGACAGGATCCTCAGTTTCTACAAGATGTGTGTCTTATTGGCTGTTATGTATGAAGTTGGTTAATGTTGTTATGGTTTTACTTGTAATTAGAAGTTGACTTATTTTGTCATTTCGAATAAGTTGGTAACAAATTATTGAACAAAAAATAAATTTAAGAACTAACGGGTTTGCTTTTCAAAGCTGAATCTTTCAATATATTTTTTAGAACGGTAAAATTTTATTAATCGCCAAATAACAAGTACAAGTTCCCTAGGTGTAGAATTCCCTTGTATTAACGTAATTGCAATTGCAGTTCTCGATATATTATATCAAAGTTCTAGGAATTTAGAGTATGTTCTCCTAAATTTTAACACACTAATGTACTTGTCATCTAATTATTGATGTGCTCTAAATTCTCTCGTGGTTTATCATAATAAGTTTCTATCTCTTCCCCTTCGCACCCCTAGTAATTATATAAATATTCCCTATTTTTACATTGTCCAATAATGCACAAGTCAGTTTTTTTCTCTAATAATGATACCATGAGTCTTTTTTTCTTAAGATCGTCATTTGAGGCCTCTCCACTCTGATCAAAATACACTCTTTTTCTCATCTAGTCAAATCTTGTATAGCCACTAATCCCATTTCAGCATCATTTTCTCAGCTATGTTCATCTTCGGTCAGTAGTGGCACCATTCAAATATTCTATCCAATTTGAAACGAGATTAGTCGGTCTAATGAGTGTACCAAGTGGTTTCAGGAAAAAAAAAACTTGCATTGTATAGAGCTCCAGTTAAAGTACAAAGACTTGAATTATTACAAGCAATGGATCGCACAAGAACAGCCAAACCCAAATGCAGCAGCGTAAAATGTTAAGCAATGCAACACATTACAGCCCCGGGGTCCTAGTGATGGTGATCCTGGACATAGCGTAGACCGCAATACTTGCAAACAGCAGGCTCCGGCAAGTCGAGGCAAATAAATTCGATTGGATGACCTAGTGCCGGATTGGTGTCTGACCGATAAAATGGCAAAGATAAACACTGGTCAGTAAAAGCCCGTGATGTTCGGTGAAAAACTTCGTGGTTTGAATTTTGAAATGTACAACAAAAGGTCAAAGGCAACTAAAATTCAGGTGCAAAGAGAATGAATAGAAGGACAGACCTCCTTCACATGCAACAATTCTGCCTTCCACCTTGATAGGTGGAATTTCATTGATCAATTCCATCGGAGATTTCTTGCTAGCATCCTAATACGAAAAGTAACACTGGTTAGTTATTTGACTTAATTTTCTGGGAGAATGAAACAGACAACAAATAGCCACCACAAAGTTTGATGCCCCGTCAAGAATAAACAAGCATGACAGGCTGGATACATATACCATAGTCAAAGAAAAGGCATGGATACAGAGGAAGAGAAGCAATGAAAGAAACCTTTTAATTCGCTGAAAATTCATTCTTGGGATTAACCAATGATGACAGAAAAGAACAGATGCCGATGCATTACGAATTAAAAAGGTATTGAACGGAACCTTGATCCATGCTGCTAAAATAGCATTGATGGTCTAAACCACCAAAAAGCTAATTGGCAGCCACCAGGAACTAAATTAACGAAAAATGCTGCTACCAACCCTGTAGCCTGGTAAACAATGGCACTCTGATGTGCTTTCTAGCAGAAGTGCAACGTTGACAAAGTAAACATAACAAAGAAACCACCCATCCGATGCTAAAATTTTGCGGTGAAAATAGAACAAGGCATAAGCAAAGCCTTCCCAGCAGGACATTCAGCTTTCGCCTCTTGAAAAGCAAGCCAAATACACGTATCGTTCTAATAGAGAAAAACCGTCTAAAATATCAACAACCAAGTCAGAGAGTGTGGTAATTTGAGCTGCACGAAGTACATCCCACCGTGTTATTGATACCACCAACCTGCAAATGGCAGCATTCAGCTAATAACAAAAGGCAAAAGCGAAAACCGAACAGCCTATGACTCGTCGTAACTAGTTCCAACTTCTACACACAGAGCCAGCATCCACTCCCAGCATCCCGCAGCTAATTGATCCGAAGCAAAATCCGTATTTTTAAAGGTAAATTTTACACCACTAATTACATCTTGCCAGGGTTTGAACCCTAGACCTCCGTAAAATCCTCCACGCCTTGTACCGCTAGGCCAAATGCCCTTTGGTAGCTCAATCCGTATTAGAGGAACCGTTACAACATTCTCCCACTACTTCCGGTTAGCGCGTCCACTGTACTTCGAATGAACCGAAAAACACTCGAACGCCCTAATTAGACCCCCAAATTAACCAACAACAAGAAATTCAACAGGAGCGCAACAAATAATTGCGATTCGCGTCAAAGCCCGAAACCCTAAGAAATGCGGAGAGGGAATGGGAGAGAGGCGGAAAATAACCTGCATCCACTTGGCGGTGTGAGGGCTGATACGACTGGTAACCAGGCTTAGGTGTCTTGCGCTGGGCCCCACCGCCTTCCCCCTCGCAGCTACGCTCCTCAACAAGCTCCACGCCATTTGTGGCCTTTCCTTTCGTTTCTTTCCGCTCCTATTGATGGGATCGACGGGAAGGAGGAGGATCGAGAACAAGAACAAGGGAGTTGGGTTTGTGGTTCTTAGGTGGGCTTTTATATGGGCTTCGAAATTCGCCTTTTAATCTAGATTTGAATTGAATAAATTTTTAAACGACTACAATATTTTTTTAATAATTATTTAACACGTGACATTTTATTATTTTAAAATAATGCGTTTTCTCGATCCAAGAAGTACATTGTTGGAATTGGAATGCCAAGTGGCTTTAGATTCTGAAGTTCCTGCTATAGCCAACCAGGAGGAAAAAATAAATTTATATCAATAGTGACAAGATTATTTTTGTGGGATCAACTTTCGGAAAAAAAAATTTATAAATAAAAAAGCCCATGTTCAACGGGTAAACGGAGCTAATGTAAATTTGATTATAGTTAGATTAGATTTCAACTGATTAACATAAAAACCTTCGAAAGTCAGATGCAAAATAGAGTTTTCCACACTCTTCATTAGCTCTTTCGAATTCATGATATTCATATAATTCATAGCTTACTCGTATAATAATCAAAAAAACTAAAAGCATTTTTACTTTGTGTATATACATAATTTATTTTATTGTTTTAAAATTCTGGTATAATAATAAGATATATTAATTAATTAATAAGATAAAGTAAACATCTCTTATCTGTGATATTTTCTCGAGTCACAACGATATCATTTTTACGTAGAAATCTTCTCAATCTACTTGGAATAAAACAAGCAACTAAAAGCTAGGCATGTCATCTACAAGCATTTGGCTTCAATTTCCTCGAGAGTTAGCCCTTTGGTCTCTGGTACAATGAAGAATATGAAGACTAGGGATAGAACAGCTATCACTCCGAACACGTAGAAAACGATTCCAGCTCCCAACCATGCCTACAACAACAGATGCACAAGTGATCAGTGCAAAAGACGAAGGAAGGAATTCGCGTGAATGTATGTATGTCGAGGAGCGAATGTGCGTACCTTCAAAGGCGAAAATGCGAATGTCACAAGCGCATTGGCTCCGAAGTTTACGAGCACTGCTATGCTAAGCCCCTTCCCTCTCAGGCGCAGAGGGAAAATCTCGGATATCATCAGCCAACCGATAGGACCGAAGGACACCTGATAAATCAATTTCATTAGTCAAGCCGAACATATGGACACTCTCTCTCCTCGAGGGCTCGATTTGACATTTTATGTTTGTGACTGTAATCCTAAGTTGATTCTAGCAGAGGTCAGAAAGAAAAAAAGTCGATTCTCGAGCAAGAAAATGAACTTGTTGAATTACCTGATAACATCCCACATACAAGAGCAGGGCAACTACAGCCACAGCTGGTGCATCATCCCAATATAGGTAATATGATCCGAGGAGGAACAAGGAGATGACCTGCAGCCACCATTAAAGCGCACACTTTAAAAGTTGCATAATACAAGTGTACAGATTGTGTATGTGTGCACTTTAGAGAAAGAGAGAGAGAGACGAGACGGGGGAATACCATTCCAGAAACACCAGATAGTAGTAAAGGTCTTCTACCAAGTCTGTCGACAACAAGAACAGCTACGCCGGTCATTATCAACTGCAAAACCGAACTGTTGCATCAGAAACGCTCCAAAAACCAGTTACGGGTTAGCTTCATGCAGGTAAAAGGAAATGTCGTTTTATGTAGTCTCTTGAAAGAAACCGATATCTACCTTCAACAAGCCGAGCAAAATTGAGACCCGGGTTGCATCTGAGGCAGCAGAAAAGCCTGCACTCTGCTCGTTGATATTCAGGTTAGATGGAAGTCAATTGTTAGCTAGGAGCACAAAACAGATGGAAAAATGCATGTTTCTGAAGTTAGTATATATTGAGAGGCACCTGAAGAATTGACGCAGCATAATACAGCACACTGGGTTGCCCTGTGATCTGTCATAAAAGAAAATATGGGATGAGCTAACAAATCAGTTTCAAGATTGTGGAGCTTTCGATCGAAGTGATGCATGTACCTGTTGGAATAAAACCAATCCAGCACCAATTGTAAGGGCTTTCAAGCATTTTCCTCTAAACATTTCACTGAATGTGACTTCTTTTTCCTCGCCAACAGCAGCAAGTTCAGAAAGAATTTCATCCACTTGTCTAGGGACATTATCACCGGAGGCTGTCCCCCGGACCCGACATAGGCAATGTATTGCCCTTTCTTTTACTTCCTGAGGATTCCCTTTACCCTGTATGACACATAGAAGCAACCACCTCGGGGATGCTGGTAGCCACCACATTCCAATTCCCATGATCAATGCCAAAGGCATACTGGCTGCGTACATGTAGCGCCAACCGGCCAGTGTCTCAACTAACAGACTACCAACTCCATAGCCAGCCTGCATAAATTTGTGAAGCGTTCTCTATCAATGTAACAAGAGGCACGCGCATACAGGTCAATGGTACTCATTCTCCACATAAAAGGGGCGAAAGAACTTACGACCATCCCCAGCACTATGAAGAATTCTTTCAGTGAAATTAGCCGACCACGTATCTTACTTGGAGCTGTCTCAGCAATGTACATGGGAGCAGCATGCATTGTCTACAAGAGACCCGATGAAAAGAAAATCCCTCCATGTTAATCAAGAGAATACCTGTTTATATAGGCTTAATTCTAAAGAGAATGTTTTGAACATAAATGCCATAGACAAAAAGACGGTTGCATGTGAATAGGCGCTGACATTCAAAGGATGGTTTATCGTTAATGTCAAAGATGTAATAGGTGCGAACACTGAACGGTATGAGGGGCTTTACCAATCCTATTCCAATACCATACACAAAGCGCCCAATCACCATCACAGCAAAATCAGGTGCTAATGCAGTTACAAGTGCTCCAACTAGATATAGTGTGGCAGCCACAATCAACTCTCGCCTTCTTCCTACAAGTTCAAATTCATCATCTTAACTACATCAAGAAAGGCCATTGAATTTACTTCCTGAGTTCAAGATCAATCAGGTTCGAAGGGAACTAACCGAGAAAGTCTGCAACATTAAAGGCCAATATAGAGCCAATCAAGGCACCATAGAGTGATCCACTTGTCTGCAGAACACAAATATGAAAATGATTTATATAGCACACGTAAAACACTGGATGCTTAAGCAAACAATTAATTCATTGATACGAAAGCAAAGAAAAGAAAACTGCCTTCCATAAAAGTATGAGGTCCACAAGATATGTTGAAAAACTCACTATTAGCCCTATCTCCACCGAATTTAAGTCATACCATGAGATTCCACTGAATGTTGCTGACTGCAAAAAAGAAAAAGAATTAACGACGATGGAAAAAAAAGAAAGCAGGTTCACATTTAAGATTACATTGGTGATCTGCATTTGTAAAAGTCTACAGGAATCAGAATCGATAATTATGGTCTAATGCTAGTTCCAATTTTCAGCAAGGCTACAGAAAATACAACCACTTTTGTGGATTTCTTTTCTGACAGCCCTTTCGTAGATTCGGACATCCAAGAAATACACGTATAGAAAGGCAAATTGCTCAGTCACAATAACGGCATTTGGTTTACCTCAATAGATATCGTAGCACAGGATGTTGCACCAATATCATAACCATATAATAGTCCTCCAAGTGCTGGAAATAGAAATCTGCAAATGGCCAATAGCTTGCATAAGCAGGGATGGAATCATGGAAATAAGATAGGATCGGACCTCAAACCATCTTCGGATACTATCAAACATAAGTGACGCTCGACAGGAAGTTCAAATCTACATGACCGACCATTAATGCACTAACCTTCAAAGAAATGAAATAACGAACCACACTCCAAATAAGTAGACACACAGATGCTGCAGCCAATCTCGAAAGATAGGAGCTTTGAATACAGAGACTTACGAATTAGTTACCATACAACTTCTTATTCAATTGACAAGTCAATTTAGCAAATTAGTATTGCAGATATCCAACTGCCAACCACATTGACATGAAATCCTACTGATGGTTCCTTTATCCAACAAAGAGAGTTCGAACTCACGGAAGAATCGCAGCACGAACCGAGTAGCTCTCCGAGCTACCATTCGTTCCATTAAGAAAAGGCTCCTCTATGTCATCAATTTCACCTGATGACTTGCCCACCTGAAAAAAAGAACCATCTCCATTCTATCAAACATGCAGAAGTGGCATCACCAATTTGCTACTTCTTTCACTTCTGTCAGATAATCAAATCCCAAACAAAAATGACAAAAAACTAAAAAGGGATCAGAACAAACAGCTAGGGACAAAAAGACAGTCAGCTTCACTAGTTTTACAAGTTCCAAGCAATTTGTGACTTGTGAGGCACCAATTAGTCCCTAACAACTATCTAAAAAGTACCCGCCAAAATTTACCTATGAATTGTTTTTTTTGCCCTGGAAGGCAATAATAGGCAAAGGCAGCCTAATTCAAGCACAAACAAAAAGTTAAAAGACAAACCAAAACCAGAACTGATCGTGCAAGAAGCAATTTTTATATACCAAAGACTCAAAAGCATCATCGAGTCCGTCCAAGTGGTAATGGACTTGAATTCACTTAAGTATCTCTTGAGTTCGAGCCCCTAAAAATACATCATTGGGAGAGTCACCTCTGAAATAGGGCCGCCCGACAGTGCTGACTATGAATATCCGAGTTTTCAAAAAAACAAAATCATTCTCTACCATTGCTTGAGCAGAAACCAACAAGAAAAAATCCTTCCAAAACATAAAAATGGAAAGACCCAGGTGGAGAATTGAAGCAAAACCTTTCCAAGTGAAAATAGAGTAGGCTCCTCAGGATGATCAGACGCCATGCTTCTTCCTCCCACCCACCTAAGAAAACCAAAAAAAAAAAAGGGAGAGGAGGGGAAAACAAACACGTGAGCGCTCTAAAGAGGGGACAAGGAGGAGGATGGTGTTTGTTTGGTTTGTTGATTGGTGGGTATGCGTGTTACGAACTCGGCCGATGGGGTGAATAGAAGAAGAAGAAAACGGGGGTTGGCAAAAACGAGTTTAATTAATTTGGAGGCACGTTTTAATTTTGACGACGGGTCATTGTTTTTTTTTTGGGGGTAAATTACCCCCAAAGTAATCTAAATTAAATTCTACCAAGAGTCACTTAGATCAATTGCTGATGGAGTTATTCTAGTTTAATCATGTCTCGGGTTCGATTCTTTGGATATGCAGCAGTGTTAAATACTTGTTGGGAGAGCTTTGCCACCTTTCAAAAGTTCTACTCAGCTCGAATTAGATTAGTCGGCCCAGTGGGCCGGAAACCAATGGTTAAACAAAAAAATCTAAATTTAATTCTAATGGAATATGATTTTTAGGGTAAAAGATATCTATAGTCATTTATTTTTTATAAATTTTGGTCATATTTTTATTTTTTTATGATCATTCGTCTATACTAAATCACCTTCCTGGTCACTAGTTTATATTAGTCACCATTTTATAGTCATTTTAAATTTCCAAAAATCTCAATCTTTGTTTTTTTTTCTCGCACTTTTTCATTTCTCTCTTTATCTTCTCTCCCCTCCCTTCTCTCCTTTCTTTATCTCTTCGGCAATGGGTCTCAGTCGTAACAGGGGCGGAGCCACGTACTAATTGTCCCCACTTAATTTTTTGTTTGTTTAATAATTAGGTATATTTTTTAATATATCTCCTCGCTAAAATTAAAAATTTACCCCACTAAAAAATTAATCAACCTAAAAATTAAAATCAAATTTTAAAAAAATTTAAGCATTTCTTATATTGTCCCCACTCGAAAAAATTTCTGACTCCGCCCCTGAGTCGTAAGTTCCAATGTCGTTAAGTTGTTGCTGATACGCCACCTACCGCCTACCGATCACCGTGAAATGTCACACTGCTCATCGCAAATGTATTGTTCTAGATGTACAACAAATCATTGAACCACCGCTCATTGCATATGTGTAATCATACGCCTAAATATATATCATCGTATATGTATCATTATTCGCACGTCTAAATGAATCACGACTTACAGTATGTGTAAGTCCGAAAAATGTTTAAAACATTTGGGAAAAAAATTATAAAATAAATAGAATAATCCGCCCACTAACAAATGACCAAAATACCTTGTCAAACTGTCCAATTACACATGAAGGACTCAATCAAAACACACTTGTAATTTTTACTGGATAGATAGAAAATTGACAAAACGCATCATTATCGTGTAAAACCCCACCTTCTCGCCCTCTCCGGCGTGCAAACTGCACTCACAGTCGTCGTCACGACAGATGAACCCACACACGTGGAATATTTTCCTCGCCAAATCTGGATCATGATATTTATTAGCATTGAATGGGCAAAAGTTGCTTCACGTTTATATGACATGAATTGTGACCACATTCAAAAAAAGAGATTATGATGTGATACGTGGGGACTCGCTAGATGGCGTGTTTGGTAGACCAACTAATTTAGATTCGAACGGAGTAGAATTTTTGAAAGGTGGCAAAAACTTTCCGAACAAATTATTAACACTTTTGCATTTTCAAATATTCGAACTCAATATTTATTGATTAAACTAGAATAACGCATAAATATTGGTTATTCACTTATTTGATCTATAATTGCGTAACCATTCGAAACCAATAGTGTGGAAGCTGCCGGACTTGTAAACTGGAAACTTGTCCTCTGCTACTTCACTATTTTTGGTACTCCTAACGGGCGGTAGACATCACCCCTCCAATCCCTATCAACTTTGTCAATGTCGAAATAAACGTCTATTTTTTTTTCGAGAAAATTTAGGCAGGTTGGCCTAAATCTCGGAGCTCTAGACGGCATTGAGTTTTGTTCCCATTCCAAGCAAAGTTTTGCCATTTCTGTAAGGGGTGGGAATTGACCCACCGACCCTTGGGAAATGAGACAAGACCCGTTACCATCTTATCCACCTTGCGTTAGTTAAACAACTAGAAAGTTAAGCATTATCAAATTCTTCGTTTCAATTAAAAGTTTGTACGTGGTGTTGTTCTTTGGTAAAGTCGGTGTAAATATCATTTAGTGACTTTGCAGAGAGATAATATAATTTACTTATTAAAAAGTTAAAAGTTTGTTCGTGATCTACAAATACCTTGTCAAACTGTCCAATTACACATGAAGGACTCAATCAAACACTCTTAATTTTTACTGGGGGTTTTTGAGCATTTGAAGAGGATAGGTAGACAACTGTCAAAAAGATCATTAAAAAAGAGATATGATGTGATACGTGGGGACTCACTAGATGGTGTGTTTGGTCTATAAGTTTTTGGTTTTACTGTGCCAAAACTAATTGATGTTTGTGCGGATAGAACTTTTAAAAGGTGCAAAAGAAATTTAAACAAATATTTAACATTGTTGTATTTTTAATGATTCGAATTTAATATCTCTTCGTTAAACTATAATAACACATAATTATTAGTTATTTGGTCCGTAATTGAGTAATCATTAGAAACCTTTAGTGTGGAAGCAACCGGACCTGTAAACTGGTAACTTGTCCTCTGCTACTTCACTACTTTGTGTACTCCTACCCCTCCGATCCCTATCAACTTTTTCAACGCCGGGTGATTACTAATTTCAAAATTGAGTATTATCGAAGTCTCCATTTTAATTTAAAGTTTTTTCGTGATCTATAGAAACAGTAAAAAAAGTTAAATTTTGAAAGGAAAAAATTCAGATGTTTCACCCATCTAGAACTTTGATTTGTGCCCTCAGACCATTTTCCGATGAGATATTCTCCTATTGTTCGCATATTTTTGGTAATTATGTTGCTAATTATGGTATTAGTTAATCAGTCGAAGAAAAAGATTCATTACTCACTAGAGGGTTGGAGAACATTAAAAGTGAGTCTCCAGGACCATTAGACACATTAGTTATGGGTTTATCAATATTTTTTAAAACGACTCGGAAAGAGACTTGTACCAATGTCTAGAAAATTCTTGCGTTGTTCTTGCTTGGCTACATACTAGTCTCTCCAAGGAGCAACAACTCTAATAATTCAATAAAAAAGATGAGCAACATTATGGTATACTTATATTATGGTTATTATTAGTCTCTTTTTTTAATTCGATGTACCGCAAGCCAATAACTCCAAGTCCGTGATTACGCCCTAGTCTAGAGTCCATAGTTTCTTTTATGGAAACCACGCGCTATCCGACGCCTCTCGACCGACTAATTATTTGGGTTCGAGCCGGGTTGATACAGACTCCCAATTGTGTCTAGAAGATAGGTAAAGGACCTAAAAAGTTCTATCTCCTAAGAGAGCTCAGATTTGGTGGAGACAAAGCTTCTCCCCACTATGAGAATGAAAAGGATTTTGGGTGACAATTTTGTAAATAATATGACAACAATGTGCTTAACAATCTCCTCCTGAGGTGAAAAACATACGCCTCTCCGAATCCTCCGGATGTGCTTTCTATGTGGGTAGTGACATAGATTCACTTAAGGATATTTTGAGTTCAAGTTCATCAAGCCTTCCGAACGTAAAAGACACTAAATAAATAGGGTCTGACAATGCTCGACTCTGAATACAGAGATTTCATCCAAAAAAGTACAAGCCACGACACCCTCATTAATCAGTCAGATCCAAATAAAATCAGCAGGAAGATGGTGCAAATCTCACCAGGAGAATGGATCCGTTACAAGGTCTCCTGAGGCAACCAAGGAGGACTTATTTTCACAGAAAATGGATTCGTCATCAACAGTTTCCTTGTTCATGGAAATGGAGGAACCAGGCAGGTTTCACTCCGCCTTTGGCTCCCAAGGTTGATATCTGGTCCAATTTTTCTGAGAACGATTTAGTGCATGGCCTTTGGAATGGTAGATGTGCTCATCGCCTTCTCCGGAGAGATTCTCCCGGTGCTCGGCCCCGTATCTCTTGGGTTTCAGCATCAGAACCTGCACCAAGCACAATAAGCCGTTTTCATCGGAACGTTTTGAAGACATATTACGTGAGATGTTGAGTAAAAGCATTTACCTGGTCGCCCGTGTGATCTGTTATGAAATGAAGCCAGCCATGCCACTCTGGTGGCACCTGGGAAGCATTATAACGGGTTTTCTCGGCATACTCGACCCACCGGTGCCTTCCTAAAGATTATAAACGGTTTTAAGTGTGAGGTTCAGAAATGAGAGAACAGTGTAATACTCCAATGCGGATTGATATATTTTACTTATACTCAAATGCTATGGCCAAGAGGTTATAAATATCAGCAAAAAACTATCAGTCAATGTGCTCAATAAGCTGGAATGGTGCTTCGTAAGATTGAGAACGTCCCAATAACAGGCATAGGTGAGTAACATGAAATTTTTATTTTCCACCATGTAAAAACTATATGTACACATTTACATAAAAATAGATAGATACATAGACAGATCAATACACACACACAGAGAGAGAGAGGCTTCCGCATTTTTGGTGTAGAAAACTCAGAATAAAAGAGAAGAAAATGTATAGAAATTTTAAAAATAAACTGAAAAACGAATACTGAGGAAATAATAAATTGAGTAAAAGATCATGACCCTGCTCCCAATTCACAACCAATGAGTAAAACGTAAAACACACGAACAGAAAGAAAAACTAACCATATTGTGTGTCTCCAAGCTTTTCGTAGTACTTATTACCGAATTTGTCAACTCCAACAACTGTTGCCCCTATGTTATGAATTTTGGTCTGCCTAAAGCAATAACCGAATCAGCACTAAGGTGTTACACAGAGACATGTAAGTGTCATCATAGCAATCAATAACAGATCTTCTACAAATGATGATAAGAACAAAAGAAAACTGTTAAAGGATGAACCAGCTCATTAAAGAAAACATAATCGGTAACGCTCAAGGAAAAAAAAAACTGAGACTAGTTGAATGACAGCATGGAAGCAAAATGCATCAAGTTCAAAGACGAAAGGACATTATTGAAATCGAAGTGAGCATCATGATCATGTAAGAAGGATGAGCTACAGAATGCCTAAGACCAGATTTCCGTGAAAAAATATCCTTCTCCTGTACTATTCCAAATGGTAGAGATTACACCGTAATCATTTTGATTAGACTAACACGTAAATAGGTTACTACATGATTCTTAATGTAGCCAAAGGGATTGAGCACAAATATAAATGAAACTCAGAAAGCTATATCAAAGTTTGAAAGGATCCAAAAAGTTCATCAAATGCAAACATATGGTTCTGTCATGAAGAAGAAATAGAAAACAACGCATACTTCCATTATAAGGACAGTCAAGGTCTCAGAGTACACCATACATCGGAAGGTCACCAAGGAACTTGGTTTAGGGGAATAAAACAACAATATCGTTTAACTGGTGCCAGAGCTGAGAATAGGTATAAATGAAGACGATCTCTATGTATAAGTGAGTATGAAGACTCCCTATTCTCATCCAAAAGGCAGACTTGTCGTTCCTCAAGATCAGATACACACTTCAATTAGTTATATCAAACCAACTACTTATGCTTCCATAAAAATTGAAAAAACTCAGGGAGCAAATGACCTGTTCTAAACTCAATTCACACGCTGCAGATCACTAAACGTAATCTCGTACTCGTATCTGCTTCAATCATGGAATTACCACCACCTCCAAAATCCAACCCCGAGCACAATTCCATTGCTCTCAGAAACAACCAACTTCTTGCAGAACAGTTATTTAGATATCCATCCGAAGGAACTCTCCCCGTCCCTGACCTTAACCTTATAATTTGAAACCCGAAAGCACAGGTCAGATACGATCATCACAATCCCCCCGCGGCCTCGCCCATTAACCTACCAACCAACCAGGAACCAGCTCTCGAAAACTCGCAACTTCGGCAGATATTTCGAAGCAAACACACGATTCCAAACAGGAAAAACACACCTAAGGGTACGCAAATGAAGAGGGAACTCGCAAAACTTACAATAGGTTCCCATCTGGAAGGCACCTCCTGCAAAGGTCCAAACACAAAAAAAAAAATTTAATAATAGAAATTCCAACCCTTCTACTTAGGAAACTTAAAGCTTCAAACTTTGCGATCAAGATCAAAAATTGGGAGTTGGGGACAACTCAAGATGGTATTTTTAATCGAAAAGGGGAGGAAATAAAAATAATATAAATTAAACAAATCATATCTAAAAAAATTAAACACTTACAAATAGCCTTCTTCCTTGACCTCGCGCAGGAAATTGCCCAGCCCTTTCTCTTTGATCCCTTTCAGTATTCCCCTCACCACCGACGCCATCTCTCTCTCTCTCTCTCTCTTGTTTTGTTTAAACTTCGTTGTTTCCTTGGAGAGATTATTTTTTCTCTATTGGATTTAACCCAGTACAAATGTCCCGTTGGGTGATAGCGAGCGGACTGTCGTTTGTGTCAAGTGGCTGTCGCCTGGTTGCGGGCGGAAAACAGTTACCACGGACCACGTGGCACGCAGCGATTGGACAAAGTGACGCGAAAATACATCACACCTAATAAAACCCATCACACGCGCTCACCCCGATCCCATTTCTCTCCCCTCCCTACAATTTGTTTTCCCTAATATGAAAAAATAAAAACATATTAGAATAAATCAAAATTAAAAGAAAAATCGCCACCTCGAAGAAGAAGAAGAACAACAACAAGCAAGGGACATCCCGTCGATTCCTACTTCCGGTTAATCTCCACATTCCTCCCCTTGTTAATTCTTCTTTTTTAAAATTTTTTTTAGGGTTTCCGTGTTTGTGGATTGGGAATTTCAATTCCCTCGGCTTTTAGGTTTTGAGGATGATGCGCCTTAGGACCTACGGGGGCCTTAGTTTGGTCGCGACGCTGGCGGTTGTATATCACGCGTTCAAGAGCAGGGGCCAGTTCTACCCCGCGATGGTCTACCTGTCGACGTCGAAGATCAGTCTCGTGCTCCTTCTGAACATGGGGTTCGCGGTTATGTGCTCGCTGTGGCAGCTCACGAAGCGGATATTCCTCGGGACGCTCCGGGAGGCGGAGGTGGAGAGGTTGAATGAGCAGTTGTGGAGGGAGGTGATGGAGATCCTGTTTGCCATCACTATCTTCAGGCAGGATTTCTCGGTCTCGTTCATTTCCATGGTCATCGCTTTGTTGTTTATAAAGGCTCTGCATTGGTTGGCTCAAAAGAGGGTGGAGTATATCGAGACGACGCCCTCGGTGACCTTGGTGTCTCACATTCGGATCGTTTCCTTTCTGGGGTTCTTGCTCCTCCTTGATAGCCTCTTCCTGTACAACTCCGTGAAGTATTTGATAGATACGCGGCAGCCATCTGTTTCTCTCTTCTTCTCATTTGAGTAAGTTCGTATGCCCTTTTTTTGTGATAAATAGCTTGCTACGATGCATTGGTCTCGAGTTAATGAGGCAGGTCTGAGTCAGTTTGATACATAGTGCTGTTAGAAAGAGAAGCTGCTGAGAAAGGTGAAGGAGGGGGAAATTTAGAAATGATGTCCCAGTCTGTATGCTGTGGCTTAATCACTATGGAGAGGGTGATCGCCGGCTTGCATATGGTTTATGGGTAGTGATTTTGAAGGAAAGAAGGCTAGGGATACTAGAATTGACTTCGTAATTCATGTAGAAATGCCAAACTCCATGGAGTTGACTTTGTAATTAGGCAGCCTTTGAATAGCTCAACCAACATGCCTTTATTTGGAGAAGTCTGTTTTTGCCTCATATAGGTCCAGACGGCTTTTGTGAGTATTGTTATACAATCTAATATGTCAAGGGTGATGGATATTGGATTTTGACGTCAATTAATGTGGCTTAAATTATGTTTCGTCTGTTTAGTGATGTTTCAGTTGCATAAGACATGCTGTTTATGTATTATATTATGGATTTCCGTTGCTAAGATGTCTACGATGTTTATACTTCAGGTACGTGATACTGGCTACAACTACAATCTGCACATTTGTAAAGTATGTCTTTTATGTCATTGACATGCTTATGGAAGGACAATGGGAGAAAAAGGCTGTCTACACCTTCTACCTGGAACTTATCCGTGACCTGCTTCACTTATCATTGTACCTTTGCTTTTTCCTGGTGATTTTCATGTGAGTATTTATACTGGATTATGAAGATCTCCAGATATTTTGCTTGGATTAGGAACCTTTTTATTTCAATAGTTTGGTTTCCTTTGCATCTAATACATTTGAGACTCGAACTACAAAATCAATCTGTGTTTACCAGGAACTATGGCGTGCCTTTGCACTTAATACGGGAGCTTTATGAGACATTTAGGAACTTCAAAATTCGTATTGCTGATTACATTCGTTACCGGAAGATCACATCCAATATGAATGATAGATTTCCGGATGCAACTCCTGAAGAAATCAATGCGTGAGTTCGATATCATCTGTCATATAGTCACCACATCAGTAGTTAGTGTTTCTTACAATTGACCGATTGATATGCAGAAGTGATGCAACCTGCATTATATGTCGTGAAGAGATGATAACCGCCAAGAAGTTAATATGTGGACACCTTTTCCATGTCCATTGTCTGCGCTCATGGTTGGAGCGGCAACATACATGTCCGACATGCCGGGCACTTGTCATCCCTCCAGAAGGTGGTACTAATACACCAGGAGGGCAACAAGGGTTACGGCCAGATGCTCATCACCAGGGTATGGAACTTCTTATCTTCTTGGATCTTTCTAGCATGATTTAGTTTGTCAGCAAAAAACTAATGAAATATGGACTGTAAAAGTTTTGTTAAATTGGTTTTAAAGTTGATTGGAACTTGATTTTGTTCCTTATCTTTGCTTCTCATAATTTGTTTATCAACCCGGTGACTCTTTTTTGCTTTGTTTGTTTGTTTGTTTGTTTATTGCTTTCTGTTATCTGCACATGATAGAGTCCTTTATTGTTTAGTTACAGTAATCATTTTAGTTATATGCCGTGAACTTTCCTATTAAATGAATGCTAGAACTGTTATTATGAGCATGGTTCTCTTGGGGGGAAGATGAACTTTTCTGAAATACCTCCTGCTTGTAATGGAACAGGTACATCTTCCGCTAGTACTACAGCTAATAATTCTTCCGGAGCTGTAGCTAGTGATGGTGTGAGCCAGCATCATGCCAGACTTCAAGCTGCTGCTGGTGCTGCTTCCATATATGGAAAGTCATTTGTCTATCCTTCTGCAAACACAGTAGTCTGGTGAGTATTCTTTTGCTGCGATGTTCTTATATGTCTTGATAGGGAAATTGTCTCTTCTTTTTTCTCCATGTAGAAAGTTGAAAACATTGCCAGCTTATGGATTCTTATCTACCTTGGTACTTGGTATGCACGCACATTGTGTTTGTTGTCAGTGAAAAACCTTTTTATTTTGTTCAAATGATGACATTGGCTAGTGTAAGGTAGTCCTTTCTCCTCTTCTGGTCTATGCTTCTCAATGTTATTGAGGGTTACATAGGTTTGTTCTTGTTGGTAGCCTATGGCTTGTATGCGGAATAATATCCAGCTGTGGTCCATGTCTTGGATCGGTGCTCGGGCTTCAGTTCATCTGCTTACATCCCCCATCTTAATTTTACGTGCTATCAATTTAGCTAGCTTTAGCAGCTACTCGTTAGCAAATAGTAATGTCCTATATTTTGTAGGTCTCCTGGTTATGCGTTTCTTCCTCAGTCTCAGTGGCCTTTAGCCGACTCTGTTAACATGGAAGCTAGTGGAGGCCGCACTTTCCTTGGACAACCAGGAACAGAGTTTGCACTTCATGATGAGCATTCAAGCTTAACTCCGGGAGCAAGTTTGGGCAGTCTATCAGACTCTGAGTTGGAAAGGTTTATTCAACAACAAATCAAGGTAATCCCAAATTGGTGTATATGGCCATCAGTGTAGGGTGAATTTGACCTAGTTGTCTTATCTCTCAAACATTTGGCTTGTGGATGGATATTTTGATAAGCGTGATTGCTTCTTAGGTGTGCCCGAAAAAAATCACATCAAACTGCAAGTGTTCATTGTACTTGTTCTTCTTTCTTATGATGCTGACAGTGCATGTCAGAGAAAGCTGACCTGGTTTAGCCACCATTTTGCTGTCTGAACCGGTACTTCAAGAATCCCCCATCAATTAATGCACCAAATTGCTGCTTGTTTTACTTGATGCATGAAAATTCTGGTTGGAGTGCATTTTCCTTGGATAGTAATCACGCGTATACTATGCTGCGCCATTGTGCCAACGGGTTTTAAGCATTTATAGTTTTGAAAAGTATAGGATTGAAAGAAAGATTGTTCAGTTCCAATGAAGTTTAGGCATTGGTAAAATAACAATCATGTTATCAGCTTAAGAGCTCGAATATTCAACCGATTCTCCTCGTTGAACAGGTCCTGCAATTCCAGCTCCAGCATTTGCAGAAATCAAAAGCAGAGGACGACATCCCTGGTGGTACCTCAGCATCATCAGATAGCAAGGGCAAGGCCCCCATGACATCATCGGCATCGGACTGCGGCCGTCATCCCGAAGATGGTGATGCACACAGATTATGAGCATCATGCCCATCCATCTCGCCTGATGAAGAAGATCAGAGAAACTTGGTACTGACATAAGATAGACATGAACATCCGATACAGCTTGTTGAAAGGCGCGCGGGTCAAATACCATGAAATCATCTTCTTCTTTTCCCGGTCTTTACAATTTCTCTCCTTCCTTTTCTCAAACCTGTTGTAAAATGTACAACAGTGCCTAAACCAGCAGCTTTTGTTTCACTGTACGAGGTAAACATGAAGAAATTGTCTCGGTCCGGATGTAAATGAGTTGATTTTGGGAATTGGAGTTATTTTGACTGGCATTTTTAGTTCGAAGGCACGATGAATGAGCAATGCAAGTAGAAAACACGGAGGGAGCAAGACATTGGGGATTTATTGTCGAACTGGTAAAAATATTCTAGAAAAGAGGAGAAATATACATATATTTTTAAAAATATAAAAAAAATTACGTAGTCGATCCAGTTCTGCATTAAGTGCTTCCTTTTACGAAAATTAGTTGTTTTTAAAAATTTTAAAGTGTTATAAGTTGATGTTCAGTTATTCGAATGAATATAAAATTTTGATTTTGTATAATTTTTAGAGACCCATGTGTAGAGCTAAAAACAAATGAAATTTAAAATTTTCCAAAAGATTGAAAATAAACATAAAAAGGGAGTCGCCTCCAATGTTCTTATATCTTTTTCTCCAAAAGTTTTAGGAATTAATAAGTTGTTGTTCGGGAGTCTCAATGAGTTCATTTTTTTGGCATACATTTTTAAGTTCGAGTCGAAAAGTTATGCAAAATAAAAAATTAAAAGTTTGGATGATAGTCCACCTTCCCAAATGCATTAATTGTTGACGTATATTCGGATTGAAAAGGATGATGCAGCAAGAATTGACTGATTTTACCATAAATCGCATGAATTGATTGATAAAGTTGTTCTAAGGTAACTATTGGTATAAGGTTTCAGCTCTCAATTTTATGAGTAAAATATTATATTCATTGCAACTTATTTACACCTATCATTTACAATGGTTCCAAATTATGTCTAGCTCGAACTTAGATTAATTAGCTAAGAGAATATTTTAATACCTATCAACTTTGACTAAAATTTTAGTTGATTATTTCTCAGTATTTTCTATGTATCAAAGATTAAAAGTGGGTGAGAAAGCAAAATAATTTTTGACCGAAATCACATGAGAACTGAATATTGATCAAGTATTTTTGAATAATATCAAAAAAAAATTAACGAGTTGTTAATATCAACTAATGATATATGTTTACTTAGTAGAAAGTAAATCTTTTGCCAATGCTGATAGTGCATTTTCCTTGTGAAGATCTTAGACAAACAGAACTTGTTTTTTTTTTCCAAGTTTTATCAAATAATTTTTGCATAGTTAATTGGACAATTTCACAAAATTTGCTTGATCGCAAACTTTGCGAGTGTGTGAATCTCGTTGCAATTTTTTCCAACAAAAAAATACGCATAGCAATTTTATCCCGTGAAGATCAGTTTGTTTGTCTCTAGTCCAGCTCTTTTTTGCGACCTGATGAAATATTGTCTCATGACACTATCACTAATTTTATCATAAGATTTGTGATACCTCGTTAATGACATGTTCTGTCTCAAACGCTTAAGTGATTTGATTGTCACTATCCATACCAACAAGGTGCACTTTCTTTTCTGGAACACATCTTGAGAGTAAACGCGTTTGGCCAGGAGTAGGATCAGTATGGGTGATCTCCTAAGAAGTTTCCGGGATGCGTGTGAGTGAGGACAAAACATGCTGGAAAAGACCGGTGTTGGTCTGTAGAGGCAGTCGGTCCGATCACGAGGCATTACATTTGGTATCAGAGCAAAAATGGTCCTAGGACTGTTCTGCGTTCTGTCTGGCACGACGAGGACGTCGCGTATTTAAGGAGGGGTGAATGTGATAACCCGTTAAGGATCTGTTCTGTCTAAAACGCTTTTAAGTGATTTGATTGTTACTATCCACACCAACAAGGTGCACCTTCTTTTCTGGCACACATCTTGAGAGAACTAGAACTGTCCTCGTCGGTCCGATCACGAGGCATTACATTTGGTATCAGAGCAAAAATGGTCCTAGGACTGTTTTGTGTTCTGTCTGGCACGACGAGGACGTCGCGTATTTAAGGAGGGGTGAATGTGATACCCCGTTAAGGATCTGTTCTGTCTGAAACGCTTTTAAGTGATTTAATTGTTACTATCCACACCAACAAGGTGCACCTTCTTTTCTGGCACACATCTTGAGAGAACTCCAAGGTTAAACGCATTTGGCCGGGAGTAGGATCAGGATGGGTGACCTCCTGAAAAATTTTCGGGAAGTGTGTGAGTGAGGACAAAACACGCTGGAAAAGACCAGTGTTCGTCTGCGGAGACAGTCGGTCAGATCACGGGGGTTACAAGATTCATATTACATTTCAATACTAGTATCATTGATATCAAGATCTTATATTTTAGAGATAATTACATACAGAACCCTAGGGTATGGTGAAATAGATCCTGAGGACCCTGTAGTTTTTCTACTAATTGCTGAGTCCCTGTAGTTTGGTTATTATTATACTTTCGGGTCCCTAGCTGACGTCATGAGTCTTTTTTCGATTTTTTGTCTAGGAAATGACAGATATACCCTTAAACAAAAAAAACTTCATCTTCAACCCACCACTCGATAGAAAAAAACTATTTTGGTCTCAAATTTGTTTCACCCATCGTGTGCCCCATCTTAAAACCAATCACCAAAACCCATCATCTTCCCCAAAAATTAGTTCCCTTCTTCATCTTTTCCCAATTAAAACCCATCACCCACCATTGACCTATGTTCCTGGGTTCCAAAAGTATTTGTTCATCTCCACAAGCAAGAACAAACAAACTTAATTGGCTTCAACATGCAGAACAAAATTCAAGCAATTCAATCAATAGGGAATTCAATGGTAGTCGGAGGCAACTTTCTTCGGCTTCTTCTCCTTGTAATTTCGCCGGTGGGATATGAGAGGTTAGGGTTTGGGAATCCTCATCTTCCTCGAATTAGTGTTGTTGATGGGATCTCGTCCCGATTAAGAAATTCCCCAGGCAGGGAAAGTTCCGTTGCCGATGAAGTATCTCCTGTGGCTACAGTCGAGTAGTGGGGAAGGGAGAAGCCTGGGAGGTACTCGCGACTTACTGGGAGCGTGAGTCGAGTACCGTGAACAGCCGCGGTGTGCACCGGGGGCCAGGATGTGGCCGGTCGCGTCGCCAGTGCGGTTGTTGGCGTCGGTAGGAGAGGGGGTAACGGATTGCCGCTGCTGGACCCGTCATCGGGCTGCCTCTCCAGTGCCTTCAGCCGCTGGCCCACCTCCTCCAGTTGGTGGTGCTCCTTCCCGACTTCGTTGCTGGGCTCGTCGACGGGATGTTTTAAAGAAGAAGATGTCTTTTTTATTTTGTGTGTAAGGGCATAAAAGTCATTTCTATGATAAAAAAGGATGGAAAAAATGTTGACATCAGCCAGGGATTAGAATGTATAATAATAATCAAACTACATGGGGTCAATAATTAGTAAAAAAACTACAAGGTCCTCAGAGTCTATTTGACTATACCCTGAGGTCTTCTCAGTAATTATCTCTATATTTTATCTACAGACGTTTGGTTAAAATTGGTATGAATTCTCATTCACACTAATTTTAGCTCCACGACTTTTATAGGGATGTAATAACTTTTGGAATAATCAAATTCATCCAATTGTTTATAAGGACGCAAACCATTTTTCTCTATCTTGGAAAAAACAGTATACACTAATTATATGCACTTGGGAATTAGTTGCAGTTCAACGAAAAGCTATGGTGTACGGGCGGGTTCACTGTTTTGATTTTGATATTCCTCAACCTTGAGGACAAGGTTTTTTAGAAGGGTAGAGTTGTAACATGCATGTTACTTGGATGTAATAGGCAAATAGTTAGAAGGTGATTCTGTAATTGATATAAATATTAGTTAGGTGGAATACTTGGGGTATCTTAGACATTTGTAAACCATTTCCTATCTTCTTCTTCTCTAATATTTCCCATTTTCTTAATTCTTGTTGTTATTATTCTTGAACCCTAATTTTACATTGTTACACATGTACAAACACTTATTATATTACCGTTTATATTACCCTTTGATTTTGTTATGGCTTTACCTTCGAGAGACATTTCATGTAACATTTTTTGCGTCCGACAATTAAAGTTGAGAGACCTCTTACAACCAAAAAAATATATATATAAACTACTTGTACAATAGAACCAACGACCACAATTAAAAAAAACAGAAACAATGAAAAAAGAAATGGGCATTAAGAACCCAAAAGAAAGCTAAGAAATAATATTTATAAGATATCATCAATGTAGTAGCATATGTTATTAAGATAGTCATATATTTTTTGATTATTTTTAGGCGATGTTTAGTACCTAACGACACTATTAGTACAGTGCACTTGTGCACATTGGATGTTATCTTTTGATGAATAATAACACTTTACATATAAAAGGGTAAATTACATTTCGTCCATTTATATAGTCAAATAGATGACGTGGTCCCTCATTTTCGAAAATGCATGTTGTCGTCCCTGTAGCTTGATTGTATTATTCTCTAGGATTCCTCGCTAACATCATCAATTATGTAAATGAGAAGGAGGAGAAAAGAGACAGAGACAGAGAAGGAGGTGACAAGGATGGAAGAGAGAGGAAGAGAAGAGTGAGTGTAATTAAGTAATACTTAAATGATGATTTTTTGAAATATATAAAAAATAAGATTTTTTTCGGTAATTTGACATATTACAAGTCACCATTAACTAAACTCATTCGGTCGTTACGTGTCTTCCACGCCGGATATATAAAGGCAGTGTTTCAAGCTCATTTTTCTGGGCAGCTGCCTGAGACCTGTCATGATAAAAGTTGGCAAACAACATAGACTGAATTACCAATTTTAAATTATATGGCCTACATGCAAAACATATGAAATTACAACGTACTAAAGTAGATATTTTTCTTTTTTTATAAGTTATTGCTAATCCTGATTTTTCTCGAATCGGACCTCGAGTCCATCAAGCAGGTTTGTGATAGACAACTATTTAGTATCAAGTATTTGGATAGATAATTAATCGTATAGATAATAAAATGTATTTGATCAGGTACCAAAATAGAATTTCTAAAAGTGTAGGTACATTTATGGTTAATTCCTTGTATTAAGGACCTAGGTTTTAACGAGCACCATCTGTTTATGAAATCAACAATTATAATAACCAAACTTGCAAAGCACTACTACTGAAAAACCCCATCGCAGAGCACTACTACTACTGAAAAAACTGAACCAAATCATCCATCGACTCAAAACGCACGGCTCCACTGGGGATGACAATGGGTAGAGTAAGGTAGAGTATTGATAGGACCCTGCACATACCCTAGTTTTTTTGGATGGACCATACCCTACCCTCTACAAATTTTTTATTGTTACTCTCCTGGAGACCCAGGGTCTACAGGGTCTGCAGGGTCCGACCCTTTAACGTTCTGCATTTTGATAATTTTTAATCAAAACTTAATTTTTATATAAAATTTAAATAAATTCAAGACATCTACTACATTACACATCAACATTCAATAAAAAATTGATGAAACATAAAATTTTGCAATTTAATTTCAATAGTCCAAGATTTTTTTTAGAGTTTGAAGTACATAAACAATTCAACAAAAGAAAAATATAGCATGTCAGCTTCTAGTGATCCATCATTCACGACATCTTCTAAGCTAGTTGCGGAATAACATAATAAATATGTTAAAGTTAACCGTAAAGTATATTATATATATTATTAATACGGTCTAACAAGAGTCTAATTAGAGTCTAATTATGGTAGAGTCTAAAATAGGGTAAAAATGTAAGGGTAGGGTCCGACCCATAGGGTCTAGCTATGGATTCATACCCTACCCTAGACCCTACCTCTAAACATGGACCCATACCCATACCCTACCCTAGACCCAGTCAAAGTCAACATATCCTAGACTCGTAGGGTAAGAGTAGGGTCCGACCCTCAGGGTATGAGTATTTCTGCCATCCCTATGTTCCACCCCCAAACCAACTGATTACTCCTCCCAGTAAATCCGTTAATCTTAGGGGTGAGTAAATGTTAATTAAAATTTGGTAAATTCGGTAAAAATTTGGTAATTGGTAGTTCATGATCGGTAAATCGGTATTCGGTAATTAATTCGGTAAGAAGTTTTTGAAAAATTCGGTAAATATCGGTATTTGATAAATTTTGATAAATACTGATATTTTACCAAATATACTGAATTTACCAAAATAGTAATTTATCAAATATATTAATAAATATATAATTTATCAAATATATTAATAAATATATAAGCCAAATTTTAGATAATTTACCAAAAAGTTTCTTGACCTCGTCAAAAAGTCCATGCTCTAGATAGACTTTATACTAATTAGATTTGATAGACTTGTAATTATTAGATTGAATTTGTGTTTATTAAAACTATTTTCCAAATTTGGATTAAATCTAATGATGAATTATAAAATTTTCAGAAATTTTGGTGAATACCAAATTTACCAAAATTTAATTAGGTAAATACCGAATTTACCAAATACATCGGTAGAGCTTTTTATAATATTTCAGTGTTCGGTAAATTCGATATTCGATAATCGAGATCGGTAAATACCGAATACACACTTCTAGAAAATCCCCCACCCCACGAGTCAAAAAGCGGAAAAGAGAAGGAAAAAAAAAACAGAAAACGACACAACACCCCCTCGCCCTCGCGCCTCTCCGTCCCCGCTTAGTAGCTTAAATCTGAAGCTGTCTTATTAAATTATTACTCTATATATATAAATACATGCCCAAAAACAAAATCAATTTTATTATTAAAAACTCATTTTACCAACAAAAAAAAAAAAAACCCTCTCCCCCTTCTCCTTCCCCCCCTCCCCGCTCTCTAGAATTTTCGATTTTCTCTCTCTCTAGGGTTATCTAGGGTTTAGAGCTCCTCTATCTCCCGAGGAGGACGAAGAAGACGTGAAGTACGCGAGTGAGGATGGCTGCTTTAGCCATGGCGGCGGAGAAGCTCCGCGATTTGAGCCAGCCGATTGACGTCCCTCTCCTGGACGCAACCGTCGCCGCCTTCTACGGCACCGGATCTAAGGAGGAGGTGAGACCGCCTCCCCCGGCCTTTTCTCGTTCCGTTTTCCGGTTTGGCGGTTTTACCTAGGGTTTCATTCTGTCTTTTGCTTTGTGAACTTTTTCTTCTTTCGCGAGGGAGGAGAATGGAGTTTGCGTTTCGTAGTTTCGGTGTGGGGCTGATGCTTTTTTCTTTTGGTTCGTTAGTGCAGCGGAGGAGTCCGGCTATCGAGTCCTAGGGTTTTACGAGGTTGTTCGGGCTAGGGATAGGAGTTATCTCCGTGTAGCGATGATTTGGAGATATGAGAGGGCTGTTTGAATGTTGATTTGCCTTGGTTCTGAATGAGTCAACCGGCTTGACTTGGCCGGAGAGTTCGGTTGAATCTGCAGCGTTGTAGTTAACACCTAACGAAAAATCATACGTGGCTTCTTCATGTTTCTTGGGTGGTTTAGCATGTTCATTTGTATGTAAATGACCTGCCATTTCTTCTTTGAAAAGTTGGTTTTTATATATCCATTTCCCGTGGGAGCTGGCCACACAGTTATAGCTCATTGTGTTTTTCTTTTTGAGTTTATCGCTACTTAAAATGAGTTTGTAATGCTGCTTCCAAAATTGTGTTGCACGCTTCGTTATGGCCGATCTCCAATTTTTTTTGTCTTTTCTGTCTTGGTGACAGAGAGCGGCTGCGGACAGGATTTTGCAGGATTTGCAAAACAATCCAGACATGTGGCTCCAAGTGGTGCATATTTTACAGAACACAAAGAATCTCAACACTAAGTTCTACGCCTTGCAGGTTGGTTTTTGTTTGCCTATGCTAGCTACTTGCAGTTATCTTGAACCATTTGATCGTTCTAGTTCTAGCAAGCACATCTCTTCTGGGATAAGATTCCTTTTGCTCTTTTTTTCCTTTTCTATCTGGAACTTACCAGTGGTCGTAGGTTGAGTGGGAAGAGTTAAAATCTCATGTTGCCCTAGTAGTAAACACACCTTACTGCAGGAATAGGACACGTATTTCTCCAAGCTGGCATGACCATGTTGGCTTAATTGCTTCTGATATGTCTGGTGTAATTTGTGGCATAGAATGCAAGTTAGTATTTAGATTGTTGGACTTGGCTGCAAAAGGATGTTGGTTTCTTCTTTATTATGTAGGAATTGGATGACTGCATTGTGGAAAATTTCACAATGCAAATAAAGACATCGTCGATACCTCCAAGAGGGGAAGTGATTTCTTGTTTTGTTGCCTGTACCTGGAAAGAGGTCTATCTTTGGTTCAAAGAAACCGAAGCTTCAAGATGAAATCTCTTTTTTTCCCCGCTTCTTTAAGCCGATAATACTCCTCTAAAATTTGAGAAGCATTTTCTTTTAAACACAGTACATCAGTGTTGCTGTTGGGGTCTTTGGTAGACTTGTTTGCGAGCTATTCTACTCCTTGTCATACTGCTTCCAGTTGGAGTGCCAAATTTAGTGTATCATGGAGCATGTACGGGCTGACTGCCTTACCATCGGATTTCCTATTTGCTTAATGACATGGCAGTATTTTTTGTTAAAAGGTCCTGGAAGGTGTTATAAAATATAGATGGAATGTGCTACCGGCTCTACAACGAGATGGGATGAAAAATTACATTTCTGAAGTAATTGTTCAGGTATAATATGTGGATCTTGTTTGTTGGTTCCTCTCTTCCATTTATTTCTGTCATTAACTAATCCTTTTAAACTGTTTCTTTGCTTAGCTCTCAAGTAATGAGGCTTCATTCCGGATGGAAAGGTTGTATGTCAATAAGCTCAATGTTATTCTGGTTCAGGTACAATGCTGGGCCGCTGTGTTAAACTTAATCCGATAGTTCACAATTGTTTCTATGGTTGTTGTTCTTTCTAGCCAAGTTGGTTATTATAATTTTTAACTTAAGTTGCTTTATAATTGGCTCTCATTATTTGGTACTTTATCTGTTGCTATTTTCTGGTGGTTAGATTCTAAAACATGATTGGCCGGCTAGATGGCGGAGCTTTATTCCAGATCTTGTTGCAGCTGCTAAAGCAAGTGAAACAATCTGTGAGAATTGCATGGTGATATTGAAAGTAAGTCTCTTTTCTATTTTTTCTTTGGTCGAATATGGTGTAGGTAACCATTGTAACATAAAGTTTCTTCCCTCAGCTTTTGAGCGAGGAAGTTTTTGATTTTTCAAGAGGAGAGATGACACAACAGAAGATAACAGAGCTTAAACAGTCATTGAACAGGTAAATGGAGTGATTCTTGTGTACGTTTGTCTGTCAATTGACATGATATCAATCTCAATTATACTTTTCATTCTGGATAATAGGATCTATGGTGGCATTTTTATTTGTCGTACCTGTTTAACTTGGGTTTGGTTACCTGTGACAGTGAGTTTCAGCTCATCCATGAATTATGCTTATACGTGCTCTCAGCCTCTCAGAGAACAGAGCTTATTCGTGCTACTCTATCCACCTTGCATGCTTTTCTTTCATGGATTCCTGTGGGCTACATTTTTGAATCCCCATTGGTATGTCTGATTGGACATAGCTTTTAGACACTCAAGTTTTTATGCCGCATGCCCTTTTAAGTCTTAATGTACCTCTATGTTGCATGCAGCTGGAAACACTTCTTAAGTTCTTTCCCATGCCTTCATATCGAAACCTAACACTCCAGTGTTTGACAGAGGTGAGTCCAGAAACAGGGAGAGCCTAATTTTCTCACATGTGACCTGCCAGCTGTTTACTGGACTTGTGATTACAGGTTGCATCTCTCAGCTGTGGGGATTTTTACGACTTGCAGTATGTTAAGATGTACACAATTTTTATGGTCCAGTTACAGGTCAGTTAAACACGCTAGTTTCATTCACAAGTGTCTTTAATTTACACTTGCAATTTGAATTTTGTTTTCTTTTTATTTTTACATCTTCTCTCTTATGTCTGTTTGTTTTTGTCTTTCATTGTTGCCTTCTTGTAGGGAATTCTGCCGCCGGCTACAAATATCCCTGAGGCTTATGCTCATGGATCTAGTGAAGAGCAGGCAAGATGCGTCCTTTGTCTGATTTCTTTTTCAATGAGATTACACAATTTTTGTTTACTTAAGTTACAATTTCCTTTCTCTCAGGCATTTATCCAGAATCTAGCTTTGTTTTTCACTTCCTTTTACAAGGTAAAGCCCTTGATGCTGGTTGGCTGTTTTCGGCTCTACATTATGATACCTGCTGCATCTTCCACTTGCGTTATGATAATTGCTACTGCAAACTTTTTTGTCGTTAATTTAGCATCATCCTTCTGAAGCCTCAAATTATCCATCCCATTAAATTGTGCTGAATCATATGTTGGAACATGCTTTATACGCTCGCACTTGTGGAAAAATTCCACATTTGCATTTTGCAACTAAAATTGATGATGTTAATAAATAATAACTAAATTTTTTGTGCAGTCTCATATTCGAGTTCTTGAGGCTAGTCAAGAGAATATATCTACTTTGCTGCTGGGTCTTGAGTATTTAATCAATATCTCATATGTTGATGACACAGAGGTGTTTAAGGTAAGCCAAACAGAGCTGGGAGGTTTGATCTAAATTCAATATTCAACAGTCTGTTGCTAATGTTTTCACATAATCATGCAGGTTTGCCTGGATTATTGGAATTCCTTTGTCTTGGAGCTTTATGAGGCGCTACATAATCTTGAGAACCCTGCTGTTGCTGCTAGCATGGTAGGGCTGCAGGTAATTTACCTGTAAAGTAACTGGTTATTGGTTATTCTCAAGTCGTGGTTGTTCCTAATAGACATTTAGTGTTGCAATTAATTGCTATGAATTTTGCGCCGAGCTGTGTTTGCTACAATGCCATTTTTTTCTGTGCTGTTGCCCTCTACTAGCTGGATAACTGAAGAGCATATAGGAAATATTGCAGCCAAAACAGTCTTTAGGTACCTATAGTTATTATTTCTTGGTCGAGTTTCCTGCTTACACACACTACTGTTGATGAAAGAACAGTCGATCTGTTATAATCCTATTTTGCAGACAGAAATCTGGTGTCGACATTGGAAGTTCCTTCAAACTATTTGTCAATTGTTCCACTTTTCTTCTGGCCTCAATTTTTTAAAGTTGTCACTGAGTTTGCTATTCTTTTTTCCCGCAGATGCCATTGCTTCATGGTATAGTTGATGGATTAGGTACACAGATTATGCAGAGGAGGCAGCTCTATAGTGATCCTATGTCAAGGTTGAGGTTGCTCATGATCTGTCGTATGGCTAAACCTGAAGAGGTTCTTATAGTTGAAGATGAGAATGGCAATATCGTTCGTGAAACCATGAAGGACAATGATGTTCTAGTTCAGTATAAGGTATAAATTTCATCTGGACTAGGCACTGCTAGCAGTTGATATGTCTCAACTTCCAATATGAACATGCGCTTGTGGTTTTTAAGTGAAGCAGCATGCTGAAGGACAATAGTAGAATGAATGCTGATTAGACGTGATCTTGCTTTTTACTATCATTTCTTGATCTCAGTCTCGAACCATGTATAATTGTGTGTAGATACGATGTGTAGTTTGTTTAATTTTCATCCATGTTTCATCTGTGTGACTGTACAAGACTTTATTTCTGCCATTCAGTCAAAGTTAGTCTCTGAAATTCTGTGGAAGTACTTTTCTTTGTGAGCACGTCAACGAGATCTTTCCATCTGCAGGTGATGAGGGAAACGTTGATATATCTGGCTCATCTTGATCATGATGATACTGAAAAGCAGGTATCTGTTCATTTTAAGCTCCCATTTGCAGTGTGCTTCTTCTGTGTAGGAGTGTTCACGTGGGTTTTATAATGCATACATGACAACATTTCCATGTCACCTTTGCATGTTTTCCTGTATGTTTGAGGAGCATGTTTCTGATTCTCTGCAGATGCTCAAGAAACTGAGTAAACAGTTGAGTGGGGAGGATTGGAGTTGGAACAACCTCAACACTTTGTGTTGGGCTATAGGATCTATTTCTGGGTCCATGATGGAGGAACAGGTAACTGTTTCTTCTGGATTTCTTTTGACCATGATCAACGAAGCACTGCTGGAGCAGTCATTTAGTGCTAAGACAAATATCGTGGCATTTTCTTTTGCTTTGATGAGAAGTTTCTTATCTGAGATATACGGCAATGGGATGGAGATCTAACGATGCTTCTCATGAATGTGCAAGAAACATTTCAAATTAAGAGCAAGTTTGCTTCTGGAATATCTGGGCATGAATTTATCAATTTGCAAACTGAGGAACTTATTTCTTCCATTTCAATGGCTTATTCATTTTCCTTCCATGATGAATGGAATTATTTCGTCGCGCCATATTTTGGATTTCTGAGTGAGCCAAATTTCTTCAGCAGCCAATAAAACTTCATTTCCCAGTCCTGGCACCTAGTTCTTGTTATTGTGGAAACTAAATCCATCTTTGTTACCCCTTGGGTGCTCTAAATTAATCACTGCCTTGCTGACTCGGACATGCTCATGGTTCATACTTGCTGTGGTTTGGAGTTGCACACAAATGAATAATGAATGATGGAAGGGAAGCTGTGAACTTTGATGGGTCAACCTGAGAGTTACTAAGATTTTAGTTCAATTTTTTCACATTTTGTATTTGTATTTGTATTTTTTCAATGGTCAATAGTTTTTTTGGGTTAAGTTTCTTGTACACAGGGATGCCTTCCTTATTACTAATTTAACAACTTATGCTCTGTATGGAGAATCTTGGTGCCAAATTAGTTCATTCTCAACATATTTAGTTACATGTGTGTCTTTGCACGTTCTAACTGTTGTCTTGGTTTGTATTTGAGCAGGAAAACAGATTCCTGGTCATGGTTATACGTGATTTGCTAAATCTCTGTGAGATCACAAAAGGAAAAGATAATAAAGCCGTCATTGCCAGTAATATCATGTAAGAGGGTTGATTGCCTTGTAACTGATCTATGGTTTGGTCTTTTTGGTAATAATTCCAAATGACTGTCCAATCATCTGACGTGAAATGAAATTAATTAACACTGGTTGGCTAGTCTGAGTTCTTTTTTGCATCTGACGTGAAATGAAATTTATCAGTTGCCTCTTTGTTAATATGCCTTTTTATGGTTTCTCTCTCCAGGTATGTTGTTGGTCAGTATCCAAGATTTCTTAGAGCCCATTGGAAATTCTTGAAAACTGTTGTCAATAAGCTGTTTGAGTTCATGCATGAAACACATCCAGGAGTTCAGGTCAGTTTGGTTATGACAATTGTTTGGATTACTGTGTGAATGAAGTGTACTTTTGTTGCAGAAAAATAGCTTACTGGATTAAAAAAGGATGTTCAATCAATTTTCTTGCCTTTTATTTGGTTCTGGTTGATTAAATTTGTTAAACTGATGCCTCATTATGATTGCAAAAATGTTGTTTGTCAGGATATGGCTTGTGATACATTTTTGAAGATTGTTCAGAAATGTAAGCGGAAGTTTGTTATTGTCCAGGTAATGTCAGTTGGGACCCTGTTGATTTTTTAGTTTGGATTGTGTAGACTTGTTGCTATTTCCATTTTTTTGGTTCATTCGGAGGTTGAGAAATTGACTGATTTAGGTGGTCTGGGTCTTTTTTTTTGGCAGAGTTAGATACTTTGTCTTGGATTTCGTAGAATTTATGGCCTTGCCAATGTTTTTGCACTTGAAGCTGTTTGGCACAATTCTTATATTATTATCTTATGGGAAGATACGATTGACAAAATTCTAATGGAAAGATATGCAAATTGCCTCTTAAGATTTTAACCTTCGCTTACATTACTGCTTCGGGTTTGCTGCTTTTTTATAAGATATCTGACTTATGTTTCTCAATTTCAGCTTGGAGAGAGTGAACCTTTTGTATCTGAACTACTTTCAGGCCTTGCAACAACTGTGGCTGACCTTGAACCCCACCAAATTCATACCTTTTATGAATCGGTATCTTTATTGCCACCTTCTAGTCGTGCTTTACTGATTACTTATGTGACCCGAGTTTCTTCTATTTCCAGGTCGGCCATATGATTCATGCCGAACCTGATCCACCAAAGAGAGATGAGTACCTACTTAGGTTGATGGAGCTCCCAAACCAGGTTGGTACAGAGAGAAACTATAGCTTTGGTGTAATTTCTTTTTATCTCAGCTAACCCAGTAACAGTTAATAAGCTTTCTGATATCCACCAACTTGTTTATATCTTTTGTGGTTCAACCTAGCCTTGAGAACTTAACCTGTAATCAAATTAAACTTACTGGTATAGTTCAAGTTTATTGTTCTTTTCATCTAAGAGTGGGATGCCTTTGTTACATGATATGATGCAGAAATACAATAGGTAAGCTTAAATGACCCATCAAAGAGCTAGAATGATCGGCTTATGTTCTTTATGAATGAGTTTGGTTCTAATATTCAGTTTTGCTTGCAATGTAATAGCTTTTGACTGAGGTTTTCCCTGAATTTCTTTTTTGGGCTAGAAATGGGGTGAAATTATTGGGCAGGCGCGTCAAAGTGTTGATTTTTTGAAAGATCAAGATGTGATCAGAACGGTTCTCAACATATTACAGGTTTGACTTTCAAATGTTGGAATATACCAGTTACACACTTTTGACCTTGTTTCAACGTCACTTGAGCCTTCTTTTTTTTATTTAAGCGTGGAAATGATCACTGATGACTATCTCTGACTAGTGCACTGTTCCGGGATTAATGATCTGGTGGCTTGCTCCCAGTATTGGGCTGCACATATTGACATTTGTTTTGTCTGAAACCCACTCTTTCAGTGGTGTATGAAGTTGAGGAGCTTTTATATTTCTTTCATTGAACCTCTTGTTATTTTCTGTGCAGACCAATACTAGTGCTGCAACTTCTCTCGGAACATTCTTCTTTCCCCAAATCTCTGTGATCTTTCTGGACATGCTCAATGTGTACAGGTATAGAACTTAATTGCCATTTTTATTTTGGAGTTCGTTAGCTATGGACGGAGTATCTGAATTTCTACACATTGCTTCAGAATGTACAGTGAACTCGTATCAAGTAGCATTGCTGAGGGAGGACCTTATGCATCCAGATCCTCATATGTTAAGCTTTTAAGGTGAGACCATTGATTGGATGTTACATCACTCAGATGAAATTCAGCAATTGTCATTCCTATCCTGTTCTTTGGCTTGCAGATCTGTTAAGAGGGAGACTCTCAAACTCATAGAGACATTCTTGGATAAGGCCGACGAACAAGCACAGATTGGCAAGCAGTTTGTTCCACCAATGATGGATCCTGTTCTTGGCGATTATGCTCGGAATGTGCCTGATGCTAGGGAGTCCGAAGTTCTGTCCCTCTTTGCTACAATAATAGACAAGTGAGCTTTCCTTCTGTACACCCTTGACCCTTCTCAAACTATTTCACTAAGATATGGAAGAATCTGCTATTTGTGCGCACGACTTGGAATATTTTGAGCTACTTATCATTTATGGGGCCATTTTAAACTGAAAACTCAGTCGAGATGTACACTGGAATGTTGTATGTCCACAAGAACCAGATTTAGACTTTACCACAGTGGCTTTTATTTACTTGACACCTGTTGACCTTTGAATGGTTCAGTGATGTCCGAGTTTGATAACTATTTAATTGCTGAAGTTCCAATTCAATATTCTTGCTGTTGCTCTACCACCATCTTTCATTCTTGGGTGGTATCATTTCTTCTGCTTGATCTTATTTTAATCTGCTTGTATCACGGACTTACCGGACATGCCATTCACTCCTGTAAGGTATAAAGCTGCAATGATAGATGACGTGCCACGGATATTTGAAGCTGTTTTCGGATGCACACTTGAGGTTAGAAGCCTTAAGCTATTCTCTGCATAACATGCCCTTTCTGAGGCCATTTATCATGCTTTTTGTTTATGCCCTTATTTCATTTCTACTAGGCTTCATGCATTTATTTAGTTGTTGCTTAGCACTGTGTTTCCTCGGTATTTGTGTCTTGATGTCTTTTCAACACCAGGACATGTATAATAGTATGCTCGTCCTTCTGTTTTGTCTGTTTTCCAGAGTCTAGCTCGATAGCCTTTGTTGTCTAATAATTTCTTGTGTGATTAATTGCCAACTACTGATGAACATTGTTATATAATTTCTTTGTTTGATTTTCTTAAATTACATGTTGGGTTGCTGAGATGCCTGTGGTCTTGTTATCTTTATTTGTTCTCCGATGATAATGTTTCTGCTTACTTGAAAATGCAGATGATTACGAGGAATTTTGAAGATTACCCCGAGCATCGCCTCAAGTTCTTCTCATTGCTCAAAGCAATTGCAGCTCACTGTTTTCCTGCATTGATTAAGTTGTCTAGTCAGGTTTGCAGTAATGTCCGTGGGACTTCGGTTGTTTCCTTGCATCATTGTTGTATTTTTGTCCGTATTTCTGGTGTTTGCTTGTTATGAATTAATTGTACTGTTTCTTCTGGCCAGCAACTGAAGCTCGTAATGGACTCCATTATATGGGCTTTCAGACATACAGAACGGAATATTGCTGAAACAGGGCTAAATCTCTTATTGGAGATGCTGAAGAATTTTGAGGCATGAAGCTTGTGGACCTTGATCTTCTATCCATGTTTTTGTCAGGGTCTTGTGACTGTTACTAAATTTTTTTTGACCATGTAAAACTGATTGTTCTTGGCAGGCTTCTGAGTTCTGCAATCAGTTCTACCGGAGCTACTTCGTGCTAATTGAGCAGGAGATATTTGCTGTCTTGACTGATACGTTTCACAAACCCGGGTTCAAGTTACACGTCTTGGTCCTACAGCACTTATTTTCCTTGGTATGTCAGATGACACTGTTTTTAGTTCAAGGCAAAAGTAGATGTTTTGTGTTTAGGGTTTAGAATGGTCTAAACGTTTAATAAAATGTGGGCATGTGCTTTCAGGTAGAGAGTGGTTCTCTGACAGAACCGCTATGGGATGCTACGACTGTCAGCTTAACATACCCGAACAACGGAGTTTTTGTTCGCGAATATACTATTGGACTTTTGGGGACATCTTTCCCAAACATGACGAAGGTTGAGGTGAGCAAATTACCTATTGGGTTTTGCAATGTTCATCTGTTTTGTCTCTGCAGTTATTGGCTGTTTCCTGTGGAAACGGCATCACTAATATGCTTTAGTTCAGGTCACCCAATTTGTCAATGGATTGTTCGACTCGAGAAATGACTTGTCCATTTTCAAGAACCACATACGAGATTTCCTTGTGCAATCAAAAGAATTTTCTGCTCAGGTAACAAATGCACTTAGCCAATGTTCATCGAATCCTTCCGCTTGGTTTACTCTTCGATAGTCCTAAGGCTTGACGTGGCTGCTAAACTGGAATTGTGTTCAATTCTACAGGATAATAAAGATCTTTATGCAGAGGAGGCTGCTGCTCAGAGAGAAAGAGAGAGACAACGGATGCTTAGTATTCCGGGGCTTATTGCCCCTAATGAGATTCAAGACGAGATGGTTGACTCATGAGGATAATGCTGCCTCTGAAGCTAATTCCATAATTTTAACTTGGGAAATGCTGTGTGCATCTTTGATTCAATCCCCTGGTAGGTAAAAGTCGGATACCGGGCTGCTTCCTCCCGTCTTCTCCCTGTTTTGTTATGGTGACCTAGGAGGTGCCTCAGCATGATGCCGGTGGTTCTGCCTGTATATCTGTTGGCCAGTGGGTGTAGATTATTCGAGTATTTAGGCACTAATATAGGAGGTATATACAGTCATTGTACACTTTCCTTGATCGGGCTTGATGCAGGATCTAGTGATAATGCTTAGGATCAAGCTGTTCAGTAGCTCATTCCGGATTGCTGATTGATTCTCATACTTTTCTCGGATTAGTGATTGATCCCAACTAGGTTTGACGCATTCTGGTTTTATAGAGGTTTTGATTCGCCGTTAGAATTGTTTGGCTGAGCCCCTTGGGTTATGAATCGGATGTACTGTATGCTTCCTGTTCAAATTTATGGGTTTCATCGTTCATGTAGTCCTCAACAGTTTTGAGTTTTTTTTTTCTGCTTGAGCCAAGTTTGTGTTTCTACTTATATCGTAAGAGGAAGACTGACTTTGTTTGGTAAGCGGTCCGTAAAACTCATCCGCTACCAATCTCTCCGGCCAATACCTCATCCGACCAACCCCAATTCTCAAAGCTGCGCCAGCCATCCTAGCATTAAGCCTCTGGTCTGCTGAGAATGGCCTTCATATGATAGGCACCCTGCGGACCACACTCTAGGACCGAGTTCCACCTGCCGTGCATGATGAACGTGCTGACCACATGATCGATCTGCGCCTGCGGAGCCCACTGAACCACGAACCCCTCTTCCCGCGCTGTCCTTGAGCGACCACATGAATGTTGGTACTTCCTCGGCTTCCTATTCATCGCCTAGCGCTATGAGCTCGTGGGGTGGACAGTTTTTTTTTTTGGTAATGTCGTGGGGTGGAGATAGTTAATACTATCTTCGCGTCTCACTCATCATTAGTGGAGTTTCTTAAAGATAATAGAAAACAACATACATTTTTCTACCTGTAGTAATTCGTCACGATTTGTCATGGATCTCATGAGCATTGTTGTGGAAGAATTATTTTTTTAATTGGATGAGGTAATATAAGTATGCAACATGATATCAATCAATATCAAAAGCAGAAAATATGATCAAAACGAGCTACAAGAAATAAATTCAACACATTTTCTTATTATTTTGCGACAGAACGGATTACATGATGAATCTCTAGTTATTACATTTCTTGGTACTAGTCACAATCTCCAGTAAGGTCCTGAAGTTGTTGCTCGAGCTACCTTGTGGTTCAACTGCTGTGAGCGCCTTACTCCTAAAAGCCTTCGCTGCATCTCTAATCTTCTTACCATTCTCTCCGACCAATACTTCGTCCAAGCTATTCATAACTCCGTCCACGGTCAAAGTCCCGCCTTTGACCCGGACCCCGATCCCCCAAACATCCTCAACCATTCTCGTATTGATCTTATGGTCCCCAAAGAAGGGCCTACATATCATAGGCACGCCACCAACCACACTCTCCACGACCGAGTTCCACCCGCCGTGTGTAATGAACACGCTGACCGCATGGTGCCCAAGGATCTTGGTCTGCGGAGCCCAGGGCACCACCAGCCCTCGCGACGACGACATCCTCTCCAAGAACCCGTCTGGGAGGTGAACCCTCGCGTTGTCCTTGAGCGACCAAAGGAACGGCACGTTCCTTGCCTCCAAGGCCTCCGCGAGTGCTACGAGCTCGTGGGGCGGAGGCACTGACATTGACCCGAACCCGATATACGCCACAGACGCTGCTCGGTGCTTGTCGAGCCACGCAATGCAGTTGTAGGCGTCCAGAGCCTTAGGTTGTTGGCAGACCAAGTTAAGGGGCCCGATGTTGAGGCAGCCTCTGAGCTTGGACTTGAGGTCCTCAGTGAATTCTGGAGCAAGCTCTTCGAACGATTGTAGGAACGTTGCGTCAGCTAGAGGCAGTTTTTGGCTCATTTTGTGAAGCATGTCAGAGAAGGGGGAGTCCAGCCGACCAACCACTACGCCTTCCGGAAGGTCGCCAACCGTGATTTTGGACATTCCTGGGATTTGTGTCAGAAACTCGTCTTCGCGTCCCGCTATTGCATCTGCTTACACAAAAAATACCGAAAATTAAAGTAGTTTACGAAAATTTTCAATAACAATTTGAAACGTAATCGCTCTTTGCCCTTGCAATGTTTTAGATTAGTATATTAATTTTAATAATTGTTCTATTACCACCGCTGAAATTTTTAGCGCGCCACTGTAAAGTAGTCCAAATTTTTTATTTCTGATTTTTCATCTGTTCACTCGATGTATGCTGATTTTTCATCTGTTCACTCGATGTATGCTGATTTTTATTTCTGATTTTTTATTTCTCGATTTTTCATCTGATCAATCGAGATGCAATTTTTGGGGATAAAAGATGACATGATCATATAAGGTGGGTGGGGGAGGAGCTCCCTGAGCATCGAAGAGAAGCTATGGCTTCTTCTTCTTGAGATGAACAAAACCCACAAATTCTCTCAATCCTCTAGTTGGTATTTAATCCGTGGAAATTAATCTTGCTTCGAATAAGTTCGTAAGCAAGGTTACCGGTGACAAAGCTTCCATTACAACGATCCTGTGACGAATACTTCTCGAGATGGAATCTGCACTTCAAGAGATAAGTATATTTGATTTATGGCTATTTGGATTCTTGCAATTATGCTTATAATTATGATTGTAAGATTGCATGTTTGAATCCCTTCACATCTGTTCATCTAAACTTTGATTTTTTTTATTTATGAGGCTCAAATTATTTTTATAATATCTTTTAGTAATTATTGCTTCTATTCTTTCATTTCGGGATTTTGGCTTCGCTTTAATTCATATATTAAATTTTAACAAGAAATTCAATTATAAAATTGTCTTCTGTTTTTAAAAATTATTGCTAGCTCCTTTTTTTACGAACTATAATGAAAATAAAGTATATATCTTAAATTTTTGAAAATTTAAAAGAACTAATAATGCATAACTTGTGGAAGAGATTACTACATGGACAACTAAAATTAAAGCATGAGCAAATAATTAATTTTAATTTTCAATTAGTTACTACGGAAAGTGGAACATATTCTTTAGGTTTCTAAAAAAATAAGAAAACGTAAATGTTTAATTAAAACATATTTTGATTCATTTATGGATCTATCCCCAAAACCAACTGTACTATAAATATAAATATAACCTGTGAGAAATTCTTTTCTTTTTGGAAGGGGCTGGTGGTAGAAATTTTCTCTGTCCAAAGGGGTATATATCATGGAAAGTTCTATATATCTGGTGCATAGCTAAGATACAAGCTGGTAATAATTGTTGGAGATGATACTTTAGTGGTGCAATTTTACTATGATATATTCTCTTGATCAGTCTAGGATGATCATTTCATGACACGTTAAACAAAGTCATATTTAAACAAATTTTAACTCAATGAATTTTTTTATGTTTTATTTACTTTCAATATGTAATTATTAGAAAGTGATCAGCCTATTAAACACACATTTAACATGCTACTTTTTTAAAGATTCAAATTCAAAATTTATTGATTAAACTAGAACAATTACGTAATCGGGTGATATAAGTCTTTTTTGGTAGAAGATACAAAGAGTTAATTAATTAATGGATTAATGATAGCTTAAAATTACTTAATAATTATGTTCCGTCATGTGAATAAAAAAATTACGTTGGTCATTTTTCTTAAAATCTTATTACGTAGCAACTTGAAGAGTCATGTACAAGTGCACTAAAGTGCCTCACGATATCACATGGTCACATGTGATGACCGACGAGGGATGACCCTACACGCCGCTCCTTTTTTGAATAAGTTCAATTTTAATTAACGATGTGCATAGGTACATAAAGTTTTAGTAGTAAATACTTAGCATTTAAATATTTATTAATTCAAATTTAAATCAACTAGATTTTTTTTCTAGACTACATGGTATCCGACATCACTATGTCGACAAATTCAAGTTCGAATAAGACATTAGAAAAATGTCAAAACTCTTTCAACAATTATTCGGTACTTCTTGATTAAACTAGAAATTGATTTAAATCAAGTTACATTACAAGAGTAACAAATATCTTGTTATTATTTTTTGGTGGTACAACAAATGTCTTGTTACTAAGGTTTAATGTAATTATATTCTAAGACTCAAAACTTTTATTAAAACTAGAAAAATATCTCTAGAATCTTTTTTTTAATACGTGGAGTGGAATAACTAACAAGTGCGCTAAATAAATATGACGTTGAAATTGGCGGCACTGTCTTCTCTTTTTTTTCTTCGAACTTAAATTCGAGATCTCTCGTTAAACTAATCCCGACATCTAGCATCACAATACGGTTATACGTACCTCCGGTACCCAAACTCTCCCGGAGAAAATCTGTGTGAAGATGGGCGGAAAGCGCGGCGGGCCCACCCCACGTCGTCACCCAGGGGACCCCACCGATCCCATCGGCGACCTCCCTCCCGAACCAGAAGAACGCGTCCGTGATCAGGCACGTGACCCTCCTCCCGCTCTCCTCCACCGCCCTCTCCATCCCCTCCTCGAAGCTCCCCCTCGCCGCCGCCAGGAACATCTCTATCCCCTCCATGGGGTTTCCCGTGGGCACGTGCCCGTCCGGGACCCCGTCCCGGACGTCGTACGTCACGAGGTTCGGGGGCAGAGCGACGCCGTTCGTGGCGGAGGAGTTGCACGCGCGGGTGCTGAGGAAGGAGAAGCGCGTGGCCGGGGAGAGGGCGGCCAGGCGGCAGAGCACGGAGATCACCGGCGTCGCATGGGTACCGAACGGGAAGGCCAGGGCTGCCACGTGTGCTTGCTCTTCCATTGCTCGCAAGTGGTTTTTTTTTTGTTTTATTTTTAGGGTTTAAGGACAGGAGGAAAGAGGTGGGATGAGACGGTGAGTAGTCGGTCTACATTTGTGATGCGGTATGGGATTTAATATAGTTGGTATTGTTACCGATGGGAATTAGTCGAACTGATAAAAGAAATTTGGATTTAAATTTTACGAACTAATAAATTAACGGTTTGAAGTAATATTTTCTTAACATGTTATTATTAGCTGTGTATATATAAGGAATTTTGAACTAATGGTTGACGTGTCACTAGTTGAACCCAATCATTTTACCTTGCAAGAGATCGAGAAAGTCATAGCCACCCACGTTCGCCGTCAATGGCACGCAGAGGTCTAATATTATTTACGTAAGAAAAATCGAATAGTCTATTGACTATTCAATCATGCACTCAATTTCGCTCCGGGATTTCACGTTTTAATTAGCTCTCCGAGTGATTGTATCCCCGTTTTAATCCAGGATAGCACCGGCGCTCTTTCTATGTAATGTCTTACTTATGAATAAAAAGAGTGCCTCGACTATATTTAAATTTACTTAAAAATATTTTGTGTTCAAATTTCGTGAACTAAAAGAAGTTACCTCATGAAATAAGGTTTGAAGTAATCGACTTTGAAGGGAGGCTTGCGCATGTCGGCTGGTAAGTTGTTTTTTTTTTCTAGCAAATTCTGAATTTCGATTAATCTAGAATGTGAGTTATGATGATATGTTATCATCCGTGTATATTAAAGGAACTCTGTATTAATGGTTAATGTGTCACTAGTTGGACCCATACAAAGCGACTGATTTTTACCAATTAGTACATACCTATTTGACGGAGATATATAAATATAATGTTAGAATTTATCCCAAATTCTAATTTTATTGTAAGGCTACTGGACTACACACAAGAACGTAGTTTTTAGGAGTTCTTTACCTTTGTTTCTACCCTCCGCACATTATCATTAAAAAAAATCGACCTTATTAATGCAGATCTTTCTATCGAATTGAAAATAGCGTATACTCCCGTGTTTCTTTTATGGGAAAAAAAATCAAGTTTGAGTTTTTTCTATATTTTGATATAATGTTGTTTTCAGAATACATTTTGTTGTTTTTAAAATTTTAGAGATACATACAGTTTCTTCTTCTTTGTTGATTGAATGGTAGTTGACAAAAGTGAACCCCTGACGTGGGTAAATTGCGGCGTTCAGATTTTTCTGGAAATGTGGTTGGGGTTCATCTTAGAATGGCGGGTAGGCGTAGCACATTTTACCAACCCCGCTAGAGATCGAGAAAGTCATGCAGTTTATATATTAATGTTGGAGGTTGAAAATATGCATAGCTTTAGCCTTAGTATAGACCGGCTTTGAGATAATCACTCTAAATCTGTCTTGGTCACTTGTTCACTTATCCCACAATAATTAATCGAGATAGACTATAGTTACCGACGTGGCATGTAGAGGTCCAACGTTATTTACGTTAAAAAAATCGAATATTCGATTAACTATTCAACCATGCACTCAACTTTGCTCCGGGATTTCACGTTTTAGCTTTTAATTAGCCCCTCTCTTTCTATGTAATGTCATGTCATGCTTATAAAAAAAGAGTGCCTCACACTCAGCTACCTTACAAAAAGAGTGGTAGGAATTATTATCTTTTAACAGAAATTTTTAAAAAATGAGAAATTATTAAAACTGAAAATATATAAAAATAATTCAAGAAGAAGTACAAAAAACCCTAAAAACCTAACATTTTCCGTGGGGGAGGAGATGAAAGGTGGCAGAGTACGGAGAGGACCGGCGATGCGTGGGTGCCGGACCGGAAGGCTAGGGCTGCCACGTGTGCTTGCTCCTCCATTGCTTATTCTTTTGGAAAAACTTTACTTTAATACCTTTTAGTTTGGCCTATTGACACTTATGTGGTAAAAAATTTCTTAAACTGGTCCTTGAGGTATCAAAAGGACCTCAGGGACAGTTTCCTGCCCGAAATCAAAATGCTGCCATTTAGTGCTTACGTGACATGCCAATTGGGCAAAAAAATTTACCTGATTTTGCTGACTTGTGGTTGTGAAAAATTTCAAAACAATCTCAGATTAGTGTTTTTTTTTCTTTCAAAATCATCCTTCCCCTACCCCTCTCTGTCTCTCCTCTTTGCACTCTCCTCCTTCTCTCTTCTCTATCCACCATTAAGCCTCCGTCTCCATGGCTTAAAAAATCAGAACCCAAAAATTCCCGACACTCCAACCAAAACCCACACTCCACAGGGCCCACTCCATCTCCTTGGCCCTGGCGGGATCTGAAATGGCATCAAATCGAGGGAAGGGTAGAGTGAAAGTCATATGGCCGTCGGTGAGGGCGGCTGCAACGGGCGGGGGAGGGAACAGTGGGCCACCCGGTGGCAACGACGGGCAAGCTCTTCGCCCAAATCGGCCTTCAATTGGCCGAAAGAAATTTTTTAACTGTAACTTAAGTGAAGCTTGTAGTTCTTGGGGTTGGTTATTCCTATGTTTGCGTTTCTTTTTAAGAGTTTTAATGTATTGTGTGCATGGTGGAAAAATAATTGGGTTTAATAGCTTTCTTGTTTTTAATGTATTCTATATTTGGTTTCTCCGCAGCGGAAAAATAATTGGGTATAATAACTTTCTTGTTTTAATTGTGAGTTAGGAAATTGGATAAAGATTCTAGGAAGTTTGATTTATTGATGGTTTCGTTGAATTGGTGGTAAGAGAAAAGGGTGCTTCCATGGTGGAGAGGTAGAGGTAGAGGAAGGAGGAGTTTGTAGAGGTGGAGAGAGAAGGGAGGGGTTTTTTGAAAAACTAAATGTAATCAAAGATTGTTTTGGAAATTTTTACTACGACACATAAGCAAAGAGGGGCAAATATTTTTCCGAGCTGGCATGCCATGCACGCATCGAAATGATGTAGTTTTGATTTCGGACAAGGAAGAACTGTCCGGGAGGTCCTTTTGAAACTTGAAGGACTTATTTAAGAAATTTTTATCACAGGATTGTAAGTATCAATTAGCCAAATTATATAGTACTAAAGTGAGAGTTTTTTGATTCTTTTTGTTTGTAGAGTTTAAGGACAAGTGGGGATTTTTTTTCTGAATGGTGTTATAAATTTTTTACCTACCCAGTGTTATAAATTTTTTTCCCGAAAATGGTGTCCACGTTGGCATCCGAAAATTTTTACCATTTTTGATACCAAGAAACCGAAAAAATTTATGTTCCTACTAAGGCACGGATAATTTTTCCATTACCAAAAAACCAGAAAAATTTCTGTTTCTTGGTAAAAAAATAGTAAAAATTTCTGTGTCTTGGTCTAATGAGATATCTATCCGAAATCGGATTAATTGGTATAGTTAATTGGTGGCGTAGTTAATTGGTTGCGTAATTAATTGGTACACTCTAATTGGGCGTTATTCTCTCCCAAAAAAACTATCAAAAAAAAGTTCCAGATTAATGATACTTTATTTTCTTTTTGTTTCTCTTTCCTCCTTTCCGATTGGCAGATTTTTTTAACATATCCTATTCATAATTAATTACCATCGAACCATATTTCAGTAGTATCATAACTCTTCTATACTTTTTTTTTTGAACTAGTGGTTTAGCTTAGAATATTACACTAATTTTGAAAAGTAATTTTAAGGGGATAATATATGTGCCATACATTTTTAAATAAAATTTATGAAACATAAAATAAACTCGGTTTTATCCATCATAAAATTACGAAAACATAATCATTAGGGTTTAGGTAAATCAAATTATACTTATGGAGGCAATGTAAAAAAAATGACGATATATGGATGGAGTAGAGATTAGTCTTCAATTCAATTAGTAATTACAAATATTAAATTTTATAAAACAAAAAGGACCAGAGAAAATCAGCCATATATCTCATAATCGTCAAATATATTAAATTACTTCGAACTTATACAAATAAATATGTAAACTTTCGAATATTTGTAAAAAAATTATCGATTTGAATTTAAAATGCCTATTTTAATTTGTCCACAATATGACTCATTTTATTTATTAAATAGAGTATTTTTTAGCTAATAATAATCGCAAAATTAGTTCCGTCTTATTTTTTAAATAAATTATGGTTATTTTTAATAAATTATGGCTATTTTAGTGATTAAAAAATCTTTTCTCTTACCAATTTAAATTTGGTCGAAATTAATGGTCGTATTTAACTACGCCCAAAAAGGGCGTAATTAATGGCGGTCGTATTTAATAAAGCCGTGTTTTTTATAGCTTTTTTTGGGAGAGAATAACGCCCAATTACAGGGGGTTGGATTCAAATGAAATCTCTCCGTAGGACGATTTTTATGTTGTCCTCACTCAATCCAATAGCCAATTACAGAGTAATCAATTGATTTCTGTTGTATTTAACAAAAGGGGAAACAAAAGGGCAATAAATTATGCCAATTAATCACGCCAGCAAATTAATTAATTACGGCAACTAATACGGCAACCAATTAATTACACAACCAATTAACTACACCAATTAATTCGATTTCGGATAGATCATCAGACCAAAACACGGAAATTTTTACCCTTTTTTTTACCAAGAAACAGAAAATTTTCTGGTTTATTGGTAACGGAAAAATTATCTGTGCCTTGGTAGAAACGCAATTTTTTCTAATTTCTTGGTATTAGAAACGGTAAAAATTTCTAGATGTCCACGTGGACACTATTTTTGGAAATTTTTTTTTGTAACACCGGGTAAGTAAAAAGTCATGAACAGTAGTACCATTCAGAAAAAAAATCCGAAGAGGTAAGGGATGGGATGTGACATTTAGTGGTAGGTCTATATTTTGTGATATTAATATAGTTGGTGTTGTCACCAATCGAGATTTGAATACACTTAAGAATATATTAGATTTAAATTTGGTGAAGTTAATCGACTCTGAAGTTGGTGTTTTATGTCTTCATATCTATATTAAAGGAATTTTGTTCTAATGGTTAATGTGTCACTAGGTGAACCCATACAAAGCGTCTGCTTTTTATCAATTAGTACATACTGTTTGAAGGAAATATATGCTTATAATGTTAGAATTTATACCAAGTTCTAATTGTAGCACTTATTATAATAAATTTTTATTATAAGTACTGGACTAGATATAAGAAGGTGGTTTTTAGGATTTCTTTTGACTTTGCTTCTACTCTATGCACATTATAATGAGATTTTTTCGACATTATAGATATACATTTTTTTACTAAAACACGTATATTGTGTGTGCATGAACGTAGGTTTTTCAGTATTTTAGTTGGGCTCATGTGTCCTTTTCTCTCGTCGAACCACTGCTACCATTTTTTTTTGTTAGAAACAAAATTCATAGTTTGAGTATTTTATATTTTAATATAATGTTATTTTTAAAATATATCAAATTAGTGACTGAATTTTACGTTTTGGCGTTTTAGAGATACAAATAACTTCTTCCCTGTTGCTCGAACACCGAACATGCTATGTCAACGTAGATCGCTATATGATCCGCCATTAAGTGGCTGAAAATAAACTACTAGTTTACTACCACCATACGAATGGTAGTTGATAGAAGTGAACACCTAAAAAGTCAATAGAAGTGACGTGGGTACTTTGCGGCGTTCTGATTTTTTTGGAAATGTGGTTGGGGTTCATCTTAGAATGGTGGGTAGGCGTAGCACATTTTTCCAAACCCCCAGAGATCGAGAAAATCATGCAAGTAATAAATCAATCGAGAGACCATACCGACCCGACGTCTGTCGTCAATGACACGAAGAGGTCCAACATTATTTACGAAAAAAAACCAGATAATCAATTGGCTATCCAACCTTGCATTCAAAAAAAAAAAAACCGTGCACTCAGTTTTGCTATAGGATTTCACGTTTAGTTAGCCCCCAGGTAATTGTGATGATGTATTGTTTATGAATAAAAATAGTATTTGAGACTCGACTACCTTACCGAAAAAAAGAAAGTTAATTCTTAATTGTAATCAGGTAGGAGTTTTTTTTCACAGACATTTAAAAAAATGAAAAAAATTATTAAAACTGAAAGGATATTAAAAATAATTCAAATAAAAACCTACCTTGGCAGTTTTCTGACCACAAGATAATAAGTTTTCCAGAATATGTAGTTTCTATAGGCCCACATCAGACCTCCATTCGTGCGGTGAGACTATCCATATCCATAAAGGTTAGCAAATAAATAAATAATTTTTCTTTCATCTACATATAATTTAACCAAATTAATTATTTTTCTCTCACAATAATTAATTTTTTTTCATCCACATAAATATTTTATACAAATTTTTATAGAGAATTAAAAAAATAGACTTTAAACGAATTGAAAATATTGCGCTCAATTTATAGAAAATAAAAAATATAAATTTTTATATTTTTATCAAATAATATTGTATCATCTACCACTAAATTAGATTAAAAAATAAATTAAACAATTGGATGAACCCGGTCGCATGTGAGAGGCAGACGACAGCCTCTTAGACCATCCACATTCATGCCTTTTTCTCGCCCTTGACCTTGCCATTGATGGGGGCAAAACTCGCCCCCCAAACCCTTGTCCTCGCCCTTCTTATTTTTTTTAAACTATTTTTTTATCTAGTTAATTATACTTGCTACAATATTATTCGTAAAAATAAATTTTTTAGATATTATTTATGTGGTTAAAAAAATTGAGGGCCACGTGTAATTTTTTTGTTTCATAAAACTATCTACTTAGTTACACTTGACACAATATTATTCGTACAAATAGATTTTTTGGATATAATTTGTGTGGTTAAAATAATTTAGAATTATCTGTGATAAAAAATAATTATAATTTATATGAAAATTTTCATTAAGTAATAATTGGATTATAATTTATATTTTTTTGGATATTATTCGTACAAATAAGTTATAATTTATATGAAAATTTTCGGATATTATTCGTACAAATAAGTTATAATTTATATGAAAATTTCCAATTTAGATAAAATTTGGATGAGAGAGAAATTAATTGTTTATCCTGTGACCTAAGTCGGGGCAGGTTGTGAATGTGAATAGAATAAGAGATAATTGGGTTGTGCTGATGTGGATGAGAGAGAAATTAATTGTTTATTCCGTGACCTAGGTTAGGGCAGGTTGCGGATGCTGATGGTCTTACCGTGTCCGACAGTCCGGGTGAGGCTTCCATTTTAGGTTAGCTTTTCTGTTTTAAATTTTTTTGTCTTCTAGTGTAAAAGTTAAGTTTTGGCTATCACCATGAGTGGTCTGAAAAGGTGCCTATGCACTTGATCCTCGAGCGTTATTTTTTTTTGGGAAAAGTCCACTTTCGTACCCTGTGGTATCGACCAAAATCACTTTAGTACCCTGTGGTAAAAAACCGATCAATCGAGTCATACTTATTCCAATTAACATCAAAAAGGGACTCGGGCAGCTGCCCGGAGCTGCCCGAACCTACCCGAGCGCTGCCCGGGCCACGTGGCCAGCCACGTCGCCAATTTTGATGAGGAGGCGGGGAGGAGGAGGAGGAGGAGGAGGAGGAGGAGGAGGGGGACGCGGGGAGGAGGAGGAGGACGCGGGGAGGAGGAGGAGAGGAGGAGGGGGAGGAGGACGCGGGGAGGAGGAGGAGAGGAGGAGGGGGACGCGGGGAGGAGGAGGAGAGGAGGAGGGGGACGCGGGGAGGAGGAGGACGCGGAGGAGGAGGGGGGCGTGGGGAGGAGGAGGACGCGGGGAGGAGGAGGACGCGGAGGAGGAGGGCAACGTGGGGAGGAGGAGGAGAGGAGGAGGAGGGGGACGCGGAGGAGGAGGACGCGGAGGAGGAGGAGGAGGAGGAGGACGCGGAGGAGGAGGGGGATGCGGGGAGGAGGAGGACGCGGGGAGGAGGAGGACGCGGAGGAGGAGGGGGATGCGGAGAGGAGGAGGAGGAGGAGGAGGAGGAGGAGGGGGACGCGGAGGAGGAGGACGCGGAGGAGGAGGAGGAGGACGCGGGGAGGAGGAGGAGGAGGAGGAGGGGAGGAGGAGGAGGAGGAGGAACGCGGAGGAGGAGGAGGCGGAGGAGGAGGAGGAGGAGGAGGAGGAAAATCGGAGGAGGAGGAGAATTGGTGACGTGGTGCCACATCATCAAAATTGGTGATGTGGCTAGCCACGTGGCCCGGGCAGCGCTCGGGTAGGTTCGGGCAGCTCCGGGCAGCTGCCCGAGGCCCTTTTTGATGTTAATTGGAATAAGTATGACTCGATTGATCAGTTTTTTACCACAGGGTACTAAAGTGATTTTGGTCGATACCACAGGGTACTAAAGTGGACTTTTCCCTTTTTTTTAGGGCTAAATGATTCCATATCATTAATCAAAAAGTTAATGGACAAATTACTCTCACATCCCTGGACTTTGGTCACCCTCCCCCTAGGGTCCCTGAGTTTTGAAAAATGATTGTCCCGTCCCTAATTTTTGATGATAATAGACTCCCGGGTCCCTGGAGCTGGAATATTCTTTTTTCTCCAGTGAACTCCCACTTCAAATGACCAAAATACCCCTCCCGCTTAAAAATAAAAAATCTCTTTCCTTCTTCCTTTCCCTCCTCCTTCTTCCTTCCCCTCATCTCCATCCTCCAACCTCCAACCTTTCACAACTCAAAACCAAAATTTTTTAGTGAGAATTAAAATTTGAAGAACCCTAATTCTAAAAACTTTAATTTTAATTAGAACAGCCAATATAGAAATAACCCAGATCGAAAATCAAAAAACCCAGATCAAAAATTCCTTCTTCGTCTTCATCGAAAAATAATTGAAATCAGTCAATTAAATTCTTTAAGCTTCACCCCAAAATAAATCCAGAGAACATTTATAGGCAAATAGGAGAAATCCTTATCCCCAACACCGTCAACGCCCCGTCGTCATCGTCGTCGTCATCGAAGCCACCGCTCGACAGCTTCTCGTTGCCGTACTTGAGGTGGGGCAACCAAAGGCTCTTTCGGTACGTCAAAGTGGACTCCCCTCCTCCCTCTCCTTCTTCTCCTTCCTCTCCTCATTGTTGCAAAAACATTGGGACCAATGGTGGTGGGGCCTCTCCCTCGGACCCATCTCGGCTCGAGCCGCTTGCCGAAAGATAAGCACCCAACGACGCCGGTGCACCCAACAAACCCATAACCTTAACCCACGTTGTCCTCAACAGACCCAACTACTAGATCGGTGTTGCCGTTACCGGGATTTTTATTCCTGTACATAGTTAGGGTTTTACGAGGGGGAAGAGGGCGGCGACGGGGAACAGCCAGTGTGCCTCTCCCGTGTTTGGGAGCTCCTCACTGGCGGCCGCCTCCTTAGGGTTTTGGCCAGCCGGGAGGTGTAAACTCATCACCGAAGGTGATAAATGCCTCGGTTTGCTTCTCACCTTCGCACCGGTGAGCTCTCCATCGGAACCCCCAAGTCTGTGGGTGCATCGGGCGCCAGCACCGAACCCGATGGGTGTTGGTGTGAGAGTTGCTTCAATGAGGAGTTGAGGTCAGTTCATGATGTTGCAGTTCATTTCTGGGTTCCTTTTTTTCCTTGTTTGATCTCTGTGATATTTGCTGTAGGCTTCGGTCTTTGCTTAAGTCTTGATTTTTGGGTTCCTTTTTCATGGATTGGTCTCTGTGTTGTTCACCGATGTTTTAGTGTCTAGTTGTGTATGGGTTTTTCTCTCTTTTAGATGATGATGTGGTAATATTCTTAATCTGAACATCGAACCCTGATTATTAAAATTTTGATTCTCTATAATTAGTTTTGATTCTTTCTAATTAGTTTTGACTTTAGATTTATTTTTAAGTTTTAGTTTTAGTTTTAATTTTGATTTTGGTTGAAGGTGGGAGGAAGAAGAAGGTGGAGGAAAGAGGGTTTTTTATTTTATTTTAGTAGGAGGGTATTTTGGTCATTTCAAGTGGGGGTTCACCGGTGAAAAGGGAATATTCCGGCTCTAAGGACCCGAGAGTCTATTATCATCAAAACTCAGGGACGGGACAATCATTTTCCAAAATCCAGGGACCCTAGGGGGAGGATGACCAAAGTCCAGGGATGTGAGAGTAATTTGCCCAAAGTTAATTGTTACATCCATGAAAGTACATATAGCAGCCTAAAAATTCCAACGTACAATATTAAGGGCAGATAAAACTTGATTTTTGAAAGCCGAGACATCCGATAAAAATATGAATAATCTATGTGATATACCAAATATTAAGGGCGACTTTTTTTTCCGATGTACTATTTTCCTATCACATATTTTTTTTACTGCATTTCTCGTGATAGAATTTTGACGAGGCCGGCAGTCGCAACCTCATAAGAGGCCGAGAGGGAGTCTTGCACTTACTAGGATGTAATTGGACATTTTGCTTATATATTCATGGATCTTTGCCCCTCCTCTAGTCCTCTTCCAAAAAAAATAGTAAATTACTCTCTAGTCTCTGGTGTTTGGTCATCCTCCCCCTTGGGTCCGTAGATTTTTGAAAATGATTTTACCATCCCCTATGTTTGGTTAAACCTCCCCCTCGGGTCCCTGGCTGACGTCATCGGCTTTTTTTCATTTTTTGTCATGGAAATGACCAAAATACTCTTAAACAAAAAATAAAAAAATTCACCTTCTTCAACCTTTGACAAAAATACCAACAATAAAAAATTAACCAAAAAATAAGATCAAACTTAGCAAAATCAAGAACACAACCAAGAACATCAAAGAAAAAAAAAGCTCTGCCTCTCCCTCATCCTCTCGTTCGAAAAATACTCCTCCTCCTCCTTTGTTCTCACCCTTCTCCCTCGGCGAATCCCCAATCCCATGTTGTTTCCGGAGGATGGTGTACGCACCGTATTAAGTGCTTACGGGCTATGGCAATCGTCTCCAATATACAACGACTTTCTTATTTCAAGTTCATAGCATAACGATTCTTGAAGCCTCGACGAACCTTTGGATACTCGGAACTTTCTTGAGAGAGAGAGAATATAACAACTATTGCTAAATAAATGTTATGCAATGAGTTGTTGGGATGATTTGAAAGTGAGGGGGGCAGATCTATTTACAGGCAATGAAGGGTTGGAAGCAGGCACTTTCGATGGGGTACGTGCGAAGTGCAAAGTGCAAAGTGCGCATCAAAGTACCTCAAGCGCCCAATGTGCCATGCGCACACACACGTGCGCGCTCGGATGGTGCTTCGCACCATCCTCGCATCATGTCCGAGTTACCTTTCCAAGTGGTCCACTCATTCCTAGCTACCAAAAGAACACCTCCTTATAAAGTGAGTTTTCCTTGCTCCCACAACCAATGTAGGATTGGTGTCCCCTCCCACCTTGGAATTCCAACCTTAAGTTACAACTTTAGACATTAATTTCTCATTCATCCGAAATTAGATTTGAAAAAATAAATATACTAAAATTACGTACACGAAACGTAGATTCCAAAATTGTAATTTAATTTGAATTTTATCGAATGGAACCATTTGTTAAAATTGCACAAAATTTGATCTATTACCAACTTTATTTGCCAATTTCTAACATCCCAGAAACCCTAATTTCTAAGAGGGAGATGTAGAGGAGGACAGGAAAGAGAAGAAAAGGGAGCTCCACCTTCAAGGGGGAGATTTTTTTTGGGTTTTTAATTTTTTGGAAAAATTACTCTCAAGTCTCTCAGGTTTGCTTAAATATACTTAAAAGTCCCTCCTATTTGAAAAATGATCATGTTGTCCCTCTAGTTTACTTTTATTATACTTTCAGGTCCCTGGCTGAGTTTTTTTTCTTTTTTTGTCATTAAAATGGCAAAAATACCCTTAGAACAAAAAATAAAAAATGATGACATCATCTCTTCTTCTACCTCCTCATCATCATCGTTCTCCACCACGAACGGCACCCGCTACTGTGACATCATCTACTCTGCCGACTCCATCGTCTCTATGAAGACGGCCTGCACCAACATCAACTCTAACATTAACCAAATCCACCAATGCCATCAACTCCATCGTCCCTCCTCGTCAATGCCTCCCCGACTCCTCCCTCCCCATCTCCTCCTACGCCGATGCCCTCTCCGCCGTCGATCGCCTCTCCCCCTCCGACACCATCTCCCTCTTCCTCGCCTCCCCAACCCCTCTCTGCCCGTCCTTAGATCTGGAAAGATCCAAAATTAAAGCTGAACAAATTCTGGTGGAAGGAGGACTAGGTGGAGGTGGTGGATGAGAGCGGTCGATAAATAATTCGACGGGTCCGCAGCAAGGAAGAACGTAGACGACGGCAGGCAGTGGTGACCCTTTGGTCTCCGTCTCTGTGGAGTCAACCCTCGTCCTCCCCCGCGACGCCGCCCTGCTCTCCAACTCCCAGGCCCCCATCCTCCCACGCCTCTTCCCTCTGTCGCTGGCGGACACAAGGTGCCCTGTTCCGGTGGACCAACAACCCATTAACGAGTACCAGAACCTCTCCACCTCGTTCCCCTTCTCCTAGGCATCAGAGTGCACCCTCGTCGAGTTCTCGTCCTGCATGTTCGTCACCGGAGTCTCTTTTGCCCTCCTTGTCGAGTTCTCGTCCCGCATGTTCGTCGCCGGAGTCTCCTTCGCTCTCCTCGTCGAGTTCTCATCCGGTTGTTGTCTTTTTGAGTTAAAGATTGGAACTTTATGTGGGTTGAAGAAAGAGACGGAGGAGACGAGAGATGGTGTCAGCATTTTTTTTATTTTTTGTTCTAAAAGGGTATTTTAGTCATTTCATTGATAAAAATGAAAAAAAGAGCTGCTAACGTACGCTAGGGACCCGAAAGTATAATAAAAGCAAACTAGAGGGACTTCAGAATATATTTTGTGAACAGGAGGGACTTTTGAATATATTTAAACAAACCCGAGGGACTTGAGAGTAATTTTCTCGAATTTTTTTATAGGAAAACAAAAATCGCCATCAAATGTTTCCGGGGTTAGATTCAGTGGGGACAAGACTTGTCCCCTCTGAAATGGATCATGTGATTTTGGTTATAGACACAATTTTTAATGAATGTCAGATCTATAGACACGATTGTTAATAAAATCTGATGGTCCAAACGAAATCCTCTCCGTGAGGACGACTTTTGTATTGTCCCCCCTCAATTCAAAACTCATGTTTCCTCTGGAGAGGAAAGTCAACAGTGAGGAGATATTTGTTTTTTGAGAGGATCACACAATGGCTTTAATTTACTCACTACTTTCTAGAGGCTGACTTTTATGTTTTCAAGTTCATCATGAGTCCAACTTCATGAGTCGAACACTATCAGACTAATTTTACATCTGTGAAGTTTGAATCTAAAATTTATTCAAGTTACTTATCACTTGTACCAACTTTTGATTTCCATGTTTACATTCGTTATCATAGCTACATTTTCAGACCTAGTCTTTCAAGACAGATTTCATGAATTTTTTTAGTCTTTTTCTGAATAATGCCAATGGTGAGAAGATTCAAGAATCTAACTTTATTTTGAAAAAAAAAAATCAAACAATCATTTGTATATTAAACACGACGTACAATCGTTCAATAACAATACAATAAGCGCCTCTGTTGGATGAAATAGCCAGCAGGTGCACATAGTCCTAGTCTAGACTCTAATGCAAGCCAATTCATTCGCTAATTGGCGGCTTCAAGAATATATATATATATATATATATATATATATATATATATATATATATATAACTTTCTTTACTTAGCGAAAAATGATATAACTTTAGTTTTGCTCATTCATCTTTTATGGCTTTAACCCTTATATAACCTAAATTTAGTCACGCTCCATACGTAGAGAGGAGTAAAAACTTGTGAGTTGATAGCACTATATAGCAAGTTGGACTCCCATTTTAATTTATGGAATTTGTTTGACACGTCTTTTTAAATAAAACCGAGTTCAGAAAAAAATGCCATATTAAAATAAAGAGATAATTACTGAGAGGACCTCGAGGTATAATCAAATAGACTCTGATGATCCTGTAGTTTTCTTACTAATTGCTGAGCTCTTGTAGTTTGGCTACTATTATACATTCGGGTCCCTAGCTCAAGTAAATGACTCAAATACCCTTACAAAAAATTAAAAAAATCAATTACTTTGGCTGACCGCTTCGATGCCATCTCCACCGCCGCCGACCCTCTAAATCCATCTCAATCCTTTCCAAATCTAAATCTCGTCCCAGAAAATGTTTCCATCTCTTTCCCTTTCATCGTCGGCGGCCGCAGCAGAATCCTCTAACTTCATCGAGACGACCTTCCAGAGCTGCTCCGTCGACGACACCTTCATATACGACGGCGGGGACGTGCCGGCGGGCCAGCCGATGACCTTTCGGAGAAGATGATCGCCGGCAGGCCAGCCAACGACTCCTCCGACGAGAGCGTCAACAAGGACGATGACGAGGACGGGTTCCTGAGGATGCTCCCTCCCAACAACAGCACACAATTTAAACCCAGAAATATGTCGATGAACCGATGTCGATGAACACAGAAATTTGTCCATGCTCACCTCTCAGTGAACAAATTTGATGAAAATCAGGGATTTCTTAGTTGTTTCTTTGGTGAGTTTTGCTTAGAGTTGGTAAAGAATCAGTCTTTGGTGGGTTTTGCTTAGAGTTGGTAAAGAATCAGTTGTGCTTAATTGTTGGTTGCATCGATCCTTAATTATTTTTAATGTGTCGCCGGAAATATCACCGGAGAAGGTGTAAGTTCACTAGAAGGGAGGTAGGAGATGATTCCAGGGGTATAATAGTCATTTCAGAATTTAAAAATATATAAATTGATTGATGACATTAGCGAGGGTTCCAAAAGTATAATAATAACCAAACTACATGGACTTAGCAATTAGTAGGGAACTACATGGTCCTCAGAGTCTATATGACTATACCCTAGAATTCTATATGTAATTATCTCTAAAATAAATGAATCTACGATTCAACTAGTCAGATCGATGGAACCATAACCCGAAGAGTATAACATATTTCTCCGGATCGTTATTTAAAAATATCGTCAAAAACTACATATTCAAAGCCATGCCCCAAGAAATAGATCGGTAGGATTTGTTTAAAATTAAACTAAAGCCCAATTGCACCATTTTAATATTAACAAAAATCAATGAGACCATGTCAAAATTTTTTTTACTCGACTCAACGACAGTCATATTACAATATCAACGTACATAAATGTTATCAAAAAATATTTCAGATATAGGACTATAGTCGATATAAATAAAAAACCAAGGTTCACTTTTAAATAATTTCAATTCTGCTCATTTCAGCTTAGTAACATATAATCTTAAAATCGTAATTCTAACGGGGCCGGATTGGGTCCTGACTCTAATAGGCCCAGTCCGGCCCGTATAGGATGCGATCCTGGCCGTCCAAGGAAATCCAACGGTAGGACCATGTTGGGGGTATTTTAGGTATTTTATCCCATCTTTCCACTTTCCACTTTCCTCTTTCGTTCTTTCCCCCCCTCTCTCCTCTCTCCTCCACTTCCATCTTTCTCCCGTTTCTCTCTCCCTCTTTCTCTCTCTCTCTCTCCAACCCGCCTCCCGGATTTCTCCTCCTCGCCGGCCTGAGACACGACGATCTCTTTGTCCTAATACACGACGGCCTCCTCGCTCTTCTCCTCCATCCCCCAGTCGGTGGAGGAGGCGTTAGGTTCGGGGTCTAGCGTCTAGTTGCCAGCGTCTCCACGCATGGTCGTTGAGCAGGTCCTCCTCCCGGACTTCACAACGAGCGCGGCGACAACGGCTGCGAGGCGGCGGAGGAACTCACCGGATATCCTGATGGCGAGGGGGAGCCGGTTGAAGGCCCAGGCGAGCAGCGCCAGGCACACGCACACTTCCACCGCCGTAAATATCAACCTCGCAAAGGTTCGGAGGCGGGTGAGGTCGTTGGTCGAGGCGGTCGGCGGCTGTTGCTTGAGCCGTTTGCTTGTTGTTACGTAGCCATTTGCTTTTTTTGTGGAATGTTTTGGTCAAAATTAATTAGGGGAAATGGATTTTGTGTATTTAGGAAGAGGGCAGCCATGATTTGGGATTTTTTAATATATTTTTGGCCTGCTTTTTTTGTTGTAATTAATTCATTCTTTGATATTAGTTAATGTTTATGGCTAATTGAAGGGTTAATTAGTTTAAATATTTGCTTGTCAGTTTTAAATATTAGGTTCACGTGAAGAAGACGACCTCTATGCTTGGCCCTTGCTAATTGGGTATGTCTTAGAATAATGACGATCGTTAACTAAATTTTGCAAGTGTTGTCCGCAATGATAATTTTAGGACAAACATATCTAATTGGCACAAAATTATTCGAGTTTATGGCTAAATGGCATGTTCGGTAATGACCAAATGGCAGGCGGGGTACGATAAAATAGCAGGCCGGGTTATAACCAAATGGTAGACTTGATTACGATACAATGACATGTCTGGTTACGATAAAATGACATACTCGGCTATGACCAAATGGCAGACTCAGTATGATAAAATTGTGTGTCCGGTTAAATGGCAGACCCAAATATGATAAAATGACATGTCCAATTACAATAAAAAGGCATGCTCGATAATGACCAAATGGCAGGCCGGGTACGATAGAATAGCATACATGGTTATGACCAAATGACAGTTACGATAAAATGACACAGCTGGCTATGATTAATGGTATGTCAGGTTATGTCTAAATGGCATGCCCATTTATGGTAAAATGGCAGTCCCGATTATTTCTAAATTGTATGCTCGATTAGTATTTAATAAAATTTATAATAATTAATCAAATGGTAGGTCTGGTAACGATAAAATGGCATGCTCGGTTACGTAAAATGAAATGTCTGGTTCCGATAAAAAGGCATGCTAGGTAATGACCAAATGACACACCCGGTTACGATAAAATAGCATGTCCGGTTACGATAAAATGATATATCTGATTACAAAAAAATGACATGTTCGGTTACGATAAAAGGGCATGCCCGACTAATATTTAATATAAAAATTAATTATTTAATTAAATAATACTCTAATCTAATTCACAATGGTATATTAATCTGATTTTTTAAAATATTAATAATAAAAAGAAAAAAACTAAAATCCATGGGGTTGTGCACGCGCCCACGCACTGGGCAATTACATATGCCCTCCACGAGGGGTTTTTTGTCTGTTTGGTGTTACTGTTGGTGGTATTTTGTGAAAAAAGTGTTCGAATATAAAGTATTGCGGATGTGGTGTCCACGTGGCACGGACGAAAAAAAAAGTCGGATCTTGGACCAAGATCCAACTTTTTTAGTCGGATGACCAAGATCCGACAAAAAAAGTCAGATGACCAAGATCCGACATAAAACGTCGGATCTTGGTAAAAGAGACATGACGTGCGTTTGGTCTTGGTGGTAGGAGGTGCCACTTTTTACTTGATGGTCATAAGTTCGATTCCAACTTCTTGCAATCTTGCTTTTAATTTTTTTTATCCAACATAAATATTATATTAAATAAATTAAATTGTAATAATTAGGTAAGTAATTCTTGATAGGCAAATTGGTTTAATTTGTGGTCTTTGGACTTAAGGTCACAAGTTCAATACTTGACTTTGAGAATTTTTTTATCACTTTGTTTTACTAAATCATTCACTAATATTAAAACAATTTTTTAAAATTAAATATGGTGAATATTAAATCATTCCTAATATTAAGACGAAATTGATGAATATTAAAAATTATGGTGAATATTAAATCACTTCGTGAATGATCGGTGTTGAAATATTACTGAATACGAAGTGATAAAAAATAATGGTGAATGATTTAGTAAAACGAAGTGATAAAAAAATTGTCAAAATCAAGTATCGAACCTGTGACCTTTGGTCCAAAGACCATGATGTAAACCAATTTGGCTATCAAGAATAACTTATCTAATTATTATAATTTAATTTATTTAATATAATATTTGTGTTGGATAGTAAAAATTAAAAGCAAGATTGCAAGAAGTTGGAATCGAACCTATGACCATCAAGTAAAAAGTGGCACCTTCTACCACCAAGACCAAACGCACGTCATGTCTCTTTTACCAAGATCCGACATTTTTATGTCAGATCTTGGTCATCAGACTTTTTTTGTCGGATCTTAGTCATCCGACTTTTTTTTTTCGTCCGTGCCACGTGAACACCACATCCGCAATACTTTATATTCGAACACTTTTTTCACAAAAAACCACCAACAGTAACACCAAACAAATAAATAACCCTCCACGAGCGTCAGTTAGTTGTTACTTTTCAATCGTACGCGCACGCTTTTTCCTATTTTGCCCTCTCCCTGGACGGAACGGGAACATGACTATGACTAATGTACTGAATCGTGGCCTAATTCTAACAGCGTTTTCAATTCCTAAAAGAGAAAATATCGAGTATTTTGAAGTAAAAATTCTTGAGACTTCATTCACTATAGTTTTGGAAGAAAGAAATTTGAGAAAGTATAAAATTTCAATGCAATACGTTGATAAATTATTAGTATTTATAAACGAGTCTATACTATGATAGAGTTTTTTTTAAGAATATACTATGATAGAGTTGCATGAGAAAGAACGAAAGGATCATGAAATTATATACTATAATAAAATTTTCATATTTAACTTGTAATATTGAAAATAAATTATTATCGTTTATAAACTAACAATTACTGACAAATAGTTTTTCTCAAAAAAAACTCACATATATTTAGATCAACTAGTTGCAAAGTATTTAAGTATTAAGTTTGAATTATTAGAAGCGCAATGCAACAACCTTAAATACTCGTCAGAGAAATTTTGTCAATTTTAAAAGTATCAACCAATTCGAATGTAATTAATCAGCTAAGTAAAAATATCAAAATTACCGCTAAACAAAAAAACTTTAAATCAAATCTCAAACCCCAAAACTCAAATCCCAAACCCAAAATTCCCTAACCCCCAACCTCGAACACCGAACCCGCAGACCCGGACCCTTCGACCCCGGTCCCCCGACCACAAATCCCCCGACCTCGGACCCCCGACCATGGACCCTCGGAATCTCTCCCCCGGACTCTCGCCCCCAGACCCTCGACCACGAACCCCCAACCACGGACCCTAAACCCCGGACCCACAGACCATGGACCCACGAACCCCCAGACCGCCGGACCCCTGAACCACGCACCCCCGGACTCCCGGACCCTCGAACCCCCGACCCCGGACCACCAGACCCCAGACCAATTGACCACGGACCCCTGAACCATCGAATCCCCGACCACGAACCCCCGAACCACGGACCCCTAGACCACTGGATCGCCCGACCCCCAAACCCCGACCCCGGACCACGAACCCCCGACCCCCGAACCCCGACCTTCGGGCCACGGACCATAAACCACAGACTCTCGGACCAACGGACTGCCGAACCACGGACCCCCGACCCCGAACCCCTGGACTATAGGACCATAGACCCGACTCTCGACCCCGGACCCCCGACTCCGGACCTTGGAGCCTCCGGATCCAACAACTTGCAACTATAAAAAGTAAAAGAAATACAATTTACGAGGGGAAAAGCCAAAAATAAAATAGGAAATAGAAGGAAAAGGAAGCGAGAGAGGAATATTCTACTCGGAGGGGGAGACCCTAGCTCGGGAAGAGAACGCCAATTTCTCTTCGTTAAGAAATTCGTCAATTTCCGAAATTAAGGACCTACAACCCTAGCGAAGATCGGTAATTGAAATTTCGCGATCGAATCGAAGAAGCTAGGATCCGATCGAGAGCGGGCAAAAAAATGGGCCAGGCCTTTAGGAAGCTCTTCGATGCCTTCTTCGGCAACTCCGAGATGCGGGTACTTGTTCCTCCTTCTTCCCCGTATCCGTTAGGGCTTACTATTTAAAGAAACTTTTCTCGATTATCTTTGTCCTTCCGCGATTTATTTAGCCGTTCGGCGGTTATTTCCTCGAGCTGAAGATTCGCGTGTCTTTTTTGTGAACGGTGTTGGAGTTAGCGCGGTTTGTGCTTTCGACGCTGATATGGTTAGAACGATATCGAGTAATATGATTCGAACGGTCATTTGAGTAGGGATTTGTGTGATTGCCTGGATGTTATTGAGTAGGGATTTGTGTGATACAAGTAACAAGAATGGTTGTGAGGCCCTCGAGGGGTTTTCTGTTCGTATAGATGGTCTGTTGGTGGAGGAAAGCGGATATGGGCGCTTGGTTTCGGTTTTCCAGCGTTTTGTCGAATGTTTGTGGTGCCTGGGGCTGATTCTTTTCTGTGTGAAATTCTCATGGGGACTTGCTTAGGTTGTTATGCTGGGATTGGATGCAGCTGGCAAAACGACCATACTCTACAAGCTACACATTGGGGAGGTTTTATCTACTGTTCCGACCATCGGTAGGTGCTGTGCTGTTTCTCGTATTTAGTGGTTATGATGCTACGACCTTTGTGTTGCTTTCCACTGTTTAATTTCGTTGGTGCTCTAGTTGATTTTGTTCCTCTTCTGTTTACATTTATTTGGCAATATTTTTCGAAAAAGGCACGTTGTGCTTCTTCTTCGACCTGTAGTGCCTCTGTATATGAATGCCATGCATTTGGTCCAATTAGGTTTTAGGAGGGAAATGCAGGTATAGGTTCTAATAGGGTTTCAAAAAGTGAAGTGTCTTATCATTGCCAAATGACCATGAGACGAGAGAACTCAGTAGAAGCAGTATGTAGAACGCTTTAGTAAGGTCTGATCTCGGTTATTTGTGATTCATAGCTTGTGAGAATCACAATTTTCTGCTGTATTAAACTAGGAACACCCTCATGCTACCAAAAAAATAACTAGTAATATCCTCTCTTTAGATTGGCCTAGCTTTTTCCTCCCCAGGAAACACCCTGAATTAACTCTCTCGAAGTTGTTCCAAAGATGACCAAGCACACTTTAAAATCCTCTTTAGATGGATTCTTACCATGAAGAGCTACTTCAGGGGAATACCTTTGCATCACCTGATGCACATGAAAATTCATCATTCTAATTTGTTTTTGGCTTTTAAGGGAAAGAAGCTCATGGTTTTTTCCAGCCTAATGACAGCTTCCGTTATCTGGATGTGTAAACCTGATGGATGTGTCGAGGGTGATTATTGTTATTGCAGTAGATCACCTTAGGATCCTGTTCTTCGTTGATATAGTTGTTTTTGTGTGAATATTTGTTCCTGAGGTGGACCTGTTACTGATGGAGGTTCTTCTATCTCCTTCAGGGTTTAATGTGGAGAAAGTGCAGTATAAGAACGTCATGTTCACTGTTTGGGATGTTGGTGGTCAAGAGAAATTAAGGCCTTTATGGAGGCACTATTTTAACAACACAGATGGACTGGTAATACTTGTTTGCTCTTTGTTTTCTTGTTCGTGTACATGTAATTTTCTTATTCTATTTTAGATGAGTATGTATTTCCTGTGTTTCCCTTGGCAAACGTTTCACATGGCGAGCTCTCAATTGAATCTAGAATGGCCGAAGTTATGCAGATGTTTCTTGTTCCCCCTTTATTGAAGGCCTTTTTTGAACACCGAGTGTAATTACCCATGCAGATCTACGTTGTTGATTCTTTGGACCGAGAAAGAATTGGAAGAGCCAAGACAGAATTCCAGGTGTTATATTATTGTCATTTGACTTTTATTTGAGATTAAATACGAGTTTGACCAATTTTTTTAATCTAGACCATCATCAGAGATCCATTCATGCTCAATGCCGTCATCTTGGTCTTTGCCAACAAGCAAGACATGGTACTCATCAGCCCCTTCTTTTTTTCTCACTTCAACTTTGGTTAAAATGAAGATGCATGTTCCCTTCCGGGCTTTATGCCTTTTCCTTTCTGCTCTGCACTTCATAAGCTCTTGTTGCATATATGGCGTTCTCATATTCCGTCTTATCGCATGGTCAGAAAGGAGCAATGACGCCTAGGGAGGTATGCGAAGGATTGGGTCTTTTTGAACTCAAGAACAGGAAGTGGCATATACAAGGTACTTGTGCACTCAGGGGCGATGGTCTGTACGAGGGTTTAGACTGGTTAGCTGGAACTTTGAAGGAACTGAAAGCCACTGGATTTTCTTCCGTGGGCACCTCGTCGTTTTAACATTGCAGGTGAACACCCTCTCTTGTCTACAATCATTACTAGCAGACTGCCTACCTAATCCTCATCTCGCATTCGTTTTGCAGGCTCCGCCCTTCGGTTTCGCCTCGAAGAAAGCAGGATCGGAGATGGTTTCTGTACACTGTAAGAAGTAACAAAAGCCCTGACTAGAATGAGAATATGCGGCAAGCAGTTATATTTGTAGGGGGTTCCTCGGATTTTTACTTGACTAGTCCTAAAATGTGACTTCCTCCCATGTAAATTTTGAATGGAAAACCTGCTTTTCGAAAGGAAAAAAAAACACCGATTGTAAGCCAGCATATATATCTTCAGATTTCTCCTTTGTTGTAAAAACTAAAAGAGCAAGCCGTCGTCTCTCTCTCTCTCTCTCTCTCTATTTGCGAATTATATCCGTATAATATGCGTTTCTATAGTATTTGTTTAGCAAAGTTTCTTGATGCGTATTTTGTAAGAATTGAATATGAAATATATAATTTTACTTTTTGAAGGAAAATTTATTTAAGATAAATTAATACTAAAAAAAACTTATTCGTATTTAATATTTACTGAGGAGTCATATTAAATTGATATGTATATTCATTGTAATAATAATGTGTGGCGTACTGGAAGCCGAGCTACATGACGCTCGTTGGCAATGGCTCGAGTATTTTGCGTGACGGAAGTGGTCTTTTTATAGTCTAAATTGAGTATTATGTGCATAATTCTTATTTTATAGATAGGTATACATAAAATCGTATTTTGTCAATATTATTCCTACCTATTGAATAATTTAATTTTTTTTTACCAGGGCTCTTTTGATTTGCACGGTTTCGAATACCTTAGTCCCCTCCCAATTCCTTCAGATTTAGTAGCTAAATAGAGAATTACTTGAATTGTTATTTGGCTAGTTAGTTTATTATTTTTATTATTTTTAGAAGGACAAGTTAGTTTTGTTGGTGTTTTATACGTTTACAAATTATTTGAATTTCATAATTAATTATTTACTAATGTATTAATATATGTATTTGAAATCTTAAGAACAAGGAGCTCTCGTAGCTCAGTTGGTTAGAGCACCCGTTTAGTAAGCGGGAGGTCTTGAGTTCGACTCTCAACGAGAGCATTATTATTTTTGCATTTTTTTCTCCGGCTCCCGTTTGCTCCACCTTGTCCTTGACATCTCTCGCGAGTTGCGCCACAGGTTAAAAACGGACCCACCGGGGAAGAAACCGACAATAAAGCGTATTGAAACCAAAACAAAATGAACAAAACATTTTTTATTGGATACTCCTATCTTATCATTTTAAAATTCTATATTCTTCTATGAAATAATTTTTTATAGAAAAATACTCTTTAATAAAATTCGGAAAAATAATTTTAATCTTTTTGAAAAATAAATTAAAAACAAATATTTAAATTTTTTAGTGGAATGTCAACTAAAGAAATCTTGAATACTCAGTTGCACATTTTTAAACCATGGTGCAGAAATGGGTAAAATCATATGATAGTTTTACATATATTTCTTTAGTTGGCACTCAACTATTTAAATATTTTTTTAGAAAAAGACTCCTAAATAAAATTAGAAATTGTTATTTTTTTGAAAAATAAATTAGAAACAAATATGAACAATTTTCTGATCTATAAAAATTTGTTTACATAGTATATTATCTTTTTTTTAGAAGGAAAATAGTAGATATCAACATTTTTAAAGAATAAAAATCAAAAAATGGGCAAACACCCACCCGCCACTCGCAAACAATTCCCTGATATTTTCCCCCCTCCTTCCACCGACCTGATGATAAGAAAAATCAATAAAAGATAATTAAAAAATTCATTAAAAAAACCCGTAAAACATTATAGAAAAAAAATAAGAGTAACTTACTCTCGGGATCTCCGTGTATGGTAAAATTTATGGTTGAATTCCCTATTTTGGTAAAAAAAAAATTGTTTTCCTTATTATACTCTCGATTACTCTCAAATCCCTCGTGAAAAAAATGTTCGCAGAATTATTATATTCTCGGGGACCTAATTGTTGATTTTACCATACACGAATAACCGATAATAATTTACCCAAAAAACAATCCAAAACCATTAACCACCACCCCCAACGATTGAAATACTATTCCCCCAACGAAAAAGAACCATCCACAACGAACTCCTTCCTTTAGCTTAGTCCATGTCATCATCTTCATCCACATGCCAAACCGCCACTATGTTCTCCTCCCTCTCCTTCTTCCAAACGCACCGTTTCTTCCTCCTCCCGCTGCGCTCCACCCCCGCCGCCCCTACCAAATTCCCAAACTGCCCCTACACCTTCCGCTGCGTGCTCTCCCCGAGGTCCGCTGTCTCCCCCTCCTACCTCTCCTCCGTTCTCACCTCCGCCAACCTCATCGCGGCTGCGGCCGCCGCCGGATCTAGCTCCGTCCACGGCGCTGTCTCGTCTACCATCACTCAGGTCGCCGTCACCGCCGTCGCCATCGCCTCCGGTGCCTGCCTCTCCACGAAGGTGGATTTCCTCTGGCCTAAGGCGGAAGAGCAGCCAGGTGACGTAGTGATGGAGATAAAGAATGATATTATATTTATTCATTATTTGGATTATTATTAGGAATTCGATCTCTAGTATGATTCTACGTAGAAATTTCTTTTTAGATTTTTATAAGTAGGAGCTTTTCTATTGTTTTAGGACTTAAATTTTGATAAATAAATAAACTAGACGGATCGAGACTATGGTTTGTTTCCGGTATTTTGGGAAATCAACGGATTCATATTTGCCTATGCACGTGCTCCCTGCATCACGTGGCTTCTCTGTTGCGTGCTTTGAGAGTGATTTATGACGTCATAAATGGCTCATTTGTTTATTTGGCAGGTTCGTTGGTCTTGGAGGGGGTCGATGTGACGGGGTGTCCTGTTTTCGCGGAGGCAGAGGTTTTTTAGGATCTTCTAGTTTGGTTGATGGCGGTTAATTTTGATTTGATTTAATTCTTTCTTTGCCGCTTCTCACTAAAATGCACTTTTATCTGCGAAGGCAGGTGCAGAAGGCTATCGCTTTTGCTAAGAAGGCGCACCACGGGCAGGTCCGCAAGACGGGGGAGCCTTACTTGACGCACTGCATCCACACCGGAAGAATCTTGGCGAAGCTCGTTCCGGCGAGTGGCCGACGGGTACGTTTCAAGAGAATGATAGAGCTGTTATTGTACCTTCTTGGTAGTGCCTGTACTGGCGATGGAGCAGTTTCTGGATTTGCATGACTCTTATTTGTCGAACTTGTTCTTTTCGTCTATTGTTATAGGACCACGCACTCTATATTTTGTGAATTAGCAAAAGATTCATATCTGTAACATTACTACTCCATCTCTTGCTGAGGTTGTTTTTTTTTCTGGTGTAGGCAATTGATACTGTTGTTGCTGGGATTCTCCATGACATATTGGATGATACATGTATGGGTGTACGTGCTATAGAAGAAGAATTTGGCGATGATGTAGCAAAGTTAGTTGCCGGAGTGTCCAGGTTAAGTTTCATTAATCAGGTACCACATTTAGATTAATTTGTTGCACAAATCGAGTCAGACCTTCTTACCCTTATCTGTCTTGAAGATATTAAGGAAAAAACTGCAATTGTTTAGCATCCTCACTCTGGTCTCCAGATACTGAAATCGAAGAAATCATAACTTAATGAAGCAATAACCACCTTACAACTGAACTTTGTTTTTCACCCCACTTTAAAGGTCTAAAGCATTCAAAGCCTGCAGAAATCAGGAGAGGCATATGCTTCCGTGGAGTGCGTGATCTTGATATTTTGCTGTTCTTGAATTCCAGTTTCTTGACTGGTTTCTTATGTTACAGCTGCTGAGGAGAAACCGCAGGATAAATGTAGACCGGAATTCCCTTGGTCAAGACGAGGTATTTCTAGATTCTGCAGCTTTGTCTTTTATCAACTACATTTCATCCTGGAAAATTGTAATAGAAGATCCTCTTGTCAAACATTGTGTACCTCTAGTTTTATATCGTAAAGTTAATTGTCTGTTTAATATTGTTTCATTTCGAACAGGGACCTGTTGTTATACTTTCTGTGCTAAATGTATCCCTTCATGGCTTGCTGCCCATCTGAATTTTCTTTCGCAATAGATTTTGGCTGCATGACTCATTTAGCAACAACAAAAAAAAGAAAAGAAAAAAGATGCTGGCTGGTCTTATTGTAATATGACTTTAGTTGATTTACTTTTTGGAATATGACTGGTCTTATTGTATCTCTGCGTGAACGCCTGGTCATTTACTCACAAGATATTTAGATATGATCAAGATATCATGCAACCACAAGGTTGTCCTGCAAGCTAAGCGTACTTGCATCTGTTAACAAATATTTACAGCACTTGACTAACTTCCACTTCTATGATTATTCTTTAAGGCGAATAATTTAAGAGTTATGCTGTTGGGCATGGTTGACGACCCAAGGGTGGTGCTGATCAAGCTTGCTGATCGTCTTCACAATATGAGGACCATGTAAGGACTTTTGATCAAATTCATTCAAGTTCATATTCTCGTCAAATATGATTTTTGTCTTTATCTCCATACCTCATCGAGTTTTGGAAGGAGCTTCTGCATTTAGTTTGACCAGTATCATTTATCTGAGTCTTTCTCCTTATGAGAGTGATTGAGTTTCTCTTCTCAACAATTCTACATGGTTCTGTCTGGTTCCTTCGTGAAATTTTCAGAATTCATTGTATCGACATTTATTGTTGACAAGTAAATTGAAAGAGGATTTCAAGCTTCAAATACTAACTTGCTAATGGTCCTGAAGTTGCTTGCCGTGTTAATTTTAAGATATTTTTGTTTCTTAGTAAGAGATAGTTACAGATCACCACAATTGTTCTTTGTAGTTATGCTCTTTCAGCAGAGAAAGCTCAAGCTGTGGCACAGGAGACATTGCTCATCTGGTGCTCACTTGCTTCAAGATTGGGTCTGTGGGCTTTGAAAGCCGAGCTGGAAGATTTGTGTTTTGCAGTTCTTCAGGTAATTTAATATTTTTTACATATTGCACCTGATGGCTTCTATTTGTCAGAGGTTAGAGGGAAGATCTTAAAAACATATTAAATGGCATGGTTGGAGAAGTTGAATGAATTGGTTTGTAAAGATTGTGGAAAAGAAGCTGAGGGCTTGTTTCATGTGCTATGGTGCTTACTGTGTATTTATCACTTTGTGAGAGGATGTGCATCTCTTGTGTCAGTCTTTGTTTCTTCCAGGGTCATTTAAATGCCAGACGAATTTTGTTCTCTAATGACATGGGACAAGACTGGTTTCAATGTTTTGATCTAACTTTCCCACGAATTTATATGATTTATTTTTGAACGTTGTTATCTTGATATACGAAATGCAGCCTGAGCTGTTTGCGAACATGCGCTCTGACCTTGCTTCCATGTGGAGTTCTGGAAACAAGGCTGGTTATCCTAGAAGAGCATTCTCAAAAGCATACTCCTTACCGTCGGATGAGTGCATGCCTGCTAGTAAACAAGGCAGATCCCTGGGAGTCCAGGAAGGTTTCCTCACAATGAAGGTAGAGTACCAATCCAATCTAAAAAAAAAGTGAATAAGAATGGTAAATTCTCTCTTCAATGGAAGAAATGGTAGCACCTTTTTTCCTGCATTCTCCAAGTACCATTGCTGGTGATCGCAAAGATGTTTTTTTTCTAACTTAGTATAGCATACTTATATTTATAGCTTTGATGGAGTTTTCTCTAGTAAGGATGAAGTTTTATCTGGTGTTCTATCTTTCGGTGCATGCCCTTGCCCCCGTTGAGCAAAAGAGACATGGTATAATTTTCAGGATTGTGAAATTGGCACCTTGTTGTATTAGTCAAGTAGAGTACAATTCCCAAAATGATTGATATTTAGGGTAGATGAATAAATCAGGTATCTTTGTACCGAAGAAACTTTGGCATGTATATGCGTCAGCATACCAAACAGTTGGTACATGGTTACATCCTGTACAAGGTTTACCGAATAACTAAAGTAGATAAGATTTATGCATATGTGTGCTACAGTTTAGTCTAGTTACTGACCCTTCACCTAAAATTCGGATTTTTCTTGTCAAGGAGGTGGGGATTTTGTGGCTGAGCAAAGCCAGAGGGTGATAAAGGATTTCCTTTTCCTTTTAAATCTCAACTGTTTCTTTTAACATTTTGGCTGTGTAGTAGGTGTAGCTGCTTTTGTTGCAATAGCACACTATACTCATTGTATAAAATTGAGAGTAGGGGCAAGAGGTTTGATTGTGTTTTGGATGGCCTACTTCTCTGTTTTTTTTTTCATTGAGATAATTCTTTGATGCAGGATCTTCTGGACGCCGTAGTTCCGTTTGATATCATGCTAGATCGAAAAAAACGAACTGAGTTTCTTAGTAGGATGAGCAAAACATGGGAAATCCAGAAAACACCAAAAGTAGTTCAGGATGCTGGAGTTGCCTTAGCATCTCTTGCTCTTTGTGAGGAAGCGCTTCAGAGGGAGTTACTTATATCAACTTCGTACGTCATTCGACCAACTTTGGTTCCTTTTATCTGTAGTGCAGAAGATATCATGCAGTCTATCCTTTTGTTTTACATCCCATTTCATTCTTGTTGGGCTAAGTGTTCTTTGAGTAATCTTGGTCTCTATCCCTGTTGCAGCTATATTCCTGGTATGGAAGTCACATTATCAAGCCGGCTGAAAAGCTTATACAGTATTTACTCCAAGGTAAAATTTGGGTTTGGATAGGAATACTGCTACTATAAGTTGTCCCTTTCACCTCGTGTCCTTTTGTATAACTACTGGCTCATTTTTCTAGAATTTGCAAGGTAATAGTTGCTGCAGATGCACTTATGGAATTTTATCTTCAGTGCATTTTCTCATGTCAGAGAGGATGCCCTGAGTGGGAATGTTCTGGCTCACATGTATTATGTTACTCTGGGCTCTGAAAATTCGGTCTGTCCACTTATTATAATGTTATCATACCCCCTTCGAAGTGACAAAGAAAAAGGTTGATCCAACAAAACAATCAACTGTTCGGAATCGTAGAGTACTACATATGTTAAGTTATGTTTTCGGGAACTTCGCATTTGTGGATCTGAATTTAATAGTTTGGCTATTCTTCTCTTTGCTCATTCTAGTTAACGTTTCTTCTCTGAATTGCTGAAGAGCGCGGTCCTTTCCTACGCTCAATTTTTTAACTTTCCTCTAGTTTTTTCTTAAATAACTTTGTTACAGTTAGACATATAGATTAAACCTAAGTATCATATGTTGTCAAGTCGGGCTGTGGCATCATAAATATCTTTGTTTTTTCGAAAAAGAATTTAGAGCTCAGATTTAGAGAAGAATTTCTTTCTTTATGACTTTTAATTTCCATATAGATGAAACGAAAAGATGTTGGCATTGATGAAGTGTATGATGCCCGCGCATTGAGGGTAGTTGTTGGAGATAAGAACGGCACCCTACATGGACCTGCTGTTCAGTGTTGCTACAATCTTCTTCACATCTTGCACAGGTATATCATTCTCAACTCTCCTCGTGTAGGAGATGCATTAAGCTGGATTACTCCTGATACTCTATGATTATTTGTGTTCTACAACCACTGTACGATGATTTGAGAATAGAGTAAACTATGTCTCTATATACGTATCTGTTATCTTGATTTGTTGTGATCACACTTCTTTTGTATCCTTTTTGTGCAGGCTTTGGACGCCTATCGATGGCGAGTTTGATGACTACATTGTTAACCCAAAGCCTAGTGGCTACCAGGTAAAATTTTCATCAAGTCCTTGCAAACGTGTGATTGTTCTTGACTAACTTATAGTATTGTTCTAGACAGGCCTTGTGGTTTTTAGTTTCTTTAGCATAGATTTGTTTTGATAAGATTTTCGCATGGATTATTGACGTACTGTTATGCCCATGGCATGCCTGTTCTTTTGAACTTGTTACTTGTATCCTGGGTATGAGACTTAGAGAAGTTGACAGATAACTGCGTTATTAGATTCCTCTTCGTTCATGCGTCCGGTACAGTTTTGTGTTTATAACTCTGACATGATGTTTATCGATAAAAAAAAGCTCAGGTCTGATGAGTATAAAGAACAGTAATAAGATCTGATACTTCTGTTTGATTTTGATTGCAGTCACTGCACACTGCTGTACGAGGCCCTGATAGTGCACCGTTGGAGGTTCAGATTAGAACGCAGGTACATCGTTAATTTTTTTCTTTTAAGTTTTCAGAAACAACTATTATGATCATGGGTATTTGGAAACTGTAATGTTTGCTTTCAGAAAATGCACGAGTATGCGGAACATGGGCTTGCTGCTCACTGGCTCTACAAAGAAAGTGGGAACAAGTTGACACCGGACAGTTCTACAAATGAACACGAGAATGAATCGTCTTCCTATCTTTCCAGAGGAATTGATGGTATTAACACTGTAGAAGAGAATCTGTCACTGAAGTATCCGTCTCTCAAGGTCGGACACCCAGTCCTTAGGGTAGAAGGAAGTAACTTACTTGCTGCTGTCATAATCAGGTAAAATGAATGATTTTTCCCAGTCAAACACATATCCCTGTTATTCTCGAATTTTGACTATTTTCTGGGTGAAAGTTGTTTTCCAGAGTAAACAATGATGGAAGAGAATTGCTCGTCGCCGTTAGCTTTGGCCAGGCAGCCTCCGAAGCTGTAGCTGATAGAAGGTCTTCTTCTAAAGTGGAGCGATGGGAAGCTTATGCAAGATTGTTTAAAAAGGTAAAGATTTTCATGCACATTTGTTTGACGAGGTTCTAAAGTACTTTCAGATGGCAAGGTTGACAACAAGCATATTGATAATTTCTTGCACCATATTGCAAGAGCTCAATATTGGTTTGTCACCCTGTCTGCCAACTGTGACTTTTCAGGTGTCAGATGAATGGTGGTGTGAACCAGGACATGGCGATTGGTGTACCAACCTTGAAAAGTATACACTTTGCCGAGATGGTATGTACCACAAGGTAAGTCAAAATGCACCCATGACATGATTTGTAAAATTGATTTTGTTGTGGTGTTTGAGTTAGAAGAAGGTTATACTAAAATATCATTAATTGTAAGCAACATATTCGAGGGCTTTGTGCTGACTGAGAAGATCTGTCTTGCCTTTACCTTTCGGCTGCTCTTCTTTGATGATAGTGGTGTGCAATCTCTGGTACCAGTAACAAAAACGAATTGGAAAATGTGCAGCAGTTAAAGTCCTTTTCAACCATGTTCTTGGCTTTGCTTTCCGTAGCTTATGGACTTGGTTGATCTTAAATGATTGTGCATCGATGCTCTCTCACTCTTCTTGAAGTTGGTACGTTGATGCTCGAATATGCTAAATCATGTGTGAGCTGTGTGTTGGAATAAGAGGGTAATGCTAATGCTCTGGCATGCTAAATCATGTAGTGAGTGATTTATGTTGGAATTTGTATATAACGAGCTAACCAGCGCAACACATCGTCTTGCAGGAAGACCAATTTGAGCGCTTGTTGCCGACCTTCATCCAGGTCATTGACCTAACAGAGCAGGAAGAATTGGAATATTGGGATGTCGTCTCAGCTGTTTTCGAGGGCAAGTCGGTCGATTCAGTTGCTATCAGACCTACCCTAGTGTCTCTTCCATTGACGTCCATGGAAGCTGGTATAAATAACAAGGTGTGTTCGCATACTTCTTGTGCTAATACATTTGTCGTCATAATATTTCTCGTATGCTTAGTTTTCAACACGGCATATCCAGAATAATCAATCCCCCAATATTTTGCGTAGGTTCGCCTGTTGAGAACTATGCTTCAGTGGGAAGAACAAATACGCTACGAAGCGAATTTCGGAGAGGCAGCGGCTCGAAAAAGGTCCCGTTCTAGAACTGATACCGTCGTGCTCGGGGAAGTGGTCATTGTGTGTTGGCCTCTCGGTGAAATCATGAGGCTGAGAAGTGGTAGCACTGCTGCAGATGCTGCTAGAAGAATGGGACTTGAAGGAAAGATGGTTTTAGTAAACAATCAGTTGGTATTCCCGGGCACGGAGCTCAAGGATGGCGATGTAGTCGAGTTCAGGGGGTAAGCTGTGTAGATATAGCAAATCGAAGACGGAAGTAGCATAAACTCTGTGATCACAATTTAGTGTCATTGTTAGAGGCCTAACGTGTAGTAGACAGATCTATACTGAAACAATTATGGTTCTGACGATAAGACAAACAATTATAGTTCCCAAATGCAGTTGATGTATATATATAATTTGCTTTCTCATATTGTAAATATTTGGCGCCGCAAAAAAAGAAGAAGTGAATTTGGCAGGTTGAATGCTGCTTATGAAATGGCTACTTCCTGACTAATTGTAACGTTCTGTTCTTTTTCTTTTTCAAGAATATTTTTAACATTAATCATTTTTAATAGTTTGAATTCAAAATATATTGATTAAACTAGAATAATATTTTATTTGTTGATTAAGTGTTTGTTGTTGTTACTTTCGGTTTTTTGAAAGGTAAATTTTTAACCAATGACAATGTCAGGGCTTGAATCGTGGATCTCTTTTAAATACACAATTACTTGTATCGTTATGCTACACGCCCTTTGACCTTTCGGCTCTTTCTTGGGACCAGATTTGGTCTTAGAATGTGCCATTCAAGGCGGTCCTGGATGACAGATCATTGGATATACACGGGGTAGACTATTGAATATACACGGGGCATATCATTAGATATACACGAACAGACCATTGGATTTACACGGGACAGACCATTGGATATATAGAGGGCGAACCATTTTATCCGACCCCTTTTATCCTGGAACGGTTCCCATGAAATCATTTTATCATAACTAATTAGATCAATCATCATAATTGGGCAAACTATTTTATCATCCAGGATGGTCCTGACTAGTTTTACACGTCTATGACCAAATCTAATCCCTCTTTCTTGTGATAATAGAACAAACTCCTTTTGAACTATTTGTTTGTGCGACATCGTTCGAATTTTCTCATTTATTCAAGAAAAGAAAATCGGTTGCTTTAATACACCGTAGTTTGATTTATCTGCACACTAATACCTTGTAACTAGAGATTTATCGTTGTTAACAGTAGCTGACATCTTGACTCCGACCAAATTTGTAGGACAAAAGAAATACCAAAAGTCTCTTTTAAAATAAAAATTCTAAAATAAAAAATAATGAGAAGAACACATTAGGTGTGTTCCATACACTATCACAAAATACGGTACCGAGGTTGTCTTATGCGTATATATACATTTGTGTGGAATCACTTTGATTACACCAATCCCACATCGGTTACGGTTCGCAGAGAGCTGGAAATGGAACGAGATAAAAGGAAGCCCACGTTATCATCACGAGTCATACCTTTCTCGGCCTTTTGGCTAAGATCAAGTGTAGTATCTGTTCTTATCAGTTTAATATCTGATATGTGGGCCATCGGCCCACTCGATATTAAATTACTTTTTTAAAGGGGAGGGCCACCACAGTAGCTTGCTGCTGGGCCTCTCGAGTGTCGCCCGTGCGTTGCACTACAGCACGGGCTGGCGCACCCTCCAATCTTAGTTAAAAATATTTTTACAATTTATCAATATTTGTTTTAATACCGATTGGGGGGGGACGACAAAGTAATAAATTGGTTACCAAGTTCAAAATACTTGTTAGGGAAATTTTGTTATCTTTTAAAAAATTTATACAAAATTTTTTAATTTCAATAGACCGTATACTAATTAGTTAAAATAAAAAATTAATAAATTGGTTGGCAGAAATGGGCGCGGATCATGCCAGCCGCTACCTTAGACTACTCACAGTAGTCGTTCAACCGAGCGATCGGGTGAATATTTTAATATTTAAAAAAAAAAAAAACGAATTAAAAGCCAATCCCGCTCGGCCGAGCAGATTGGAGGCCCTTTTTTTTTCTTTTCAATAATCTAACTATCTAGTTATTTCCACTTGGTATAATATTATTCGTAAAAATAGATTTATTCGGATAAGATTTGTGTAGTTATAAAAATTGAAGTTATCTTTAACAAAATTAAATTTTTTTTAATATCTATAAAAAATAGAGCCCAATATTGACATATTTTGATCCACAATTTGTATTCCAATTTTTGACATAACTAAATCGTTCGAATATTAATTTCAAACATATTTTTGACATTCTTATACTTCGAATTTGGAGAAGTCATAAACTAAAAAGTTGTAGATATATGTCCCACCTTCACAAAGCAACTTGAATCAACTCAATTGGACTACGGAATAAAAAGTTGTGCCTCCCAAATCGAAACTCGTACTCGTAACTCGCTCGACTATTGACTTCAAATATATTTTTGACATTCTTATACTTCAAATTTGGAGAAGTCATAAACTAAAAAGTTGTAGATATATATCCCACCTTCACAAAGCAATTTGAATCAACTCAATTGAGCTCCGGAATAAGAAGTTGTGGCTCCCAAATCGAAACTCGTACTCGTAACTCGCTCGACTATTGACTTCAAATATATTTTTGACGTTCTTATACTTCGAATTTGGATAAGTCATGAACTAAAAAGTTATAGATATATGTCCCACCTTCATAAAGCAACTTGAATCAACTCAATTGAGCTCCAGAATAAAAAGTTGTGGCAAAAGTTTAAAAATGATAAATAATTATGTAATTTGAAATTCCTGTATTTGTAATATGAAAATTTCATATTCGTAATTTATCATTTGTAGCTTAAATTATTTTTATCTAATTTAGTATTCCAATTTTTGATTTTGTAATTTTATGACTTAATCACAATATTTAATCGTGTTATTGAAAATATAATTATTTTCGTAATATATAATTTTAATCTAAACAAATCAGAGTAGATAATATGTGGATGAGAGAGAAATTAATAATTTATTCTGTGAATTGGGTTGTTGATGTGGGTAGAAAATATGTAAGTGGATTAGATTGGGTAGGAATTGGGTATGGAAGAGAGAGAAATTAATAATTTATTCCGTGACCTGGATTGGATGAGTTGCTGATGTGGGTAGTCTTAGAGGGGCCTGAATCTACATGAACCCTATTAAGTAGTGCGTTTCAACCGTTTAATTATTTGGATATAACCATGTCAAATTCAATTCTTTTTGATAAAAATTATCTAATGTTTCTGCTCATTCGTAATTTTATTTTCAGAATGATTTTATGTTCTAATTAAGGTCATCAAAACTGAGCTTTATGATTATTTAGTAACAATGTAACATCAAACATGTGATGATCTAATTAATAGTTGTCGGACGACGTATTTGAAATTCAGCCATTTACCGCCATATAATTGTTAGGACGACACATCATCATAATTGACATATATGTGATTTTTTCTCAAGCACATAAAAAATATCTTCTATTTACAGATCTAATTAACCAAATACTTATAGCAATGTCCTTTTTCTCTCATCTCCAATTTGTTATATGCATCTGTATCTACTATCTATCTGCCATACCTAATGCGCGGGGCAATTTAGTAAAATACACCGAAGCCATAAAATTGAAGGCCAATTCTCTAGCGACGAAACCAGGCAGAAGCAATATCAAAGAATCATTCCCACGAAGAAACCATTGCAACCAGACATAAAGCAACACAATCCTTTCATTCCATTTTAAGTTACTCACATTCCACGAAGAAGAATGTGTCGGAATTCATCGACAGCGTGTGAGCCTGCAGACTATATAGTAGGAGAGGAAAACTATTCCCGAATGGATGCAGCATTCAGGCGCGCACTCATTTACTTGAGCAAGGAGCCAACATGCGTGCTGACGAGCTCGGAAGAAGCCGCTGTATCAACCAATTGGACCAGACTTGTCTCAAGAGTTTTCAGCCGGCATAGAATTTGTGTCTGCTGATGCAACTATGTCCTCGAAAGCTTCCATGTCAATGGTCATACTGTCATCAATATCACCCTCCTCCACCTCGGCCATAATTTCGTCCCTATCTGCCTCCACGGTTTCCACACCATTTTCCACCGAAACAGAAGGCAACTGTGACTCTTCGCTCAACTTCTCGGACTCATCCGGCCTTTGCAGCGTTTGTGGATAGGGATCGGTACAGACAGTCAACGTTGATGTTACCAACAAGTTCTGAAAGAGGGAATGTAATGGTTGTAAATAACAGAGCTCCCAATCCAACCCACAGGAGTAGGGTATCTTGCAGAAGTAAAATAAAAGGTCCAGCAGATAATAAAAACAAGGAAAGTCGACGGATTCTCCAAACAAAAAGTATCAGTGTTAATAGGAAAGACGGGCGTAGAGCTATACCTTTTCCAATGCTAAAGCAAGCTTTGAGAGATTAGCATACATGGTTCTGGCAGATAATAGGATCTATTAAACACAAAGGGAAATATGTTAACTTCAGAAGATTGGAAAGGAAATACAGAAATATTGAAGTTTGAACACAAAAAAGTCGCATCTATCACACTCGTGTTTACACCTCTTGTCTCCCCAATAAATTTAACAGACGGATATTGTATCTAATCTAAAGATCAGAACAAATGCAGAGTTAAGCTAGAAAGCCAGCAATATTTATTACTAGAGATTACAAATGACAATGATGAGCAAGCCCCACAAGCAACATACGGACATCTACTATCTCATCATGGTTGTCAGACCATGAATACGAAACCAATACATCCACGAGCACAAAGATTTTCCTTGAACTCTCCAAAGCCCTTTCCGTCAAACCAATAGTTCCTAAGTTTAATTTGATGAAGTATAGGATCCCACTGCTCAATCACTTATCCACATACCCATGCTTAAATACAGAACGAAATTGTATTTTAAGGCCTAAATCTGGAAATCTCTCACCACATGCATTCCAGTGCTCACTTAGGCAAGTCTGAACGCACTATTGACCTCCTCAGCACTCTACATATATGCAGTAGATGGGACATCATGATCAAATCAGCACATTAAGTGCCTTTTGCAATAGTCGTTTAAACATATCTATTAATTTCTACTCAACTAGTGTCACAAAATTCAAAAGAAATAAATGGCAATTGAAACAACTAATGGAGCTATTACTGTTTGACGCCAAATGACACTGTTATGTAGCAGACGAAGAATAGAACAACATGCCATCACAGTGCATCAGAGAAACTTGAGCAGACAGACTAAATGGATGAAATATAAAGTTAACTCACCTCACAGAGCCTCTGTAGAGTAAAAGGAGGGCCTTCTTCAAAACTATGAAGGGCTGTTGGACAGGTACAAGAAAGGTGTCAAGAGAGAATTTCACAGGAGGGGGAAAAATTCAAGAGCATCCATTGACTTGTTTGGAGATAACCAGTCTGGAAAGGCTTATTTATAGTACACTTATTCAAAGTCAAATAAACACATTTGGTTTAGTCTCTGTGTTTTTTCTTTCAATAACATTCTTTTGCACACATCTACAAGCAGCACATATCAAGTATCAACACAATTTATACAGACAGAAGACCATCTCAGACCAATATACCCCGCTTTCTACTAAGTCTCACATGAAAGTCCAGAAGTTGTGCCTGAATATATAAATGTCAAAATTATCCCAAGTCACTTCCGAAAGTTCAAGTAAACTGTCAAACGAATGAACACAGAAATTCTAAAAGCTAGAGGACATTTCAATCATTTATGATGTATTGCCTATAGACACACAAGGAACAGAGAGATATAAAAGAAGAAGATTGTGAACTGCCTGCTTGAGCTAAACATAAAGCAAGCACCGCTATTACAAGTAAGAAGAACTACATCATCAGGCATTCTAAGGTGCACCCAATTGCAAATCATCTTAAGGAGAAAAGCCTTGCAGCATAGCATCTATTCACGAAAGAGTATTACATAAGGCATGCATACATCCTTTCCCACAAATCCTGCAAACTCCTTTCCGGACCAAGCTCCAACTAGTTTTTACCATACCACCCTAAGGCCACTGGCTGAAAGCCTAATTTATATTTCACATAATTCTTACAATTAAACAGTCCGCAAATTGGGACTGATTCTTCTTTATGAGGTGGTAAAACATTCAAGGATCACATAGGATTCCAAGCATTGTCATCACGTTGCGGTAAATAATTTATCTAAAAGGTAGAGCTCACTACCCAAATGAAAATTCATTGGCTTGATTCTCATATTAGAATTCAGATTAACTATGCAGGCCAACATTTTGGGCATCTTCCATGAGCTAACAATTTGGGCATCTCATTTATTTGGTAGATCGCCTTCAAGGGAAATCAATATGGAACTGGAAGTACCTTGATCGAGTCTATTGACCAGCTCTGCATATGTCTCACCCAATGAAGCGTGCTGCTCTTCATCATTCAGCTTTGCATCAGGGTACTCCGACAATACCTTCATAAATGAAAATAGAGGGTTCATATCAATAAGGAACAGCGAGGTTCTTGACGGATCCATCATAATAATCTTAAATTCACACACTGTCAAAATTACATGTTAACTAAAAACTGGCATACCTCCCCATACCTGCTTCAGCTGAAAAGATAACATGGCCTTCAATTTGTCCCAATCATGCCTAAAAGAAAGATGCAACAAGAAAAATCACATCAGCTTGAAAAGGTCACCAACACTGGAGGTCTCATGTGATTTTATCGAAAAATGCCAAGGATCACGAGTCAAAGACTACAGTCCAAAAGAAAATAATGAAAGAAACGAAACGAATAGTTCGCTCGACTCACTAGATCTATTAGCACTAACAATAGAACTAAGTCAACTTGAAATATCGCATCCAACATTGGCATGAAGGTGGAGTCCATGAATATAATCCTCGAAAAATGTATCAACAGAGGAGTCGGAACATAAAAGAATTACACAGAACTTTCGATAACATCAAAATAGAACTTAACTACAACGTCAAACAACAAGTTACAAAAAGTTCTTGCATAACAATAGGTAATTAACACTTAAATCTATCCCCTCGTCGACCACTGAAATCCTTTACTCATCCAAACCAACAGCGAGATTCTCAGGTTCCGAATCCTAGACTACGCATACTTATACGACTCAATTCTCAGATCAAAAACACGTAGAGCTTTAACGAAACCGACATCGAGATTCTCAAGTTCCGAATCCTAGACTACGCATACTTATACGACTCATTCTCACACCAAAAACACGTAGAGCTTTAACGAAAAATGTAAAATCTAATAGAACCGGAGCTAAAACTGAGATTACCAGAACTTCCCGGTGGATGCGATAACTTCCAGAACCCCTCGAACTTCATCTCCGTTCACCTCTTCGCTTGCCTCGGCCTCGAGCTTCCCGTCCCTTCGAATATCCCGAAAGAAGACTTATTAGCACACCATATAAAAACGAGAAGATAGATCGAAAAAGGAGGAAAGCGAAACCCTAGGGGCAAAAAAGTGAAATCAGTTTGGTTACTCGCGGGGGAGGAGGGAGGAGGGAACGGTTTGGTCCCCGTGGTTCTGATGGTCCACGTCGTTCTCCGAGGGGACGACCGGTCGCTCGGGGGCTTCAGCTGGCGGCGCCTCCATTCCCGAGGAGCCGAGTGAGAGGGGGAGGAAGCGGAGAAAGGGGGAACTAAATTAGTAATTAGATGGCAGAATGGTAAATAGTTGGAAACTGTGGGGCTAATTTAGAAAGGGTTGGAGGGAGGGAGATAGATCGGGTGGTTGTTGAACCGGGAGTGGCTGTAGACCAACTAAAATGCGCGTAAGGCGAGAATGAATTGAGTAGAGACTAATTAAATTTTGTCCCCAAATGGAGATTAAATTTTTGACTGTATCTATTTGTAAAAGAAAATTTTTAAATTTGATAGTCAATAATTAATTAGGGATATTTTTTACTTTTTAACCCTAAAAATATAATTGGGAAAAAAAGAAAACCTCTCTCTCATGGAAGCTCTTCATCTTTCTCCCTCCCGTCACCAAAATCTAACCTCCTCCTCCTCTTTTCCATGGAAATCTACCAATCTTTCCTCCTAAATCCTCCTCTCATCACCCTACACCCTTCACATTATTGCTTTAACCCACATAAACTCCTTTATCCCAAAAATCCTAGCCGAGATCCTAATTCACTTTTTTCTTTTCTTCTACTTAGGTTCTCTACTGCCGCCTCCCATTCCTTTACCTACAACAACCTCCACACAGCAAACTCTCATTAACCACCCTCCAACAATAACCCACAAGAACCCGACATCTTATTGGAGAGAGAGAAAAAAGGTCTCCCTTTCACCTCTAGCCATGCTGCGTCATCCGGTTCGACGCCACTACCTTTTAGCCTCCATTCTACTTTTTTACCAAGATTTTATTTTAAAAAATCGGGACCCTAATCATCTCTCCTCTCCATCTCATCCCCTTCCAAGTCGCCCCTCCTCTCCATTCTCTTCCCCTCCTACACTGGCGACAAGTGAGAGTGCGACGAGACCGACGGTGGGCCTGCGACGAGTACGGTGACCGGCGATCGGTCGTCCATTCACCACCCTCGATCGACAAACCCAAATGACAAGGCCAAGGACGAGAATCCAGAAACTTTTTGCTGGCGGGCTAAGGACGAGGATCCGGGATCTTTTCGCCATCCACCATCTCGTAGCACTTCTTCGCCGATGGCTACTCCTTGTCCTTGATGTCGCTTGACTTCACCATTTATATGACTTATTGGGTTTTGTAAAAAGATTAATTTTAGTCTGTATTGATATCGGTTCGAGTCTGTATAGATATTGTTTTAAGTCTGTATTGATATTGGTTTTAGTTTGTAATGATATTGGGTTGAGTATGTATTAATATTAGTTTTAGTCTATAATGATATTAGTATGAGTATGTATTGATATTGTTTGAGTATGTAATAATATTAGTTTGAGTGTGTAATGATATTGGTTTGAGTCTGTAATGATATTGGTTTGAGTATGTATTGATATTGATTTGAGTATGTAATGATATTGGTTTGAGTATGTATTGATATTGGTTTGAGTATGTATTGATATTGGCTTTCGAATGTAGTGATATTGGTTTGTATGTGTAGTGATATTGGTTTTCAAATGTAGTGATATTAGTTTGCATGTGTAATAATATTGGTTTTCAAATGTGGTGATATTGATTTGCATGTGTAATGATTGGTTTTCGAATGTAGTAATATTGGTTTGCATGTGTAGTGATATTGGTTTGCGAATGTAGTGACATTGGCTTGCATGTGTATTTATATTAGTTTTCAGATCTGGTGATATGTAACTCAGATATTATTTGATGTAGCTGTACTTGTTTAGTGAATTTCGGTCTTTGGTTTAGTGAATTTTGTTTTTTGGTTTAGTAAATTTTTTTTTGGCTTTTAGTTTACCGGAAAAAAATAGATGGTAGAATTTTTTTAAGGTTTGAGATGAATATGAAGAGTCCTTCAGGAAGTTGAAGCGTCCTTCACGTCTTTCAGCTCTTTTGGTGGTTATTTATTTTACCTTTTCCGAAGTTTTAATAATTTTTAATTAGTTTCTATTAGTTTTCCAAGTACCCCTAATTAGTTTATTAATATCTAGACTGCTACCTTCTCCCCTTTAGTCTCCAAATTTGGTGACTACTCTTGTCCCCTCCAAATCTCTCCCCGTGGTGGGCTGTTGGGTTGAGCCCGGGAATTCTGATTCGTCTTTAATTTTTTTGGAAGTAATTCAGATTCAAGATAAATTAAATATAATAAAAAAATAAATTTTTTTCGTACCAAATTTAAATACCGATACATTCTCGAGCTAAAAAAATTTAATTATTAAAGTTGAATAACTGCACGGGAGTTGATCTTAATGTTTGGTGGTTGATTTCTCTTTCTGATGTTAATCGATCAGTCTCTGATTTTTAAAATGGTGGTACGATAAGACCTTGTGGAGTTTGATGAACTATTAGGCTCGTCTCTCTTCCCGACTTCGAGAAAAAGCCAATGTAAAGATGGTGATATTGTCTTACAGAGACCGTCAGCATTAAGCAGGAAGTGATAATGTCAAAGTGGGCTTGGGATGGAAAGAGATAGAGAGAGAAATGAGAGAAAAAAAAAGTGGAGGTCATTTTGAAAATTTTCAGAATACCAAAATTACCTTGTCAAATTCTAACCATTGGTTAAAAAAAAATCAAATGACACTAAATGTAGATACTTGCAAGATTCTCATCTAATGATCCACAACTTGCTCCGGATGGTCCCCCTATGTGCGGACGACTCGAATCTGTTTTCTTCACCAAACGACCGGTCGTCCAGATAGAACCAAAATATATGCGTGGGGGAAAAGTCCCACCATTTTCCTCTTTCAAAGGATTTCAAATTTTGTCCACATTACCGTTTGAACTTCCTTCCCCCCCCCTCTCTCTCTCTCTCTCTCTCTCTCTCTCTAAGATCCGCGACAGGGGAGACAATGGGAGTGGAGAACTACCACGTGACAGAGCTCGTAGGCGAGGGATCTTTCGGGAAAGTCTACAAAGGAAGACGCAAGTTCACCGGCCAGGTCATTTTTTTTTACTTTTCCATTTTCTTATTTATTTATTTTTTTGTAATTTCCCTGGAAGTTTTATTTAGCTGTGAAAGTGAATTTTTTTTTTGAGATGTAGACGGTTGCGATGAAGTTTATAATGAAGCTGGGGAAAAGCGAGAAGGATATACATAATCTGAGGCAGGAGATCGAGGTACTTGAACTTGTTAGTGGATTGTTGTTATTTCTTGAGGTCTCGTACGCACGGTCGGTCCGTTGTGCTCGCACAACCCCTATTTGAAAATATGAGAGGCAGTATTAAGTCCTGTAAACTTCAGCCCGATGAGTTTCGTTTGGGGGGCGTGTTAGAGAGAATTCCACATCGGAAGTTGTAAATGGGTTGGAATTGTTTATAAGCGTGGAAGATCTACCTACTCGTTTACCTTACGGTTTTGGTAGGATATGAAAATTCCTGTAGTATTAACTGGTGGAATGATGTTGCAGATCTTAAGGAAATTGAAGCACGAGAACATCATCGAGATGCTCGATTCGTTCGAAACCCCGAAGGAGTTCTGCGTGGTCACGGAATTCGCTCAGGTAAAAGAGCGGTTTTGTCTGCATTTTTTGTGTTGTGAATGAGGTCGGATTCGTATGCGATGAGTTTGTTTGTTTCGGGATGAAGGGTGAACTCTTTGAGATTCTGGAGGATGACCAGTGCCTTCCGGAAGAGCAGGTTCAAGCCATTGCAAAACAGTTGGTGAGTGAGCTCATCTCCAATTATTAGTTCTGCGGATCTTTTATTAGATGCTGTGTTTTGCTGTAATTGGATGGCGTTTATGTTTGCAGGTTAGAGCGCTTCATTACTTGCATTCGAACCGGATTATCCATCGGGACATGAAGCCGCAAAACATTCTCATTGGTTCTGGGTCAGTGGTCAAGGTTAGAGATTTTGTCATGTCAATCATACTTTTGGAGTAGAAAGGCACCAGTTTTTTATGCATTTTCCGAGCTTCGTATTAGGCCTCGATGCCGTATCCAAGTCACAATTCAAACTTGTGGTATGCGTAGTAGATCTTGAAGAAGATCAAAGGAAAGCTGAACTAGAAACACCCATAATGCCTAGTAGATCACACATCTCAAAGGAGGATTTGAAAGTTTGTAACTTTCACAAATTTGACCATTTTCTATTAGCTGGAGTATCCAATGGAGAAGAAGAAATCTGTAGTAGCTTTAGTTATGTATAAGGCAAAAGAATCCATCAGATTATTAAACAAATAATAATCGAGAAGTACCTTCATATTGCATCCACTTCTGTGCTTTAGTCAGTTAATCAATTGCCTTGTCGGGTCCACAAACAACCTCCCCTATTGCATTCACTTCTGTGCTCTACTTTGTAAATCACCTGTTGACTTGTCGAGTCCACAAATGTTCGTGTTTAACATCTCTTGGCAATGCTTTTTTATGTGCTAATGGCCTTTCTTTGAAATCCAGCCATACCTTCTTGTACAACTAAGTCTTACTAGCTTCAGGGTGGTTAAATTCTTGTCATCTCCTGAAAGATTTTGAGCTGATTCTGAACTCTCTGTTTTTAACCACAGCTCTGTGATTTTGGATTCGCGAGAGCAATGTCCACTAATACTGTTGTTTTGCGTTCCATCAAAGGTATGGTGCACTTGCCTCAGATGTACCTAGTCTTTGATATAAAGTTGTTAGCTTATTGTTCTAAATGGTGCACAGGTACTCCTCTGTATATGGCCCCGGAATTGGTGCGCGAGCAACCCTACAACCACACGGCAGACTTGTGGTCTCTAGGAGTTATACTGTATGTGCAGCACTTTTACATGTTTTCATCTACGTGTTTTAGTTTGGGCGATAGCGAACGATTCACGTCCTCGTGTTTTTTATTTAAAGCTACGTATAGATATTCGGTTGCAGCAGCAGTACTATAGCAAATTGTCATCACTCTTGTTTTTTTGCATATTTTACCTGGAGATTGTTTGTTTCTGTTCCTTGACGCATCCTCCACTCAACTTAATTGGTCACTTTTTAATCAGATATGAATTGTTCGTTGGTCAGCCACCGTTTTATACTAATTCAGTATACGCACTCATTCGACACATTGTTAAGGTACCCTTTCTTCAGTTTATTTATCTCCTTAAGCAAACATTTAGGTTGGCATTTTGAAATTTAAGGCTCATATCACACGACTTTCCAGGATCCGGTGAAATACCCGGACAATATGAGTCCAAACTTCAAAAGCTTTCTCAAGGGATTGCTAAACAAGGTTCTACCTTAGCCACCTACCTTATGAAGCATATTTGACGCCTCATCACTATTTAGTTATTTGACTAGTTTATGCTAACTAGGTGCCACAAAATCGTCTAACCTGGCCGCATCTCCTCGAACATCCTTTTGTACAAGAAATGTCAGAACAAATTGAGGCGAAGGTAATGCTTCCTTAAACCTGTGAGAAGATGTTTTCATTTGTTAGGTTATTTAAGATCTAAGAAATACAAATAACCTACAGGAAATGCAAGTTGCAAGTGTTGCAGAAAAGAACAAAGCAAATATTACTCAAATTTCAGCTTCAAATCCTGAAGGTACTACTACTACATTCATCAGCCTTTCTCAAGTCAGATTCAACTGTAATTTTCTAATAATTTTAAATTTTTATGCTGCAGATGGAGGCAGTTCTCGAGCTGTTGTTGATGAACATAAAGGTGCAAAGCCTTCTAATGGTCCAAATGCAACGGCTGACCATTTGTCACCACAGGAGGACTTTCCTGGATTTGCATGTACTGACAACATTCCACAGTCAGGTACTATGAGTTCATCCTTGATTGTCTCCTAGAAAAAAGTTAATTCTTTCTGTTTACTGTTATTGTTTGATTTCTTGCATCATATATCAAATTCTTGTAACCTGTCTCATTTTATTCCAGGTAACCAGTTATTGGATAGAATAGAAAACAACTCTCGCACTGTCCAAGGTGCGCAGACAATTTGTCATGATAAGGAGGCATTAGCAACTGTCTTGCTGCCCCTGAAAAAGTGGACGAAGGAAGTCCACCATTCTCATAGGTGAATTTCGTAACCTTCTCTTTAATGACTGTACTCTTCAAACGAAACATTTGAGAGATAATGCCACTTGTCATTGCTTGGCCAGAGTTCTTTCTGTGTTCGCAAACAAACTCCAACTCTGCTACTTTTTCTGTAGAATGTATTAGAAGCTTTTTACTTATAGTTTGCTTTACTAGCGTTCTTCTGTCTTTGCAAACAACCTTCAACTTGCCGCCTTTTCCATTAGACTTTATTAGAAGCTTTTTTAGTTATAGTTTACACATGAACAGTCTGGTCTGTGGATATCAGCTAGAAATCTTCCAAGTGTAGCCAAATTGTTTATTGTCATTATGTTACTGGAGATTATATACAGTGTTTACTGAGTATTTAATATCGGGCAGATGTGATCTACCTCTGCTAATCACATGGTAGAATTTTTTCGTTTGATTAAAATCTTGCTGTGCAATCATTCCGTTTCACACATTGGATGGAAGATAGAATAATTTGTAGATAGCAGTTTTATGTAGAGGAATGCATTCTGTTTCAGACCTTGCAATATCCCTCTTTGGGTGCCTTCATGGCCGTCAAGCTAAGGCTGTTATCTTAAGTTCTTTTCGTAGTTTGTTTGTTTTTGCATGATCCAAATGCCAGATGCATACACGTTACCTGTATAGATTGAGATGTACAGAATAGCTGGGAGATTCTATGCTTCCCCATGTAAAGTTTTGTCGAATCTTTCTCAGAGATCAAGATATCCGCACCCTAAGCCAGTCAATGAGGATCCTATCAAACTTATCTGCAGCAGGAGCAGCTCAATCTGGTGACGTACTTGATGAAATGATACATGTAGTACTTGATTTCACTTCCACGACTGTCAGCTTGAAAGATGCAGAGACAAGTGACCTAATAGCAAAGGTATATCGAAACAACATATTGTCTATGTAATGATAGAAAAAATACATGTTATTTTATTTAGGTCTTTTTCTGTTCTTCATATTCACAGTGCAGTGTAGATTTTTTTCTGAATAAAATTAAAATCCCTTGTAGTGATCCCTTAACAGCTGATCTATCACCATTTAAGCCCTTTCCACAATAGTTATTATTCTCTCTGCGTCTCCAAAATATGTTTTCCTCTGTTCTTACTGGAAACCTTTTTCCAGTTCTTTTCTGAAAATTCTCTCATCTTGGACACCTGAACCATTTTCGGACTACTGTTTGCCTGTGCTTTGGGTTATGTGACGATGATAAGTAGTTACTTGTGAATGACTAACCATTTGTTTTTTAATGCTTGTAGAGTTTCTCCATTATGAAGCTCTTGTTAGAACGTAGTGGGAACAACATTGGAACTTCATGTTTCACTCACTGGATTGCCATCACTGAGATATTTTCACAGGTATAATTCTGTCAATTTGTTCTTGTGCCAACTCTTTTACCATGTTTCTTCATATAACCCTTATGGTTGTTGTATAGGTTGTCAGCTGCAATCAAGATGCCTCCGGAAGAGTTCTTTATGAGTCTAGTGCGTGCATCACAACCATTCTTTCTGCAATTACCAGGGCATTAAAAACATCATCTTCTAGTCCGGAGTCAGAGGCAGGTTCCACTGCAATGAGTGAAACAATAAGCCGGATCTTAGACCATGCAAAGTCATATGGATTGATTGATAATTTATGCCTCTGCTTAGCAACTTCCGGTTCTGGTCTCAACGTTGGTTCTTCGACCATGTTGCGTGCTTCTTGTGAAGCTACCAGGGCTATCTGGTCACTAGTAGATGCACTAGAAACCATTGCAAGAAAAGGAAATGCTAGTTTGTTTCCATTTAGTGCATTGCGATGCCAATCTTTTCGTCCTGATATTCGAGAGTGCAAAAGAGGTTTTGTTATGGGACCAGATTCAGCAAGAATTGTAGATGCTGTTACTACTGCATTTTTGAAGTCAAAGGAAGTCCAAGTGGCCATTTATCATTCTCTTCATCAGAAGGCAGAGTCTGTCCTCTCTGCTGGTCTTCAGGTATTGCCCTCGTTCTAGTTTAATGCTGGTCTTGTGCAATTCCTCTGCTGTAGAATTCTACTTCCGTGGTAATTTTGAGGACTCAATTAATTGTTGTAATTTTTATGTCTAATGATGTTTCAGATCTTATTACGATGCTGTTTGCTTAGTGAAACCGTTCCTGGAATTCTTTGTGGCCTGCCTAGTTCACTTCCTGTCACTACCATTGTGAGCGGTGGAGCAGATGGAACTATTGTCTCGGAGATTTTTTCTATCTTGTCATTGTGCACAATGAACAAAGATTCTGAGACAGGTGAAACAGCCAATCTGAAGAGCAAATTGACTAATCCCTCTATTTTGGTGTTGCATTCGTGCCTTGTTCTTGCAACAATCGCACAATGCTTAAAGCTGAATGGAAGAAATTCTGCCATATTTATGCTCACTTCCTCTCCACACAAGCAACGATCTCGACTTTCAGTTTTAGCTCATCATTTTGCTCCTGATCAAAGCATAAAAACTTCGGTGCAGCCTCACTGTGCATCAGCCATGCTAGCTCTTGCATCTATTCTATCTCTTCAAGTTGCAGCTTCTGCTGAAATGTCTGTCCTGGAGATGGCAGTACAATTGATTCCTCGGACTTCCTTCCTTTGTGACTACCTGAAGATTTCATCCACTAATGGGAGTGAAGCCAAACCCAGTCCTGCAAATAATGTTGCTTTTTGGAATTGGCATGGTATCAGAGATGGATGTGTTGGCTTGCTGGAATCCAGATTGAGGTGGGGAGGACCATTAGCTGTTCAGCAGTTATGTGCCAGTGGTATTCCGCTGCTTCTTCTTGAATTGTTAGGCAGCAATAATTCAAAGAATGAAGTGTGGCTATCCCCAATCGGGGTTGTATGGACAATTTCTTCAATTTGTCATTGCCTTTTAGGAGGAGCTCTGATATTCCGTCAGATTTTGGTGAGAAGTGATCACATCAAGCTTTTAACATGCTTGATTGGAGATATTCATCTCAAACTTGTGAAGAGCTGGAGTGGACCAGGCGGAGGAAAGAATGGAGTCCGAGATATAATAAATGCAACGATAGATCTCTTAGCTTTTCCGTTCGTTGCTGTTCAGAGTTCTCCTGGTATGCCAGCAGCTACTGCTTCTGTAAACAGTGGCTTTCTTCTCAACATGGGTTCACCTGGTGGGAGAATGGGCATTGACGACAAAGAAATGGTTAAAGCAATTGAAGAAGACATGGGAAGATATTTTAAAGTTCTTCTAGAGGTGAGCTGCTCTTGATCATACTAATTTTTTCCCCATGTGGTTAAACGTTACCATCAGAGGTTATTTGCATAGAACTGTTCTGCATGTTTTTGCCTTTATGTCGAAAAGATATGTCAGTACAAGGACAGTGTTCCCCGCATCGCTTTGAAACTTTTCGGAGGACCTGTAAAGTTTGCCAAATCCTGCTGCTTTTAGTTTTACCAATGCACATATATCTTGTGCATCTCGTTGCATTTAAAAAAAGAAGGGTGCTTTGCTGTATCAAGAACCATTTGTTCTTGGAACCTCTATGGAGTTGAATTAAATTTACTTCTCAATTTTCAGGTTGGAGTTCCTAGCACCATTCTTCGTTGTTTAGATCATTTGGAGTTGAAAGATTTGGGAAAACCAGTTGCATTTCTCGCCAAAATGGTTGGGCACAGGCCTCTGGCTGTTCAACTTGTGGGAAAAGGCTTGTTGGATCCAAACAGATTCAGGAGATTGTTTGATAACTCATGTCCAAAGGAAGTCATCTTAGATGCCTTGATGATCATATCCGATTTAGCTCGTATGGACAAGGTTAGCTTCTTCTCCTCCTCCTTGTTCTTGTTTAACTGCTTCAATATTGTCGTCTCTCAAAATACATATTTCTCGTCATTGGCAACTTTTCTGAGTGGATTGGTCTTGTCTGCATCCAGGAGTTCTATCAATACATTGATAGGGCATCTATATTGGAGTTCTTGAAATCATTTCTTACACACGAAGATCCTAATATACGAGCAAAGGCATGCAGTGCTGTGGGCAACATGTGTCGGCATAGTTCCTACTTCTATAGTTCTCTGGTAAGTACACCAAAAAGGTCATCTTGTGGTATGCTCAGTTGTGAAGATCCCAACAGGTTGATGCTGCAGTAGCACCTTTTATATATATGCATGCTTGAGAATGCGACGTCTCTGAATGTCTCATATCTGAAATTCGATCTTCAGGCAAGACACCGCATTATCAGTCTTCTTATAGACCGATGTGCTGATCCGGACAAACGGGCAAGGAAGTTCGCATGTTTTGCTGTAAGCTCAGTCCTTGCCTGATAGTACTTTCAGGTTGATACTCGAAGCTCTTCGCTGATTAGTATTACCATTTCCCTTTTCTACCTCAGATAGGAAATGCGGCCTACCATACTGATATGCTGTATGAGGAACTAAGAAGATCCATCGCTCAACTAGTGTATCTACTGCTTACACCCGAAGAAGACAAGACTAAAGCAAATGCCGCTGGTGCACTAAGCAACCTTGTTCGGAATTCGAACAAACTCTGTGAAGATGTAGTCTCCAAAGGAGCAATACAGGTGTGCATATCTTTTGTTGCCTTTGTAGATATGGAGATTCTAACGCAAAGATCACGGAGATGCCATATTCCTTCTTACATCTTTCACCTAATTTCTGCTTGCAGGCATTATTGAAATTGGTTTATGACTGTTCAGCAATGGCACTGAACCCGCCCAGGAGAGATGCTGTGAACGAGTCGCCATTGAAGATAGCGCTTTTCTCGTTGGCAAAGATGTGTGCGCATCCTCCATGCAAGAAGTTTCTACGATCATCGGAGTTGTTTCCTATCATTGGTCGGCTTAGGCAATCCCCGGAGCCCGCCATTGCCAACTATGCTTCTGTGATCATAAGTAAGGTGACTGATGCTTCAAGTCCAAATGTAAAATGACTATCTCAATGATGTTACATTTGGCTCCTGATTCCACTTTGAGATGAACAAAACTGGGACATATAAGGGCAAAAGCATGCCTGGTGTATAGTGTTTAACTATGCTTATGTATTTGTAATTTAAGTAGTTGAACTCTTAAGTTAATAAATATGGAGATCATTTACATAAGGTTAAGATCGGCTGGTTATTCTTTCTCATATTTTGTTTATTTTCTTAAGTTGAGGATTTGAAGGGCAATAATTTCAAGTGGCTATGTAATAAATGAATTCTAAGTAACAGGAAACTCTAAGTACCCCCTATAAATTGCATAACTAGGCTTTGAATTGGGTACGGAGTGAAGGAAATCATTCCGAACGGTTTGGAGTGAAGGGGACTGCGCTAGCATGTCCCATTATGTGATACCGGCATGTCCCGTTATGTGATACTGACATGCCCCATTATGTCGTATTGGCTAATGTATTTTTAGTGTTTGGGATAGTGGCATGTCCAGTTTACGTGGCCGGTGTGGTTTTTTTCATTTTGGTCCCCGTATTTCTGCATTTTTACAAAAAAAAATCCTCGCGTACCTTCACTCCAAACCGTTTGGAATGGGGGCATTCCGTACCCAATCCCACTATGCATAACTATTGCTGAAACATGAAGTTCTAGAAGAAACGTATATACTTAAATATTTTATGCTTAACAATGTTTAAACAGGTGACCGACGTTTTTTTCCTTTATTCGTCTAGGCAACTTTAGTTGAAATGGACCACGTGTATAACAAGTATAAGATTCATTTTTGATTGCCTATAACAAATATAAGATTCATTTTTGATTGCCTATAGATAAAGCAGTCTCTTGACAATGTTTCCACTTATTATTTGTTGAAGCATGAAAATTCCAAGAATTGGAATCCGGGGTCGGTTAAGTTAATATTTCAAAATTCACGTGTCTTGATATGAGTTGCCCGTGTTTATGCCTCGGGGCACAGCTCCGCGCCCGAGGCTTGAGAGGAATGGATTGGGTATGGAATGCCCAGATTCTGAACCATTCAGAATGAAGATACGCGAGGGCTTTTTTGCAAAATGCTAAAATACGGGGCCAAAATAAAAAAAACCATGTGCAAACACAAGCCTGAAATAAATGCCATTATAACATAACAGCACATGCCAGTATCACATAACTGCGCATGCCAGTATAATTTTTTTTGCAAAAAATGCTAAAATACGGGAATCAAAATGAAAAAAGCCACGTGCGCCATTTTCATAAACGGGACATGCCGCTGTCACAAATACACATGCCATTATCACATAACTGCGCATGCCAGTATCATATAACTACGCTTGCTAGCGCGGTCCTCCCTTCACTCCAAACCGTTCGGAATGATTTTTTCACTCCGTACCTAATCCCAACAGGCTTGAGGGGGTGCAGCCCCGCGCCCGCATCTAGTTGGTGAGTGCAGCTCATGAGTTCAAGGTAGGTCCCGTGGTGTGTTCGTGTTGGACGGTTTGCTAGACGCCGGGTTGACGGTGTTGTTAAGAGCCTGATCTAAGGGTGATGTCCGAAGAAATGGGAGACGAGTTCAGGATGAATTGGATAAGCATAGACAGATATATGTCTTGAAGTCAATAGAAATTAGAATTCGATAAGGATAGATGTAGATAAAGATTCTCAAAACATCAAATTAAACTAAAATAAGGTCTAAGGTAGTAAGCCAGGGCTATGAATTTTTTTTGTATATAAGCAGAGTTTGTAGTAAGAGGCTGGACACCTCAAAATGACAAACAAAAGCCCAATCTGGATGCTTTTACCTTTTCCTTCACGTTGTTCCCTTTTTGCAATACAAATTCTTTCCTACCCAATTCTTTATTCTTTATTTGGTTCCCGTAAAGAACAATTTGGGGATCGTTTAATTGCTATTGGACGATCATTCCGGATCTGTCTCAAGATCTTGTCTGCGTTCTCATAGGTTTTTCAACCTAATATTGCATCAACCATGGTCTTCTCTGATGAGTGTGAAAATACTCTATCATCCATGTATATTTTAGTGTCGATTTTCCATTGTTTCTAGTGTTTTTGTGTGTTATGTATCGTTGTATTGTTATATATTGTGCTTTGAACGTTTTAGTGTAGTTCTTATAATTTTTATTACATTTCGTTCATGTTTATTACTAGGAGGCTATGTGGTGATGCGAGGAGGATATTGGTGCACTTTGGAGCGTGTCATAGGCGATCGGATCAGCCGGGACAATTGGCGTTTTACGAGACCCAAGAAAGCGTGGAGCAAAACTGACCCCTTGCGACTCAAATGTCAATAACTGTCTCATCCAAAGTCTAATGGAGGCAAGCAAGGTGGCTCTAAAAAGAAAACATCCGGAGCTACAACTTTGTCTTCATGGAATTCTTCAAATTCAGAGTCTAAGTAAGAGGAAAATCGCGTCCAAATTTGACCTTTGAATCTGCCAACAAATCTGACGAGTGGGCCAAATTTTAGGATTTGTTTTGGGCCCATTTTTGGGCATGAATAGTGAATTTCGTGGCTGGCACTTCCTAAGCCAAAAACTTGTATAAATAGCTTCCTTTGCTTATTTTGAAGAAAAGAAGATCTAGAACCTTAGACTTTTAGATATTTAGCTAAAAAGACTCACCAACTCCACCAACTCTCATCTTCCATCTTGGTGGAGAAAACTTTAGCTCTCATTTGTAAAAAGCTTGTGTAGAGAACTTGAAGGAGATATTTTGGGAGCTTGAGGATCATCTTGAGCTTTCTTTATCTTTCTCTTTTATGTTTATGCTTTGCTTGCTTTGTTCAATGGATGTGTTATGTTATTTGGTGAATATGTGTGAGTAGTTGATTAGTGAGTTTGGTGCCTTGATGGCACCTACTTAGCCAATGATTTAGGGGGTTAACATGCCTAGGTATGTGTACTAGTTAATGAGTTTAATGCTTAATCTCGTTTGATCACTTTGATTATGAACATGGTTAATGTTAATCGCCGAGAGGGGTTAGGATTAACGAACTATTTAACTAGTTGAGTAAAAACCTATTGATGAGAGATCACCTTAGGTGATTAGTTGTCCTAAGGATAGTGATTATAGTTAATGATTAGTTAGATTAGATGGCTAATTTATCGCGAGAGCGTGGTTAGTTCATCTATGTCTAGTTAAGAATCGATTTAGACTAGTTTGTCGCGAGAGCGTTGATTAGTTGCCTTAGAAACATCCGGACCATATCATGAACTTAATAAACCCCATAAGCCATTTGGTTATTTAGGTTGTCATTGGTACCAATCTCACTCTTGTTTTAAGTGTTTAAACTATCACCTTTTTTAGTTGCAATTTTATTTCAAGGAGCATATTGTGTTTGGAATTGACACCCCCATTTCTTATAGTCCTAAACTAGTGGTAGACTCCAGTTTGCGGCCTAGCTTAGTCCTTGTGGGACGACAATCCCTTACTTACTCTTTATTGCAAGAGGAGTGTAAAAATCCCTCCTTTCATTCTCCCAGAGGTAGGCCGACACCTCGAAGAACATCACACCAGCCATGTTAGCCTCCCAAGGAAAGGTTGACTTGCCAAAAGGCGTTCCACCATCTGCAGCATCCTCCTGGGAGAAGGTCGAAGCTGTTGGTATGCTCAAGCTCATGCATGACATGCAGTAGTATCATGTGGAAGAAAAACTTGAAGCGGTGGCCCGAAGTATGACCACGATAGCAAATACGATCATAGTCAAGCTAGGTGAGGCAACAAAGAAAATATGATCAACCGTGTATGACTATACCGACACCTGACACAAATAAATTATAGGGCACCTCAACAATACGATCCACCCGAAGGTGAAGAATGTATTTCAGATGACTAGCTAGCCTACAACATCTACTAAGGTCAAAACTCCAGCCGTGGGCAATAGAAGGACCCGATACCCATCGACCAGACAGTAGAGTAGATAACGGCAAGTTCTTTGCCTTACCAAGGACCAAAGCTCCTCAATACCTGGTGTTTCAAGGGTCTTCTTCCAACAGTGGACCTCAAATGGTGGCTAACTTAGACCAGAAACACATTGCAATGATTGCCAGCAATAGCCTAGCCACCCTAGACAGACCCTGATCCACGAAGATCGACATGATGCCCCACTCTTACGAGAGAAAGAACGTGAGGACCATCTCACTGTTTGACTATACTACACTAACACTAATCCCTACTTCCTCAGTCATAATAATGAGATGAGGTCAGGAACTCGACGACGTTGACATTAATCCTCAGCTCACGTATGGCTCCGCTTGAAAGCCAATGGTGGAGATGTAACCTCAGCCTTTGGACTTAGATGATTCCACCCTACACGTATTCGCCAAGGGGCAAGCTGCGTGTGACCCTCACTTATTGATCCACTAAGAGGTGGAGGCACATTAGTAGAGAGAAGCCTTAGTCGAGTACCTCGGAGATATAGGGATAGAGGCCAAAATTATCGTCCGGACCAGGTTTCTCAAATAGTATCACGAGGCTTATGATCAGTGGTATCCCTACATGGGGGGCTATTGTGTCCCACACTTCACTTAGTTCTTGGACGAGGAGAATAAGTCTACGATCAAGCACATAGCTTGACTAGGTTTCTCAAATAGTATCACGAGGCTTATGATCGGTGGTATCCCTACATGGGGGGCTATTGTGTCCCACACTTCACTTAGTTCTTGGACGAGGAGAATAAGTCTACGATCAAGCACATAGCTTGTTTCTCGTTCAGTGTGGTAAGACCCTGACCCATGATGTTAAGTTGCTAAGCTAGTTCCCAATGACTTTGACCAGAATGGCTTTCGCGCGGTATAAACCATCCTGCTCATTCACGCCTGGGTAGAGATGGAGCGAAAATTCCACATCTAATTTTATAGTACAGAACAAACATATTGGTTTCACACCTCGCTCATAGGAGGGCAAGATAGTCAAAAAATACATTCTCTGGTTCCACAAAGCAAAGAATTGTTGTCGAACGATACTCACTAAGTACGAGTCAGTTGTCATGGCTACACGTGGACTAACCTATAGCATACGCAAAAAGCTGAGCATAGAGAGATGACGTAACTTTCTAAGCGATGACAGGTACATGCGAAAGAGGACAACCCTAGGAAGAGAAGGCCAACTGAAAAGGAAAGATGTCTCGGTTGACCTGGACACCGGCTATGTCAAGTTCAAGGAATTTCCAAACAAGGTAACAACAAATATTGGGGAAAATTACTCTTAAGTCCCTCGTATTTGACTAAATATATGCCAAAGTTCCCCGTACTTAAAAAATGATTCTCGTCCCTTATTTTTGATTTTATTATACATTCGGATCCTTGGCTGATGTCAGCTATTTTTTTTTATTTTTGTCATTGAAATGAGCAAAATACCCTTCTCGCCAACGGATAAAAAAAGTTCATCTTCTTCCTCCTGACTGTCCCTTTTTGCCAACGGGGATCTCATATCGATTCCAACTGAAATACATCACAATTAAAATACCCAATTAATTAAATACACTAAGAATCCTAGACTGGAATTTGCCTATCTCTAGAAGTTTCGACTAAGAAAGGTAGCTACGACATCGTCTCCGACCTCGAAGTTCACCGGCGTCAGGCTCAAAGTTCACCGACCTCGAAGAGAACTGTAGGTCCGACACTGCCAGTGGGGAGGAAGAAGATGATGTCGATTAGGTTTTATTTTAGTGTCGGGAGTTTATAAGTTAGGTTGAAGATGATGCTGCTTTGATGTCAGGAGTTCATAATTTGATGTCGATTGGGTTTTATTTTTCCCGTCATAATTGGTGTGTTTGTCGGCGGTGAGAAGGGATCCAATCTAGAGAAAGAACATGAACATGTTTTATTTTCTAAAGGTATTTTGGTCATTTCAATGACAAAAATAAAAAAAGAGTTGTTGATGTCAGCCAGAGACCCGAACATATAATAAAAATAAACACGGGGGATAACAAAATCATTTTTCAAACATATGGGGCTTTGGCTATATTTAGCCAAACAAGAAGGACTTGAGAGTCCCCTAAATATTATGTTCACCCTCCCGGTTAAATTTGGGCTGAAATCTAACCAGCCAAGCCACCTGAAGGAAAATGTGATTGAAGATGAACCCAACAAAGTTGAGATAAGAGAAAACATCCTCAGCAGTGCCATTGGTAGAATATTTTAGCAATACCATCACGATCGCAAAGGCTACTCGTAAGATGTGTGAACACCTCAAGCCCATATGTCTCACAACTTTGAAAATCTAGTCGGAAGGATCATCATTGACAATGGGGCGATTGTGAACATCATACCCCAGTCGTTCTTTAAGAAGCTAAACGAGGAGAAGGAGGAGTTGAGTCCAATGGGCATGATCATTACCGACTTAGCTGGGAAAGGTATTCATCCTTTAAGGGTGCTCGCGGCTGAAGTAAGATTTGGAACTGTCGGTTGGGAATTGGCATTCTTTGTCATGCACCAAGACCTCTTACAATTGCTAATAGGGCGAGATTGGATTCACTTCAGTTAGATTATTTTGTTTTCTCATCCTCAATTCTTGCTACAATGGAAGCGAGATGGAAAAGTGGATATAGTGGGGGTTGTCGATGCTCATTTAATCCTATCAGCCAAAAATTTTGTGGAGACTATCTTCTACAATGGGTCCATAGTGCCAATAAGTGTGTTACAGAATAACGTAGATGGTCAATTTATCGAGTATGCAAGCTCGATCGAGCAAATGGTCATTTTAGCTCAACGACCAATCAATGCCACACCCTAAGGGCAAGTGATACATCGTACGTATTTATGAAAAACACAACCATCGAAGAGATGGTAAGGCAATCAGAGGTCTACACCTTTTCCCAACATGAAGCAACCAGATATATATTTGAGGATGACGACCAAGATCTCCTGGAACTGCTTAAGATAAGTGACCTTAACCCTACCCCAAGAAAGTTGGACGACACAAACGATGAGGTGAAGAAGCTACTAAAGGAAATACAACTATATTAAGAGAAGGGAGGACAACCAATTTTCATTAGTGAACAGCTTCCAGAATACTTTCAGGAGGACTTGGTCGAGCTATTGACTGAATATTAGAACTGCTTCACCTAAGACTACAATGAGATGTCTGGGCTAGATAAGTCCTTTATCAAGCTTTGACTCGCAATAAGGCTGGGATATTGGCTAAACTAGCAACCTATGAGGAGGATGATGTCCGAAGTGATAGAGAAGGTCAAGATCGAGATTGACTGACTCCTTGAAGCCAGCTTTATAAGGAAGACCGATTACGTGGATGGTTGTCCAATATAGTCCCGGTGGTCAAGGAGAATGAAAAGATCAGAGTATGTATCGACTTTCAGGATTTATACTCACTTTCAGTATTTATACTCCACTACCCCAAAAGATAAATACCAAATGCTTGTGGTGGATATGCTTGTTGACCGTGTGGCTGGACATGAGGTTTGAAGTTTGGACAAATTATCCTCAAGTCCCTGGGGTATGACAAAATTTCTAATGCAGTTCTTATTATTTTGAAATCCATAGTTTCATCCCTTTAGTTTAAAAATATTACACTCTCAGGTCCCTATGGGGCTCATTGCTAACGTCAGCGGTCAATATAATTTCAAAATGATAGTTATACCCTTAGAATAAAATAAATAAACAAAAATCATTGTCTTTCTCGAGAAGAACAACATCTTTGTGAAAGGAACTCTGACAGCCTGGCGACGGCCAACAATCCTTATCTCCTCCCCTTTCTCTTCATAGACAAAGACAATTTTCGGTGACTAGAGAAGAGCTCCCTATTCGTACAAATTCAAGTTTAAGTCCTTCTTAATAGTAACCTAATTAAAGAAATGATAGTGTGGAGGTTGGAGTCAATCTGACCAGGAGTAAACAAACATAGTTTTTATAGGAGGGGGCCAAAGAAGTGGCCAGCGAGGGTGACCTAAAGATGTTGTAAGGGATGGAAACTTGAAGATGCCGTAAGGACACTTGAAGATGTCGTAAGGCTAGAGAAGAGACTGGTGGGACCCCACTTGGACTCTGGTATAGCCCAACGTCAACATCGTCAGCACTGTCAGGGAGAAGCTCTGCTACGCCATCAAAAGGGAGGTCTTCGGTATGGCCCAACATGACCTCTTTTTGTGGCTCCCCGTAAAGAGGATTTGTGCGGAGAAGCTAGAGAGGAAGTGATGGAGTTGCGAGGGGAGATGAAGCGCCGGCTGGGAGGTCATGGTTATTGTCAGAGGTAAATGACAGTTGTAAGGTGGGATCGTTGAGGGAGTAGAGTCTCTGATTAGCTCCAGAGGGCATTGATCGAGTAGATCTAAAAATGGCTACGTCTAGGCGACTAAGGAAAAGGAGGAGGTTGAAGTGTGGGATCTATGGTATCTTTTATTATGGCCGGAGTCCAGAGTGTGGCCGTAGGTCGGGGGTGGTCAGAGTCGAGGTTCATGATGGTGGGCAGAGTCTAGGTAGAAAATCGAAGAAGTAGTTTTTTTGATTGTAATGGTAAAACTATCATTTGAAAATTATGTAGACCGATGACGTCTCCGGTGGGCTCGATATGGACCCGGAAATCAACGCATGAGACGACCTTGTGAGGGAGGACGCGTGCATTGTTAAAACTACACTTCTGGGAGGCACATGATGCCTCCTTGTGTGCAAGTGACTCGGCGGCCACTTTGCAACAGGAATATAAGCTTCACTAGTGTGGGCTGAGAACAAAGGTGCTGCACAAGGCAAGGCTGGAGCCGATATTACTGGGCGACGCACATAAGCTTGGGTGGTAACCCATTCGACGACGGGCAAGGATGATGTACTTTAGGAAAGTTCTTTATGCTAAAATTTTATTAACCATGAAAACTATTCTGTCATCAAGTCACAATAATTATATTTTTAATCATTTTATTTCAAAAGAGAATAAGGGTTAAGTATTGTATAGTCTTTTCGATTTGCAAAAATATAATGGATGGTCGGGATTAGTCTTTTTTTTGTCCCATCCATTTATTAAAAAAATCAATTTTCCTTTAAAGATTTTTATGCCTAAAATGCCATTAACTATCTAAAATATTGGACGAAAATCCTCCACGGGTGAAAATATACTTTGTCAATAATTTAATAAACTGCACAATATAAAGCGTCGTAAAGTTTGAAGCCGCAACTCTTTGTTCTCGGAAGGTTTCAACGCGTAATTAACGAGTAATTACGTGTTAAAATTGAATAATTAATAAACTAATTCGTTAATAATAAATCACTTATTTGTTAAAGCAAGAGGTCCACAGGTTCGGGTCCATAATGTCTTCGTGCTAGTCGAATTACGATCATGTTTAAACGGATTCGTAATTGATTTTCACGAGATTTTTTCTATAGAAAATCTGATAAAAATTCAGGAACTAATCCAGAATTTTTTCTTTCTTCTTGAGTGGTTATTGGAAAACTTACAAATTGGTCCAGCCGGATTTCCCCTTTTATAGGGAAATCTGGCACACCAGAATGCGCCATGTGGCACTACTGGGACGCATGTCCGCAACATGGCGTGCCACGTGGCACTTCGGACCGCATGTCCGCCACGCGGCACTTCAGACCGTATGTCCGCCACGTGACACTCTAGACTGCACGTCCACCACGTGGCGCCACGTCAGCATGCCACGTGGGCCGCCACCTTTGGCGGCAACTGCGTCATCGCCACGTCACACTGATGTGGCGCCTACGTGGCATCGGACCGGTCAACGCAGGTTGACCGGCCCATCCAACCCAACTTATGGGCCTGGGCCCAATCAGGCACAATAATAATTGTCTGATGGGCCCAAGGTCCAACATCTCCCACTCAATTATTATTGACATTGATCAACAGTTACCAGATTTCTTTAAAGGATTTCGTGCGACCAGCACACGTCGAGTATGTTAAGCCAAATTCAAGAGTACGGACACTCAGGCTACTTGAATAGTAGCATCTTGACAACCTTCTTGTATAATGTATGCTATTACCCCAGGACTCATGTCATTTTCCATTGTTCACATCAGTGATTTCAAACAATTATATTCGGGTCCACTATTGTACTTTTCAATACAAATGGTGCACCTAAACCACGAAACTCAGAATGTGATGAACATAGTTCCTTCTCCCTTAACTATATTCTTTTCATAATGATACAGCTTGCTTTTCTGGTCAGCCCTGCCAGGTCGAATCGCTATGCCATAACATTTTCATGAACTTTTCAAGCTAACAGTACTGGATCATACTTCCAGAATACGTTTAGGATCTTAAGGATAGGTTTCAGAAATCACAATTCTCGAAAATTGGTCTCACACCAGGGATTGTGAAATCACTCAACATTTTTATCCCATCCAGTGTAGATCACGTGTTACAGTGTATTTTCTTTTTTAAAGGAACACATGTCATTTAACACCATACTAGAGTATCAGCCTTAGCTTAACTCTAGGCTAATAGGACAGACAGTATGATAAATTCTACTTATATCTTATCATATGGATTGTAGAAAATCCAAATGCAGCAACTTATTCCTGCATCCCATAAGGAAACTTGCTGTTAAGCAAGACATCATTCCGTCATAGGACATGCACTTATGAATGTCTAATAACTGCCATCTCATCTAGGAATCAACTTCTTGACTCCCACTGAGGTAAACACCCGTGTGAGTGGGCTACTTCTCTGTCCGACATGTTTCATAAATAACTCATATTGCCAAACAAAACTCCGTTATTCTAACTAATTGGATTACAAATGAAACTGTCGTAAACCCAGTGACTTAACATGTTTCTCAAACACTTCTCGAGGTAATGCTTTAGTCATTGGATCTGCGGCCATATCTCGTGTAGATATGTGTTTCATACACAATTCTTTATATTTTATTAAATTTCTAACAAAGTGAAATTTAATATCTATATGCTTAGCCCTGCTATAGAATCTAGGATCCTTAGCATATGCTATAGGTGCCTGGTTGTCACAGAATAGACTCACGGGCTCCGTCGAGTTGATAAGGGAGAGATGGCTTAAGAATCTCTTCAACCATACTGCTTCTTGTGTAGCATGAGCTGAAGCTACATATTCCGCTTCTATTGTTGACAGGGATACACATGTTTGCTTCTTACTGCTCCATGAGATAGCACCCCCGTTCAACAAAAAAATGAATCCAAATGTAGACTTTTCCTTATCCACATCTCCTCCCCAATCAGCATCAGTATAGCCACTCAATATCAGATCACGGCCTTGATATTACAAGGAGTATTCTGCAGTAGTGTTCAAATATTTCAAAATCCCTTTGACAGCCTTCCAGTGAGCACTGCCTGGATCAGACTGATATCTGCTTGCTATCCCAACAGCATAGCAAATATCAGGTCTAGTACACAATATTGCGTACATCAGGCATCCAACTGCATTGGCATAAGGAATCTTCTCTATGTCCCCACATTGTTTAGCTATTTTTGGGCACATGTCCTTACCCAAATTATGACCTTTAACCAATGGGATATACTTTGGGTTACTGTGATCATAATTGAAATGTTCTACTACTTTGCGAATATATGTTTCTTGTGAAAGAGACACTATTCTTTTCGAACGATTCCTCGAAATCTTAACTCCGAGCATGTAATCCGCTTCACCCATGTCTTTCATTTCAAAGTTGGAAGATAACCAATCTTTGATTTCGACAAGATATCCCATGTCATTTTCAGCTAAAAGTATGTCATCAACATACAAAGTGATGATAACAAACTTCTTTCCTGATCGCTTAACATACACGCAGTGATCTTCGTCTATCATTATAAAATCATGCTACATGATCGTATTATGAAAGCGAATATACCACTGTCTAGACGACTACTTAAGGTAATAAATTGATATATTCAATTTGCAAACTTTGTGTTCGCAGCCTTTTTGAATGTAGCCCTAAGGCTGAATCATGTAGATTTCTTCATCCAATTCTCCATGGAGAAAAATAGTCTTTACATCTATTTGATGTAATTCTAGATTCATATTAGCAACCATAGCTAAAATGACCCTAATTGACATAAATCTAACAACAGGTGCAAAAGTCTCCTCGTAGTCTATCCCAGCCTGTTGTTTAAACCCTTGGACAATCAAACGCGCTTTGTATCTTTCGATACTGCCATTTGCATTGCTTGATTTTGAGAATCCACTTATTCTCAATTGCCCTACGCCCTTTAGGTAGGTCAACCAGATCCCAAACCTAGTTTTTGATCATAGAAGACATTTCTTCTTCCATTGCATTCATCCATTCATTTCGTTTTGAAGATGACAAAACTCCAGATACATTCTTTGGTTCATCTTCATCCTGCAGGATGGCCAGAAGAATTTCACCTGGACCACCAAATTTCTTTAGTGATGCCAAGAACGCATTAGCCTCGCCTTCGATGTCAAATCGTCGGCGTGGTAAGCTAGTTCTGTTAGACCTACGGTATTCCCAATTTTGATAAACATCTCTCATATATTCATCATATTCAGGAATCGCACTCCCACTGGGTGGAAATACCGTACTTCCACTGGATTAAGAAATTACCTCCCTTTCAGGACTCAGATCACGACCTTCCGGATCATTTTAAGTTGGACAATCTCTATCTTCCTCCTCAATTCTCCCACTCGGAAGAAGTGATTCAGATGACTTTGGTTCATTTGTCTCATAAAGGATAAGGTCATCACTAACCTTTCCTAACTTTGGAAATTTATTTTCCAAAAATGTGACATCGCGTGATTCAAATTCTGTTACATGTCCATTGTCCAATTCACCAACGAACACGTACCCTTTAGATACCTCTGGGTATCTTATAAAGATACTTTTCTACCTCTCGGTCCTAGTTTACCGAAAGTACTTGAGGTAGAATGGACATAGGATGCACACCCTCATGGCTTAAAATAGGATAAATCGGGCTTCCGATCTATCCACATTTCGTAAGGAGTGGCTGTAACAGACTTAGAGGGAACACGGTTTAGAACGTATGCGGCAGTTAGGAGCGCATCTCCATAGAATGATATAGGGAAACTTGCCTCTGCCATCATCGATCTAACCATATCAAGAAGGGTTTTATTTCTTTTTTCAGCAACTTCGTTTTGCTGTGGTGTATAAGGAATGGACAACTGATGTTCAATTCCTTTTTCAATGCATAGAGCTTTGAACTCATCAGAAAGATATTCACGGCCACGATCAGTTCGTAAGACCTTTATCTTTCTATCCTTCTGATTCTCAACAAAACTCATGTATGTCATGAAGAATTTTAAGGCTTCAGACTTGTGAGAAATCAGGTATATCAGACCATATCTAGTATAGTCGTCAATGAAGGTGATGAATTAATATGCTCCATGCCTTGCCCTCACGTTCATTGGACCACATATGTCAAAATGGACTAATTGTAGTGGAAATTTGGCTCTAGCCCCAGTACCGAAAAGTTTTCTAGTGCTTTTTCCTTCTAGACAGGATACACATCTGGGTAATATAGATCTCTCTATATTTCCCAACAGTCCTGCCTTAGCTAGATGGTTTAAAAGTCCCTGACCGATGTGGCCAAGTCTAGAATGCTATAGTTTAATATCATCCTTTGATGAGTTTGAACTAGTGACAAAGGACAAACTTTCACAAGGATCAATATCCAGAATCAAAAAATCTTTCGATATATATCCAAGACCGAAATATGTATCATCCAAAAACAATCTAACGGTGTCGTCCTCAAATGACAACCAAAAACCTAAAGACATTAAGGCCGAAACTGAGATCAGGTTCCTTCGAATGTCTGGAGCAAACAACACGTCGTATAAAAGAAGGGCACGACCACCACGAATGTGTAATCTACAAGTGCCCAGGCCTTTTACATCCACGCACGAATTGTTACCAACAAAAATAGTTTTTGCTCCAGCCGGCAACCGCATGTATTTAACGAACGAACAACGGTCTCTAGCTATGTGGTCTGTCGCTCCTGAATCAATCACCCACATAGAATGTGACTCAGTTAGAAGGGTACAAGAGGATACATACAACTTACTCACACTTGAGTTTAGATGTACCTTCTTGGGCATCTTGCAATCTTTTACAAAATGTCCCTTCTGCTGACAGTTAAAATATTTTACTTTTGAAATGTTAAACCGCTTGTTCTTTTTAGCCTTGGAGCCATCCAACTTGGTTCCATGGTTTTCAGCTTTTGGAGTTTGTTTACACTTACCCTTCCCTTTACCTTTTTTCTTTTTTCCACTACTCCCAGTCGAACAAATCGAATGGGCTTCAGGGTGGGATTTCATAGCTAGGAGGCGATCTTTCTCCAGCTCAAGGTGTCTGGCAACAACATCAAATGTTACCAAATCATCGGAATAGGTAAGATTCATCTTCATCTGTTCCCAACTTGGTGGTAGAGAATGGATGACAGCTTGAATCTGCTGCTCGTTGCTAAGTATGTGACTAGCCTCTGCTAGTTCACTGATCATATTGGACATCACTCTCAAGTGTTTCCTCATGGGAACCTTCAGACGCTTTTTAAAGGTATCAAACCTTATGGTCAAAGCACGCAGCTTTGACACTGAAAGCTTTCCAAATTTTTTTTTGAGAGCATCCCATAACTCTTTCGCGTTGTCATGCACGCGAAATTGTCGGGTGATATCATCCATCGTTGAACTTAGTAAAATCAATCGAGCAGTAATATTCTTTCTCTTCCAAATAACATAAGCTTCTTTGTCTCGCCTATGTTGAGCAGTTGTGCCTTCTTCAGGCTCATCCATTATTACATGTATGTGCTCCAGAACCTCTTGTTCCTCAAGCACATGTTGGATTTTCATGCTCCAATTCTCATAGTTTTCACCGTTGAGTTTTAACTCACGGTTTAGCTCAGCTATGATGGATCTAGAAACAACTGACATCTCTATAGGGATTTTTTAATATGAGAACATATTAGAATTTTGATTTGGCAATATGATACAATTTACTATTCACTCATAACTTTTAACGATATGAAGATCTTAATTAATCTCAAAATCGAAGTGGGTCGCGGGCATGCTTCCCCTCACCATTCAAGTATTAATTTTAAACTTCAACCGTTTAAAGTTCATCGATAGTAAACTAAAGTGGAAGCAATTAAACAAACATCTTAATTTAATTACACGTTTGACACATGCATTTGTAAACTCTGAGTGTGCTCGTACATGCACAAAAAATCAGACAAGGTCTCAACCTATTGTACAAAAGCCCCCAAAAAATAACATATGTACATGGGAACAGTTAAACATACCATGTAATCACACAGGGATCAGATGTCCAGGCAATCCGGTAGGAGAATCCAGATACATATCTGGATCCGAGTCCGAGGACGATCCTGTGGGGACCGGGTGCGAGAACGGTCCAGTGGAAAGTTTCAAGTTCACCGCCGGAACCGGGATCGATTCCATAATCCAGATGATCAGAAGCGGAGGAAAACTATAATAGTATTCCTTAGCGAGGTAGCGGTTCAAGATCAAACCACTTCGTAGCTCCAAAACAGGAGAATGTATCATTTCTCTGCGAAGACCCCTCTCCTCGAAATAGTGGATCAAACCATAGAGGGCATCTCTACGGGTATTGAACTCAGGCTCCGAGAAGACACACATATCTTGACGGATTTTCAGCATGACCAGGAGGTCTTGAAACATGGAGGGCCAGTCCTCTCCATGATCATACCCTCCGGCCCAGATGCAGTCTTGCATCTCCCGGTGAACAGCCTCAATGTGCTCAACGATAACATACATGTTATCCTTAGGCACACGCAGCGGTAAACTACGATTTAGAACCTTTTGTCGAAGTTCCGTTGCACAGAAGTTCACACACCTTCCTCCAGTAGCCATCAAATCTTGCAACAATTGCAATTCAATTTTGGGTTAATTCTCATATTCTCCTAAAATCGGATTGAAAAACTCATTTTTCAATATTTTGATGATCATACTATGGATCAATTCATGTGATTTTAGTTAATTTCACAAATCTCGAAACTCGTTCCAAAATATTTTCTTTTTAAGTTTATTAAAAATATTGTTATAATTTTAATAAACCTAATTGACAAAAATTTCTCAAAATTTTTATCAATTTATTGGATTTTAATTGAATAAAAGTTAATTTTATCCAATTAAAAGAGGAAAAACCCAATAATTTAAGTCCAATTTTTACTTAATTTTGACTTAAGTCAAAATTGACCGTAAATCGGGTTGGGTCGAACCAAGAAACCAGGCTGATCCGTTCAGTTTTTTTGATTTTCTTGACCCGTGTATAAATATTTTCGGAAAAAATTGTGAAATTACGATTTTCCCCTCGCATATTTTCCCCTTCAACTTTCTCTCTCTTCTCCCGCGATCGCCGAAAACCCATCCGCCGCTCCGCCTACGACCGCTGAGCAATGGCGGCAAACCAACGGCCGAGACCGATCGCAATCGACTCGCCGTGGTGTCGCGAGCACGTCCGTATCAGCGTCGCGGGCTGTCGTGCGGCTGTTCTCCGTCGCGGTCATCTTCTCCGTTCCGCGCCTCTCCGCCATCGTCGGCTTCAATCTCGCGATTCTGGTGATGTCGATCCACAAACGTGGTATCGAAACGTCGAGGGGAAGCCGGAGAATCGACTATCATCGATCTACGGCGTCGAAATCGTCAGATTTCTGACGAAATCGACGGAATTCGATTTGGGAAAAAACGCCCCAAAATCGCCCGATTAGGGTTCTGTTGATTTGGGGATTTTTGGGCAAATTTCCAATTAATCCCTAAGTTTTCCAAAAATTGCACCGAAGTCCATGACACGCAGGTGCCACGTAAGCGGTCAAATTTCTGATTGGTATCTTAAAGTTTTGATCGTGCGCGAATTTGCCCGCGCGGTTAGGCAAAATTTAATTTAGTCCCGCTGGTTCTAAATTAATTATATTATAGTCCAACAGATTATGATTTTCAATAAAATCATAATTAATACAATTTTTAACTCAAAAAATCACATAATTATTTGAATTAAAACATCATATCATCATCAAAACATGGTTTCAACCATGCTTTGATACCAATTGAAAGTTTCAACGTGTAATTAACGAGTAATTATGTGTTAAAGATGGACAATTAACAAACTAATTCGTTAATAATAAATCACTTACTTGTTGAAGCAAGAGGTCCACAGGTTCGGGTCCACAATGTCTTTGTGCTAGTCGAATTACGATCACGTTTAAATAGATTCGTAATTGATTTTCACGAGATTTCCTCTATAGAAAATCTGATCAAAATTCAGGAACTAATTGGTCCAGCCAGATTTCTCCTTTTATAGGAAAATCTGACACACCAGAATGCGCCACGTGGCACTACTGGGCCGCATGTCCGCCACATGGCGTGCTACGTGACACTTCAGACCACATGTCCGCCACGTGGCTGCACGTCAACGTGCCACGTGGGCTGCCACCTTTGGCGGCAACTGCGTCAGGGCCACGTCACGCTGACGTGGCACCTACGCGGCATCGGGCCGGTCAACGCGGGTTGACCTGCCCATCCAACCCAACTTATGGGCCTGGGCCCAATCATGCACAATAATAATTGCCTGATGGGCCCAAGGTCCAACATTCTCAAAATAAATACCCAGTCGACACAATTAAAATACCGATCATTCTTCTCTCGAGTCACCGAATTAACAAAAAAATGGTCTTGTTCTACTTGAAGCCGAGAATTCTTTGTAGCGCCGAGGGGTCTTCGCAGCCCTGAGGGATCTTCATAGCGCCAGGATTCAGAGAATTGTGAGTGTGGGTCTAGTGTCGAGTTTGAAAACAGTGAAGGACCGCGAGCACCAAGAAGCTGTGGCGGTTGCAGTCGAGGCGCCATTTGGAGAGGGTGCCTTCTTCAAAGTTTTTTAATATTAAAAAATCTTTCGACATATTTTGAGAATATGTATAACTTTTTACCTATATAGAGAAAATATGTATATTTTTTACCTATTTGAGAAAAAATCCCAGAAAATGCCTTAGCGCCAAAGAGGTGTACACAACGGTAAATATTTGTATTTTGTCTTTTGGTAGAGTCGAGCACTAGAACGCATCCCAGCGCCGAGAACGCACTATACCGCTAAAAATATATTTTAGCTCTCAACAACACTGGATTATGCATGTGTTACATCATTTTGTCAACTAATCTCACGACTCACTAATAGGTTTGAATATGCAACCATTAAACCTTGATTTTTCTTGCTATCAAATTCTCTCCAAAACTTTCATGATCTCATTTTTTAAGAATACCAATTAAGAACTTCATATTGCATCTTGCGATTTCATATATTTTACTTTAGTAAAATAATATCTTGTTCTTTTAAGAATCTATCATTTGTATAACAATCATGTATTTTAAAATATCATCAATATTACTGTTTCATTTAAATAATATCTTGCAGTTTTACTAGGATATATTTCACACAAAAATATTTTAAAAAAAAATAAATGATGTATTAAGTTAATTTTTCGATTTTTGCAGGGTCTCAAGTTACCCCGACAGCATTAGCTAAAACTTGGGTCCAAGGTTACACCGCGGATGTCAAATCGGACTTACCGATGTCCATATTATCATCCAGATCCAAATTAAAGGATAAGTCAAAACTTAGATATCGCCATCACCGCTTTCCTTTCTTTAAACTTTTCTTTTCTGTGTTTTGGTAATTTTTATTTTTTATCAACTAATTAAGAAAGTTAATTACTCTTTAATCGAATTTGGTAGTTCCATAATAGATAATTTTTTCCTTTTGTGTGAAATAATATTAGGAAAGTTAATTAATCTGCAATAAAATATGGTAGGTAATAGGTAAGTTAATTACGTGAAATATTATTAGGAAAGTTAATTACTCTCTAGTCAAATTTGGTAGTTTCTATAATAATTTTTTTCATTTTTGCATGAAATAATATTAAGAAAGTTCATTGCTTTATAGTCAAATTTCGTAGTTTTCATAACACGGAAACTTTTTTTGTGTGTGAAATAATATTAGGAAATTTAATTACTCTATAGTTAAATATGTTAGGTTCCATAATAAGAAAGTTAATTAATGAAATATTATTAGGAAAGTTAACTATTCTCTACTCCAATTTGGTAGTTTCTATCAAGGAAAGTTTTTCATTTTGTGTGAAATAATATCAGAAAATTAATTGCTATATTGTCAAATTTGATAGGTATCATAATTGGGAAGTTGATTACATCAAATGATATTTAGGAAATTTAATTACTCTCTAATCAAATTTGGTGCTTTTTATAATTGGATAAGCATTTTTCTTTTGCGTGAAATAATATTAAGAAAGTTAATTACTCTTTGGTAAAATTTGGTAAGTTTTATAATAGAAAAATTAATTACATGAAATAATATTAGGAAAGTCCATTATTCTCTAGCCAACTTTGGTAGTTTCTATAATAGCAATGTTAGAAAAGGTAATTACTCTTAATTCCATAATAAGAATATTAATTGCGTGAATTATATTAGAAAAACTAATCATTCTCTACTCAATTTTGGTACGTTCCATAATAGGAAAGGTAATATGTGAAACATTATTAGAAAAAAGTAGTACTCTCTAGTCAAATTTGGTAATTGTCATTATAGAAAAATCTTTAATTTTTGTGTAAAATATTTTTAGGAAAATTGATTAGTCTCTAACCTTTGAGATTTGTTGGAATTGTATGTTCCAATAGAAAATGAATATCACTCTTATATAGGTACACATGGTTCATTTACAACTTAAGTTGCCTAGCCCAATTTGGTCGGTAAATAAATTTATTCGAAATCTAAACTATCTACTAAATCGACTAATCCAATTCAAAAATGATTAGTTAGTTTAATTAGTATATAGATACTATTAAACTCTTTTCAACAAATTAAGTTTATGAATCTACCAAATTGGGCAAGTTAATTTTAGTTGTGAAGGGACCATGTGTGCCTATATAAGAGTGATATTCATTTTCCACTGGAACATACAATTTCGATCAGATCTCAAAGCAATCAAGAATTATTATATAGAAAGACCCAATAAATAGCAAAGCTTTTGCCACTTTTTCATCTAAAATTATATTGGCTTTTGCCGCTTTCATGGTAGTAGGTACGTCGCTCTCTCGTTTGCATGTCAATTTTATCTAATTTATTTGAATGTGCATTATTTTAGACTTTTTTATATATATTGGTGACATTAGCTATTTCAAATATATTTAATTTTTTAGGTCACAAAATGGGAGATTTACATGTAATTCGTGCCTCGTAAAAATGGGTTAGTAGTTAATAATCTAGCCACGTTGCTACTTGATTAATATTTATATGACCAAAGTCGAAGTTTCTCGTGAACTTGTACTCACGCTAATTACGAGTTTTGCGTGTTTATTTTCTTTCCGAACTGCAATCCATTGTTGGTAAATTAGATTTTTTTGTTGTTGAAGGAATTGAAACCAAGTGCAATTGATCTTTTTTTTCCTTCAATGTAAATCTCACCAATTTTTTTGAAAATTAAAGCTCACCAATTTAAGTATATCATTTTGCAGGTTTTTTGGGACTGAAATGAAAGAAGTATTTGTATTCAGTGGAAAAGTTTGAGGCCAACTTTGAGTGTTGATAAGTTCAAGGTCTAGACTTCGCCAACAACTCAAATTCCGACTCACTTAAAACTTTTTTGGACCATGAAATTCAGAAAAAAAGATATAAATTATCGAAAAAATAAAATTTTACCATTCTGGATCGATCGAAATCTTACATCATCTATATTAATTTTAAGTCAAAGTTTGACTCTTGCTTTATATGAGTTGTCATGGTTGCCGCCTTGGACCCTCGTCGATCACCACACTATAAGGTGATAGGCGTGAGCGGTTCTCAGAATCCCTCGAATGGCTTAATCCATGGAATGGCAAAGCGCCTACAGCAAGGAAGCCATCAATTGGATCAGCCAAACGGAAGTGGCTTTTGTATGGGACAATGACAATCGTGACGCTTCTGTAAAATGTCGGATATTGCGTTATGACATTAAGACATAAAATTAGTTACACGGCTTAATTAGTTGATTAATCTTATGTTGAACAAAATTTGCTACTTTTTAATATCAGTGTAAAGGTTAAGATGTTTATACTTTCCAAATTATGGAGGCTACTTAAATTGTAAATTAATCATTCGTGCATATCAAAATATTACATTCATTTTTATTCCAGGAGTGGTTATTTTGGTCTTAGTCATATCGGGACCAGCATTTTTTTATTCTTGGATTCGAGCGCGAACTAATCTGTTATTGCAAAAAAAAAAATCATGCAATTAGGCAATCAAATAATCTCTAGGAGGATCCTTTACTTTGTAAACTATAATTAATGTTAATAACACCCGATTCACTAATTAAAAAATTCATTCATTGTCTATCGGAACATCAAATTTCAATTTTTGAATCTCACTGGTTGAGATAATATTTAACTAAATAATGTCATTACGGCGAGGTAAAAATGGCATATGATGATTTGAACAATAGTACCACTATTAGGGATCCATTTCTTTTCCTAGGTTTTACAATATTTTTATTCTCTCCCAATTTTTCACTACTAAGCTGAGCAAATTTTTTAGCTGGTGTGTCACTTAAGAGAGAAAATTTATAATTAAGCACATGGAAGTGCAAGGATGACGTACTTTAGGGAAGTTCTTTATACCAAAATGGCATTAACCTTGAAAATTATTCTATCACTGAGTTACAATAGTTATACTTTTAATCATTTAATCTCAAAAATTATCGTATAGTCTCTCCGATTTACAAAAGTATTATCGATGGCCAGGATTAGTATTCTTTTTCCTCTCAATTGAAAAAAACGGAGTTCATTGAGAAAACTTTGTATTCAAAATGCCATTTACAGCCTAAAATATTGGACAAAAAATTTTCGATATGTGAAAATAATACTATGTCAATATTTTAATAAACTCCACGATATAAAGTTTTGCAAAGTTCAAAGTCAAAATCTTAGTTAGCAAAACTAATCGCACAACTCAATGACATGATTTGAATAAAAAAAAGGATTTGTATATAAAAACATTAAACCTTTGGTCGCTATCAAGTTGGCTCTAAGTCTTTCATGATCTCAATTTTAAGGATACCAATTAAGATAACTTCATATTTTATTATATAGTTTCATAAAATAATATTTTATTCTTCTAAGAATATGTCATTTTTATAACACATGTATACTATAATCTGTATTTTTAAATGGGTACATCAATATTACTTAATTATTTAAATGATTTCTCACATTTTTACTGGACCTCAAGTTATGCCGCCGGCATCAAGTGAAACTTGGGTCTCAGATTACACCGTGAACATTTAATCGAGATTAACCAGATCCATATTATTATCGAGATCCATAGTAAAGCACAATTTCTAAACTGAAGATATCATCATAAATGGTTTCCTTCCTTGGGGTTTTCTTTTTGGTAGTTTCCCTATTTGTGTGAATTTTGTAGTTTTTATAAAAGGAGAAGCTTTCTTTTTTTGTGAAATATTATTAGGAAGTAAATTACTAGTAGGTTACATAGTAGGAAAGTTAGTTACCAGAAATATAATAATTAAAATTAATTACTCAACTATGGTACTTTCCATGATAGAAAAGTTATAAGGAAATTTGATTTTTCACTAGTCAAATTTGGTAGTTTTCATAATTGAAAACGTTCTACTTTTTCTGTGAAATATTGTGAGAAAAGTTAATTAATTTGTAGTCAATTTTGCAAATTTTCATCATCGGAAGTTAATCCCGTGAAATCTTATTAGGAAAGTTAATTCCTAATAATAGTTGACAGAGGATAAATGTACATGTAAAAATTTGATAAGAGAGTAATTAACTTTTCTAATAATATTTTACACAAATGAATAACTTTTCCTATTATTAAACTACAAAAATAAAAAGAAAAGCTTTGACGATATATTTCATTATTTTGCATGTTGATTTGACCTTTATCGAATAAGGGTAAGCCTAATTTGACGTTAAATAAAGTTTGAGATTTATCATCAAGGCCCAGATTGGATCTAAACAGAGTTAAGTAAAAAGTACCGTACGAACCAAGGAAAAAGGGGGTGACCCCCTGTGGCAAACTTGTTAATAATGGTTAATTACATGGAAAACTTTTCCATTGCAAAAAGAAACAAAACGTGTGCATGTGGGGTGTTGGAGTGGGTGGGGGTAGGGTCGTGGGGACATTGGATTGGGTCCAGAGTGAAAGGAACATTCTGGATTGTTTGGACTGAAAAGATAGATAATAACATGCCGTGATTACAACACTGACATGTCACAGTTATGACACTAATAATCCAAGTTATTGATAATGACCCGCGTGCTACGATAATGACATGTCCAGTTAGCAATAGCGACATGTTGGTGATCTCCTGCCGGAACGATAATGGCATGCTAAGGTTACGACACTGGCATGTCACAATTATGACAATGGTATGCCTAGTTATCGATAACGGCATGTTGGTGATACCCTGCTGGTACACTGACTTTTTTTATTTTGGTTCCCTGATTTTAACTTTTTTACATAAAAGTCCCTGCGTGTCCTTCAGTCCAAACAGTTCGAAATGGGCTCATTCCAAACCCAATCCAACCCCCCGCGGGGGAGGGAGACTATGTGGGTTGGACATTTACTTTATTTTTGTTATTTTTAGCTTGCACTTTATTTTTTAATTAGAAGTTAACAATGTTGGTGGTTAATTAATTTAGTATTAGTATCCATGTGAAGCGATATTGGTATACCATATAATAAATATTATAATTTTTGATATATTTTTATATAAGTATTATTGAATAATATAAATAGTAAAGTGATATTGGTATATCATGTGATGCAATATTGATATATCATGTGACGAGATATTGGTATCACATACGCGGGCATACCAATATGACATTCCCAAAATATATTTGCCGAGGTATATCAATATGACATACTCAAACATACAGTTATCATGCTAAAATTAGATTACTGTCAGATTTTTTTATAACACACTTCACCCCGTCGTGAAGCCTTGGCCATTTTTGGGTTAGAAAGATGATGTCGTTGGGAAGATTAACCCTCTAACCACAAAGGGTCATGCCTTCATTGTGGCTACCATTGACTACTCTACCAACAAGGTGGAGGTCGTCCCTATGAAGGTCGTGAGTAAAGAGACGGTCATCCAATTCTTCAAGAAGTACATCATACATAGATTTGGGTTACCTGATAAGATTATGACTGATGAAGCTATCTTCACAGGGGAATATAGGTTTCAAGATTACACACTCCACACCTTACTATATACAAGACAATAGTCAACCAGAGGCCATAAACAAGGTGTTAAGAGGAGTATAGAAAAGATGCTAAGAGAGAAGCCTCAAACGTGGCATCTCGCTTTGTTGGATGTATTTTGGGCCTTCTGGACTTCGAAGAAGAGGGCTACCAGGACTACACCATTCGCCCTCACTTACGAACATGAGACAATGATTCTCTCGGAGCTGAAAGTACAGTCCTTGAGGAGCGCCAAGAAGATGCACCTATCCCATCTTAATTATAACTCTGATATGTTTGCCAACCTAGAAGACTTTTCCGAAGAAAGGCTAAGGGCCCTGTATGCCATCATAAAAAAAGAAGGTCGCTGAGAAAGCTTACCACAAGCGAGTATGTGAAAAGTATTTCAAATTAGGAGACTTAGTTTGGAAGGTCATCCTCCCATTAGAGTGCAAGGATCCTGAACATGGGAAATGATCTCCTAACTGGGAATGGCTGTTTAAAGTGCACGATGAACTATGGAACAATTTGTATCCACTTGTTGATGTTAAAGGAGAGGTATATGATCGACCGATAAACAGACTATACTTAAAGTCATATTGCCCTTGCATGTGTGATGGAATTGATAATTGTCTATTCAAGGACTATGCACGATCATATGACAAGGAGATGTAGTTAACCCTAGCCTACAATACAGTAGTGGTAGAATAAAATGATTATTAGTAACAGTTGGCCACGACCGTAGTTAACTTTCTCAGTCATCTCTTAGTCTGTGCTTTTGATAACACTTAACTTTTTTTTACCCTACCCTGGGTCGGCGCATATATATATATATATATATATATATATATATATATATATATATATAAGTTAATTCTTTTCTTGGTCGTTCGATCTTTTTCCAACTTATCTTTAGACTAGTCGTCAATATAGAGGTTATGTCCTTCGGATTTTATTATGTTTGGTCATCTTCGTACATGCATCACATGCTAAAAGACAGTAATGATAGGTGTCTAAGCATACAACCACGAGGATAGATAAAGTCAAGGTACGTGGCTCTCAAAAGTATAAGAATTCTAAATGAGCCTAATCGTTATCTCTTGGACTCGAAGCCACCGTCCTTGAGCCCCTGACTTCTGGGTCAAGGCATGAGATGGCCTTGCGAGTGAGGGCGCGTGCATCATCAAAACTGCCCTTTTGCATGACACATGATAACTTCTTGTGTGCCAATGACTCAGCGGCCTCTTCCCGACAAGAACAAAAGTTTCACTTGTACGAGCTGAGGACGAAGCTGCTGCACAAGGCAAGGTGAGAGCAGACACTACTGGGAGACACACATGAGCTCGGGTAGGAACCCAGTCGACGACGGGCAAGGATGATGTACTTTAGGAAAGTTCTTTATGCCAAAACTTCATTGACCAAAAAAATTATCATGTCATCGAAACAGAATAACATATATTTTTAATCATTTTACTTCGAAAAAGAATAAGGGTTCAGTACCGTATAGTCTTTCTCATAATTTTGGTGCTCTTTTTTCCTGTCGTTGGTTTTGGGTTTTGGATGACTATACAGATAGGTTAAGGATAGGGGTTTGGATGACTAAAATTATTATTTTTTAGTTTTATTAATAAAGTTCATGATTTATTTTAAAAAAAATATATAGTCTATCCGATTTGCAAAAATATAATGGATGGTCAGGATTAGTCTTTTTTTCCCTCTTATTTATAAAACTCGAATTTCCTTGAAAGTTTTTAATGCAAAAAATGTCATTAACTATCTAAAATTATGGACGAAAATTCCCCACGGGTAAAAATATAATTTGCCAATAATTTAATGAACTTCACAATATAAAGCGTCGTGAAGTCTAAAATCGAAACTCTTTATTCTCAAAATAAATACTCGTGGGCCAGGAAATTAACAATAGTTGGTCATGTTGTGTTCGTAGCCTAGAGTCGCCCCATCATCGAGAATTCTCTGTAGTGTCGAAGGGTCTTCGTCGTGCCAGGATTTAGAGAACCGTGAGCGTGAGTCTAGTGTCGAGTTTGACTTATAATAAAGTTGCGAGCACCAAGAAGGCAGAAGGATAAATAAAAATATTTACACATTGGATTATGTATGTGTTTCATCAATTTGTCAACTAATATCACAACTCACTAATAGGATTTGAGTATGCAACCACTAAACCTTTGATGGTCTTTTTTTTGCTATTAAATTTGCTCCAAGAGTTTCATGATCTCATTTTTTAAAGATACCAATTAAGAACTTCATATTGTATCTTGCGATTTCATATATTTTACTATGTTTATTATAATAATATATGGTTCTTCTAGGAATCTGTCATTTGAATAACATATGTCTTCCACAGTCATTTATTTTTAAATGTCAACAATAACACAGTTTCATTTAAATAATGTATAGCGTTTTTACTCGGATACATTTCATTTAAAAATTTTTTTTGCAAACTAAATGACGCATTAAGTTAATTTTTCGATTTTTGCCCGCCAACATCAAGTAAAACTTGGTTCAATGTTAGACCGCGGATGTCGAATCTGACTAAGGTACGCCATATTATTATCCAGATCCATGTTAAAGTGATAAGTAAAAACTAAGATGTCGCCATAAATGCTTTCTTTCTTTAAGCTTTTCTTTTCTTTTTGGGTAGTTTTCCTTTTTTGTCAACTAATTAAGAAAGTTAATTACTATCTAATCAAATTTGGTCGTTCCATAATAGAAAACTTTTTTTGGGTGAAATAATATTTGGAAAGTTAATTAATCTGTAATAAAATATGGTAGGTAATAGGAAAGTTAATTACGTGATATATTATTAAGAAATTTAATTACTCTCTAATCAAATTTAGTAGTAATAAGAGTTTTTTTCTTTTTTCCTGAAATAATATACGATAGTTAATTGCTCTATAGTCAAATTTGGTAGTTTTCCTATCATAGAAACTTTTTTTCTTTTTGTGTAAAATAACATTATGCAAGTTAGTTATTCTGTAGTTAAATATGTTAGGTTCCATAATAAGAAAGTTAATTAATGAAATATTATTAGGAAAGTTAATTATTCTCTACTCCAATTTGGTAGTTTCCATGAAGGAAAGTTTTTCATTTTTTGTGAAATAATATTAGGAAAATTAATTGATATATTGTCAAATTTGATAGGTATCATAATTGTCCACTGTTGGTAACATAATTAAATATTTTGTACAATTTTTATTTAGTACATATTAGTTCAGTCTAAAGTTTAGTTAAAGATAAAACTATCCTATAAAGAAAATAAATTACCCGTATTTCAATGTTAACTATCTGAATTATTTAAACAGGATGCACCGTGAATTACTTTAGCACTAGAAGGCTTCGAGCACCATGAATGCACTCTAGCGCTTAAATAAAAATATTTTAGTAGTCAAGATTGGTTTATGCTTGTGTTATGAAAAATGCTTCTCTACATGAAAACTGAGTAGGAATCTAGACAAGAGGCAATATTAATTTGTCAACTAATTTCACAACTCAATTATAGAATTTGAATATGAAAACATTAAACCTTTGATCTCCTTTATTTCATCAAATTTGGCTCCAAACCTTTCATGATCTCAATTTTAAGGATACCAATTAAGATAACTTCATATCATATAATTTTATTAAATTGTAAAAGTTATATCTTGTTCTTCTAAGAATCTGTCATTTAAATAAAATATATGAGTTTTTAAATGGGTACATCAATATTACTTAATTATTTAAATGATTTCTCACGTTTTGTTGGAATACATTTCATGAAAAATATTTTCAGCATAATTAAAGTGTCTTAAGTTAGTTTTTTATTTACAGGGTCTCAAGTTACATGGTCGACATCAAGTAAAACTCCCCATATTATAGTGCGAACATTAAATCGTTATTATTCAGATCTGTGTTATTATCAAAATCCATATTAAAGAACAATTCTAAATTTAAGATAGCACCTTTCTCAGGTTTTTCTTTTTTGGTAGTTTCTCGTTTTGTGTGAAATATATTAGGAAATTTAAATACTATGTAGTCAAATATGGTAGTTTCCATAGCACGAAAATAAATTACTGAAATATCATGAGGAAAATTAATAGTGTCTAATCAAATTTTGTAGTTTCTATGAAACGAAAAGTAATTATTCTCTAGTCAACTATTATAGGTTCCGTAATAGGAAATTTAATTATGAGAAATTATATAAGAAAAATTAATTACTCTCTAGTCAACTATTGTAGTTTCCATGATTGAATTAATTTAATAGAATATTATTAAGAAAGTTAATTACTCTTTAGCCAAATTTGGTAGTTTTGGGAAAGTTCTACTTTTTGTGTGAAATATTGAGAGAAAAGTTAATTAATTTTTTAGGTCTATTTTGACTAATCCAAATTTGAGCTATGTAGTATTTTTCAAAGGTGGTAAAACTCTTTCAACAAGTATTTGCCAATTGATTTAAGTGCTTCTTGCTATAAAAATTAATTACTTTGTAGTCATATTTTCATCTTCGGAAAGTTAATCTCTTAACCTACTAGGAAAGCTAATTCCTAATAATATTTGATAGAGAAAAGAAAGTTCCTCTAATGGAGATTAACAAATTTGATTAGAGAGTAATTAACTTTTATAATAATATTTTACACAAATGATTGAAATGAATAACTTTAATAAAAAAGAAAAACTTTGATAATATTTTTTAGCAAAATTGATTTGGCCTTTATTTCCATATGGTGCATAAGCCTAATTTGACGTCAAATAAAGTTTGAGATGTATCACCCAACACAGAACTTTCTAAGTGATGATATTTTTAGCATACACAAAATATTTTTAGTTTTATTAGAACACTAATATTTTGAGTTCATATGCGAGTTGGTCTTTTTATTAACTTATAAATGCTCAGTATCATTATTATAGATCCGGGACAGTAACATGGTCAGTATACACATAAATTTTCAATAATTCTTTGCATAATTATTGATCCGGAATAGTCTACCATGATTTCAATATAATCAATGAACTTTTTGATTAACTTATAAATGCTCAGTATCATTATTATAGATCCGGGACAGTAACATACACATAAATTTTCAATAATTCTTTGCATAATTATTGATCCGGAATAGTCTACCATGATTTCAATATAATCAATGAACTTTTTGATTAACTTATAAATGCTCAGTATCATTATTATAGATCCGGGACAGTAACATGGTCAGTATATACATAAATTTTCAATAATTTTTCGCATAATTATTGATCCGGAATAGTCTACCATGATTTTAATATAATCAATGAACTTTTTGATTACTTTGATGTGCACAATAGACGACTTTCTCAACAGGAGGCCTAAGTGAGACTCTCTCAATAAACTCGTAAATGTGACTAAAAAGTAACAACAAATTCATAAAGCAATAATAGAAGCAGCTACTTCAGAAGCTACTCAGCTCTGTAACAACTACAGAAAATGGCAAACCTTTGTGTTTGTCTCTCTAAACCTTAAAAACTTCAAAGGAAAGACAAAGATGATGACATCATCGTCGATCAATTATCAGGCAGAGCTTGCAAGGCCACCCTCTTGCTGTTCTCCACCTTAATGCCATTCTCTTCTTCGGTGGTATTCCTCTTAGCAATGCTCATGCCCTTGAACATTTTCTTCAATTGTCTTAAACTCATGTCATCAAACTTCACTTTCTCCTCCTCTTTAGGCTCCTCCTCCTCCATTTCCAAGCTGTTGTTGATGTTCTCCTTATCATCATCAGCGATCTCGGTTTTGATCTGGTTCTTTGCATCAGGCTGCCTTGTCGTTGATCCGGGAGGACGAGGAAACTGACCCTGGATTGTGTCAGATGGAAATGGCGACCTGGAAATGCCACCAACAGGGAGTTTCTCCATCGGAGAAGCATGAATCGGAGCCACAACGAATTCCTCGGCCAGCGCGACGTAGACATCAGACAATGTCTGCTCCTCAGCATCACCTGATGGACAGAAAAGGCTCACTTGGTTTGCTGGTGCAGGAGCCTTGCGGAGGTCGCCTTCGACTACGCTGACATCTACCAGCGCTTCTTTATCATCGGATTCATCTTCTTGAACTTGATGCATTTCATTTGCATCACACTCTTCCTCAACTTTTGTCTCATCAATTGATTCATGAGCAACGTCTAAGGCCGTGTCCAAGTGCTTCTCTATCATGCCTTCGTCTTCTTCCTCAATTTCAGATACAATGGCCAAATGGTCACGATTCTTGGAAGCAATTTCTTCTTGTTCGGTGGTACCATCACTTTCAGATTCAATGCCCTTGTACTCCTCACCAAGTTCTTGTTCCATTGGAACTTGTTCCGAAACTGTTTCGTCGACATGTTCCGGCTTCATTCCACTGCAAGCATCCTTCTTCACTTCAACTTCAGTATTCTCTCTCTCTTTCAAGCTCAGCACTTCCATTGTCTGCTCTAACAGCCTCACCGACCGCCTAGTGCTGTACAACCTTACTGCTGATTTCTCTGCATTCTTGGTCTCAGCATTCCTCCTACTTCCAGCATCCACACACCTCCTGCTCGAACCCTTAACCGCCGGGGTCTCCAACAAATTCTTCTTCTCCTCCTGTCTTTCAACCAATGGCACCTCAGTCTTCTTTCTCACAGAAACAGCCCGTCCCCTTCTTATGCCGCTCGGTACCACAGGAGTCTCGAGCAGGTTGGCACTAACATTATCCGGATCAGCCCCTTCAGTTGGCTCATTCTTGGTTTCTTGATCAGCCTCCTCGGCCGTCGTCCTCCTTGACGCACGACGAGTGCGAGTCAGGGTCTGTGAGCTGAAAGGCTCAGCCAGGACCGGCTTCCTCCTGCTCGATCTGCAAGCTGTTCGAGGAGGGGACTGCTGGGGCTCCGACATGGGTTGGTTAAGAACCTCGTCAAGTCCTTCAACCTAGAATTATATTTCGATACAAATGATTAAACCGTGTTATACAGATCAAACCTCAACAACACACTTCAGATTACAGAAATGTACTTGGATACAATCAAGACCAAATAAATAATCAAATTGCACAAAAGATCCATTCTTTACCAATCAATTTCGAAGATTCGAGATAAGAAAACCTAAGGATCCACACACATAACATCTAGATGAATCAATAAACCATCTCACTGGATTCTAATTCCCTATATTCACTATCAGAGATCAATCCGAAAACGACCACCAATCGGCTTAACCCAACCGGTGACGATCATCTAAAGGGGGCAAAACACTTGAACAAAAACAAGCCTAAATCAAATCTCATCATTCTCGGCCAAGCCAAACCCGAACGTTTCTTCGCGAAAATTTAAGAAAGTTGGAAACTTTAATCCACAATCATTCACAGCCCATCAGAGAGCAGAAGTTTTTTTACCATCTCGAGAGCGGTTAGCGCGTCGGCCATGGCCACGTTGGTCGTGTTTGCAGGGATCCTGTTCTTCTTGCAGAGAGCTTGGAGGTCCTTCCTGGAAAGACTATGGAAATCCATCTCGCTTCTCTCTCTCTCTTCTCTCTCTCTTCCTAAATCCAACTTTTTCTTGGTCTAGAGAGAAGGGGGAAACCGAAAGGTATATATATACATTTTTTATTTCGAGTGTATCTGGGAAACCCTAGGAGGGAGGCCAGGTTAGATGACCGTTGGAGTGGGAGTTTGAATTTGAAATTGGAAGTGTTCTAAATTTCGATTTGTTCCTAGCCGCACGATTCTTTTATTTTTTTGCTTGGGGGATGGAAACTGGGCTTTGACCGTTATGGTTTTGGGCTGAGTGGTTACCTGAAGTGGGCTAAAATGGGCCGAGTGTAATTGATTGTTTCTGAATGAATGTTAAAAGGCCCTTTATCTCTAGTTTGTTAAAACCACAACTGTTTTTTTTATAAACTAGAGATAAAGATAAGTTAAATCTTTTTCGGGTCATCCATGCATACATCTAAGCAGGGCTAGAAATGTACCCATCAGTATTGGCCAAGGAAATTTGGCTCTGACACCAATTGTTATAAGGCGAATTCTAGGAGCTAAGGGAAGCTCAAAGAATCGCTATCCAAGGCTACTCGGGTTCACCGAGGAAGCTACTTGAATCCGATAGAAAATGAATTGATAGAACAAGAAGAGAATCTAAGATTAACTTGGCCAATTTTACTAGATCAACTTTAGAAAATCACACTTTTGATTAGGGGTTCCATAACCCTCCTTCACTGTTCCATTACTTATATATATATATATATATATATATATATGCTTTTACAAGTTATAAATAGAACAACAAATTAATCCGACAATAATTCCTGCGGCCCAAACCAATAACAATAATGATATAGCTGGTGAATTTTTTAGAGCCGAACACTCGAAAAAAATTCGATAAAATCAAGTCTCCTACGATAAATCCAAGAAGATACTTGAAGTTTTGATAAAAAGATAAGAAAAAGAAGAGAATCCAAGCTTAACTTGGCCAATTTTCTTAGACAACCCAGATTGGTGAGCAGATCCAATCCGCTCACGCAATAAACAATTAATTTTTCTTTCATCAAATTACTATTCAATCCAACCAATCCAACCCAATCTTTTACCATCTTTATTGGTGATCTCATCCAATCCGCTTACCAAATAAATAATTAATTTCTCTCTCATCAACATATTATCTATAATTTAATTTATGCTTACATATAAATTATAATAAATATATAAAATTATGTGACCATAGTTATAACAAGGAAAATTTTAAAATTAAATAATAAAATTAAGAATACAAAATTAGAAAGAAATAAATCGAGCTACAAATAGATGTCGAAAATACGTTTGAAGTCAATTGTCGAGCGAGGTACGAAGACGAGTTTTGGTTGGAGAGCCACAACTTCTTATTCCGGAGTCCGATTGAGTTTATTCAAGTTGATTTGCTAAGGTGATACGTATATCTACAATTTTTAGTTTATGACTTTACCAAATTCAGAGTGTAAGAATGTCGAAAATACGTTTGAAGTCAATAGTCGAGCGAGTTACGAGGATGAATTTCGGTTGGGAAGCCACAACTTCTTATTCTAGAGTCCAATTAAATTGATTCAAGTAAAGATGAGACATATATCTACAACTTTTTATTTTATGACTTCTCCAAATTCTGAGTGTAATAATGTCAAAAATATGTTTGAAGTCAATATTCGATCGAGTTACAAGTGTCCACAGTTAGAATACAAGATTGTGTATCAAAATATATCAATATTGAGCTCTATTTATAAAGAATTAAAAATTAATATTTTTCATTTTTAATTTTTTTTTCAAAAGATAATATTAATTATGATAACCAAACAAATAATATTCACTAGCATCTATTTCAATGAATTCAATTGTAGCACGTGTCATTAGGATTAGATTACGAAAAAAAGAAAAAAAATTCACGAGCGAGGATCGGCCAGCCCATCAGTTCGGCCCAATTCCATCCATTTTTTTTAAAATTTGTTGTTTGGCAGTTAGAGCAACTCCAAGAAACCAAATGCCATTAGACAAATAGATAAAATCAAGTCTGCTCGGATAAATCCAAGGAGATATTTGAAATTTTGATAAAAAGATAAGGAAAAGAAGAAAATCCAAGCTTAACTTGACCAATTTTCTTAGAGCAACTCTAAGAAACCAAATTCCATTAGACTAATAGATAGTCTCCTAGGTTTCTTTCTGTCATTACATATATACTAGTTTTTCCTAAGCACTATAAAAAAGATACGGCATAAAACAAAGCTATGGCCCAATTAATAATAAGATAATGGGCCACAACAACAAAAAGCCCAGCAACAATGATCTTCCACGTCATTTCTTGTCACCCGCTTGGCCTGCTCGATCCCATATCCCTTCAATTCTTCCGGTAACAGCTTGACACACGGCGAGTCCGAGTTCGAGTCAGGGTCTCTGAGCTGAAAGACTCAGCCAGGACCGGCTTCCTCCTGCTTGATCTGCAACTTGACACACGGCGAGTCCGAATTCGAGTCAGGGTCTGTGAGCTGAAAGGCTCAGCCAGAACCGGCTTCCTCCTGCTCGATCTGCGAGCTGACACACGGCAAGTCCGAATTTGAGTCAGGGTCTGTGAGCTGAAAGGCTCAGCCAGGACCGGCTTCCTCCTGCTCGATCTGCAAGCTGTTCGAGCAGGGGACTGCTGGGGCTCCGACACGAGTTGGTTAAGAACCTCGTCTAGTCCTTCAACCTGGAATATATTTTCACAAAAATGACCAAATCAATCCTCAGCAACACACTTCAGATCACAGAAATGTACTTGGGTACAATCAAGACCAAATAAATAATCAAAGTGCACTAAAGATCCAATCTTTTACCACTTAATTTCGAAGAATTAAGATAAGAAACCAAAGGATACACAAAATACACCATCAAAGATCAATCAGAAACCGACCACCAATCGGATTAAACCAACCGGTGACGATCATCTACCGGGGGCAGAACTCTTCAACATAAACATGATTAAAATCTTCTTTCCCTTGGTAAAGGGTAAGCAACATTCTCAGCCAAGCCAAGCCAAACCCGAACATTTCTTTGCGAAAACGTAAGAAAGTTGGAAACTTCAATCCACAATCAATCACAACCCATCATAGACCCCCAGAAAGCAGAAGTTTTTATACCATCTCGAGAGCGGCCACCGCGCCGGCCATGGCCACGTTAGTCATGTTTGCAGGGATCTTGTTCTTCTTGCACAGACCTTGGAGGTCCTTCCTGGATAGGCTATGAAAATCCATTCTCTCTCGCTCTCTTCCTCTATCAAACTTTTCTTGGTCTAGAGAGAAGGGGGAGATCCACTGGTGTATATATATATACACACATTTTCTATTTCGAGTCTATCTGGGAAGCCCTAGGAGGGGGCAGGTTAGATGACCGTTGGAGTGGGAGTTTGAATTTGAAATTAGAGGTTCTAAAATTTTGATTTATTCCTAGCCGCACGATTCTTTTTTTTTTTTTGGCTGGGGGATTGAGACTGGGCTTTGACCGTTATGGTTTTGGGATGAGTGGTTTACCCGAAATGGGCTAAAATGGGCCTTTCTATGAAATTAGGCTTGGAGGGTTGCTTTAACCCGGAAGTCCAGCAAAGTGCCAGACTTGGATCCAGATCCGGTGCTTATCTTTGCTTTATGTTATTTATTTCATTAACTAGATTTTGTTATTCATGTGTTTTTTGTTTTTTATGTCATTAATATTTTATCAATTTTTATTAATTTTATTTTTAGTTTTAATATAGATTTTCTGGGATTTTTATTTTTTTTCAAATTTTAGTATTTCTAGGTTTTTATAACTATTTAAAAATAATTAATTCAAAATATAAATAGTTAAATTATGTCATCTCTTTAATGGAAAATTTTCACCCTGGAGTATATTTAATCATCTATCTACATTGTTAACATTTCGTTATTCACACAAAATTTTCTGATTTTTTCTTGATTGAAGTTAGCTAATTAATAATTCCAAATGATATCTTACCTCATTGTTCAAGTGTCTTCATCAATAGTTTGACTTGAAATTTCCTTACGTATTGTATTCTTATTTTACCAAAGCACATAGCATAATTTATTAAATCCAACTAAATTCGATTCTGACTAGTCAGGTTTTATGCTATCTTGGGTCGTATTTTAATCCAATTTGATGTCGATCTCTATTTTCATATCTATCATTAGGGGGCTAGATTGGGTCCACATTAGGGGTATTCTGGACTGTGTAAATTAAAGGAAGCATAGTGGTAAAATGGTAATTTATTCAAAAGATTGGGACAAACTTGAAAAAGGGATTTAAAACAACGTGCACCATTAATAAAGAAAGAGGCAGTTATGAAATGAAACAAACGGAGCAAATCACGCTACCAAAAATCTTCATTGTCATTTTTTATCACTAAATAATTATTTAATTTTTTATTTATAAGTATTATTAAACAGAAATAACTCTCAGGTCTCTGGTATTTTGACACCCTGCCTCTCGCGTCCCCAGGTTTTCTTAAAGGATTCTCCCCCGTGTTTATCATTTTCGAAAACCTAGGGACGAGAGATGTAGGGTGTCAAAATAGCAGGGACCTGAGAATAATTTGGCTATTAAATATTAATGGCCATGCCATTCTGTCATAGCCGATCATGCCATTCTGACATAACCAATCATGCCATTCTGGCATAACCGGTCTTGCCATTTTGACATAACAGAGTATATCATGTTTACTTTAATTTTATACATTTTGGCTTAAATTTTTTTTTATTAAAATTAGTTAATGCAAAATACGTATAATACTCAAATTGATATAACCATGCATATCATTTTGAAAATAACAGGGCATATTGGACATAACCAGTTATGACATTCTCATTTAATCAAGTCATGTCAGTCTGACATTATTGGTCAAGTCGTTCATTGGATCTCCTTGGAAGCATTGGACCTTATTGAACGTCCCAAATTTCATTCCAAACTATTCGGATTATATCCTACAGTCCGGACCCAATCCAAAACCTATCATTAGCTAACATCAACTCATATTTGCTCCAAAAAATGTAACGCTCATCCATCTTCTCTTTGAGCCTATCCTCATCTGATCTCTTTGAGCCTATCCTCACCTTGACCAAACTCTTGACAGCACCATAAATCGGCATCTTGCAAACGCCCTCGACACAAACATGTTGACCGAGACGTAATCCTAAGCTGCGCCCCCACGTGGGCGCTCCAGGGCTCGACCAATGTATTTTTGGTACATGCGCCACTAGAAATCAATGTATTTATTATTTAAGAACTATGGAATTTGGAGTGTTTATTTTCTGTGTGGAATAATTAAGAGATAAAAACACACTTTCCTTCCTTTTCTTATATTTTATGGGGGAGAATATTTACTTATTTCTTCTACTCTTCATCGGTTTCCATGACTTTTTTAATTCCAAGCAATTCAAAACTACTTTAAATCTAAGAATGACCATGGCTAAAATTTGGGTAGGATTTTTTGGATGCTACTTATAACTAGTTTGAAGAGTTAAATTTATACACTATTCTCGATTATAAAAAAATTTTAGTTTAGTTTCATACTTCTATCTCACGGTATGTATCCATGACTTTTTTAATTCCAAGCAATTCAAAACTACTTTAAATCTAAGAATGACCATGGGTAAAATTTGGGTAGGATTTTTTGGATGCTACTTATAACTAGTTTGAAGAGTTAAATTTATACACTATTCTCGATTATAAAAATTTTTTAATTTAGTTTCATACTTCTATCTCACGGTATGTAGGATCTGCAAGCCCAATCCTTTAGCATTTTACTTTCTAAAAAAATTTCACATAAAATTATGGTGGTACATATAAAACTCAAATAAATTTTGAGCATTTCATACATTACACATCAATATTTAATAAAAAAATATATGTAACATCAAAATTTACAATTTAAATAAAATGGTACAAAATTTTCCTGGTAACTTACATTAACAATTTAACAAAAAAAATAGAAAAAATAAAGAATCATCCTTCAAAATATTTTTGAGTTGGTGTCGGTAATGTACATACGAGTTACTTATGAAATATTTTGTATATCAATAAAGAAAGTTGATATTATATGTACGTAAGTTTAAAGTCAATATATATTTATTATGGATAAAATGACTAATTAAAATTTAACTAGAATTCAATTAAGGTTGAGTTCAAGATAAAGTATGAATCATATGATTCCTGCCTTGCCATTGAAAAAGAATTTGCCTATATTTTTAGGATCATTTGCATGTGAACTAGCAGGAGATAGTATTTTGGGCAAATTATTCTTGGAGTTTGGTTATATAGTTGACCACTAATACTTGACTTCTTCAACATTATACTTTGATTCTACCTTTCGAAAAAGAGCACCAGCTCTCACAATGTCGTCTCCATCTATTAAAACAACAACAAATATTTCAAAAAAGTTGTTTATCGCGTCACTCATTTTTTATAAATGATTTTTCTATCTCATTTTTTATTTTATTATATTCTGGCCTCTTAATATCGTCCCTCTTTTTTTCCATTGAAATGACCACACAAAAGTTCATACCCACCTCGTTATCGTACGCTTCCCGACAAAACACTAATCAACAAACGGCGGCGACGGCCTGACCAAAATTGCGGCCCCACCTTCCTCCCGTCTCACCAAAACCTAAATAACTAGGGTAATCAGATTTTTGTGAACCCTACAGAAGAAGAACCCTAATTCATAGATACTACGGATATGTACGTATGGAAAACCTTGGAATGTGAAGCGCAGATGCTTTACATTCCAAATACACTTCCTCTTTCTTTTTGGTCGTTCGACACCTATACACTTTCCTCTTTGGCTCATAGGAAATAGCGAGGGAAGAAGAAGTAGTCGAAAGGGTAAAAAGGGGAAATTCTGAAAAGTACAAAAGAAAGGGGAAAAGGAGTCGGCAATCACTTGGACGGGAAAACCTATGCTTGTTTGTGTTGAACCGGATGAGTTTTTTGTGTGTTTGGTGTTACTATTCATCACGTTTTGTGAAAAAAGTATCCGATTTTAAAGTATTGCGAGGATGGTGTCCACGTGACACGGACGCCAAAAAAAGTCGGATCTTGGTCTAAGATCCGACTTTTTTCGACAGATGACCAAGATCTGACTTTTTTGGTCGATAAGCCCACATCTGAAATCTGTAAAGTAGATTTTGCATATGACCTATATAATGGATACTTCGTCGAGGCTTTTCTTCATTCATTTGTCTTGCCATCATCTCAAGAAGACTCTGCCCAAAACTAGGTAAATTAATTTACTTAAATATTTTTTATATATGTAGAGTTTGTTCATTAATTAAAAATAATTAGTATATTTTAGCTTTGAAATTATTAATTCCTCCTATTTTTCAGCATAGCCATTAATAGTCGTTCTACTAAGAAAATGTTATTTGTTAAAGCATAGATACGCCTACATATCTTACCTGCAAGCAATTCGATTTTTTCATTATTAATAATTTAACTATATCTACAAAAATATGTGTAGAGTTAGTTCATTAATTAAGAATAATTAGTATATTTTAGCTCATACAATGTACATAATGTAAGAGAATATTAAAAATAATTTGTCTATTTTTAGTGGATGTTTTAGATATACTAAATTTAGGCAAAAATCATCGTTGTTTATCAACTTTTCTCGAAATATTTTTTTTAATGTTGAGAAGAATATTGGTGGCCGACCTTGGCATATTTTTTGAGTATGTTATCTGATTGGTTAAAATTTTGTGGGTGTGCGGGTTTTATAAACTGACTAACCCCAGTGGTCCGATCGGTTCAATTAGTCAGACCGGTCGGACCGGTCAACTTGGTCAGACTGATCAGCCTGGTCGGATCGATCAGCCTGGTCAGACCGGTCAGAGTACAAGTGTGTTTTCTCTAATTGGTCTGACCGGTCTGATTAGTCCGACCAATCTGACCAGAACGACCGATCAGATTGTGATTTTTTTCTTGGTAAATTCCGGATGGTCGAGTACAAAAAGTGACCACCCTTCCAGTCTGACTAAATTTTATCTGGTTCTTAAGGTGGTCTCGGACCAAAAAATTGATGGAGAAAAATGTATGTTTATATGATATTTTTGTTAATATAAATTATATTTTATTCTGCTAATATAGAATTGCATACTGTTTTCTTTTGTTGTAGTCTTCATAATGGCTAACAGGGTTATAAGAATAAAGTTGAAATACGATGGAGTAATTTTCAACAACAATGAAACCGCGTATCAACACATATTGGTGGAAACATAGGATTGAAGAGATGGTGCAATCAGGTGAACATCAGGAAGCACGACAGTGGATATATATGCTACAAAATAGTACATCAGATTACAGAAATGAATTTGAATCGGATATTGAAATGTCAGATGAAGACAATTAAGACATATACCTTCTAGTCTTCATTAGACATGTACTCATCAGACATGTATGCCTCATTATTAATAACTTTCTCTCTACGCATATCTGATAGCTTCTTACCTAAAGTTGCCACTTGCTTCCTCGGCAAATCTAACATATGATATCGATTTTGTCGCAACATCATTCGATTATTCTCTTGACAGATCATTATGACTGCTACTTCAACCGAATCTACGTTGCTTCGTTCCACATCCAACGACCTCCTTTTCAAAATAGGCGCGGCCAGCATTCGTAGACTTGCTACAAGTACTTCAGACTCGGCTGCTCATTGGTGGAAACATAGGATTGAAGAGATGATGCAATCAGGTGAACATCAGGAAGCACGACAGTGGATATATATGCTACAAAATAGTACATCAGATTACAGAAATGAATTTGAATCGGATATTGAAATGTCAGATGAAGACAATTAAGACATATACCTTCTAGTCTTCATTAGACATGTACTCATCAGACATGTATGCCTCATTATTAATAACTTTCTCTCTACGCATATCTGATAGCTTCTTACCTAAAGTTGCCACTTGCTTCCTCGGCAAATCTAACATATGATATCGATTTTGTCGCAACATCATTTGATTATTCTCTTGACAGATCATTATGACTGCTACTTCAACCGAATCTACGTTGCTTCGTTCCACATCCAACGACCTCCTTTTCAAAATAGGCGCGGCCAGCATTCGTAGACTTGCTACAAGTACTTCAGACTCGGCTGCTCGAAAAATTCACTCCCGTCGCAAGGCAGCATAATACTCTCTCCTATCTCTAAGACGTTCACACCTATAATCATCATTGAAATCTGGTAGTATCCACCTCTCTTCGTCCCTGCGATTCATATCAATATTTTTCTCTTTGGATTGCTTATAATAACTGCACATTCAACCTCTTATTTAAAGCCATAATGCACATCGATGTACTTTTCAGACTACACATTAGTCACGGGTATACTATTCATACTACATCCACTCACAGGTGTTAGTCATAGTGCTTTCATGTCAGATGTGGTAGTATTAGTCACGGGTGTACTATTAAGACTTCACCCACTCACAGGTATTTGTCATAGTGCTATCATGTCATATGTTGGTCATAGTACAACGACATTATTGGGTGTTCTATCTTCTTCTTCTGATAACCCTATATGAAAAGTTAATTTTATGCTACAGTTATTTGAGAAGTAAATTTCGGCCAGGATTTTCATTTAGTCACGAGTGTTTTGTCTTCTTCTTATTTTGATACCACCCACACAACTATATTTCCTTAACACATTTTATGTATATGTTTATTGTCATAATTTTTCAGGTGTGCCGATGAGGAGAAGTGGCAAAGAGCCAATCGCACATGATGACGAAGAGCCGGAGCGTCCTCAAATCGATTGGAATACTCTATGTTGCTCTAAGTTTGGGTATATTTTCAAACGATTACAAAGGCCATCCAACGATAGATCAGACGTCCCTCTTCAGAAACCTACCAAAAGTAACTGTTATTACAAGCTTGTCAAGCGAGATCCAGAACCGTGGAGTAGAGCCATGGACTTTATGGCAGTTGAAGGTATTCCGTGTTTCTAACTTGGATCACATAATATTTTTATTAATTTTTAATTTATTTTACAGGGATGATGATAGGAACCTGTTTTAAAAGGACAAGTATTCAGAGCTTCAAAAATACCTATAGTGGTACTACAGTTCTGCCGGTAATAAATTTTACATTATCCTTTAATTTGAGTTAGCATCATAGTCAATTTTATAACAAGTATTTTGTATTTGCTTGTAGATGGTTGTAGAGGTGACCCATTTTTAGCATGTCGGAATCGGCGCATTTGCGACATTAAAGGTACAATTAAAAGAATTTTATTAATTCTTAAATATTTGTGTTATGTAAGAAATTTCTTAAACTTTTAATATATTGCAGGATTCCATCAGCAGTATTACTGCTACCATAAATAACTCTACCGGTGTTGTTGATGCTGGATGTGTGTTGTATCATAAAAATGTGTGTCGCCTTCCTAGCCTCATCCTATGCCATATCCACCTATCTCTTAGATCGAATAGAACAATTTTTCCTTCCCGTGCTCGGTGTGCTAACTGAGTAATCAACTTCCATCGCTAGGCTTGGACTCGAGACAGGAGAACGATGCAACATTCCCAGATTCAAGCTTGGACAGCGGGACTCTATCTTAGCTTCTCAGCTCACAGAATGGTCACCAAATAATTCCGCCAATCTAAAAGAAGTTTGCCCAACTATATCCGCAACATGCGAAACATCATCAACCCTAGGATGAGCATCCGATACCACAATGGCTTGTCCATCATCCACACTAAATTCTTGATTGGGTAGGCAGCAACTAATCCTAGACTTAACCAACTGCTCTAACCCAAAATCAGTGGCAACAATATGAAGTTGATTTTGTTTGGGTTTATATGAAGAAGAAAAAAAATTTCGACAGAACATACAATAAATTTAAAGAGAGAAGATTGGTCTTTGTCGTGTATTAAAGAAGATAAAAGATAACGCCTACAAGATCGAACTACCAACGCATATACACACTCATCCTACATTCTATGTTTGTGATCTTGTCCCATATTATGGAGAGAACGATCTGAACTCTGAGACGAGTTCTTTTCCATTGGAGAGGATGACGTAGATCAAGTTCACCGAGCAGTAGTTGGTAATATGGTGATAACTTTCTCTAGGAAACTTAGGGATGACAATGTGTAGGGTAGGGTAGGGTATTGATAAGACCCTACCCATACCCTAGTTTTTTTGGATGGACCCATACCCTACCCTCGACCGTACAAATTTTTTATTGTTAGATTCATACCCTACCTTCCTGGAGACCTAGGGTCTGCAGGGTCCGACCCTTTAACGTTCTGCATTTTGATAATTTTTAATCAAAACTTAATTTTTATATAAAATTTAAATAAATTCAAGACATCTACTACGTTACACATCAACATTCAATAAAAAATTGATGAAACATCAAATTTTACAATTTAATTTCAATAGTCCAAGATTTTTTTTAGAGTTTGAAGTACATAAACAATTCAACAAAAGAAAAATATAGCATGTCAGCTTCTAATGATCCATCATTCACGATATCTTCTAATCTAGTTGCGGAATAACATAATAAATATGTTAAAGTTAACCGTAAAGTATATTATATATATTATCAATACGGTCTAACAAGGGTCTAACTAAAGTCTAATTAGGGTAGAGTCTAAAATATGGTAAAAATATAAGGGTATGGTCTGACCCACAGGGTCTAGCTATGGATTCATACCCTACCCTAGACCCTACCTCTAAACATGGATCCATACCCATACCCTACCATAGACCCAGTCAAAGTCAACATACCCTAGACCCGTAGGGTAAGGGTAGGGTCCGACCCTCAGGGTATGGGTATTTCTGCCATCCCTAAGGAAACTGTGATTCATTCACCGTTTGTGGAATTATCTTTCTATCCATATACCATTCGTTATCAAATTCAAAATATTTTAAGAGTTATGGTATTTCAAAGCAACGACCAAAATACAAGGAGACACAAACTAAATTTGAAAGTTATTTTATTTTTGTTTGTTTGATCCATTGAATAGTTTAACTCTTGTATCCTATAAATATCTCATGTTATGTGACTAAAAGGCATATTACGACAAATAAATATTATATGAATCAAGTTTAAGAATATAGTTCCGATTTACTTATTATTTCCTACTTAGAAATCAAATTTGTATATACTCACATTCTTTTGTTTTGTTTCCAACGCCATCAAGAGCCCACCTCCTCACCATCCTGATCCCTACCATTAACATCTCCACGTTGTTGGAATTAAACTTGAGCTCCGATGAACTCACCGGTATTTCGACCATCCATCGCTCCTCCCTGTGTTACCCTGCTGTCATTGGACTGGCTTTCGTTTTCCGCTTGGATTTCTTATCTTTATGTCTGTAATTTTTTTCATTGTACTGTAACTCATTTTTAATATAGGCATTGTGCCACTTTATCCCTCAATAAAAATATGAACTCACCGGTCCAATTCTCGTCTCTCTCTCAGCTTTCCTAGATCCATTTAATGCAAAAATTAGAACCGAAATTTAATAATAAAAATTTTAAAATAGTATTAGTTATTAGATAGTAATTATTAAATTTTAATATTGGGCAAATTACTCTCACGTCTCTGGACTATGGTCACCCTCCCCCTAGGGTCCCTGGATTTTGAAAAATGATTATCCCGTCCCTAAGTTTTGATGATAATAGACTCCCGGGTCCCTGGAGCTAGAATATTCCCTTTTCTCCGGCGAACCTCTACTTAAAATGACCAAAATGCCCCTCCCCCACTTAAAAAAAATCCTCTCCCCCTCACTTTCTTCCTCAATTCACCTTCTTCCCGAAAACTCCCACCACTAAGAACCAAAATTAATTTCGGCAAACAAAAACAAAACCAGACAGATTGCTACTCTTTTAACCATCCTAAAACAATAACAAAACATCTAAATTATCACGCAAAGGCTCCAACTTGACAACCAAAATAGACAGATTTTGAAAATTCCCAATTTAGGAGGAAGAAGAAACAACAAAGCAATAAGAACACCATCATCACATAGGAAGAAGGAGGTCTGTTCAACTCAAGAAGGGTGTGTTCCTCTACGACACCATCGTCGGCTCAAGTAACTTAGCGGCGGTTCCCCTGAGAAGTATGAGAGAGTCACCGGAGGAGGAAAGGGCGGCAAAAAAGGGAAGTAGGAGAGAGTCGCCAGAGGAGGAAAGGGCGGCGGTGGTGGTTTGAATCAGAAGGTAGTGGTCCCTTCTTGTCGAATCGACCAAATCTGGTTCCTCCGTATCGGCGGCGGCGGACCCCTAAGCGATGGTGTACTGAAGAAAATCCTCCTCTCATACTCCTACGTGGTGATATGGATCTTCCTCTCCTTCACCATCATCGTCTACAATAAGTTCATCCTCGACAAGAAGATAATTGGCCGTACCCGATCTCCCTTACAATATCGTCACCACGCATCTCTCAAGTGTTGAGCTTTAGAGCTTAATTGTTGGGGTTTGGTTGGTCTATTGAGTTTTTGTTTCTGAAAGTTTCTGATTTTGCAGATGATGAGAAGAAAACTGGGTAGTTGTGTGCACTTGATGTTTCTCTGCTATTTTGTTTTGTTTATTTTTAAATGTTTGGGTTTCGAGGTAGACTAGGGAAGAAGATGAAGTGAAGAAGATTTTTTTATAAAGGAGGGTATTTTGGTCATTTCAAGTGGAATTTGCCAGAAAAAAAGGAATATTCTAACTCTAGGGACCCGAGAGTCTATTATCATCAAAACTTAGGGATGAGACAATAATTTTCCAAAAGTCAGGGACCCTAGGGGTGACTATAAGTCAGGGACTAGAGAGTAATTTGTCCTTTAATATTTGTTCTAGTTTAGACCATTGTTTTCAAAAACGACCCGGAGAGCGACCCAGATTTTGGTCCGTTCTCTGGGTCAACCGGTCGGACCGGTCAAACCGGCGATCGGACCGATAGTTTATTATATATATTTTTAATATATATTTAGTAAATAATAGGTTTAAAAATTAATATTCTTGAAATATTGGTAAATTTATTTCATATTTAGTATAATTATCTTTGTAGATTTAGTTTATTTTGTGTTGATTTAGAAAAATCTAGTAGAAAATCTGATTTTTTTGGGTTGGGTTGGGTGAAATCTGGTTTTTTGGTCAAACCTAACGAACCGGATTTTTCCGGGTCAAAAATCTGATCCAACCGCCCGGTCTGACCGGAAATCTTCCGGTTCATTAGGTAACTGGTCGAACTTGGTTTTTTGACCCGGGATTGGCTCCGTTTCACGGTCCGGCCGGTCGGACCACTGTCTCGAAAACAATGGTTTAGACCTTAATTTTTATCAGTTCTAAAAAATTATCAATTCATAACAATGTTTTAAAACCTGCGGTCCGACCAGTGGTAGGACCGGTCGAACTGCTACCCACTAACAATTCCGGCTCATTTTTCACCAGAAACCTGGGGAGAGGTTCGACAGCCAAATATCCATTCGGACCACCCGATTGGATGCCTCCGGGTGAACTGGTTCAACCAGAACAGAAAAAATGGAAAGTAAGAAGCGACCTAATCTACTTCTACCCATCAAAATTAAAAGTAAAAAACGAAAATCTCTTTCCCTATCCTAATTTCAGTTGAGAAAGGCAAATTAATATAATTAAATAGAAAGGAAGTACGAGAAATCTGGGTAAAATGGGCGCATGGAAGGGTTAAGAAAAAAGATGATTAAATTTTTTTGGGTTGATTTTTAAAATATTCTTGGATCTAGAGAAAAAAAATTATAATTTTTTTTGGGTTGGTTTATGTAATGTTCTTGGTTACAGAGAAAGAAGATTATAGTTTTTTTTGGTTGATTTTGTAATGTTCTTATTTAGAGAGAGAGAAGATTAAAGTTTTGGTTAGTTGGATGGAGCAAGAAATGGAGGTCAGGCACGATGGAGATTGGAGATGGAAAGAGGGGGACAGAGAGAGATTTTTTTTAGGGGAGGGGAGAGAGAGACTTGAAAAAGAAAGTGGGGAATAAAAAAGAGGAGAGAGATGGAGGGGTTTTTTCATTGATAAGGAAATAAAAAGTGAGTCCACTTCTCGTTGGGAACTGGGAAGTTTATGGAATTAAATGATAATATATTAATAACTTATTATTAATTTAAATAAATATATCCGGTCAGACCGGTGAGTCGATCGATCTGACCGAAAAATTTGAAAAATCTGGATCACTCTCTGGTTCAGTTTTTAAAACATTGATTCATCACTTTGGTGAAATTCTACTGTACCGCTTGGGTAACACAGCAACAATAATAAAGCCGCTTGGGCCTTGGAATTTGGATTCAAGGGGACTACATAAAAACCATCCCCATGGTATGGATTAAATATGGACCTTTAGATTTGGTCAAATTCTTTTTTTACAAATCTGATGGCCAGAATCTGTTGAGGGTATTTTCGAGTTTTTACCCAAACATACTCATTAAGGTTCCACCTTTTTTCTATATAATCCCATAACCCCCCCTCCCCCCTCCTTCCCCGCCGCTCTGCCCAACACCCCCTCCCCCCTTCTTCCCCGCCGCTCCCCCTCCTTCCCCGCCGCTCCCTCCTTCTTCCCCGCCGTAGTAGTGGAAGACGAAGAGAGAAGGCCGCGGCGGTGGTGGCAGAAGGCGCGATCGCAGTGGGCCCTGGCGGCGTAGTAGGGGAGAGTTCCCTTCTCCGCAAGGCCTTCTGCCGTTAGAGCACCCATCACCGGGTCGGAGTACCGGTGGTAGATGTCGAACCCGAACGTCCCCAGCCCCTCGCACAACGAACTGCTCCAAACCAACACCATAACTGCTACTACCAGCTCTATCCGTACGATCATCGTGGTCGCTGGTAGAAGCGGTTTGGCTCGATTCTAATTAAGGACGGGAATTTGTTAGAGCGGTTAAGTATCGAGTGGGGAAGAAGGAGGAAGGAGAAAATGACAAGGGAAGCGCGGGGGTTTGTGTTTGGGTTGCGTCGGCCACTCTCTCTGTTTTATTATAATTTAGGAAAAGTCCACTTAAGTACCCTGTGGTATCGCAAAAAATCAAGTCAGTACCCTGTGGTTTAAAATGTATCAATTGAGTCAAACTTATTCTAATTAAAATTAAATAGAGGCCCGGACAGCTGCCCGGACCCTACTCGACCTGCCCGAAACCTGCCCGGCCAACTTAATGTGCCACATCATCAAAACTGATGACATGGCAGTCTCTCTCTCTCTCTCTCCCCCCTCCTCCCCCTCTCATCATCATCATCATCATCATCATCATCATCATCATCATCATCATCATCGTCGTCGTCCCAAAAACCCACCCCGAGCGCCCCCGCTGCTACTCATGTATCATCCCCGCCGACGGTGACTAATTCGGTGGCCACTCCCTCGCCCGCTGCCACTCCGGCCAGCTCCCCACCGGCCACAGCCCCAGTGAGCTCCCCACCGTGGCCACTCCCGTTCCTTCCCCAGCTCTGGTCGCCACCCCCACCATTGCTCCGGCGAGCTCTCCCCCTGCTCCTGCCATTGCTCCCGTTGTCGGTTCTCCGACACCATCCTTGAGCAAGGAGAAGAGCGAATCCCTATCCGACGCCGTCCAAATTAACCCAACGTCCTCAACACCGTCCAAATTAACCCAACGTCGTTGACGGAGGAAGAAGAAAGGGGAAGAGGAGAGAGATGGGGGAAGAAGAAAGGGGAAGGGGAGAGAGATGGGTCGTTGCCTCCTCCTCCATCAACCCCGAGAAGGCAGGATTCTCGGGGTGCGGCATCATTTGGGTGATCCCCGCGCCTCCTCCTCGGTTTATACAGGACTGTAGCCCTAGACAGCGTTGAAGGTCGGTCCAGAGGGTTGGCCGAGAGGGCCTTCTTCCTCGTGAGCACATCGGAGAGAGAGAGAGGAGGAGGAGAAGGAACGAAGAGAGAGAGAGAGGAGAGGGATGATGGGTTTTTAAAATAATTTGTCCACGTGGCGCCACGTCATCAATAAATTCTGATGTGGTTGGTCCACGTGGTCGGGCAGGGCTCGGTCAAGAAGGGCAGGGTCCGAGCAGCTGCCCGGGCCTCTACTTGATTTTAATTGGAACAAGTTTGACTCAATTGATACGTTTTAAACCACAGGGTACTGACGTGATTTTTTGGAATACCATAGGGTACTTAAGTGGACTTTTCCCTTATAATTTATACGTGCCAGTGTTGAGCTTCTGACCTTACCTTTGTTTCTTCACTTTTACCTTATCACGAGTCATTTATGAACTCATGATTTTTATTTTAGGGATATAATTGGTTGTTGGATTTGAATATTGTTTGATGGATATTTATTTCGGGATTTTTGCTGCTATTGTTGTTCCTAGATGAATGACACCAATATTAAAGTAGAACGATACCAATATCCTAGAACGATGATACCAATATTCGAAAAAAAATAAAATCAATACATTCAAATGGTATACATTTTCACTTATAATGGGATACCAATATTGGAGAAGATGAAAACCAATATCACGGTGGAATGAAACCAATATCATAGAAGAATGAAACCAATATCCGAGAAGATGGAAACCAATATCATAGTAGAATGAAACCAATATCATAGTAGAATGAAACCAATAACATAGAAGATGGAAACCAATATCATAGTAGAATGAAATCCAATAGCATAGAAGATGAAAACCAATATCCGAGAAAATGAAAACCAATATTCCTATACTTGTATTTCCATAATTTGTATTATTTTGCTGATATATTTTTTAATTATTATATTTCTAATATTACCCATATTCAGTAGAGATTACTCATGTTCCCACTGAATTTGAACCCGTACCGCTTCGGTAACACAACAACAATAATAAAGCCGCTTGGGCCTTGGAAAACCAGGAAGACCACGTAAGCGAAGCTTCTAGAGAAACCGCCGAGGAGGAGGAGAGAGAAGGGAAACAGAGAGAAAAAAAAAGATCAAAGAGAAATAGGGATAGAAAAAAAATTAGATTTAAAACTTGAACCCTAATTTTAGAGGAACCGTAATGACGAATCCCCAAATCTGAATGGAGACCCGTTTTCCTCAATTCGGATCCGCCGGTTTCCCTCGCTCCCGGACCGCCCTCCTCCTCCTCCGCTTCTCCCTGTTCTTCGCCGGCGGCTAGCCACAGGGGCAGAAGAAGAAGGAGAAAGAGAGACAAAAAGGAAGAGACTTTAGAGAGAGGAAGTGTTGCGAGCTTGTGGTTTGTGTGTTTCTAGAGAGAGGAAGGAGAGGAGGAGGGGCATGGGTGGTCGGGGATCGGAGGGAGGAGGAGGGGGCGGGGGGATAGGGCCGATCGTGTGGGTGAGGAGGAGGAACGGGTCGTGGTGGCCCGGGAAGATAATGGCCCCCGGTGAGCTCTCCGAGTGTAGCTTGAGTTCCCCGAGGACCGGCACCCCGGTCAAGCTGCTCGGCCGGGAAGACGCCAGTGTGTAAGCTCTCGTTTTTCACTCTCGTTTTTTCTATTGAGAATGTGCAGTAGGGGAGTTTTTGTGTTTAGGTGACTGGTCTGGTTGCTTTGAGATGTGGTCTTCCGGGTTCCGTGGTTTGAATCTGGTGTTTCTGGTTGAGAAGTGTGTTGCCGGAGCATTGGGGTTCTTTTGATATGCCGTGGCCCTTTTTCGGTTACTTTGAGTAGTTACAGATTAGCTGGTAGGAAATGCTTTTGATGGCCGACGCTGGTGGCCTTCCGATATAGCTTGTTGCTGGGAGTGTGGAAGGTATTGGTTGTTGATTAATATATTAAGGTTGTGATCACACCCCAAAAAAAGGTAGGAATGTTGTGATTTGTGATACCATATAGCGAGGAATGTGAGAGGATAGTATACTGTTGCCTCGTAACCACAGAGACTTGTTATGTGAATACTTGTGTCGTAGTTGATGGGGAACTGCCTTGTCAATTCTTCTCAGAATGGTTTTTTTTAACTGATATTGTCAGTTTGTGGTTCTTGTTATTGTTTGTTGAGAAGTAGCTCTATGATACATCCCAACTGTAAGTTGATTCATTTCCTAGATTTGTTGTTATCTTTCTATCTGTAAAAGTAGTATGCAGTTTTAATTTAATCATCGCCTTCTATCACATTTGATAGATGTTGCTATGTTATTCTTATTTGGTCACCTTCTGATTTGTGCTGGCTGAAATAAGATTTGCTTCTTCCTCTTAGGGATTGGTACAATCTGGAGAAGTCCAAACGTGTTAAGGCTTTTCGCTGTGGTGAGTTTGATGACTGCATTGAAAAAGCTGAATCTACCCATGGCGCGCCAGTCAAGAAAAGGGAGAAATATGCACGTAGAGAAGATGCCATACTTCATGCGCTTGAGCTTGAAAAACAGCTCTTGGCAGATCAAGTGGAAGTGCCTGTGGCTTCTGATTCTTTGGCAACTAAATTGTCTGATTCTGAGAAGAAGAAGCTGCCTTCAATTCCTGTGGGATTGGGAAACAATTATCGGCATATTGGGACTACTAGATTTCCTCAAGCATCCAGAGGAGTAGATGTCGATATCCTAGATGAAACAGATGGCAGTCCTGTACATTCACCAGGGACTAAGCATAGCTACCAACGTACTTGGGAAGATGAGCATGCTGAAGCAACACCACGAATGAGAGGGTTGCGAGATTTGGGGCTGAGGGCTGCCCCTATAAAGCGAAAATATTATCCTTTTGAGTCTGATATATCAATAAGAGATGATCACCATCGAGCTCCTTTCAGCAGTGCTCCCACGGATGGGAGGATGAGTTACACTAATGGTAAAAAAATTTACTGTTAAGGTGACCATATACATGGGATAGATGGAAAATTTTGTCAAGTATGTCGTAGTAGTCTGTCTGTTGTACATATACTGGCATTAGTGCAAGCTTGAAACTTGTTTTTTTTCATCTAACTGTGATATTGTTCCTAACGTTTCAGGTGATAAACAAATGGGATCTTTTGTCCGGTCGAAGAGATCTAGATGTGTTTACTTTCCGAATGGTATAGATGATCCTTTTGATGATAAAGAAAATTCGTCTGATCAGATAAGAATGTTGCCCCAATTTGAAGGCAATGATTTTAATGGCCGTCATGGTTCACTAAAAGAAGAAAACTCTTCTTTTGGAGTTATGGAAGATGAGGTATCCAATTATTCTCAATCAGATTCTTTGAGTTCCGAGTCCGATTCCTCTGAGACTGAACAAGACACTGATGATGATAGCACTGCTTCTTCAGGTGAGTCTTTCACTCTTCTTAAACAATTTGAATACGTAATTTGTGATTTTTCTTACCTCGCAACTTTTTTAATGCTCCTTCCAGTTTCAGAATTGTTGGCTTCGTGCACCATGATTTTATCTTCTAGCGTATATGCTCTCCGAACTGGAAATGGCCTGTATTTGCATTGTCCTCTAAGCCTATTTTTTTAGTACCACAAAAGAGAACTGCATTGTGAATGAAGTATCAAATTCGTCATAATTTTGATTTTTCCTTCTTATCGTAGCCTACAAGCTTCTTTTGGAAAACAATATTATTCTTTTTTCCCGACAAATAGTATTGGTTCAAGGAAAGATGAAGTCTGTTTGGAGTTTGAAGGATTAAGGAATTAAGTCGGGGCAAGTTATGCTAGATTTCTTAAATATCTTGGTCTGCTGAGAAAAAAATGGGATTTGTAATGGTATGTTATGTTCAGCATCTTTCGCTTAATTTATAGGTGGCAGAGTTTGAATCTGAATAGTTCAGATGATTTCTGGTGCTGGAAGAATGATACTGTTGGCAGAGTTTTATCCTTTTCATTGGAATGGACAACTTTGATCATTAGTCACCGTGTCCAAGTCCATTTTCTGGTGCAAGGTCATTTGGTTTTGTTGTTTTGCTGATGAAGGGGACTGCACCAATCGACTGCTAGTTTTGATGGTTTATGGACCATCGAAGCTGCATGCTGGTTTACGAGAATCGACTGATCACTAGTGTTATCATACTCCCATTTTCTAGTTGTTGGGCGTTGGTCCGTTCTTGCTAAAAGCCAACTTGAAATTTGTTTTGGTGGTCAAAAACAACAAAAAAAATCAACTTGTTTTTTTTAAGGACCTACTCATTTCTGAGTGATCACTTTTCGTATAGTCACATATGTGATTAAAGAACTCTAATATTTGTGATCACTCTAATATGAATCATTTTTCACTGTCGTTATTAAAGAACAACTCTTGATGTGATTGTCCTGGTTCTTTCATCTCCTGCTATGTGCTAATGCAGAAGTGGCTCAAAGGATTCACTTTATGTCTTCTTATTGTGTGAAATATGCAAAAGTGGGTTGTTCTTTGTCAATTTTGTCTGCATTACTGGTATCTTTTTGTGGTCACATTATTGATCTATTTTAGCTGCATTGGGAATTGTATGTACAGAATCAGAACCTGATGCTCTGCGACATCATGAAGCGCCAGGAAACCAGGAAAGTACTAGCAGTGAGGAGCCTGATGATTCACCATTGTCCGGTGACATTGCCCATCTTTATCCTGATGATCCTTATCTTGCTACTGAAGCAGTGTATAAATGGCCATTGAAAGGGAAAAGAAATATTCGTTATGTTACAAGAGAGTTCATGCCTGGAAACAATGGAGAATATGGTAGGCCTTCTCTTGGAACGTACAACGCTGCAAGGACAATGGGTCAGAGCGCGTACAGTGGTTTTCCACATCCACCACGATTTCCGAGCAGAGATCGTAATTTGATTGATTGGGATGATGAGACTTGGGAAGGGCGATCCAGTTTTAAAGGTCAGTGGGAAGATGGAAGGCAGTTCTTCAATCCTATATTTTACGGCGGCCACAATTTTGGTGGACGGCCAAGATCAATGCTGGTAGATGTGGATTTGAAGGTCCAATCTAGTTATCCACGAGAACGTGTCCCCATCATTTCCCTCTTAAGCAAGTTAAATGGTAGGGCGATTGTGGGGCATCCTATTCAGATTGAAGCCTTGGAAGATGGTTCATCCGAGAGTCTTATAATCCCCAAGGATGAATACCGTTTTGGTGAACCGGCTCTGTTTGATGGAAGTCCAACACTTACTTCATCATGGAAGACTGCTAGGAGAAGTAAATATCGGGTCCCACGTCCTCATGTTTCTTCTGTACTGGGTGGTGATGAGTCTAGTGATTTTCCATCACTTGCAGAGCAGGAAAGGCGACTACCATTTAAGAAATCATTTCTATCAAGTCTTGGCCAAACTTCGAGCTTGCTAAGAAAAGGTTCCTCCCACAGTCCTCGGCCTTCATTGGATAGAAAGTTCCCAAGAAAGTCCTCAAAGAAAATTATCTTATCATCAAACCAAAAAACGAGAACTCTGTCTTCCATTGGTAGTCAGCACGGTTTCGGTACGAAGACTGTACATGATACCCGAGGTTGTCAGATGGATGGACTAATTAAAGCCGAGACGTCTGGACCCACTACAGTGGCCTGCATACCCGTCAAGCTAGTATTCAGTAGGTTACTTGAGAAGATCAATAGACCACCGTCGAAAGCAGTTAGTTAGCCGGTTGTGTAAAATAGGGTAGAGAGAGCAACTACAGATAGCATATGTACATTTTTACATGGGCACAGTGAGAAGGCTGATGCAATAAATTGCTGCTAATTTATCTGACAAGCATTCTGCAATGAAGCTTGTTTTCGTTAACCGACAGGGTAAAATCTGCACGAAGCTGACGGTTGGGGGGCTCTCTGGAGCGGAGGTGTGTAGCACTGGGGATGTACTTGGTGGATGCCAGCCGGACTTCCCATCGCTGAAGCCGTAAGTTTCGATTTAGGCAGAGGTTGACTTAGTGAGGACATTACAGTGGAAGTAGGCAGATTTGAGTTTGGAACTCATAGAGGGTGTGTGTGTGTGCATGTTCTCTTATCAGCATGTCATTTTATTTATTTGTTTTTCTTGTTCTTACATTTCCAGTCTATAGAAGAAAAGGAGTCTTACCATTGTTGGAAATAAGTTTTAGACTTATTTCTTGTGCAGTTGGTGCAAGTTACACAACTTGTAGCTTAAGCTAATCAGCTCTTTTTAAATAAGATCCCCTCTTACAGGCCTCTAGATTTGCTTGATCTGTGTGAGATTATTCTTGCCATAATATGCTCAAATAAAATTGATGTGTGTTTAGATAGCAAACTTTGTCCGAGCTAGCTATTCTTCATCGACAAAGGGCAAAAGAACTTGATGAAATAGCGTCAAACAGACTGCAGAATTGTGGCATCTGATGAATTACATCAGTGAACTAAATCAGTTACACACTTAATGAAGCTTTGGAGCATTTGTAAGACCCATTATTGTAGATACCGGCTCCTCGAGAATAAGTGCAGAGAATAGAAATCCCCCTTCTTGTTGCTAATGCCAGAAAGCATTTGAACAATGAGAGATTGCAACCTCGATCCAACTCGAACTTGAACTGAACCCAGGAATTTACGACTCGAAATGTTCGAAATGAGGTGTCTCAACCAGCAATCTGGAACCTCTTTTCCTTGAGCATTTGCCTCATTCTTTCTCGTATAACCAGTTTGGAAGCCTCTCAACTAGCCTTTCCTCATCCATTTTCTGCAGATACACAAGTGAGAAATTGAAATGGATCATTAAAAATCATGCAAACCACCTGATTCCTCTTTCAAGTTGATAATTCTAAATCTCGTTTCAATCAAAGTACTCTAGCACAAAGAGAGAAGAGTGAGTGAGCACAACAGGACAACTACCACTGACCTGATCAAAGCGCAGAGAGAGAGAGAGAGAGAGAGAGACCAATACTTGGGCTTCATCAGAATGCTACATAAACTTGGAGATGAACCCTTTCAACTGTTTGAACTGTTGAACATCCACTCACCATATATACATACGTTTGTGTTCAATTCTTGGTCTCCGAAGACGGATGAACACTTGACCGGACAACTCTATACAAAAGTTGAGAGCTGGAAAGAAAAGTATGTGCGATCAGCGAATGCGGCTGACATTCTGGAAGGGTTCTGGATTGGCCTTAGGAGCAGGCTTCGCAGCTTCGGGAACCACGAAGACGTTCCAAAACCTCATCGTCTCATCTCCAGCGCCTGTGGCTACTGTGCAACCATCTGGACTCTGCATGAGAAATGTTCAATGGAACAGTTCAAAAGCAGCCCAGATAAGCCAAGTGAAATTGTTAAGCTAAGCTACCAATGCCGGTTTGTTTTGTTACCTGTACCATGTAAAGGACTCTAGAGGTGTGGCCGGTGAGCTCAGCCATCTTCACCATCGAAGGGTACTTCCACAATGTGAGCTGGTTCTGAGTAAACCCATGAGAGCTAAGAAGCTCTCTCTCGTTCTTGTTCCACAGAAGAGCACAGACTTGGGAACCAGTATCCACAGAGTTCAAGCAGGCTCCGGTGTGTGTATTCCAGAACTTTATGGTCCGGTCACCTCCGCCTCCTCCTGATGCCAGCAAGTTCCCTTGGAAAGGGCACCAAGCGAGGGCCTTCACCGCAGACGTGTGGTCCTCGAGCCTGTGAAGCCACTGAGTAGGCGAGTTAGAGGATGCCAACGACCTGTCCCATATGTGGATCAGGTTGTCATTGCCTCCGCTTGCTAGTTGTTTGCCTGAAGCTGACCATTTCAGGCCACAGACCTCCTCGGTAAGTCTCAACAATGTGTGATCTGATCCTCACATCATTATTTATGATTCGACAGTCCAATCCTCCGGTTGTAAGGATGTGGTTGTTCCAGGCCAATGATCCAACTCGGGAGCTGTGACCGCCTCCAAGTGTCCTCAGCTGCACAAGCAATTCAAGAAATCGAACAAGTTAAGAGATAAGAAACCAAAGAATCTCAAGGCCTGTAATAAGGAATGGCTAGATTTGGCACATACCTGTTTGTTTGCCGCAGTATCCCACAACTGAACTTCAGAATTGTTCAAACCGACTTCGACATGACGTCCATCAGGAGCCCAATTGACACTGGTAACCGGTCCACTCTCGTCGTCAATAGTGACAAGTTCCGAAGTCGCCCCGCTTGAAGCATCCCACAGATACACCGTGCTCCCCAGAGCAATGGCAATGACATTGCTGCCTCCCCAATCAAGCAAGTTGAGGTAGAAATCATCGACAATGTCAGGAGCATCCAATGTCCTCTCAGAAGTCTGCAAAGCCAAATAAATAACACAGTTCAGAACCCAACCTATCAACAATTTTGGACCAAATTAACCGGATCCAACAAATTAACAGGTAATTAGGCGAAACCAACAACCCTCGAGAAGCCACACAGAAATCTAACAGGATTAAACAGGGTATCTGACCTGAGGAATATGTCTTAGTGGCTTAGTCGGCTTCGGCTGCTTCTGAAAGACCACTTCTGTGATCGACTCGACAGGAGCTGGGGGCCTGCTCTTGAATGCCAAGATCCTGGTCCTGTTCATGTTCAGCGCCTCCGCAAGGTGCTTCCGGAACGCCTCCCTCCCCGGAGAGAGCGCATCCGGGTTCTCCTTCACTTTCTCACCCTCCGTCATCATGTACCGCGCGAAGTCCATGTCCATGGCCGACCTGTTGGGAATAAACCTGTCCAACTGGTCACAGATAACAAAAACCAAACGGATGATAACCCAAGATCCGATCTTTATCCGTAAAGTTGCAATCTTTACACTCGAAAAATCGGATCCTTACACTCTCTTTCGAGTTCCTCCGGGGGAGGATCTGTTCTCGGAGAGGGGACCGGGACCGTGGGGGAACCTGCATCCATTTTTCTCACAAACAATAACACAAACACCAAAGAAGCAACTAAAAATTATTGCAGAAAATAAAACCAGTCAAAGCGAGGAGACCCTGCAAGTTAGCGAACAGATTAACGACGCAAATTGTAATTAAAAGGAGCAGATTAGAGAGAGAGAGAGATTGTAGATGTATGGGGTTTTAGTTTTAAGGAAAGGGGTGCGATTTCTCTTGCTTAGAAAGTAGCCGTTGTAAAAAAAATGCATGAATTGACAAAATTGTCCCTTTTTTATGGCGGCAGCTTGTATGTGAGACTTGTTGTTCAGGTTGACCGACCCGAAAAAAATCTAACCGTGAACTTTCTTAAATTTGACAATGCATTGTGCTGTTAGATTAGATGTCTTTTGGCATTCGATTTCGAATTTTAACTGGCATCTTACCATGACGTTACTGTAACGTTGAGTTGAGTTTTTTTGTAAGGATTCTTATCTCTACCGCTGAATTAAGGGGAGCCTTTTTAGCATTTGACTTCGTATCTTTGAAGGAGTGAAACAAAATACTAACGCTTTAGTACGAGGTGCACCGGCGGTGAAACTTTGTCTCAATTACCATTTGGCAAGACTATAAAGAGTAAGCTCTTTGGTTTGGACATGGCATTCGCATGAATTAGCCCCGTAGTTACATGCTAGTGCAATATTTGCATGCCAATCGACAACGAGGTAGTTCAAAATGAACTTACTGACCACGTCGAGAGTAGAATAAAGCATCTAGACGAGAGAAAAAAACATGATATGGGCCAACTATTTTTTTTTTGGTCAAAGAGGGAGGAGTTAAAAGCGCCCCTAACAGAAGTTTTATTTATTCAAAAATAGAAATTACAATCGATCTCCAAAACGAGACGTCTATGGGCCAGGGCCTAGACGAATTGCAGTTGTTGACTCTTTTTGGAAGGAAAGGATCTTACACGCGGAACTCCTTTAAGGAAATGGATTTGGTTTTGCAGGGTACCAATTTCCGCTGGTGGACCCGCAAAATCCTCTCTACGTATACGATGTTTTGGAATAATTTTACGTATTTTTTTCATATTAAGTGAATATTTGTACCACAGATTTGCAATAAAATTTTAAAACAGAAAATGAATATTTTAGGACTCACAATAAATTAATTTTTTTCATATTTTTAGAGGTAAACATAATTATCAACCCATAATTCTCTCTCTCATATTTATCTTTTATACACATTGATCGAATAAGACGACCCACAAATCAACACATCTATCGAAAATTGAATAGAATATATCAAATTTGTAAAAATTAAAATTCCTCAATTAAAAGTCTGTATTTTTTTAAATTATCTAGTATCCAGATTATTAGGCTGACTAATCTATATTTGAACTGTGTGAAATTTTTGAAAGGTGATAAAAATTATAAAATTTGCTGGTATTAAAAACCATATGTAAACAATAGTAAGTAAGATCAATCATTGATCTCAAGGTCGTATATAATTATTTATAATATGCTGGCAGCGGATAGTCCCCTTGGTTTCGGAAACTATTGGGACAAGAAACTTCGTTGTGTCATTGCATTAATTAATAAACAAAACGCCATATATTATAGATACCATTTAGGTTCATCCGTTCCGGGAAGTTAAAACTTTCCGGAAAAAATAATTAGATCAATTCTAACTTAATTAAAAAAATTTGAAATTTAAGTCAAACAAAATTGTTATAAGTTACATATTTTACTAGCTCAAATTAGAATGTTAGATCTGTCGGTGCAATCAACTAAAAAAGTAAAATCCGTCAGGTTTTTGTCCAAAATTGCATGGTTTTAAAAAATATGGTCTGACCGGTGGTTCGACCGATCAGACCATGAATCAGTGACTAAAGCGGCTCATTTTTGGCCTTTGACACGGGTGCCATATAAACCGCACAAATTCTTGCCGGACCGGGCGATTTTGAGGCTCTTCTCAACCGGCCAGGAGCGGTCCGTACGATGGCTTAAAAAAAGGGGCAAAAGGGTAAATTTTCCAATTCCCCCCCCCCCCCCCCCCCCCCCACACACAAAAAAAACCAGAAACCCTCGACACTTTTTCCGGTCTCCGATTATCCCCTCACCGCAACTCCACAACAGCCCCACTCTCAAACGGAGAACAGGAGATGCAATTTCCCAACTTCGTCCAGCCTCCCGACCTCAGCCCAGTTTTGGCTGTCCCGCAGTATCTCTCTGATTTTTCTCTCTCTCTCTCTCTCGAGTTTATTTTAGTTCAATTTTTGGGTGTAGAGTACAGGTATGGTGGGGGGTTTTTGCCCAATATGGTGTTACTATACAAGTTTATTTACCAATATGGTGTTACTGTTTAAAAAATTCCCAAAATGGTGTTCCTTTCTCAGGTCGAAAAAAAATTTCGACCTAGGGAGCGTAGGTCGAAATTTTTTTTCGACCTGGGACCAAACCAAAAATTTTTTTTGACTTCCGTAGTTTAAAGAATGTTTTCGACCTGGGACTATTATTTTACTGTAGCAATAGAAACGCATACTGTAGCAATAGTAAACGGTACTGTATCAATAGTAAACAGCACTATAGCAATAGTAAAAAATGACTGTAGCAACGGAAATGGAAAAAACTTACAAAGATAATGTAAGTACACTGTAGCAACATTATTTTTGTTAAGATAATAAAAAACTAAAAAACTCGAAAATTGGTTTTAAATCTAAGACCCATTTTTTGATTTTTTTGATTTTTTATTATTTTAACAAAATTAATGGTACTACAGTACAATTTTTTTCAAAAATAGAAGAAAAATGTAAGACCCATTTTCGAAATTTTTTAAGATTGTTCATTATTTTAACAAAAATAATGGTGCTATAGTACAAAAATTTTGAAAAATAGAAGAAGAATCCAAGACCAATTTTTCGAGTTTTTTTAGATTTTTCATTATTTTAACAAAAATAATGGTACTACAGTACAAAAATTTACAAAAATAGAAGAATCTAAGACCTATTTTTCGAGTTTTTTAGATTTCTAAAAAAATTTTAAAAATTTTTTAAAAAAATGCTACAGTACGAAATTTTCAAAAAAATTCACTATTTACTACAGTACTCGGTCCCATGTCGAAATTTTTTTCGATTTTGGTCCCAGGTCGAAAAAAAATTTCGATAATGAAAGTCGAAATTTTTTTTCGATTTTGGTCCCAAGTCAAAAAAAAATTCGATCTGAGGAGAGAGAAATACCATATCCAGAATTTTTTCAATAGTAACACAATTTTGGAAATAAAGTTGTACTGTATCACCATTTTGGGCAAAAACCCGTATGATGGTGGGTTTGGAAGATGAAGAGGGAGATTACTGAGAGAGAAGAGAGAGAAACAGGAAGGAGGGGGGTTACTTTGGGAAAGGGGTTCTCAATTTTAGTCTCCTTTTTATCATGGTTTTAAAAAACGACCCGGAGGCCGACCCGGGATTTCTCCCGTCCTCCGGGTCGCCCGGTCCGACCGGGCGAACCACCGGTCGGACCAAATTTTTTTTATTTTTAAATATTTTAAATAATATATATATGTAGGTTAAAATATACTTATTTTTCATACAAAAAAAAGTAGATTTAATTTTTTATTTCTCCACTCTATAAATTTACTTTTTATTTATTTATTTATTACTTTATAAATTTGTCAAATCAATTTTTTTCCTCGAAAATCACAAAAAAAATCAATTTTGCCCATTTTTGTACTAACCGGGTTCGACCGGTCAGAATGGACCTCAAAATCGGCCGGTCTGACCGGATTTAGTCCGGTTAGTACAGACCCCGGTCCAAAGCCAAAAAACGACCCGGTCTAGGGCCCGTTTCGCGGTCCAACCGGTCGAACCACCGGTCGGACCGCATTTTTTAAAACCATGCTTTTTATAGAAACGATGGGGAGTTTTTTTTATAGAATTTGAATAGTCTCCTTTTCTTTTTTGAAGAGACTCCTTGAGAAGGAAAATTATTACAGATGGAAAAAGTTGATGTGACAAGTGTACAAAATAATAAATAAAAAGTAAGTTTATGGGGAGGGGAGATTAGAAAACGGTGTCCCCCCTGGGTAGGTTTGTGACAAGTGTGTATATATATAATATATTATTTATCTATATATTAATTTAAAAAATAAAAAAAGATTTGGTCCGACCGGTCGGACCATTCGACCCGTAGGAGGGAGAAATCTCGGGTCTGTCTCCGGGTCATTTTTTAAAACCATGCAAAATGGTTTCCATCTAAAAAAGTTTTACGAAAATGGGTCCTTTTGAAAAGTATTTTTGATATGGTGTTCAAATATAGTATTGGAAAAAATTATATACTGTGTGAGCATATTACAGATTTTTTTTCCGTGCTTGACTACGAGTTTTTTTTGCTGTAATGTTAATAAGAATATTCATTTAACTTGTACTTCATTGCAGTACAGGAAAAACCCTGTAGTATGCTTACACAGTACAAGAAAAAACTCGTATTGTGTTTAGACACTATATCCGAAATATTTTTCAAAATTACCCAATTTTGGTATAACATTTTGGAATGGACACCATTTTGGGGAAAAAGTAAAACCCAATCCTTCCAAGTGTGAAATTCCTAAGCTGCCCTCAAGGAAGGTGTTTTCCAGATGATGACCCCTCCCTATTGACACGGATTCACAGCAACTATTTCCCAAAGACTTCTACCAACTTTGCGTTGCCTTCTTGCCTACTCAGAGTCAGACAATGGCGCACTTTTCTCTGCCGAGCGACCACACACTCTTTATATTCTAGAGAGACAGAGTAACGGAGAAGGAACAGAGACTTCCCCAACTCCACTAAAGGGTGCAAAAAAGAGAACTGAGAGAGATGGAGAGAAAGGCAATAGTAGTGTGCAGTGTGGTGGGTCTCTTGGGGGCTTTGGCTGCTGCCACTGGTTTCGCTGCTGAGGCCACCCGGATTAAGGTCTCACCTTCTCTCTCTTTTTTTATTAAATCTTCTTTAGCGTTCATACTCGATCACTTTACCAATGGGTAGGATAGTAACGGGTACTGCATTATTTTCGTGGGTCAATTTTCATCCCTCGAAAAAATGACAAAATTTTGATTGGGAGAGTAACAAAATCCAATGTCGTCTAGAGTCCGGGGTTTGAGCCAACCTGCCTAAATTTTCTTATTAAAAAAAAATACTCGATCACTTTCAAGTCCTTAAAATATGACTTCTTTTACATTGGTTGTGAATCCAAGTTGTTTTATCCTCTCTCTTATCAATTCTGTGCCTTATTGGGTTCTCTGTAACAAGTCCATCTGCTCCCTTTTGATCTGTTTGCTTATTTTTCTAAAATGGGTATTTTTTTATGGCTTTCATTTCATGTTGCTTATTTTTTTGTTATTTTCCCGTATTGTGGAACATAAAGCTTTTTTTTTAGAAGGTGGAACATAAAGCTTGAATCTTTAATCAGCAAACTTGTGTTTTAGTCCATGTAGATCTTGGACCATATTAGAAGAACTGCATTTTATGAAATTGGAGTTGCTGAGAAGCTCAGTTATCACATAGCTGCAATGTTTTGTCTTCGGAAATTTCTCGCCCTTGTAACGGCTTTCGTTGCACGGGTGCTGCATTCTGTCCGAGTTGGTGTTGCTGGAGAATTGGGAGCAAATCGGTATAGGAATTTCCATATCCTACCGGTGGATTATCACAATTATAAACATGCCCAACCCACTGGAATTCTCTCGATATTCAACCAAAAACCTTAAGGCAATGAGCAGGTGGATCATCACAATTATAAACATGCCCAACCCACTTCCGATGTGAGATTCTCTCCAACAATCCGCGACGAAATCTATTGATGGTCATTTATCGTATCATCATCAGGTTCATCTTGGTGAATGAATCACTGGATTTTTCTTATGGTTCTGTTTTTGAAAGGAGTATTGGTTCATACCTGAAAACTGAAGGATCAAAACATTGCAGCTATGTTAATTTTCAATTGGCTCGCTGAAAACGGAATGTTAGATCCCTAAGCATCTGTACTTGACTTGATGCTTTCGCCGGCCTATATTAATATACGCTTTTCGCTGTGTGCACGATTTCTTGTCCCGGTTATTGATTGAAAGATGGAGCAGCGTGAGTGTGAATACAAGAATCCCTCTCAGGTTGACTTGCTAATTAATAATATTTGTAACCTAGGATGCTTATAAGCTTTATCCATGGCATAGCTTTCACATTTTATTATATTAATGTATAACTAATGGACAACCTTGCTTAGTTGTTGGGTTTGTGCTTCCCATGTTTCTCTTTTCCCATTGAGCTAGCTGTCTGAGGTCCCGTTTTCTATTTGTTTGACTTGATCTGGGACTAAGGAATAGGAGTAAGACGTGACGTGGATCGATTTCTTTCCAGCTTCTTTCCCTTTTGTGTGCTTGTAGGTGGCAGAAAATAATTCGTCTTAGAAATAACTCGCTGCAATTTGTGTGATCTTACCAACATCTTATGATGTTTTATTTCGAAGCTTTAATCGAATGCTGGACAATCCTTTGTGCTTCAATCAAGTTTGGGTGGTTCTTATCCTCTGTCAAAGCTGGTATTAACAGCAATGATCTTCATAAACTTAAAATAGATCTCGTTCGATTTGTACTTTACGATTGCCTGTGGGACAATGACTACTATTTAGCGAGGATCGCACTCAAATAGATACTGAATTTTCTGTTTTCTGTTATGACGGAAACATTTTGTAGGTGCTGATGTTGTTTGCTTCACCAATTCATCGTAGGAAGAGCGGTAGGATGCCTTTCATCTAATACCTTATGAACTAGAAAAGAAAAAATGAAAAGGAAAAAGAGTCATCTAGTGCCTTTCCGGTGCCTGCTTGTGATTGTGATATATTGCAAGATGATACTTGTCAGAGCAAGTCACAGGGTAACTAAGTCCTCTGTTTTTTGTGTTGGTGTGTCTTTAAAGAGAGGCAATGTTAACTTTCCGAACGTTGTCTCTTGATAACTAACTTATGGTTAAAACGGTTAGCAGCTTCACTTTGCTGACATTTTTCTGGTCTCAACTGTGTATTGATTCCACTTGAAAGAGAAGATTGTTTGCTCTTCGAATGTCTATTACTCCATCGCTTACAACGGGTTTTCTCCTACCTTGTCCTTTCCTGGTCTTGCAGGGCTCCCAGGTTCATTTCACATCTACTGATCAGTGTGTATATCCTCGAACTCCTGCTCTAGGCCTTGGGGTAACATCAGCCGTCTCTCTTATGGTAGTCCAGATAATTATAAACGTCGTATCTGGATGCATTTGTTGCAGAAGAAATGATCACACATCAAACTCAAATCGGAGAGTAGCATTCATCTGCTTCATTGTTTCATGGTAACTTTGGATTCTGATTTGTTAATATTACTTGCCCTGCATAATTTATCTACTAGCTTTCGCTATGATCGTTATCAGCTTATGATTGTTGGCGCATCTTGTAGGTTCGCGTTCGTTATAGCATTTCTTTTGCTGCTGACGGGTGCTGCACTCAACGACCAGCACGATGCTGAGAGCATGCAATTTGGAAGTTACTACTGCTACGTCGTCAAACCGGGCGTGTTTGCTGGCGGGTCCATCCTAGGCCTTGCTAGCATCACACTTGGTATTCTGTATTACCTCGCCTTAAACCCGGCTAAGACAAGCGACCCCGCTTGGGGCAATTCTCCGGCCCCCAATCAGAATGGCGTCGCCATGGGACAACCACAGTTTCCACCACAGACTGCACAAGGTCCCGTTTTCGTGCACGAGGATACATACATCAGACGGCAGCTTGCCGGATGAGCGGCTTTCGTACTCCGCCTGGATTGTGGTTAGCAAACCTCTCAGTGGATGATGCTGTTATGAGCCAGTGTTGAGAAGGGTCATGTAGATGCACACTCTAGATGGATATTTTTTTCTATTACCTTCCTTAGCAACAGGAAGAAAGAAAAGGATTGATTTGGTGATGATGCCTTGTAAGAGTTCTGATGTACAAGTAGATTTCATTTATGAGTCACAATGAAATGGAACTTGTAATCTCAAAATCATTTCCTCTTATTAAGCTCGAATTATTTAGGTAAAAGTGCTAAATATTTATTAATATTTTATTTAGAGGTTCTATCTAACTTAAATATAGAGAAAGTGATTATTGCAATACAAAGTGACTCATCAAACAACCAATATTTATTACTCACTTGCTGAGAAAAACAGTCCAAATTCGAGTTTGAATATTTTCATTTTTCTCTCTTTCTAGACAAAAAAAAAATTAACTTTCATATTTAAAGAAAAATATGAAAAGCCTAATCAGATGACAATTAAATCACGTTAATTATTCCGGATCCCGGCCAATATTTTCTAAGATAGATTAGAGAGCGAAGCGGTCCATTCTTTGATACGATCGGATCAATTTTCGGTCCGACCATTAAGAAAGAAATGAAATGAGTCTCTTAATCCTGCTTCAATTCCGTTCTCGCGCGTGTACCTTTCGGGGGACGTTATTCGGGCTTGAGTAGGCCCAGATCGCTTCTGACTTGTAATTGGCCCAGACATAAGCATACACAATTATATCATATCATCAATGAATATCGGTTATATAATAAATTAATTTTATTTTAAATTTCCACGTCTACTCGGATAATTTCATCCATTTTTTTAATATTTCTGAAAGGGATCTAAAACATGGTCCGACGGATAATTTGATCGGTCAAATTGCACCCGACACTAATCCGTTTTTATGTCAAAATTGGAATGTTGATGGACGGACCAGTTTGCTGGGTTGAACAAACCACTCAAGATCAAATTGATAAAAACATATTTTTTTAATAAAAAATAATTTTAGATTTTTGTTAATTAAATTAAGATTTAGTAATCGTAAGTGATAAATTTTCGACAAGATTAAAGACTATATAAAACTATTTGGTATTTAATGTTAATTAAAAAAATTAATCTGATTATCAATCCAGCGGGTTAGGAAAAAAATCATAGAACAAATATTTTGAATATTTTTGAAAAACATTGATCTAATATAGGTGTCCATGAAGAAAAGTTGATGGTAGAAAAATCTATGGGTGAGATTGGAATACTCATCTTTTGGAACTTGATACCCTCTTTTAACAAAGTACAATATGCTTTCTTAAAAAAGAAAAATAAATGTATAGGGAAGAACTCATATTACAGGTGGCACATATCCAACTAAAATACTTATGAAAATATTATTATTATTTAATTAAGATATTTTGAAATCAAATTATTGAAAATGCGACAATATTAAATAATAATAAAATAATTTTAATAATTTTTAAAGATTTTAGCCGATTTAAAACTAAATTAGTCGGTAAAGTACAATAATAAATTATTTTAAAAAAATATTCCTCGAAGTGAAAAACGAATAATAGAAAGCGGACACAATTGAATCTGCACCAAAAGTGGGGTACTTTTCCAAAAGGGGGTTAATTTCCCCGACAATTCCCTGAATGTGGTTGTCAGGAGATGTTTTCCTTGTCTGGGGTCGGGCCAGAAACCGCTCAGTGGGGAGTGTTTTTTATTTTACCAAAAATCGCTCCGCCGGGAGCGTTTTTTGTGTTGTCACCGAAAAAAAAAATTTGCTGCACTGAGCAAGGGGGAGAAAATCCAAATAAAAACACACAATGGCTCTTGTTCGGAATCAAACCGAAGACTTCCACAATTTTAAATAAGCACTCTAACCAACCAATCTACAAGAGCCGATTGGCTTATAACTTTATCATAAATAATATATTACATATATACGATTTCTATGAAATATGTAATATATTACATAAATAAGGTTCCAAACAAAATTATCCAAAGCGAAGGAAAATTACCGGAAAAATTATTTTTTTTACCAAAAGCCGCTCTGCTGGGAGCGTTTTTATGAAATACGTATTTATTTAAAAATAATATATTTCATAAATACATATTTATTTAATAAATAATATATTTCATAAATACAAATATATATAATATACATAAATAATAATATATTACATAAAATATAGATAATATATTACATAAATATGTATTTCATAAATACATATTTATGTAATAAATATTATTTTATATAAATATGTATTTATGTAATATATTACATATTTCATAGAAATCGTATATATGTAATATATTATTTATTACAAAGTTATAAGTCAATAGGCTCTTATAGATTGTTTGGTTATAGTGCTTATTTAAAATTGTGGAAGTCTTCGGTTCTATTCCGAACAAGAGCCATTGTGTGTTTTTATTTGGATTTTCTCCCCCTTATTTATTGCAGCTAATTTTTTTTTCGGTGACAACACAAATGGGAGCGGTTTTTTTGGCAAACCAAAAAATACTCCCCGTGGAGCGGTTTTTTTGACAAACCAAAAAATGCTCCCGGTGAAACAGCTTTTGGCAAAACAAAAAATGCCAAAACATTCTCTAACAATCCCATTCAGAAAATTGTCAGGGAAATTAACCTCTTTTGAAAAATTACCCCAAAAGTGAGCTTAAGTTTAACCGACACAACCGCCAAAACGAATATATTATTTCATTTTTCTCGACGATCGAGAAGGCATACGTGGAGGCTAAGACCGTAAGTATTGGGATTAAATCCAGAAATTTACTTGGAATCCGTTAACAGATAACGCCCGTTATCTTTGCATGGGTCACACTCTTTCCACTTTCGAGGACCGACCTGGACGGGGAAACTAACGCCGTCAATCTTCCCCCTCCAATCAGACACGTCTGCGGTACGGTATATTCTTTGGAGATTCGCACAGATAGGGACCCAAAAGCATGGTGCAAGTCAATGTTTCATTTCATTGACCGGAATAAAAATCATAGCCCATGCCCCATAGGTTATTACTCGCTGGTGAAGGCTGAAGCTGTAACAAATTGAAACAAGAGTTACTAATTTTCAATACTTATAAATACATTCACTATATTTTCGCATTTGTACATATTTTAATTTCTGCAACGAATGAAACAAAAGTCGCATGAGAATAACAACAGACACGAGATTTACTAACTCTAATACATTATTAAAATTCTCAATCCAAATTAAAATTTAAAAATAATAATTAGGTAAATTTTCAATATTTCTAAATAAGTCATTACGTGGTAATGTTAATAGTGAATGGCAATACGATCGGTATAGTATGGTCCATTTTGGGCGTTCTAGTCAGAAATTGTTCCTTCTCTGCTATGTTGATCAGTATAGTATGGTCCAATAAGTAATATTTGTCAAGAAACTGAGTAATACTTTTTTTTAAAATAAATAATCAGCAATTTTATTGCTAAAGAAAACTCCGAATATATAACTAAGTGGCACACAACCTAAACCTAAACTTTAAGTTATTTTTGAATAGTCGAGAAGGAGCGTCTACTACTTATGAAATAAGATGGTAGATCGTTACAAAATTCTTCCTACCAAATTTGATTAGGTTAAACGCGGGTACAAAGCATGCGTACGGGCCACGTAGGCAAAGGGAGTTAGGTGGGGACCAACTAAAGCATCATCCAGTCCAGTCTCACCCACTACTCCCCTCCCCGGTTCCCCCTTTCCCTTTGGCCCCCCTCCTATTTAAACAATCACACCATCCGCTTCCGAACGGGAAATATAACCGCTCCGACGAAGCAAACACAATAACTTCCAAACAAACAAGTCCTTAAGATTCCTCCTACTCCCAGCGCCGTCCCCGGTCCCCAGCTCTTCTATTTCCTGTACTTTCCGGCGTTCTCCGTTTGGGGGAAGGGAGAAATTGTATGGCCGCCAACTGGAAGAGCAGCCAGGGGATCGCCACCAGCTTGGGGAAGCGCGTCGTCAACCAGATCTGGACCGCCGCCTCTTCCTCTCCAGCTCGATCCTCCACCTCCTCCTCTCTCAGGTGACTTCGTGTTCCTTACTTTCCGTGTGGTGACGTCATCCTCCAATGCATTAACCGTACTGGCGATCATAATCTCTCCTCGATAACTCAAGCTCTTTAGGTTCAATTAACGGCATGATCATCAATGGAAGAGAAAGGGAGTTTTAGGAATTGGCTATTAAGCTAATGTCTCGTCCCGTTTTCTTTTTTTAGTTTTGCGTTGGCAGAAAATATATTTCCAATTAATTTTCGAGAACTAGCGATAATTGTTTTTTTTTCTTTTTTTAATTTGCAGACAGAGCTATTCTTTGATCGTTATATCAATGTGTCGTCGTTAAATATAGATTATTTGCGTCTTTTCCTCTTTTTCCTGTTTATTTTCTACGGTATTAATAATTAGTCCCTAGCTTTAATCGTATATATATTCCGATTGTTCTTTTCCTGCTTAACCGATTCAATAACCAGCAAGGATTTCTTTTTTTTTTGTCGTTTGTTTGTGTCCTTTTTAATTTCCTTGTGGAGCAAGACGACAATGGAGGCATAGTAAATATCGGATAATGTTTTCGGTGAGTTTCTTTCGTACAGCGGATAGGCTATGTCGTACTGTTCACAAGCTAGATTTTTCGTAAATTTTGAATATTCATAATCAAAATTTGCATGGTCTTATTTAAATATGATTTTTAATATTTTCACTCGTAAAATTTAAACTTAAAACTTACTTTGAGAAGAAACAAATTTCTGACTGCTCCAACTAAATCATATTTTTTTAAGATTGTAAATCATATTGGCGTGGAAGGGTAGTTGCGGTTTGGAACCGGTCGATTTTGGGTCAGGTCCCTAGTGGGAGACAGTCTTGGTAGGGGGTAGTTTGGTAATTTTCTATGGACGTACTGGTCTAGATATCTCTTTTTTTTTCAAAAAAAAATAGTATCTCTTTTTTTTATTTTTTTGAGAAGGACTAGATATATCTATTCTATTCTCCGTAAAGTTGCAACTTGCAACGACCTTTTCCGAAATTGTCCCATTCACTCGAAGATAACGTGTCTAATTGGTTTTACCAATTGTATATTATAAGCTCAATTCAAAGATTGTGATTTGGGTTATTTGTTTATTAGGTGTGACAACCTTGTATATGTGGGGTGATATCGAATATAAAATAATGTTTCTTGTAAGATCCGTATTTGAGGGAGTGTCTTAACTGGGGATTAATTGACCTCCCACCCAATTGCCTGCTGGTAGGTATCGGATGACTAGATATTCAACTAACCAACCAAAATAGGCAAGCATGGAAAATATGAATTAACGTTATATATAATAATTGATTTTCTTCTTTGTTTTTGTTAGGCGAAGGCCCTATAAACTTTGTGAACTTAATTGTTTTTCTAAAGCGGGAATCTATAAATTATTTTTTTAGTAGGGTAAATTTATTTATTTTCGTAAATTGAAAATAATATGAAAATTTATTTTTTTGGTATAAATGTTATACTTTCGGATATTGGCCGGCGATTATTTTGTGCGACTCTGTTAGGGACGAATTAGGTGAAAGTGCGCTTATCTGTATCTCCACTGAATCTGTTGAAACCCATTTCTTTATATTGTTTTTCTTTTTGCGAATTGAATAAACACTTTGATGCTGTTCACACCTCTGTTGACTACTTATATAAGCGAATTATTTGAGACTGCATAGTATATGTACCTCAACTTCTCCACTTGTGTAATAATTAAATACATAATTCTCTACTTAGCTCCTCGTGCTTTCCGAATCCTGGGTAGGTAGTAGTTCCTTAACCTGATGCCAGCCAGCTGTTAGGTGGCGACATTATGTTATTTTATTAACTACTTTAGGACTGGAGAACGTGTTTTTTTTCTTGAATGATATCTGGAATAATGCTCGGTGGTCGCTTATGGACAACGAAAATTTTATTTCAAGTTGACTTACGAGTCGTATTATTTACTAGATTGATAATGCGGTGATGATATGATTGTGATATAATTAATTTTTATTATTTCTTTTAAAGGAATTAATTTTTATTTGTTATTACTTGACGTATAGTAAATCTTGATGAACAAATTCTTGAATGGTTGTAACTGCAAGTTTTTGGTTAAAATCATCTGGATATCAAATACTCACCGTGTCGATTAATCTAAGTTTAGACTTTCAACAAGTATTAAACAATCACGGATTCATAATTACTCGAACTTGGCACTTTTTGGTTAAGGGTGCAACTGCAAGTTTTTTTTTTTGAGGGGCTGCAACTGCAAGTTGGCATTGAGTTATCTTCATGTGCGGGTCCCATGATTTTTGTCTTTGAAGATCGGTTACTTGGTTTATCAAAACACGAATAGCATTCTCTCTTTAATCTACGTGGATTTTGCTTTTCTATAGAGAGATAATTACAACTTTCTGCTGGGACTATTTTCTATTGTTTCTAATCAACATGGTCTCTGTTTAAGAATTGTTTAGTCGTAGAGGGTCAGAGCAGAGTTCATTGACTAACTTGGAGACGGTGCTTAACTTGCAGGAGGGCTGCTCATGCATCAGCTTATGACAAGAACTTGGACGAACATGTCCGCCCGACGATTGTCCCGGACGATGTGATCAATCCCGAGTCTGACAAGTATTGGTCTCCGCACCCGCAAACCGGTGTCTTTGGCCCCGCCACTGACCACACTCATGGAGCCGGAAGCGCCTCCGCTCCTGCAGGCAACGGCCAGAGCTCGGTGCTGGAGGAGAACGCCTGGTTCCGCCCCTCCAGTCTCGAGGACTTGGAGAAACCCCATCACTCCTAGCTCTAGCCCATCTCCTATCGCGTTTCTCTCTCTTTGTCGCTGATTTGAATAAGTGCTGTATGCATTTGTGAGATATAACAGCTGTGTGGAATCGGGTATCTGCAGTGGACTGATGTTAGTAGAACTTCTGGTGTAGTGCTTGTATTGATATGGGATATGCTTCCTTGTTATTTTGCTACAAGATACCTTGGTTGCAATATTCATGATCTGTTTGCCCCTACAATAGTTCACTTTTGTATGCCATTTGGTCCTTTAGTACATTTTTGTAAATTTTGTCCTGGATAATCAGCGCTAGTTTTTTATACCACATGGTATTCACATAACTGACTAATATAGGTTCAAGTCAGGTAGGATATTTATAAGGTGAGAAAACTCTTCTAACAAATATTTAACACTGTTGTGTTTCTAAAGACTCCATTAGTTAAGTTAGAACAACGCTATTTATGTAATGCTAGTGGTGGGGCTAGATTAAATAGAAATGGACCAAATGGTATCAAATCAATCCGTGGACTCACAGTCACAGGAACGTTCACCAAAAAATAGAGGGATAAGGTCCATTTTGGACCTGAATAGTATCATGACGTTGGTTATAATTTTTATACATAATAATGCCAGAACATGGTCAGTGGTTGTTGGCACATTAGCTACCACTTTTTAGTTCTTCTTTATCGCGTGAAGGGTCCAACAAATAATAGTGACATTTGACAAATGAGCCAATTTACGACATCGGGATTTCAATTTCATCAAGGTGGAGAGGGACAGCTTGAAACCCATCCGCGGAGCATACGCGAGATAGCAACTGCCATTTTAGACGGCGAAGAATATTTTCTGTTCAAACTTTACTAATGAAAAAAGTATTCGACAGTTGAACGTGATCCGCACTTTAAGAAAGTAATGGAGCAGTTCTTATCAATATTCGCAGTTGATATATCGTCCAATTTTAAGGTCAAAAAATTATCTATCATTCGATAGATACAGTAATAAGAGAGCTCAAAAGATTATATGTAATTCGATAGATACTTATTAGTAATAAGAGATGTCAAACAAATATTTAGGCTACAACAAGAGAAGAGTTGGATACTTTTAAGAATCATTGGCAGTGTTTGAGGAGGCTTATGTTGGGTGGAGTTATATTAGCGTGTTAAATTGTGTGTTCGCAGTGATAACTCTCCGATATTTTTTTTCATAGATTTTTTATTGAATTTTATCATAGTAGGATTTTAACGAAACCTGTAACCGAGAAAATTTAATTTTGAATGTGAATATTATGGTAAAATAAAATTATAAACGTGTTGATAATGGTGTTGTTGTTTTAGTAAGCCCTCTATTGTATATATTTTTTAGAACCTCTCTTGTATTTTGACGAACAATATTAATTAGCTCCGATATGTTGGGCGTGAGTTTTATAATAAGGGGTGATGTTAGTTAGTACGAGACGTTACATTCATTCATTCAAAAATAAACATAAAGTATTGAATAATAATAATGTATGGTAAATGAAATAATAGTATATCGGTTGATAATTTGTACAGATATCATATTTTTTTCGCTAAAATTACGTCGAGTCGTCTTAAAAAATACGGTTAATATTCTTTTTCATCGTTGATAGTGGTGCTTCTTCCAGAAAAATAATATTCGCCGCCATTTTCATACATGAACGATCGAATCACATCGTTAATTTCATGGAGCATCTTCACGGCCTTTTAAAAAAAATATTTATACGAATTTATTCATAGGTTTTCTTCCTTGTGCCGTAAGAAATGAATCATGGAATTATGCCGCTTCTTTATTTGGTTCCTTTCTTTCAAGTTTCTACGTGTTTATATTCACGAGGATCGACAATTTATCACAGTTTCATATTCGAACCACTTACTAATATTGAGTAGTTTAATTCAAGTTAATTTGGAAAAAAATTTCTGACGATGACATTCCCCCACTTATTCTAAAACAGTCCACTTATTCTACCTTTATTTAAGTATTTGTTGAATTTTTTACGGTCCATTTATCTCACTATCCGTGACTTTTGAAACCAGCCCTGCCACTCAGCCATAAATAATGTAGCGTGGAACTACCGCGGATTAGGAAGTTCGAGAGCAGTTCATCAACTTAGCAGGTTAGTCAAGTCCTACACTCCCCATATGCTCTTCCTTTAAGAGACTAGGTTACTGGATTTAGAGGCGGAGTTGGTGAAGTGGAAAATGGGTTGTGAATGTGGCATATTTGTATCTTGTCGGGGATCTGGATGATCCCGAGGAGGTGGGTTGATGTTTCTGTGGATGAGAGGTTTAGATAAAGCCTTTTGTCTTTCTCGTTTAATCCCATCGATGTTGAAGCGTTGGAGGCGGGAGCAACCTTTTGTTAGGCATTTTCAGTTCGAGTCTATGTGGATGAGGCACGAGGAGTTACCTGCATAGATCAGAAATGGGTGGGAGTTTAAACTGCCGAGGGTAGAGATTACCTAGAGGCTTTTAGCTTGTGCGGATACTTTCCGGGTGTGGGATAAAGAGGTTTTCGGGCATGCGTGGACATCGGCGAAGAAGCTGGAGAGAGAGATGGCTAGTCTCCAGTCCAGCCCGCTTGACTCGGTGTCAAAGGGTAGGTCGGAAGAATGTAAGAGCTTTTATGTTTCACTATTTTCTTCCTCTAGTTGTGTGCAGGTTGAGGAGATTTCAGGCCTGGTGACCCGGAGGTTACGGTGGACATGAATGTTGCCTTGGAGAAGCCGTATACCAAAAACTAACTACTTAAAGTTCTTCACCAAATGCACCCCACGAAGGCCCTAGATCCAGATGGAATGCCTCCGCTCTTGGACAAGACAATGGAACGTTATCTCGGCCTGCCAACAGTAATTGGTCGGTCCAAGAAAGTCATTTTCTCCTCTATCAAAGACCGGGTGCGTGATAAAATTAGTTCTTGGAAGGTCCGACTAATATCTAAGGCGGCACGAGAAACTCTTATAAAGTCAATTTTGCAGGATATCCCAAGCTATGTCATGAGCTGCTTCATCTTACCATTAGATACCTGTCATAGAATTGTAATGTTTTAAAACTCATGGTCGGACCGACAGTCCGACCAGTCTGACCGTCACTCGGTAGTTATCTCGGGCCGAGTTTTGCCTATTACCCGCTGAATGGTCCAACCGCTTGAAATCCGGCCAGACCGCCCGGTTTGAATGCTTGGTTGACCCAGATTTGATCGGTTCAACCAGAAATCGAACAAAAGAGATAAAACTCGTGAATCTGTAAACCAAAAAACATTGGAAAATTTATCTTTTCCTCGGTGTATTGTTCTTAACCATCCAAAACCTTGGATCCAAACCAAACAAAACCAAATTCTCTCTTTTCTTCTCTGAAAAATAAAAATTACAATGGACATTCATATTCTACCCACCAAATCCCAGCCAAAACCCAACCAAAATTACTCGCCTCACCACAAAACACAATCAAATTGAAAGTCCAAAAACCCAAAACAATATAAAAATTCATAATCCCTGGCTTTCCAACCTTGTTCCCATGTGCAGGTGTCTTCTTGGGTTCAAGATTCTCTCTCGCTTGCTGCTACTGGTTGGTTGGAACAAGATAAAGGTTGAAACTTTACAACGAAGTGTTAATCTAGGAGGCTAGAAGATGGATGGTGATGTGTGTGTAATAAAGAGAGAGAGGGGATGTCTTTAATTCAGGGGAAGATGGACGTAAGAGAGAGAGTGTCATTAGTTAAAGGAAATGAACATGGGGAGGAGAGAAAGAAATGAGAGATGGAAAAAAAAATCTATAAAGACTAGACGCTTCCTGCTATTATAGTACATAAATAAAATATTCGGTCTGATCGGTGAGCCAACCGGTCTGACCAGATAAACCGCGACCTAGAGAGAAAAGTGGGTCACTCTCCGGGTCGGTTTTAAAAATATTGTAGAATTGAACAACGCCTGTGCGACTTCTATTGGGGTGGTACAAAGGAGGGGAAAAAGATGTTGGCTAAACAGGCGTCGCACCTCATCTGTTCACCTTCATCGCTGCAGCCCGAGTTTTGAAGGGCAAATATTTCCCCCATGGAAATCTTTCTGATGCCATTATTGGTTACCGGCCTAGTCATATATGACGTGAGATCAAGCTTGGCTCTGATTTATTAGGCACGGTGATCGGATGACGGGTTGGGAATGGCTCTAGTATTAATTTTTGGACGGATAATTGGCTTCTGGGAGGGAATGGTGGCTAGCGGTTTTGACGCATAATTAACGAGTAATTACGTGTTAAACCTGTTTAATGAACAAACTAATTCGTTAATAATAAATCACTTACTTGTTGAAGTAAGAGGTCCACAGGCTCGGGTCCACAACTTCTTTGCACTCGTCAAATTACGATCACGTTTGAACGGATCCGTAATCGATTTTCACGAGATTTCCTTTTATCGAAAATCTGATAAAAATTCTGGAACTGATCCGAAATTTTCCTTTTGTATGGAGTGGTTGTGGGAAAAGTTACATTTTAGTCCAGCCGGATTCCTCCTTTTATAGGAAAGTCCGGCCAGTCAAGACGCGCCACGCGGCATGCCACGTGGCACTTCCGACCGCATGTCTGCCACGTGGCATGCCACGAGGCGAAGCTACTCATAGCTTTGCCACGTGGCTGCCACTTGGCACGCCGGTGTGCCACGTGTCCGCCACGTGGCATGCCACGCGGCAAAGCTACCTATAGCTTTGCCACGCGGCTGCTACGTGGCATTCCAAACCACATGTCTGCCACGTGGCGCCATTCGGCCACATGCCAGCCACGTGGCATGCCACGCGACGAAACTACCCATAGCTTTGCCACGTGGCATTCCACGTATGACGTCAGCGCCACGTCATGCTGACGTGGCGCTTGCGTAGCTTGGGCCGGTCAACGCGGGTTTACCGGCCCATCCAACCCAACTTTTTGGGCCTAATGGGCCCGGGCCCAATTAGGCACAATAATAATTACCTATTGGGCCCAAGGTCCAACATCTCCCACTCAATTATTATTGACCTTGATCAACAGTTATCAGATTTCTTTAAAGGATTTCGTGCGACCAGCACACGTCGAGTATGTTAAGCCTAATTCAAGAGCACAGACACTCAAGCTATTTGAATAGTAACATCTCGACAACCTTCTTGTATAATGTATGCTATTACTCCAGGACTCATGTCACATTCCATTGTTCACATCAGTGATTTCAAACAATTATATTCGGGTTCACTATTGTACTTTTCAATACAATTGGTGCACCTGAACCACGAAACTCAGAATGTGATGAACAGAGTTCCTTCTCCCTTAACTGTCTTCCTTTCATAATGATACAGCCTGCTTTTCTGGTCAGCCCTGCCAGGTCGAATCGCTATGCCATAACCTTTTCATGAACTTTCCAAGCTAGCAGCACTGGATCATACTTCCAGAATACGTTTAGGATCTTAAGGGTAGGTTTCGGGAATCACAATTCTCGAAAATTGGTCTCACACCAGGGATTGTGAAATCACTCAACATTTTCATCCCATCCAGTGGTCGAGTAGCACACATGATACTGATCACGTGTTACGGTGTATTTTCCTTTTTAAAGGAACACATGTTATTTAACACCATACTAGAGTATCAGCCTTAGCTTAACTCTAGGCTAATAGGACAGACAGTATGATAAGTTCCACTTATATCTTATCATATGGATTGTAGAAAATCCAAATGCAGCAACTTATTCCTGCATCCCATAAGGAAACTTGCACTTAAGCAAGACGGCATTTCGCCATAGGACATGCACTTATGAATGTCCAATAACTGCCTCATCTCATCTAGGAATCAACTTCTTGACTCCCACTGAGGTAAACACCCGTGTGAGTGGGCTACTTCTCTGTCCGACATATTTCACATTTAACTCATATTGCTAAATAAAAATTCCTTTATTCCAACTAATTGGATTACAAATAAAACCGTCGTAAACCCAGTGACTTAACATGTTTCTCGAACACTTCTCGAGGTAATGCTTTAGTCATTGGATCTGCGGCCATATCTCGTGTAGATATGTGTTTCATACACAGTTCTTTATATTTTATTAAATTTCTCACAAAGTGAAATTTAATATCTATATGCTTAGCCCTGCTATGGAATCTAGGATCCTTAGCATATGTTATAGCTGCCTGGTTGTTGCAGAATAGACTCACTGGCTCCGTCGAGTTGATCAGGGAGAGATGGCTTAAGAATCTCTTCAACCATACCGCTTCTTGTGTAGCATGAGCTGAAGCTACATATTCTGCTTCCATTGTTGACAGGGATACACATGTTTGCTTCTTACTGCTCCATGAGACAGCACCCCCGTTCAACAAGAAAACAAATCCAGATGTAGACTTTTTCTTATCCACATCACCTCCCCAATCAGCATCAGTATAGCCACTCAATATCAGGTCACGGCCTTGATAGCACAAGGAGTATTCTGCAGTAGTATTCAAATATTTCAAAATCCCTTTGACAGCCTTCCAGTGAGTACTGCCTGGATCAGACTGATATCTGCTTGCTATCCCAACAGCATAGCAAATGTCAGGTCTAGTACACAACATTGCGTACATCAGACATCCAACTGCATTGGCATAAGGAATCTTCTCCATGTCCCTACGTTGTTTAGCTATTTTTGGGCACATGTCCTTACACAAATTATGACCTTTAACCAATGGGACATACTTTGGGTTACTGTGATCACAATTGAAACGTTCTACTACTTTGCGAATATATGTCTCTTGTGAAAGAGACACTATTCTTTTAGAACGATTCCTCGAAATCTTAACTCCGAGTATGTAATCTGCTTCACCCATGTCTTTCATTTCAAAGTTGGAAGATAACCAATCTTTGATTTTGACAAGAAATCCCATGTCATTTCCAGCTAAAAGTATGTCATCAACATACAAGGTGATGATAACAAACTTCTTTCCTGATCGCTTAACATACACACAGTGATCTTATGCTGCATGATCGTATTATGAAAGCGAATATACCACTGTCTAGACGACTGCTTAAGGCCATAAATTGATCTATTCAATTTGCAAACTTTGTGTTCGCAGCCTTTTTGAATGTAGCCCTCAGGTTGAATCATATAGATTTCTTCATCCAATTCTCCGTGGAGAAAAGCAGTCTTTACATCCATTTGATGTAATTCTAGATTCATGTTAGCAACCATAGCTAAAATGACCCTAATTGACGTAAATCTAACAACAGGTACAAAAGTCTCCTCATAGTGTATCCCAGCCTGTTGTTTAAATCCTTGGGCAACCAAATGCGCTTTGTATCTTTCGATACTGCCATCTGCATTGCGCTTGATTTTGAGAATCCACTTATTCCCAATTGCCCTACGCCCCTTAGGTAGGTCAACCAGATCCCAAACCTGGTTTTTGATCATAGAAGACATTTCTTCATCCATTGCATTCATCCATTCATCACGTTTTGGAGATGACAATGCTCCAGATACATTTTTAGGTTCATCTTCATCCTGCAGGATGGCCCGAAGAATTTCACTTGGACCACCAAATTTCTTTAGTGATACCAAGAACGCATTAGCCTCGCCTTCGATGTCAAATCATCGGCGTGGTATGCTAGTTCTGCTAGACCTACGGTATTCCCAGTTTTGATAAACATCTCTCATATATTCATCATATCCAGGAATCGCACTCCCACTGGGTGGAAATACCGTACTCCCACTGGAATAAGGCATTACCTCCCTTTCAGGACTCAGATCACGACCTTCCGGATCATTTTGAGTTGAAAAATCTCTATCTTCCTCCTCAATTCTCCCACTCGGAAGAAGTGATCCAGATGAATCTGGTTCATTTGTCTCATAAAGGGTAAGGTCACTACTAACCTCTCCCAACTTTGGAAATTCATTCTCCAAAAACGTGACATCGCGTGATTCAAATTCTGTTACATGTCCATTGTCCAGTTCACCCACGAACACGTACCCTTTAGATACCTCTGGGTATCTTATAAAGATACTTTTTCTACCTCTCGGTCCTAATTTACCGAAAGTACTTGAGGTAGAATGGACATAGGACGCACACCCCCATGGCTTAAAATAGGATAAATCAGGCTTCCGATCTGTCCACATTTCGTAAGGAGTGGCTGTAACAGACTTAGAGGGTACATGGTTTAGAACGTATGCGGCAGTCAGGAGCGCATGTCCATAGAATGATATAGGCAAATTTGCCTCTGCCATCATCGATCTAACCATATCAAGAAGGGTTCTATTCCTTCTTTCAGCAACTCCATTTTGCTGTGGTGTATAAGGAATGGACAACTGATGTTCAATTCCTTTTTCAATGCATAGAGCTTTGAACTCATCAGAAAGATATTCACGGCCACGATCAGTTCGTAAGGCCTTTATCTTTCTATCCTTCTGATTCTCAACAAAACTCATGTATGTCATGAAGCAGTTTAAGGCTTCAGACTTGTGAGAAATCAGGTATATCAGACCATATCTAGTATAGTCGTCAATAAAGGTGATGAAGTAATATGCTCCATGCCTTGCCCTCACGTTCATTGGACCACATATGTCAGAATGGACTAATTGTAGTGGAAATTTGGCTCTAGCCCCAGTACCGAAAGGTTTTCTAGTACTTTTCCCTTCTAGACAGGATACACAACTAGGTAATATAGATTTCTCTATATTGCCCAACAGTCCTGCCTTAGCTAGACGGTTTAAACGATCCTGACCGATATGGCCAAGTCTAGAATGCCATAGTTTAATATCATCCTCTGATGAATTTGAACTAGTGACAAAGGAAAAACTTTCAGAAGGATCAATATCCAGAATCAAAAAACCTTCTGATATATATCCAAGGCCAAAATAGGCATCATCCAAAAACAATCTAACGGTGTCGTTCTCAAATGACAACCGAAAATCTAAAGACATTAATGCAGAAACTGAGATCAGGTTCCTTCGTATGTCTGGAGCAAACAACACGTCATGTAAAAGAAGGGCACGACCACCACGAAGGTGTAATCTACAAGTGCCCAGGCCTTTCACATCCACGCACGAGTTGTTACTAACAAAAATGGTTTTTGCTCCAGCCGGTAACCGCCTGTACTCAACGAACGAACCACGGTCTCTAGCTATATGGTCTGTCGCTCCTGAATCAATCACCCACACAGAATGTGATTCAGTTAGAAGGGTACAAGAGGATACATACAATTTACTCACACTTGAGTTTAGATGTACCTGCTTGTGCATTTTGCAATCTTTTGCAAAATGTCCCTTCTGTTGACAGTTAAAACATTTCACTTTTGAAATGTTAAACCGCTTGTTCTTTTTAGCCTTGGAGCCATCTAACTTGGTTCCATGGTTTTCAGCCTTTGGAGTTTGTTTACACTTACCCTTTCCTTTACCTTTTTTCTTTTTCCCACCACTCCCAGTCGAACAAATCGAATGGGCTTCAGGGTGGGATTTCATAGCTAGGAGGCGATCTTCCTCCAGCTCAAGGTGTCTGGCAACATCATCAAATGTTACCAAATGATCGGAATGGGTAAGATTCATCTTCATCTGTTCCCAACTTGGTGGTAGAGAACGGATGACAGCTTGAATCTGCTGCTCGTTGCTGAGTATGTGACCGGCCTCTGCCAGTTCACTGATCATATTGGACATCACTCTCAAGTGTTTCCTCATGGGAACCTCCGAACGCTTTTTAAAAGTATCAAACCTTATGGTCAAAGCACGCAGCTTCGACACTGAAAGCTTTCCGAATTTCAGTTTGAGAGCATCCCATAACTCTTTCGCGTTGTCATGCACGCGAAATTGTCTGGTGATATCATCCATCATTGAACTCAGCAAGATCAATCGAGCAGTAGTGTTTTTCCTCTTCCAAATAATATAAGCTTCCTTATCTCGCTTATGTTGAGCAGTTGTGCCTTCTTCAGGCTCATCCATTATGACATGTATGTGCTCCAGAACCTCTTGTTCTTCAAGCACATATTGGATTTTCATGCTCCAATTGTCATAGTTTTCACCGTTGAGTTTTAACTCACGGTTTAGCTCAGCAATGATGGATCTAGAAGCGACTGACATTTCTATAGGGATTTTTAATATGAGAACATATTAGAAATTTGATTTGGCAATATGATTCAATTTACTAATCACTCATAACTTTTAACGATATGGAGTTCTTGATTAATCTCAAAATCGAAGTGGGTCGCGGGCATGCTTCCCCTCACCATTCAAGTATTAATCTTAAACTTCAACCGTTTAAAGTTCATCGATAGTAAATTCAAGTGGAAGCAATTAAACAAACATCTTTATTTAATTACATGTTTGACACATGCATTTGTACATTCTGAGTGTGCTCACACATGCACAAAACCTCAGACAAGGTCACAACCTATTGTACAAAAGTCCCCCAAAAATAACATATGTATATGGGGACAGTTAAACATATAATCACATAGGGATCGGATGTCCAGGCGATCCGGTAGGAGAATCCAGATACATATCTGGATCCGGGTCCGGAGACGATCCGGTGGGGGCTGGGTATGAGGACGATCCGATGAGAAGTTCCAGGGTACTTTCCGGAACTGGAATTGAATCCATGATCCAGATGACCAGGAGCGGAGGAAAACTATAATAGTAATCCTTAGCGAGGTAGCGGTTCAAGATCAAACCGCTTCGCAGCTCCAGAACAGGAGAAGGTATCATTTCTCTGCGAAGACCCTTATCCTCAAGATAATGGACCAGACCATAGAGAGCATCTCTATGGGTATTGAACTCGGGTGCCGAGAAGACACTCATATCTTCTCGAATTTTCATCGTGACCAAGAGGTCTCGAAACATAGAGGGCCAGTCCTCTCCATGATCGTAACCTCCGGCCCAGATGCACTCTTGCATCTCTCGGTGAACAGCCTCAATGTGCTCAACAATGACATACATGTCATTTTTAGGCACACGCAGCGGTAAACGGCGCTTCAGAATCTTCTGTCGAAGTTCTGTTGCATAGAAGTTCAGATACCTGTCTCCAGTAGCCATCAAATCTTGCAACAATTGCAATTCAATTTTGGGTTAATACTCATATTTTTCCAAAATAGGATTGAAAAACTCATTTTCCAATCTTTTGATGAACATTCTATGGATCAATTTATGTGATTTTAGATTAACTTTCACATATCTCGGAACTCGTTCCAAAATATTTTCTTTTTAAGTTTATTAAAATATAATTTTAATAAACCTAATTGACAAAAATTTCTCAAAATTTTTATCAATTTATTGAATTTTAATTGAATAAAAACTGATTTTATCCAATTAAAAGAGAAAAAAAACTAATTGACCGTGAATCGGGTGGGTCAAACCAAGAAACCAGGCCAATCCGTCCGGTTTTTTTGATTTTCTTGACCCGGGTATAAATATTTTCGGGAAAAATAGTGAAATTACGATTTTGCCCCTCGCATATTTTCCCTCTGATTTTCTCTCTCCCCGACCGCGAAGACGAAAATCTGGCCGCCGCTCCTCTCCACGACCGCCGCGTAATGGCGGCGAACCACGGGCCGAGACCGGTCGCAATCGACTCGTCTCGGCCTCGCGAGCACCGCCGTAGCGGCCTCTCGGGCCGTCGTCCAGCCGTTCGCCGCCGCGATCGTCTTCTCCGTTCCGCGTCTCGCCGTCGTCATCGGCCTCGATCTCGCGATTCCGGCAACGTCGATCCACAAACGTGGTATCGGGACGTCGAAGAGAAGCCGGCGAATCGACTATCGTCGATCTCCGACGTCGAAATTGTCGGATTTCCGACGAAATCGATCGAATTCGATTTCGGGCAAAATCCCCCAAATCGCCCGATTAGGGTTGATTTCGATTTGGGGTTTTTTTGGGAAACTTTCCAATTAATCCCCCAAGTTTTCAAAAATTGCACCGAAGTCCATGACACGCAGGTGCCACGTAAACGGTAAAATTTCAGATTGGTACCTTAAGGTTTCGCGCGTGCGCGAATTTGCCCGCGTGGTTAGGCAAAATGTAATTTAGTCCCGCTGGTTCCAAATTAATTTCATTAAAGTCCAACAGATTATGATTTTTCATAAAATCACGATTAATATGATTTTTAACTCAATATATCACATAATTACTTGAATTAAAACATCATATTATCATCAAAACATGGTTTCAACCATGCTCTGATACCAATTGACGGTTTTGACGCGTAATTAACGAGTAATTACGTGTTAAACCCGTTTAATTAACAAACTAATTCGTTAATAATAAATCACTTACTTGTTGAAGTAAGAGGTCCACAGGCTCGGGTCCACAACTTCTTTGCACTGGTCAAATTATGATCACGTTTGAACGGATCCGTAATCGATTTTCACGAGATTTCCTTTTATCGAAAATCTGATAAAAATTCTAGAACTGATCCGGAATTTTCTTTTTGTATTGAGTGGTTGTGGGAAAAGCTACATTTTAGTCCAGCCAGATTCCTCCTTTTATAGGAAAGTCCGGCCAGTCAAGACGCGCCACACGGCATGCCACGTGGCACTTCCGACCGTATGCCTGCCACGTGGCATGCCACGAGGCGAAGCTACTCATAGCTTTGCCACGTGGCTGCCACGTGGCACGCCGGTGTGCCACGTGGCATGCCACGCGGCAAAGCTACCTATAGCTTTGCCATGCGGCTGCCACATGGCATTTCAGATCACATGTCTGCCACACGTGGCGCCATTCGGCCACATGTTAGCCACGTGGCATGCCACGCGGCGAAGCTACCCATAGCTTTGCCACGTGGCATTCCACGTATGACGTCAGCGCCACGTCATGCTGACGTGGCGCTGACGTCATACGTGGAATGCCACGTGGCAAAGCTATGGGTAGCTTCGCCGACGTGGCGCTTGCGTAGCTTGGGCCGGTCAACTCCAACCCAACTTTTTGGGCCTAATGGGCCCGGGCCCAATTAGGCACAATAATAATTGCCTATTGGGCCCAAGGTCCAACAGTGGCTCTCCTAAAAAACGAGCCATTCGCTGGAGAAAATAGAATATTCTGGCACCTGAGACCCAAGAATTATTAAAACCAAAGATGGGGGACGGTGAAATTATTTTTGAAAATTCAGAGATCCCATGATCAAACACCAGGAACAAGAGAATAATTTACCCTTTTTATATTAAAATGTATCTAATCTTTAAAACCTTCAATAACCTGCAGTTGCAACCATACATGTATTGGCCTAATGGTACTTAGGCATATGATGGTACTTGCTGATAATTTGAGAGTTACACTAATTATGGATTTGAACTCTAATAGTATAAGAGAAGTGTGGGGTGGAGAATAACGAGACTCAAATCCTGATCACAACAAAATCTATTTATATAAAAATAATAATTGTAGATTTGATTTCCAAAAGAGCCAAAGGCAACATTGTCTCTCCACATGAATAGCCATTAAGATGTAGCTTTTCTTTGCTATGTGATGGTTATAGGTGTTTGAATCTAGGTGATTGGTTTGGTGTATCTTCTTGAATATGCTAATTATATCGGCGATGAACTATATCATCCGTGTTCTTGGTGAAACTTTTTTATTAGGAGTAATGCAACTTTTATTTTTTTTTAAAATTATTGGTAGCAACAAACCTCTGCATAACAGGTTTTAAATACTGATGTGTTATTATGATACAACTCGAGAATTTTGATTAAGTTAGAATTAATCACAAAATTTTAAAATTTAGGAGGCCTCCACCACCCTCCGTCGCACCTCGCGTCCCCGAGGAAGATTGGGCGGGTTGCTCGTGGAAGGAGAGGGGAAGAGGAGAGATTGTCAGCTCGTGGGGAGATAGAAAGAAAATAGGCAGGGGTATAATTGGAATTTCAAAGAAAATTTGCCGAGAGACTAATCAATACTTATTTGTCCTGATTGATCAATTTTTTCAAACATAAAAAACATACTATTTTTTTATATTAATTTAAGTGTTTGTTGGTTTTATGTCAGTTAACTTTAAACACCGAACCAACCAAAAACCCAAAAAGCTAAGCTTAACCATGACAGGCCCAACTAGGCCCAGCCCACATCCACTTCCCATCCGTTATCCCATCCCTCCCCTACGGATAACAGAAAAACCCGCCAAAAAATATCTCCACATCCACTTCCTCCACTCCCCACCAAAATGACGTCGTTTACCGGACTCCTCCCCTTGGCTCCACCCCTCCCTCCCAAAGCTTCCAGCCACATCTCCTGCACTTCCCTCCGCCACTCCCCGACGACCGAACGACCGGACGACAGCTCCCCTCTCCCGCCGCAGAAGTTCACCTACTCCCGCTCCTCCCCCTCCGCGCGCTGGCCCCACCTCAACCTCCCCGACGCCTCCCCTCCTCCCCCGACCTTCCCCTCCCCGTCTCTTCCCCCCGATCCGGACGAATCGACGACAGCTTCCCCGGAGCAACCCGAATCCCCCGCCACTTCCGGTCGTCTGGAGCCGGACGACAGCGACGGTGACGAGGGCGAGGGGATACTGAGCCGGCCGAGTCGGACTAGGGTTAAGAAGATGAACAAGCTGGCGCTCTCTCGAGACAAGCAGTGGAGGGATCGGGTTAAGTGTTTGAGCGATCGGATTCTCGGACTCGGCGAGGGCGAGTTCGTCTCCGACGTGATGGAGGACGGTGGGAGGGTTCGGATGTCGCCGGACGATTTCTGCTACGTTGTGAAGTCGGTGGGGCGGGTGAGCTGGCAGCGGGGCCTCGAGGTTTACGAGTGGCTTAATGTCCAGAACTGGTACTGCCCCGGCCCACGGATGCTTGCTACGGTGCTCGGCGTGTTGGGGAAGGCGGGACAGGTCACGCGTGCGGTTGAGATTTTCGAGCGCGGGGAGGCTGCTGCGGGTGACTCGGTTCAGGTTTATAATGCCATGATGGGGGTGTATGCGAGGGGCGGGCAGTTTGAGAAGGCACGCCAGCTGCTCGATGTAATGCGTGAGAGGGATTGCGAGCCTGATTTGGTTAGTTTTAATACTTTGATCAATGCCAGGCTGAAGAGCAAAGGAGGGATGGCTCCCGGGTTGGCAATGGAGTTGTTGGAGGAGGTGAGGCAGTCCAAGATTAGGCCGGATATCATTACCTACAATACGCTGATTAGCGCTTGTTCGAGGAGTTCGAATTTGAAGGAGGCGATGACGGTTCACGAGGACATGAAGAATAATTGTTGCCAGCCGGACATTTGGACATACAATGCAATGATCTCGGTGTATGCGCGATGTGGGATGCCTCAAAAGGCGGAGGAGATGTTTGAAGAGTTGCGGGGTATAGGATTCGTGCCAGATGCGGTGACTTACAATTCGTTGTTGTATGCTTTTGCCAGAGAAGGGAGCGTGGATAAGGTGAGAGGAGTTTGTGATGAGATGGTTAGAGTGGGGGTTGGCAAGCAGGAAATGACATATAATACGATGATTCATATGTATGGGAAGCAAGGTCAGTGGGAGCTCGCCTTGAAGCTTTATAGGGAAATGCAGTCTTCTGGGAAGACTCCTGATGCTGTTACCTATACAATCTTGATTGACTCACTTGGCAAAGCATGTCAAATAGAAGAAGCTGCCACTGTTATGTCCGAGATGTTGGAATCAGATGTTAAGCCTAATTTAAGGACTTATAGTGCTTTGATGTGCGGATACGCGAAAGTTGGGAGAAGGGAGGAGGCGGAGGAGACTTTCAATTGTATGCTCAAGTCTAGAATCAGACCAGATCAACTCGCTTACTCGGTGATGCTGGATATCTTTCTAAGATCGAATGAGCCAAAGAAAGCCATGATGTTGTACAAGGAGATGATCCGTGACAATGTTAAGCCAGATCCAGCTCTTTACCAAGGGTTGCTTAGAACTTTTAAGAGGGAAAACAAAATGGAAGATATAGGAAGAATAATCAAAGATATGGAAGAACTCTGTGGTTTCAACCCTCAAGCTATTTGTTCAATTCTGGTAAAAGGAGAATGCTATGATGCTGCTGCAAAAGTTTTGTGGGCTGCCATAAACGATAAGTTTGAAATTGACAATGAAGTCTTACTCGCTGTTTTGGGTTCATATAGTGCGTCGGGGAGGTACTCTGAAGCGCTTGACCTGCTTGGGCACTTAAAAAACCATGTGCCGAAGTCCAACCAACTGATAACTGAAGCTTCCGTTGTAATCCTTTGCAAAGATCAGCAGTTAGAGGCGGCTCTAAGAGAATATCACACTACCAGAGAATTTGACTTTTCCCCTGGGGGTTATACCATGTATGAGGCCTTGATTGACTGTTGTAAAGAAAACGAACTAATTGCAGAAGCGTTTCAGGTATTTTCTGACATGAGGTTCTATGGTGTCAGGCCTTCTGTAACAATTTACCAAACCATGGTGTTCTTTTATGCGAAAATGGGGTTCCCAGAAACTGCTCATCATCTAATTGATCTGGCAGAAACTGAAGGAATAATAATGGATGATAGTTCCATTTATGTTCATTTAGTTGAAGTCTATGGAGATATGAAACTATGGCAGAAAGCAGAGAGCCTGGTGGAGGCTCTGAAACGTAGATCTCCAGAGATGGTGAATAGGAAGGTGTGGAATGCTCTAATACAAGCTTATGCTGCAAGTGGTTGTTATGAACGGGCGAGGGCAGTTTTCAATACTATGATGAGAGATGGCCCTCCCCCTACTGTGGAGTCAATGAATGGTCTTCTGCAGGCATTGATTGTTGATGGAAGATTGGAGGAGCTTTACGTGGTTATTCAGGATTTTCAAGATATGGGTTTCAAGATAAGTAGGACTTCCATCATTTTGATGCTGGACGCTTTTACAAAGGCGGGAAATATACTTGAGATGAAGAAGATATATCAAGGAATGAGAGCTGCAGGTTACCTTCCTACTATGCATCTTTACAGGACAATGATTGGATTGTTATGTCGCGAAAAACAAGTAAGAGATGCTGAAGCCATGATTTTGGAGATGGAAGAGGGAGGATTTAGGCCTGATCTTTCAATACGAAATTCTATGCTGAAGTTATACACCAGCATGGAAGACTTCAGAAAGACAGCTCGTGTTTACCAGCGGATGAAAGAAGAAAGCCTTAAACCAGACGAGGACACATACAACACGTTAATTATAATGTACTGCAGAGATTGTAAGCCAGAGGAAGGTTTATTGTTGATGCATGAAATGCGACGAGAGGGGTTGGAGCCCAAACTTGATACATACAAAAGTTTGATTTGTTCGTTTGGTAAAATGAAGCAGATTGAACAAGCAGAGGAACTTTTTGATGGCCTTGTGTCAAAAGGACGTAAACTGGACCGCTCTTTTTACCATTCCATGATGAAGATATATCGAGATTGTGGAAGTGATTCTAAGGCTTTAAATTTGCTCAACTTGATGAAGGATGCTGGACTAGAACCCAGTACTGCTACGATGCACTTGCTTATGGTTTCTTATGGCAGCTCTGGGAAGCCGCAAGAAGCAGACAAAGTGCTCATAAATTTAAAAGAATCTGGCTTACCTCTCACTACATTGCCATACACTTCTGTTCTTGATGCTTATCTAAAAAACCGGGATTATAATCTTGGTATTCAGAAGCTCAATGAAATGAGGGAAGAAGGTATCGAGCCAGATCATCGAGTGTGGACATGTTTTGTTAGGGCTGCCAGCCTATGCCAGCACACAAATGAAGCGATTCTTCTTTTGAATGCTCTCAAGGATGCTGAGTTTGATCTTCCAATAAGGTAGTAAACTTGAGAAAATGAATGGCATAAATTTGAGTCACAAGCTGAAGAAGTTCTATCCTCCTGCTCCAAACGTCTTCATAGTGTTTCAATTGTACTCTTAAAGTTCTCATTTTGCAGGCTGTTGACAGAGAAACCGGAGTCATTAATTACAGAAGTGGATGATTGTCTTCAAATGCTAGAAACTATGCCAGATGATGCTGCATTCAACTTTGTTAATGCCTTGGAAGATTTACTTTGGGCCTTTGAAGTTCGGGCAACTGCATCATGGGTTTTCCAACTGGCAGTTAAGAAGGGAATTTATCGTCGTGGAGTTTTCAGGTAAGTGTTGGTATATCCTTCCGTAGTATTTCTTCGGTTGTCATCTTGTTATGAGAACGAGAATTGACTTCGATTACAAGCAACCAGTTTTCTATTTGACATGCGGCAAATACAGATGTCTGTGTAGCCAAACCATGTAAAATGAGTTTTTGAATTCTTCTGTTATCGCCATGGTTTTTTGTCGGGTTATTGTATATACTCTCATCGTTGTCTTATTCAGGGTAACCGACAAAGATTGGGGTGCTGATTTTAGAAAGCTGTCTGGTGGTGCAGCTCTTGTTGGTCTTACTTTATGGCTAGACCATATGCAGGTAAAGTTTTCTTTGGAGACAGGACTTGAGTCTCGGATGCTTTCATGTCCTTTCTGCGCTTCTAACTTCAAACTTCGGTCGTTCCGTTACATCTAATGCAGTATTGCCTTAAATGTGCAGGATGCGTCCTTGGAGGGTTATCCTGAACCTCCAAAATTTGTTGTTCTCATAACTGGGGCATCGGAGTACAACATGGTTTCTCTAAATAGCACAATAAAGACATGCCTTTTGGAGATGGCATCACCATTTTTCCCAAACCGAACACGAACCGGGATTCTTACTGCCAAGGCGCACTCTCTTAAAATGTGGTTGAAGGACTCGCCATTCTGCTTGGACCTTGAGTTGAGAAATGCGCCCACTCTTCCCGAGTTAAACTCGATGCAGCTGGTTGAGGGATGTTTCATAAGGCGTGGTCTTGTTCCTGCATACAAAGAGATCAATGAAAAACTTGGTTATGTCAGGCCAAAACTATTCGCAAAACTGGCTTTGCTATCTGATGAGAAAAGGGGAAAAGTAATTCGAGCTCATATCGAGGGTGGACGAGAAAAGGCTGAAAAGGCCAAGAATAAGATGAGGGTCCCGAGCAAAGGAAAAGGTAAGACCAAGGAGCTTAAATATGTCCAACGGGAAATGCTGTCAAAGGTGGAGAGAAAATTGAATTACCCAGCCCTCGACTAGATCGTTGAAAAGGTTGCTTTGAGATGCAACTGGTAATTGAACTGCGTGTGGTGCTGGATCTAGTCTTTGAGACGTCTTGGTATCATCTGTTGACCAAGAAAAGCTGATGAGAAAACTGCACTCTCCTACTCTCTGGATGTGTATTCTCATGTTGGATCCGCACCGATCAACTGCACCTTAATTTAAGATCGCCTGGGAGTTCATTACACTGAAGATGAGACACTCCATATCTTTTCTAGATCTTTTTCTGGAAGTTGATTTATTGCACAAGGATTTCGGTGGCGAAAAAGAGGTGACGGTGAACCAGTGTCTGACTGAGGACCTCTGCTTCCAATCAGTAAGGAACGAACTATCCTCAAGGATGACTCCCAAGTAAGGCTGGCTGTTGTTTATTTAAACCTCTAAGATACAGCTTCTACTCTGTTTGCGTTTCCACCACTAACAAGCTTTTTATCACGTTACCTTACTGAGCAGCCGAGAGAACCATGAAATCCGCACGTCTGCAACTGGATTAAGAAAAAGAAAGCAGTGGCGATGCAGTCAGGGAAAGGGAGTCGCACGGCTGCTCCAGTTGGCTCGACTGTTAAGCGCCAGGGAATTGTTCCTTCTCCGGTGTAGATGCAGCAGGGCAGCAAAAGTACCAGTCAGAAGCAGGCCTTGACCAGGACATGAGCAGAAGTAGAAGGTAGTCTCAGAGGTGTTAAACCTGTTGCATTATGACCCGTCTTCTCGACAATACACTTGTTCGTGCCTCTGTTGTTCGTAGAGAATCATCGCGCCTGACAAGCCGGTACTTGATCCAAGTTATCGTGGAAGAAAGATATGAAACTGTTAAAAGGCCACTTCAAATGGAAGCTGCACCAACAAGCATCCGGTGCAATAGATTACGTCTCAACAAGTTATCAAGTATAACGTTCCTATCCGTTGGAGAGAAGAACTTGAGTTTCCAAACGAATGGTCATCCTTGGATCAGACCATTCACAAACACAAGCTTTCACAATCCTTAACATAACACACAAGTCATAAGCTGGTACTTGATACAAAGGGCATTTTGGGCTAATGTGTACAAATTTAGGAAAGTCTAGGATTCAAATTCTCGCATGTATAATTAAAAAAAAAATTGTTGAGCAAATTGATACAAAAGGTGGTTGAAACATATTATATTCACAGCTAAAGACCAACAATCACTTAGATTAATTGATGGTATTATTATTTTAACTTAATCAAAAGGTACAAGTTCGAGTCTTTTTTTTTGGAGGGGGAAAATTTAGGCGGGCTAGTCTAAACTCCAAGCAAATTTTTTCTGTTTTCGCGAGCGAGTGAAAATTGACCCACCGATTTCTGGGAAAAAATGTAGGAACCGTTACCATCCTACACACTATGGGTTGGTACAAGTTCGAGTCTTTAGGAACACGATAGTATTGAATCTTTTTTTTTTGGTGGAACGTTAAATCTTTATTGAGAGAACTTCAACATCTTTCAAACCGGCTCGAATTGAATTAGTCGGCATAATAACGTCGTGGTTTAACGAAAAACATGGGAGAAGGCCCAAAAACCCAATGGGTAAATTCATATTACAAAGTCCAGTTCCAAGCGGGGCCCAACTACAGGAAAGAACCAGGCTTTCTTATCTATAAATTGCGAACCACAAAACCCTAAACTCGAAACCCGCCGAACGGAGGAACTTCGTCGCCGTTTAGTACTCTTCTCCTCTTTCCCTTAAAAATAACGAAATTTCACTTCATCGACTCGCCGTCATTTTCTAGTTCTGAGGTACATTTCGTTTCTGCGTTGGATTTCCGAGATCTTGAGGAATTTTAGAGGATTGCTTCATTTGGCGTGAATTAGGGTCTGTGAGTAGTTGATGATTAGGGACGAGGAAGTTATTGAAGAGCGTATTTGGTGAATTTTTTCTTCTTCCGATTTCAGGGAAGAAGAAGGAGGAGAAGAAGAAGATGAAGCACAATAACGTGATCCCGAACGGGCACTTCAAGAAGCACTGGCAGAACTATATCAAGACCTGGTTCAACCAGCCCGCTCGCAAGACCCGTAGACGCAACGGTATGTTGGTGCATTTGATCTCTTTATCGGTTCGTGTTTTGCTTGTTGGAGGTGGAAGTTGATCCTTGATTTTGTACGCGTTGGCTTATTGACGGTGTTTCTGTTTGTTGTTGTTTGTGTTAGCTCGCCAGGTGAAGGCGGTGAAGATCTTCCCGAGGCCGACCGCAGGGCCTCTTCGTCCGATCGTCCATGGCCAGACAGTCAAGTACAACATGAAAGTGAGAGATGGTAGAGGATTCTCTCTCCAAGAGCTTAAGGTTGGGATCATTTCAAATTGGTTTCTTCTATCTGTTCTTGTGCGAAAATGCCTTTGTATGTCTTTTTGAAGTTTGGGATTATTCCGAACTGAGTGTGCTTTATTTGTTCTTGTTTGAATGATTGCATATGACCATTTCTGGCTTGGTCGTTGTCTTTTCGGTGCTTGATGACTTGAGTGTCATGTTATGTTTGGTCTCAAATGGCGCCTTTTACTTTTTCTGTGTGAATTTGTATATGCGTCATGTTATTGCGAACTCACAATCTCGTATTTTCCATCAGGCTGCTGGAATTCCCAAGAAGCTAGCCAGGTCCATTGGTATCGCAGTTGATCATCGCAGGAGGAACCGCTCCTTGGAGGGCCTTCAGGCAAATGTGCAGAGGATTAAGACTTGCAAGGCGAAACTTGTCATTTTCCCTAGACGTGTTCGCATGTTCAAGGTATGATTTAGCTGCTAACTATGTGTTGTTCGACTAAACTGCTCCAGCGGAACACTTAATTGTATGTCCTTGTGCAGGCCGGTGATTCTGCTCCTGAGGAATTGGCCACCGCCACTCAACTCCATGGGTCGTACATGCCTATCGTCTGCGAGAAGCCAACGGTGGAGCTCACTAGGATTACCGATGAGATGAAGTCGTTCAAGGCTTATGACAAGCTACGACTCGAGAGGACAAACGAGTGCCATCTTGGTGCCAGGATGAAGAAGGCAGCTGAGGCCGAGAAAGAAGAAAAGAAGTAGAGTTTTTTGTTTTCATCTTTTGGAATTTTTTATACCGATGCAAGAGAGAAGTTTGCTACATGATATGAATTGAATTATATTCACTGGTTTCAGCTCAAATTATCGGTGTTTGCTTTGCCTGGTTTTGCTTTATGAAGATGGTTTGATCTCAATTTTGCTTTAAGAGAATTTTACCGCCATTCAAAACCTGTTCCAATCTGAATTAATCGGAAACGATGGCCTTGGAGCTTCTTCACCAACTCGGAGCCTCCACCACCGGCTTCCCCGCGACGCCGGTTATCTGGCCATATCTTTGCCTACTTGGAAGTTCTTAGTTACTTGGCATATGATATGAACATTGCAGGGGTCCGATTTTTCGGCCTTCGAATCGATGAACTTGAGCAATCGAGATGAATGACTCGCACGGGGAATGCTACATGTATGGATTTTGAAACACCTCAGAAAACAGCAGAGATCAGAAGGCATGTCAAGGGAAGGAAACAAATACGAAGTTGAGCACATTCGAAAGCAAGCGAACAGCAAAGACACGTAGGATTCAAAGATACCAACAATGAAGGAAGCAGATATAATGTCAGATATGAAAAACAACAGCAAAGACAGATAGCTGTCATGAGACCGTGGTCAATTGATGTCAAGCTTGTCCATTGCGGCTGACAGGGCCTCCTTGTACTTCCTCAGCAATGCAATCCTTCCTTTCAGCTTCTCGCGCTTGGCAACGACCGAAGGTGATTCCTCCATGATCTTGTCTGCATTGCAATTGTGAGTGCCAGTGAGAATAGCCATCAGGATTTCCTTGTTGGCAAGTTTATGGATACCGAGATGAAGGCGAAGAGCCATTCCATCTACGAACCGCATCAGTACAATCTTCAAGTAAGCAGTCATCTGCATTCTCAAGCCATATGCCTGACACAGAAGATCTGGCTCGCAGTTCTTCAAGTAATCTGCATTGGTGACAACTCCGAACCCCGGAATTGTGATTTGGGAGCCAGCTGCGGAATGGTAAACATTTTCGACGAATGAGCTCTGTTGAGCTATTAGCTTGTTCCATTCATCTGCATACTCTGCAGAGCAAGTGTAACTTGTCAGCTTCTCCATTTCAATATACTCGGTGACCCAACAGAGGGACCGCTCTTTCGTTTTCGCTATGAGCGTCTGCAGTACTCGCTCGAAGAACAACTGAAGTTCGGGATAGTTCTCTGAATGATGAATCAAAACAGAAAGGATCACACTTTCCATATACCTCCAGGCTTTCTCAACAAAGCCAACTGTTATGCTTGATATCCCATTAATTTTTTTCACAAGAATGGCTTGGAAGGCTCCTCCAGGAAGGATGTTTGGGAGCTCAATCCCCTTCATTTCATGCAGCTGATATATTTCCTCTTTGAGGAAGTCCTTTAAATTGTCGCTTTCGGGGCAACGATGAAGCTCCTCGTGATACTGGCCGAGCATTTCAGCCAATCTAGCTGAACAATGCATGTTCTTGTCATCTTTGGACTCGTCATAGTCCCGAGTCATCAGGACTCTCCTTATTGATTCATTAGCAGAATCGATAACGCCCGCAAGGACATCCGTGGCTTCATCAGCAGTTGAGCAAGTCTTTGGCATTTCATTGAGTGCAGAGATGCAACTGCTCAACTTTTCACTGGTCTTTTCAACAATCCCTGGTAAGTACCCGCTGATGATGTTTGCTTGAATCTCGACGAGTTTCCGCGCGAGGGCAGGAATCCCGACTATGGTTTCGTCAATCTTGGAAAGGAGAGGGTGGTCTGCAAATAATCTAGCTTCCTCCTTCCGCGCATCTTCATAGGACTCATCGTCGATCCGATTCCTAACACAGACATAACCAAGTGGAATGTTTAAACCATTTGCCCGAGGACTGATCACCGACTACGACGATGGTTGGCAGCCGGATTCCCTCGTCCATGACCTGAAGGTTCCTCAGCTTGTCCACTGCGTCGAGGAGCGGCCTAATCTGGTCGTTGTAATATGCCAACATAGGTGCTTTGGCCAGTGGTTCAGACCCTTCTCCTGTTGCAACAACAGCAGAAGAGGAGCTGGCTGGACGAAGACACATCTTCACTGTGACGATAAAAGCTTGCAATTTGGTGGCTCTGTGATTCGGAGAGCTGTTCTAAATAGAACCGTGCTCCGCTCTGAATATCAAAAGATTCGCGGAAAGAAGACTTCCGGAGTGTATTCCGTTGAGGCAACGTTTCTTGTTTGTGTTTATTTCTTCCATGCACCCGTTTTCTCCAAGATCACGACCCAGCAGAAGCTATGTTCGTTCCATGTTCATCTCCTAAAATAACTATGGTCATTAAACTGGTGCTTATTTCCAATTATGTCTTGTTGTGTGTGGAGAAATTTTATGACAAGTAGATTTTTGCATTTTACAATTTTAAATGAGTAGGATAATCAATTATGGTAACAAAATCAAAAAATTATGGTGACATTTTTTTTTATCATAAATATTTTCTAAATACTGTTTCTTGGATCAGCAAATAAACAAGCAATTAATGGAAAGTCTAACTTTGTATTTTATTTTACTTCTTTTAAATAGGATCATATGAATAAGGAAAAAATAGCTATAGGTCTCTAAATTTTGAAAAAATTCATGAATCAAGACAATCTATTATTGTTTAGTCGTTGTTATTTTTAAAATCAATTGATTAGTCATTGCGCCCAAAATTTGTTATTTTTTCCTGAAAGTAACATGTAAAGTACTAAAAATACCCCTAAATCTACAAAACAATTACAAAATCCAATTAAAAAATACTACACAATGATGGGCACGTTGAAGAAGTAGAAGACTCCAGAATGACCTCCTCCATTGGCTCCTCTCAAATCGGCTCGGAATAGGCGACATTGGTTCCATCTATTTAGCCAACGAGAAAGACACCAGCGAGAACAAGAGAAGGAGATCCTCGACCACTCCTTCCTTTCTTTCCACTTGTTCCTCTTCCAATTATGGATATTCCCTTTTTAAGTCTCTTGTATCGGTGGCTCAAAGTAGGATTTGTAGGTATACCCAACTAGGAGGTATAGTAATCTGTGAGTTGGGGAGAGTGAGGTGGAGAAGGAAGTTTTTTTTAAGAGCATTGTGTAATTGTTTCAAGGATTTGAGAGGTATTTTTGATATTTTAAATAATATATTCCAAAAAAATGAAGTAAACTTGAGTATATGGATTAATCAATTAATTTTGAAAACAAGAGAGACCAAATAATATTAGGCTGTCTTTATTAATTGATTTCTTCAAACAACATAAACTTATCATTATTGTGCCCTATAGTTATAAAATAATATGCAACATCAAAGAACAAGAATTCGAAATTGTCTAAGAACGGGAAGAGGAGGATGAACAAGAAATCTATAAAATTGTCTTTAAAAAAGTAAGTAAATGTCCAATTCATCTTTTCTTTTCTAATTTTTTTTGCTAATATCGTTTTTTCCAGTATGTGTTATTATATGCTTACATGGTGTCAATTTTAACAAATTAATTAGGACAAATTATCCCCTAGTTTCTGGTATTTGGTCATCCTCCCCCTCGGGTCCCTGCATTTTAAAAACTTATTTTGCCGTCCCCCGTGTTTGATTTTATCAACTCTCGGGTCCTTGGATGACGTCATCGGCTCTTTTTTCATTTTTGGTTAAGGAAATGAGTCATCTTCTCAGGTGAACCTAACATTCCGGTCATCTTCTCCGGCAACTCTCCGGCACTCCGGTGAACTTTCCGGCGAACTTTCAGGCAACCACCAGAGCTCGTTAACGATGTCGCCGCTCCCGCTCCGGCGAACTCTGACTACTCTCGGCCGGCGAACACCGGGTCATCGTCGTCGTCGAACAACGGGTCATCGTCGTCGTCGAGCTCCTAGAGCTTCAAGACTACATTGTGTCGGAGATAAACCCGAACCATCCCCCGCTCTTCTGAATGGCAGCGGCGACGAGGCCCTCGTTGACGGAGGCTTGGTCCGCGGCGATGTCGTTAACGACGTTGGGGGTTGGACATGGAGCGGCGATGTCGTTAATGAGAGCGGGAGCGGCGACATCGGGGGAGGAGCGGGAGCGGCGACGTTGGGGGAGGAGCGGCGTTGTTGGGGGAGGAGCAGGAGCGGCGACAGGAGCGGCGTTGTGGGGGAGGAGCGGGGAGCGGCAATGTGGAGGAGGAGCGGGAGCGACGACGGCGGGGGAAAAGCAGGAGTGGTGGTTACCACAAAGTTCACCAGAAAATTGGTGGTCGCCGGAAAGTTGCCGGAAATTTGGTGGTTGCCGAAAAGTTTGCCGGAGACGATGACCGGAAGGTTGAGTTCGCCTGAGAAGAACACCAGAGAGGTATAATAGTCATTTCCATGACCAAAAATGAAAAAAAAACTACTAACGTGCGCCAGGGACCCGAGGGGGAGGTTTAATCAAAGTCGGGGGATGGCAAAATAAGTTTTTAAAATGCAGGGACCCGAGGGGGAGGATGACCAAACACCAGGGACTAGGGGGTAATTTTCCCAATTAATTATTCTCATATTAATAGATTTTAGTATTTTATAACTAATCTCGATGCTTACAAATATTTTGTTTGTTTTTAAATGACGAAGAAGCTTTTGAAAAAAATCTAGATGAAACATAAGATGAAGGTATGTATCAACTTTTTTGTACTATAATTTTATCAGAAGAATGTTTGAAAAATGTATGATCATAATCATGTTATATATATGGTCAGGTATCACGCAAATTTTATCGTTTATACTAACAAAATCTAAATATTACACTTATACAATTATTGAAGCATGTAATTAATTGTTATTAGCTAACTTTAAAATATACATTTTTTTGCTGTTAATTAACTCATGATATTTTATTCGCAATAATTATCATTTGAATAGTAATCAACTTACACATTTGAAATAATCTATGATCCAATTGACAAGATATCCGAGTGATTAGCATCTACAAGTGGTTGGTTACTTCTTCGAATTTGTTTGAACCAAACTAATTTTAATTTATGTTGCAATAGATATGCTTTGAGAATTGTTATTAATGATTCAATTATTAGTGATTTATCGTGACAATATTTTATTATAATTATTTCTTCCATTAGTAATTATTTCTCTAGGAAGTTTGTTGATCATATATTGTTTATTGCGAAGTTACTTAAATAATTTAACAATATATTGCAAAATATTTTTATAATTATTTCTATGGCACTATTTTTGCGAACCAAATTTGAACTGGCGACACGAGGATTTCCAATCCTCTGCTCTACTAGCTGAGAATTGATTGAAATTTATAGGTATCATAGGTATACCAACAATCGAATAGGAAGAATTCGTGATTCAGTTGTTATAAAACCTCACACACGTCATACCACAAAGCTATTTCGTCCGTTACTCCGGTGCGAGCTACCCTTTTTTTTTTATCTCATTCAAAAAATTTTCTTTTGCTTAATCAATTTGCCGAAGTAGAATACGAATAATTATTTTGATAGTTCAAATTTGACGAATTATAATTCAAAACGTGATCACCCCTAGGTGGGACTTATTATTAAGTTTTTTTTTAAAGTTATTATTGATTATTATTATTAATTAAGGCAATGCAACTTCTAGCCTCAGGAAACGGTCCATGATCAGTTGATGTGAAGCTTGTCCATTGTGGCAGCAAGGACCTCCTTGGACTTGCTAAGCAACGCAATCCTTGCCTTGAGCTTCTCGCGCTTGGCCACGAGCGAAGGTGATTCCTCCATGATCTTGTCTGCAATGCCATTGTGAGTGCCGATGAAGTCGTCGAAGATAACCTTCTTGATCTCTTCGGTGGCGAGCTTATGGATGCCGAGCTGAAGGTGAAGAGCCATTCCGTCGATGAACCTCCTCAATACAATCTTCCAGTAAGCTGTCATCCTCATTCTCAAGTCATACGCCTGGCACAGAAGATCTCTCTTGCAGTTCCTCAAATAATCTGCATTAGTGACTACTCCGAAACCCGGGATTGTGAGTTGAGTGCCAGATTGGTATCCGTAAACATTGGCAACGAATGAGCTCTGTTGAGCTATTAGCTTGTTCCACTCATCCGTATACTCTGGACTGCAAGTGTAACTTGTCAACTTCTCCATTCCAACATACTCGGTGACCCAACAGAGCGACCGCTCTTTCATTTTCGCAATGACCGTCCGCACGACTCGCCTGAAGCACATCTGAAGTTTCGGATAGTTCTCCGAATGATGAATCAAAACAGACAGGATCACAGTCTCCATGTAATTCCACACTTTCTCAACGAAGCCAACCGGTATGCTTGATATCACGTTTATTTTCTTAAGAAGAATGGCTTGGAAGGCACTTGCAGGAAGGAAGTTTGGGAGCTCGATCGCCTTCATTTCGAGTAGCTGATATATTTCCTCTTCAAGAAAGTCCTTGAACTTGTCACTTTCCGGACTGCGATGGAGCTCCTCTTGATACTGGCCGAGCATTTCAGCCAATCTAGCTGTACAATGCATGTTCTTGTCATCTTTGAACTCGTCATATTCCCGAGTCAGAAGGACTCTCCTGATTGATTCATTGACAGACCCGATAACGCCCATAAACGCAACCGTGGCTTCAGAAGCAGAGTAAGCATTTGGCATTTCATTGAGTGCAGAGATGCAATTGTTCAACTTCTCACTGGTTTTTTCAACAATCCCCGGCAAGCACCTGCTGATGATGTTTGCCTGAATCTGCACCAGTTTCTGTGCCAGGACAGGAATCCCGACTATGGTTCTGTCAATCTTGGAAAGAAGAGGATGGCTTGCAAATAATCTAGCTTCTTCCTTCCGAGCATCTTCATACGACTCATCACCGATCCGATTCCTAACACAGACATAACCAAGTCCAATGTTGACATCATTTCCTGCAACCTTCTCCAGCAACCCTTCAGGAGCCTTGTCAGCTTTTGTAACCACTGCAAGTGTCCTTTTGCCGTGCTTGTCCACTTCCTGAGACATCCTGATGGACTCACAGGTCGAAAAATCCACCGTGGAAGGTATAACATTAAGAATTATGCTCTCTTCAGGCCTGATATACTCCATAATGATCTGTGAAACTTGATCATAAATGTCTTCGGGTTGGCCATGGACAGGAACTCTGGTGATTCCCGGGAGATCGACCATTGTAAGATCGGGAACACCAATCTTCTTCACTAACAAAGTCAAGGGCGTGTTCGATATCCCCTTTTCGTCGCCTGCAATCTCATCAGTAGCAATACTAATAGCACTTGCCACATGGGTTTCATCCGTATCCACCTTCTTGCCATTGTACTCCAACCTGAGCTCGGGCTCGGGACATGAATGTTGCAAATGCCCTGGCCTCTAGGCAGGCTGATACCTGTCAACAGAAACCATGTGTTACAAGTCAAACCAAACGTCTACTTCTCAAGATAAAAAGTGAAGTATTTCTATTTACTACCTGCAAGAGACTCTAGGACACTGGATTTGCCCGAGGACTGATCACCGACGACGACGATGGTTGGAAGTTGGATTCCCTCGTTCATGACCTGAAGGTCCCTCAGCTTGTCCACTGCATCGAGGAGCGGCCTAATCCGGTCGTTGTAAAATGTCACCATTGGTGCATTGGCAAGCGGTTCAGACCCTGCTCCTGCAGTAACAACAGCAGCAGAAGGGGAGCTTTCTGGACGAAGACACATCTTCACTGTAATGAGTTGAGCTTGCAATTTGGTGGTTCTGAGATTTGGAGGGTGTTAACAGACCAGGTGGGATATATATATATATACACTTGTGTTGACAAGACAGCAACAAAAACGCGGTCATACTCGACTCTGAATACCGAAAGTTTTAGAGAGAAGTTAAAAGGGTTTGTTTATTCCAAGATCAAGAACCAATGCTATGTTCGTTTCATATTCATCTCTCCTAGAATGACTATGGTCATAAATTGGTTCCTTTTTCCAAGTATGTAACTACTGTTTATTGCCATAATGTCTTGGCCATTACTATGTGTATGTATTTCCCATTGTTGAGATTAGATTTTTTTTGAAATCACATATTATCTGGATACTCGACCGTAGATGTTACAAAAATAAAGAAAAAATCAAGACATTTGATTCACAACATCGACATTTTCGGACTATATAAATGAAAGCAAAAATCATGTATTAGTACTTTCAAATCAAAATTCTTTTTGGGTAGGGGAAAATTAAAATTTTGTTGTGGATACTCTATAATAATAATGAAAAGTTGTAAACTAATCTGAAAATTTCTGTTTTTTAGTAGCACTATTTATCCGTAACAATAAAGCTTATTTTATTACTGCAGATTTTTTTGGTGGGACCGTACTGTAATTATGGTTATTTGCTAACTACCAGAATTATTATTAAGTTCGGTTTATTAATTATTGATTCTTGTAAATTAAGGCAAGATAAATCATAAACGCACAGGAATTTCGGAAGTCACAATTTTGGTTTTCTGCCCCTCTCATTTCCCAATATTAAATTATAGAAAGCTGTTCATTTACTCTTTCCCCCAAGAAATTTAATTAATTTAGTCCGGCTTTATAACGAGCATTGAAAATCTAAAAGGGTGGAATCCTAGCTTGCATAGAAGAAAGAAAAATCTCACCAAATGAAAGTCGTAAGATAACAGATAAAATACTAAAGTACAAACTACACTAAACTGATAAACTATTATTATTTTTATTTCGAAATGATAAATATTGAATTTTTTTGCCACTAAATACATAGATATTTTTGTTTGTCTAGCATCAGTCTCACCGTACCGACTAATCCAAATTCGAATCAATGACAAAACTAATTCAACAAATATTTAATATTGATGTGTTTCTGATGACTCAAACTCGAAACTTGATTTAGGTATAACAACGGGTTAGATTAAGTGGGGACAGAGATTGTCCCCACTGAAATGGATCAAAAGGATTAATAACTACATCAGGGGTAATAGTGGAAAAATATTATTAACCTAACCAATCAAGAAATTAGGGTTAATAGATTAATGCAAAAGATTTAAAAAAGGTTAAAATTTTTGGCGGCTACGCTAAAACCGACGTTGACCCTTCATCTCCCACTCTCTGCCAACGCCGATAAACCAATAAAGACTAAACCAACGCAGACAGAATTAAAGATTTCAACCTTTCGTCTCCCACTCATTTTCAATTTGATCTTGAGCTATGAACCATTAAACCATACAGATCAAACCTTTGGCTTATGGCTATAGTAAACAGAAGTGGCAAAAATGAAGATGAATGCTTCGATGGGAAAACAAATAACATTCCGTTAATTGAAGGTAAATACTAGTTTTTTATTTTCATATAAAAATTCCAGTTTAAATGTTCATGGTTTGCATGTCGGGTTCTAGGTGATTCGATGTTCATATTCATTTGATTACATTTGTTTATTGGTATTGATTTTGCAGTAACACCAATAATGACCTACACCGGTGAAATTGAAATTAATGAAAGGCCTTATAGTGAAACTATAGTAAACCAAGATACCACAGAGGTGTGTTTAATTGACGATCAAATCTTTGATGGAATAGAAGGTCAGTAGACTATTTGTTAATCTTAATTTTATTTGATTATGATATATGTGTTTATGTCCCATTCTGATATTGGCTTTCAAGTACATGGATATTGGTTTTCATGTGTTTAGATATTAGTTTTCATGTGTTTAGATATTAGTTTGCAAGAATTTCTATATTAGTTTTCATGTGTTCTGATGTACTGCTGTATTGATTTTCATGTTATGAGATATTGGTTTGTATGTACTACTTTATTGGTTTTCATGTTATGTGATATTGGTTTGCATGTATTCTGATATTGGTTTTCATTTGTATTGACATTGATTTTCGTGGGTATTGAAATTAGATTTAATGTACATTGATATTGGTTTTCATGTAAAGAGATATTAATTTGTATGTAATGCTATATTGTTTTGCATATTAAGTAATATTGGTTTGCCGTATATTCTGATATTGGTTTTAATGTACATTGATATTAGTTTTCATGTGTATTGATATTTGTTTTCATGTACTGCTATATTAGTTTTCATCTTATTTGATACTGGTTTGAATGTACTGCTATATTGGTTTCCATATGAAAGGAGATATTGGTTTGATTGTACTGATTTATTGGTTTGATATTTTCATATTTGTTCGCATTGTTTTCTGATATTGGTTTTAATATACATTGATATTGGTTTCCATGTGTACTGACATTGGTTTTCCTGTGTATTAATATTAGTTTTCGTGTGTATCGTCATTGGTTCTAAGGTCTACTGATATTGGTTTTGTTGTGTTTTGATATCTGGCACACATTTATGATTGGTATAAATTTAGCAATAACACAAACAATGACCTCATCCGGGAAAACACTTGGGGAAATGGAAAACCAAGAACGGTGGAGAAAAATAAAACTTCATACGGTGGATGAGACACTAAACTTCTACCTTTATTATGCACACAAGAAAGGATTTAGTGTGAGAAAAGATTATCAAAAACCAAAAACAGTCAACGGTGAAAAAACTGTAGAGATACACTTATCAGATATCTTTGCAACAAGAAGGGAGTTCGTAGAACGTGTAAGGTCCCCAAAGAGAAAAATGCTCGAAAATATGAACGAAGGGAGAAAAGAACAGGTTGCGGAGCAATGATCACATTCTACCTTTCAGCTGATAAGTCATTTTATTTCATAAATGAATGGAAGGTACAACATAACTATGATCTTCTCGGTGGAGAGCTCGCCTACATGTTAAGATCCAACCGGAATGTGAATTCACTGCAGCAAGAAATTGCTAGAGTAAACAATGATGTTGGTATTTTGCTTAGGTCTTCTTATAAACTGATGGCAAAGGTAGTTGGAGGAGCAAAAAAGCTTGGTTTCCTTCCTATAAATTTGAAGAACTATTTAGGCACACGACGGCAAAAAATGATGAAATTTGGTGAAGCTACTGCATTGCACGAATATTTCCGAACTAAAGCATTTAAGGATCTATCTTTTTATTACGAAATTGAAGTGGACAGTAAAAAACAAATTGCAAACATCTTCTGGCTGACAAAAGGATGTGAATGGACTACAAGATCTTTGGTGATGCAATTGGTTTTGATACCACTTACAGAATAAATAAAAATTACGGTCGGTTAGGTAATGTACTATGATTCAGATATGTATGTTTATTCACCATATTTCATATTGTGAAGTAATACTGATTTGCATATGTTGTGATATTAGTTTGAATCAAATATTTTACTGGTCTGATATTGGTTTCTAACTTATGCGATATTGGTTTGCATCTTATGTGATATTGGTTTAATACTGTGTTGATATTGGTTTTCATTTGAAGTAAAATTGGTTAACATGTTGCAGGGATTGTTTTGAATGTTAATTGATGATGGTTATCATGTGTTCTGAAATCGATTTACCTGTAAAGTTATATTAATTTAAATGTGTATTCATATTGGTTAATTTTGTTGTGCAGCTCTTTTCGCAGGATTCAATCACCATCGTATGACTTGCATCTTCGGAGCAACTCTTCTGTTCGATGAGACAACAACATCTTTCCAATAGTTATTTTGAACATTCTTGAAATACATGAAAAACAAAGCGCCGAAGATAATATTCACCGATCAAGATAAAGCAATTGCTAATGCCATAAGTAAAGAACTGCCAGGTACATTCCATGCACTATACACCTGGCACATTTTAGAGAATGCTAAGAAAAGGTTAAGTACTCTCTGCACAAATGAAGTGTTACAAGCATTCAATTATTTGATATACGAAGCTGACGATGAAGCAGAATTTGATTATTTCTGGAATAAAATGATTGAAGAGTATTTTCCATCAGGAGTGCACCAATGGTTGGATTTCATACATCGATTTTGAAAACAGTGGTCATCAGCATGGGTTAGGGAACATTTCACTGCTGGTATGGTGACCACACAACTGGTTGAATCTTGCAACAGTGTTGTAAGAGGGTATTTGAAATGTGATTACAACCTGATTGAATTCTTTAGACATTTCAACAATATGGTTAATAGCAAAAGGCGTGCAGAGATGATGGCAGATTTTGAAGCAAAAAATAAGTTGCCCAACAACCGACACAAAAGCAGCTCGTTGGTTAAATCAGCAGAGGTGTACACTCATAAAATGTTTGAAAAGTTCCAACAATAATACGAGGAATCTCGTCACTACCGGATTGAACTAGTATTGGATGGTCATCCTTTGATAGGTATCAAAAATTTAATATTACACAGTTCACTTATATATTTTATATTACTTGCCGTATCATACGTACTAATCTGAAGTCATATGTTTACCAATATCACTTTATTTGTGTCTACATTACAGGGGATCTCTCTAAATACCGTGTCTTTAAGCGTGAAACAAATGCAAGTAAGATTAATGTAAGACTAGTGGAAATTCAGAAGACAAACATGATACTTACGTGCTCATGCATGTTGTATGAAAGCCTTGGATTATTGTGCTGACACATACTGAAGGTCATGGATACTTTGAGTGGCTTCGCTGATTATGGTGAATTCAGAACATTGCCTCAACACTACGTGATGAAACGGTGGACTAAAAATGCCAAAGATGGATTGCAGATAACTGTGGAAACTACTATGCCAGAGGATAACTATGCAGTGAAATTTGTTGACGAAAATGTGGATAGTATGATTCACCAATTCTCACATTGTAGACTACAAGGAAAAGATCTTAATCATAACAACGTAGTGTGATATGGGTGTGGATGTGTTCTGATCTTTGTTTGCATGTCACCTTTATTAGTTTGCATGTGTTCTGATCTTGGTTTGCATATCCACCGATACTGGTTTGTATGTGTTCTGATATTGGTTTGTTTTTGTTCCGATATTGGTTTGTAATTGTTCTGCAATTGGTTTGGATGTCTTCTGATCTTGGTTTGCGTGTCTACCTGTGATACCCTCACCCTACAATCAAATTTGTTCAACATACTAAGGTTAGTTTTGGAAAGGTTTAGGCTTAGTTCATCGTCGTTCGGTAAAATAGGCGTAACTTCCTCATCCAGACTCCAAATTAGGTGATTCCAATTTGTGTAGATTCATAACACATAGATCTATAACTTTATTTTTTTATTTTTGTGATTTATAAAATAATTTGGTCCGAACGGAGTCAGAATTCCAGGTGTTTGGAAATAGGACTGATTTCGTCAGTATTGGAAAGATTTATGAAAATGACTTGTTATGTGATTCTATTTGAATAAGGCTCATTTTAGGGACTTATTAGAACATAGTATGAAGTTTAGAAATGATTTTGGAAGGCTAGGGAAGTCTAGGACTAAAAGAGAAAATTTGGTTGTAAGTAGGCTAGGTGGCAACTTTTGGTAGGTACTAAACTATTCAAAAAGGAAGATATTTTGGGTAGGATTTACGCACCAACCCAATGCCCCTTTTAGAACAGAAAAATAGAGGAGAAAGGTGTAGGAGAAAGGGGGAAAACGAGAGAAAAAGAGGAGGAAAGAAAAGGGACCAAATTTGAGCAACTTTGAAGAATAAGGTAAGTAGTTTTGTAGGATTTTGCTTTAATTGAGTATAAATCCTTTTGAACCTTGAAGAAGCTAATAGGTGAATGTTTGAACAAGATAGTATGGACCTAGATGAAGGAGGTTAAGGTGGGGTTAGGCTAGAATTCGTTTATATATGGAAGTTGGAAGAAAAGTCAAACACCGGGTTGTAGTTTTGTGAATCTTAGCATGGTTTAGGGGCTACCTTGTATAAATTCGAATTTAAGGGTTTTTATGGTTCCTAGGACATATTTACATGCTAAGAAGTTGGTAATGATAGTGGTTTATATTATTTTGACTAGTTAACCGACGTTTTGAATTCGAGGGCCACGAGATGTAAATCGAAGCACGGAGCTTCTCTTTGAATGGTTTGAGAAATCATTGTCATGTAAGTGGATATTCTTTGTAACATGTGTTTAGTTAACTGGACATGGGTGATATGCTTGCTTTGGCGTTCTTGTGAATCGTTCAAAATATGGTATTCGGTGTGGTTTTGGTCTATTTGATATTTGATGTTACTTTTGGATTGTTGTGTATGTATGGAAATTTTGGAATGTTTGGTATGTGCATTGTCGATGGCGGATGATGAGGTCTACCCGTGACCAACAGGGGATGTTGGCATATGTGTACATATACTGAGGATACAAGGATTCTGATATGATATGATATGATATGTTTGGCCGGCGGGTTAGTTTCTGATGGTGCCCTTAAGATATGGTATCCTCGTATCGGAGTGGGAGTGAAACTATCTAGACCTATCTGAAGTTCATCCGAATTGTGTTACGTCTTTTGTGAAAGTCTATCTGAAATTCTGATTATGTATGATATGTGAATTCTTTGATGACCTTGTTTATGAAGTGATCTTTTGTTGTCTTGGCTTTTGTATTAGTATGTGTTTGGGTTTGATGGGGAACGACTGGTTGGTTAAATACATGTTACTTATAATATTCACTTACTAAGTATTTCAAAGTACTTATCCCTTACTTAAATCAACAGGTGAAGAGTCTTGAAAGGTGTTTGCATCTGGAGAAGCTTCCCCAATTCGAGTTCACCCGTTGTCCTCATTCATGGGCTACGTTTAAAGGTCTCCAAATGATCTTTGGTCTTGTGATCTAGGTCGCTCCATTATACATATTCTGTTGCCGTTTGACATATGACTTAGATTAATGTTAATATGTAAAATATTTGCAAGTTATGTTTATGTTTTAAAAAGGATGCGTCTGGTGATATGACGTTGGAGATGTGCACTCCAACTTGTGAATTATGCCTGTCAGGTTTTGGATAACGATAAATATGTTTGTTCGATGAAGTAATGTTGTTGGAAATATTTAGGCGAATCTCTTTCTGAGAATGATGTGTTATGTTTGAGGCTTACTAGGTTAAGGTTATTATATTAAGTTTGGCATAATCTAGTGTCGGTCACTGCCCACGAATTTGGGTCGTGACACTACCGATACTGGTTGGAATGTGTTATGATATTGCTTTGCATATGTTGTCCTATTGGTATGAAAGTACCCCCACGCCACAAGCACAAAGAGAGGATGAAGTACAATCATCATCCAAAGCATTGGGTAAAACTATAAAGTCACGAAAAAATCTAAGGAAGATCAGAAAGAGAATGAAGAGTTCAAATAAAATCAGAAGGCAAATAGCGAAGAAAAAGTACCAGAAAAAAAGACAGAAGCAAAATGACAGTGCAACATATTGCTCAAACAAGGAGGCAGAAGAGGATCATTTGGGCATAGACTTGAATCGAGCATTGGAGGAATGATGAACATGACATGCTTGTCATTAATCATGTTTTATGTTGATAACAATATTGGAATATTTGTTAGGAAATATTTCAACTTTTTCCAGTTGTAAGGGAACGGTCAACTCATATTATCTATTTATCCTTGACGATAATGGTAATCTGTCAAAATAATTATATTGGTTTGCAATTATTCTGATATTGGTTTACAATTGTTCTTATATTAGTTTGCAAGTGTTCTGATCTTGGTTTGCATTTTAACCGATACTGGTTTGGATGACAACCGATACTACTTTGCATGTGTTCTGATATTTGCTTGAATGTGTTATTGTATTGGTTTACAAGTGTTCCGATGTTGGTTTGAATGTGTTCTGATATTGGTTTGCGATTGTTCTGATATAGGTTTGCAAATATTCATATCTTGGTTTACATGTGAAATAATACTGGTTTGGATGTCAACTGATACTGCTTTGCATGTGTTCTGATATTTGTTTGAATGTGTTATCATATTGGTTTGACGGTTTCTGATATTGGTTTGCATTCGTTATGATATAAGTTTGGATGTGCTCTGATGTAGGTTTGAATTGACATTGATTTGTTTGTAAACCGAAGCTACAAGTAACCATACGAAGCAATGTCACTGAAAAATGCAACAAATTGACAAAATATCGGAAAAAGAAAATTAGTCAAGATAAAAACTACTGCAAAATCCACAAAGAGATGATGAATTACCATCACCATTAAAAATCCTAAAGAAATCTGGTACAAGCCAAATTCTTGTAGAAAAATTAGCTACCAAAAAAAGTCAAAATGGAAGCCATGACAGCTATTCCCTAGCTGATTTTCTTGATCTTGAATAAACCATTTTCCCTGTTCCTTCATGCAACTTCAACGCTTCTGTCAATACGGTTGGCAGTAGCAGATTATCCGGCTGTGCAATAAGATCAAGACAAATATTTTTCTTGAACCCTGCCAAAACCTTGTCGTCCGACCAATTAAAATTGGAGATTTTATAGTCTCTCCAAAGATGCGTGTAGTGCTCCATAAACTTGCAAGCAAATATGCCACAACTAAACCCGTCCGGTTGTTTCGGACAATTTTAAGGACTTTCCATTCGAAATCCATACCATCAAACCCTTTGATTTTTGCCATGAAAGGAGCAATATAATCTTGTATCCTTAGCCCAATACTTGAGAGGATAATAGCCCGATCATTACTCACATTAAGACTGTCCAAAATGAAACAGCCTTTTGACAATGTATCGATGACAAAGACAGTGAAGTGTTGATTATCATAGTATGAAAACATCCACTGTCACCAAAAAGAGGAAAAATATATTAATTAACAAACTTTTGTATTAGAAAAAGATATACCATATACAAATAGAGTCAAAATGAAACCAAATTCTCAACGACTTACATATTGAATTTCAGAGAGGTACTCTATAGCATATGGAAATGACATTTCAACAATATGTTGTATTTTGTCGCAAATAACTTATCTTTCTTCCTCGGCAGCTTGAGTTCCAGCTTCGGGAAATGTGTACCGCAAAATTGTGCCCTACAATAAAAACCAGTATCTAATCACTCCAAAACCAATATCAATACAAATTGAAACCAGTATCAACTAGCTTTCAAACGAGTAGCAATTCACACTCAAACCAGTATCAACGTACAGTCGAACCAGTATGAACACAAAAACAAACCAATATCAATCCACAATCAAACCAGTATCCATTTACAACCAAACCAATATCAATTCACACTCAAACCAGTATCCATTCACAACCAAACCATACCAATATCAATGCACACTCAAGACGTTAAATTAGTGTATAACTTATGAACCAATAAGAAGATACTTACAATAGTATCGATAGGGAACACAATGCGATCAATAGGTTGGTTTGTATTATGCAAACGTCTTCCAAGAAAGAGTGCATACGCACCCACAATTCTCGAAGAAACCCATTGCCTTTCCTGCAGGGTTTGAAAGTCTTTGCGCATCAAATGCTCACAATGGTCAAAACCCAGTTGCTCACCACTGACAAAAAAAACCTACATTGTCAGAACAATGTTGTGCAAAAGGTAACTAATGAATAATATAAGAGTTACGGTATTTCTGTTACTTTAGTTGTGTCGTTTGCATATTTGAAAAGAATATTCTTCTGGGCACCGGTCAAAGACTTAAAACAAGACTTTGCAGCCTCCACCTTCTCAACTGTTATGGAAAAATCACGAGTGAATTATCTCGGTGGCGCATTGACGAAATTGCTACCTCCAATAATCTGAAAATCATCATCATCATCCGCCATTACTATCGGCTTCTTGCCCCTTTTTGGTGCCAGAATTTTCTTACTCTTCTTAAGGGTAGAGTCCGTATATGGAGTCCTGAGAGCGTAGCTGGCTTTCGTCTTTCTCTTATCATCAACCACTTTAGTGTCTGCCTTATTAGGCAACACTATTGTTTCTGGTTCACGGACTGTGCTGTGAACATCCTCCATAACAGACGGAACGTTTGAACCATCGACCAGACCAGCTGCAAAGGCGGAAGCTTCATCATAGAAAATTGTATCACATGTCGAAGGGCTCGATATGTTGGCCACCTCACATGCATTTTTTGTCGTACTTCGTATGATGGTCCACTTATCATCAGGATCAATATCCTCTCTACGCCCCTCATTAGGACTATTCTTATTCACATTGCCTTTATCCTCATCCTCGCCGCCCTTATCCTCTTGGATCGGATCCTCTTCCTCTTTGCCCAACTCCACTTTATCCTCATCCACCTCATGATTTCCCAAATCCTCGTCCTCATTGCCCAACTCTACTTCCTCCTCATTGCCCAACTCCTGTCACACAACAAAGGGTATGATACCAGCATCAATGGACATCCAAACCAATATAACATGAAATGCAAACCAATATCACCTTGAATACAAACCAGTATTATTTCAAATCGAAAACAATATCAATGGATACGCAAACCAATATCATTTCATATGCACAACAATATTGATGAGTGTGGAAACACTCATCTTTTGTGTTTATTTTAGAGTAGATTTACCGTTGTTTCTATTGCTTTTTGTTTGTTCTTCATTGTCGTAATGTCATTTATCGTGCATTGTTTGTTTTAGTGTAGTCTTATGTTTTTGTTGTGTTTTCTTCATGCTAGGAGATTTGGTGAGGTAAAGTGGAGGAAGTGAAGCCACCTTGGGTCATCGTATGCGATTTGATTTGCCGGGAGGAAGGACGCTTAATCGAGACCTCGAAGACGTGGGCGAGGTGGACCTCTTGCGACTCCAATGCTGATAACTTTCTCATCCGAAGTCCGATGGAGACGAGTGAGATGGCTCTGGAAAGAAGACATACGGGGCTACAACTTTGTCTCTAATGGTCTTCTTCAAATTCGGAGTCTAAGAGGGGAGAACGCTGGATTCAATGTCGTGGTCCAATTCTGTCAAGATTTCATCACAAGTGGGCCGAATTTGAAGACTTGTTTTGGGCCCATTTTGGGCTTTAATTGTAATTTCGTGGCTGAGACATTTTGGGGGGAAAAATCTTGTATAAAAGCCTTTGCTTGGCTTTTCTTTAGAGACATTAGATATTTTGGTAACAACTCTCCATTAACTCTGAGATTTGGAAGAAAACTTGGTGAACCTTGGAAAGGATTTTGTAAGAAAACGTGAAGGAAGAAGGAAGGAGGATATTGAGGAAGCTTTGAAGATCATCTTGAGCTTTCTCTTACTCCCTCTTTTGTTCATGTTTTGCTTGCATAGTTTAATGAATATGTTGAGCTATTTCTTGGATATGTGTTAGTAGTTGATTAGTGGGTTGGGTGCCTTGACATCTATTTAGCCTATAGTTTAGGGGGTTTAAATGCTTAGGATTATGTTCTAGTTTTGGAGCTTAAAGCTTAGTTTTGGTTGATCACCTTGACTATGAGTTGTTTAATGCTAATCGCCGAGAGGGGTTAGGATTAATGGACCTTTGGACTAGTTGACTAGTTGTCTTTTGATGAGAGATCTCATTAGGTGATTGGTTGTCCTTGGAGTGGAGATTATATTTGGTTGTTAGTTAGGTTAGGTGGCTATTTTGTGGCGAAGGCGCATTTAGTTCATCTGGGCCTAGTAAATGATCATTTTAGACTAATTTATGGCGAGAGCATAGATTAGTTGCCTTAGAAACACTCGGATCATAACACGAACTTAGTAAACCTCTTGAATTATTTGGTCATTTAGTTTGTCATTGGTTCCTTGCCCACTCTTATTTTATTTGTAAAATCATCTTATTTAGTAGTAGTGTTATTTCGACTAATAGATTGTGTGTTTAGACTTGACAAAACCTTCTCATTTAGTCCTAGACTAGTGGTGAAGTCGAGTTTGCAGCCTAGAACTTAGTCCTTGTGGGACGACATTCCCTTACTTACTCTATATTGCGAGAGGGGTGAAAAAAAAACAAAATCCCTACTATCAATTGGCGCTGTTGCCAGGGACTTAGTGATAGACGCTTAATTTGGCTTACGAACTTGGATTAGGATATTTATTTTGTTTACTCGGTTACTTAGTGCATTTGTTGCTTGTCTTGCAAGGTATTAGATTGTCGCATGCCCTTAACTCGCTCCACCAACAATTTGCCTGCGGAAATCGAAGTGGACATTGGATATTTAGAAAGGACATTGCGACAAGAAAGAAGAATTCAAGCAAGGATGAACCAACACGCTCACCAAAGGGATGAGGCGCAAGGAGAAGTGCAAGAAGATGCGCAAGGAGATGGAGCTCCACGAAGGACTCTCATGGATTATGGTAGGCCTACCTCAAAGGCCTACTATAGAGGCTAACAACTTCGAGATCAAGCCAGCCGTGATTCACATGCTTCAAGCTTCACTCCAATTCAATGGATTACCAAGTGAAGACCCCAACGATCATATTGCTAACTTCATGGAGATAGCCGATACTTTCAAGTATAATGGAACTTCCGATGATGCCGTGAAGCTTAGGTTGTTTCCATTTACTTTGAAGGACAAGGCTAAGCTTTGGTACAAGCAATTGGTCGGGACATCAATAACCACATGGGAGGAGTTAGCTAATGCCTTCCTTGACAAGTATTTTCCCTTCTTAAAGACAAATAGACTCGTGAAGGAGATTAACAACTTTCAACAATTTGAGAATGAGTCTTTGAGTGAAGCTTAAGAGAGATTCAAGGGATTGCAAAGGGGTTGCCCACACCATAACTTGACAGAGGAGTCTTTGCTCCAAACGTTTTACTTTAGTCTTGGACCATCTACGAGGGGTACGGTTGATGCTGCCTCTAACGGATCCTTTTTGAGAAAGGAGAGGGATGACGCCTACCACATCTTGGAGGAGTTGGCGGCTACAAATATTTTAATGGCAAATGAGAGAACAAGGCAACCCAACAGGGAGCAAAAAGGAGTGATTGATCTTGATGTTGCCTCCTCCATTCAAGCTCAATTAGCATTATTGACGAAAAAGGTGAATGATTTAAGCTTGAACAAAGTCAATACGGTAGCCGTGCAAACAACTTGTGAGGTTTGTGGTAATGTTGGTCATGAGATGAACCAGTGTGCAATGATGAACTCCAACATGGAGCAAGTGAATTTTGTTGGTGGCCAAGGGCAAGGAGCAAATCGGATGGGAAACAACCCGTACTCTTCTACTTACAATCTCGGGTGGAGAAATCACCCAAACTTTTCTTGGAAAGGAGGGAATAATGAAGATAATATGGCGATTGTCTCAGATAAAGGACCTCCTCTACGTATTCCGTATCAAGGGCCACCTCTGGGTTTTCAACCACGTGCTTTCTTGGGGGATAGAATGGGAGCTATGGAGGAGAAATTTGAGAAGATGGACAAGTTTATGCAAGAAGTTGGTGGGGTAGTTAGCCAACAAAGATAAATTCTGACAGCCATAAATCAACAAGGAGCAAGGCAGAATAATTTAGAACAAATCCTCAAGGGTCAAGCAACCGCCATGCACAATATGGAGATGCAACTTGGGGAAATCGCAAAGGCAAGTGCCCATAGAGAGTCTGGTTCTCTTCCAAGCTCAACGGAAGCAAACCCTCGAGGAAATGTGAATGCAATTTCCTTGAGAAGCGGAAAGGAAATATCTTCTCAAGAGATCAATCGAAAGGGCAAGGAAGACAATGTGGAGGCCAATGATGAAGAAATGAATGAAGAAAACAAAGAAAAGGCGGAGAAAGAGAAACGTCCGCATATTGAGATTGATGAAGAAGAAGTGTATGTGCCACCACCACCAAAGACCCCCTCTCTACCCTATCCTCAAAGGGTTAAGAGGAAGAATGGGATGGACGAGAAATTTCTTCGGTTTATGGAGAAAATGAAAAATATCCAAATTAGTGTCTCTTTTCTGGAGATGTTGGACCAAGTTCCCCACTACACCAAATTTTTGAAGGAACTCGTCACAAAGAAAAGGAAGTGGGACGATGGAGAGACGGTAGCCCTCACAGCAAAATGTAGCTCTCTCATCTCAAAGGATCTCCCGACAAAGTTACAAGACCCGGAGAGTTTCACTATTCCTTGTTTTATTGGTGATGTTGAATTTTCCAGATGTTTATGTGATTTAGGCGCTAATATTAACTTGATGCCTTTGTCTATTTTTAGGAAACTTGGTTTGTGTGAGGTGAAAGCAACTTCTATGCTTCTCCAGTTGGCCGACCAAACTATAAAGAAGCCATTCGGGGTTGTTGAGGACGTCTTAGTGAAGATTGACAGATTCATCTTTCCCGTGGACTTTGTGGTGCTGAATTTTGTTGAGGACAAGAGTTGTCCATTAATTCTTGGCAGACCCTTCCTTAACATGGCACGTGCCTTGGTGGACGTTCATGATAGAAGATTGGTTCTCCAGATAGGGGATGAAAAAGTAGAATTCAAGATGTCTAATTTGATGCGTCACCCTCTTGATGAAGGCATGTGCATGATGATTGATGTGGTGGAGGAATGTGTCCTCGAGTTCGGCAAGGAGAGCATATCAAGGATTGAAGATGAGAAAGAGGGTGCGTTATATAGAGAACAAGAAGAAGAGAACATAGAAGAGTTCGAGGAAGAAGCTGATAAGAAAGTTCTCCATAAGGATTTGGTGTTTCATTTGAAGTATCGTACTCCACCTTCTATTATTAAGGCTCCATCCTTAGAGTTGAAAGAGCTACCCTCACATTTGAGATATGCATTCTTGGAAGATGGAGGGAGACTCCCTATTATCATATCCAACAAGCTTTCCATGGAGGAAGAGGAGAGAGTGCTCAAAATTGTGAACAAACGGATTAAGGCCATGGCTTGGCAAATATCCGATATCAAGGGGATAAGTCCTGAAATTGTGATGCATCATATCCACATGGAAGAGGGAGCAAAGCCGAGGGTAGATCGGCAAAGGAGATTGAATCCCAACATGAAAGAAGTAAAAAAAGAGGTGATCAAGCTCCTCGAGGCCGGCATTATTTATCCCATATCGGATAGTGAGTGGGTAAGCCCGATCCATTGTGTCCCAAAAAAGGGAGGAATGACTGTTGTGATCAATGATGAAGGCGAGCTCATTTTCACAAGAACGGTGACCGGATGGCGGGTGTGCGTTGACTACCGAAAGTTGAATGATGCCACACGCAAGGATCATTTTCCTCTCCCATTCATTGATCAAATGTTGGAGAGAATTGCTGGGTATTCTCATTATTTCTTCTTGGATGGATACTCTGGCTACAACCAAATTGCAATTTACCCAAGAGATCAAGAAAAGACATCTTTCACTTGTCCCTTCGGTATTTTTGCTTATCGACGTATGCCTTTTGGATTAAGTTGTGCTCCGGCAACATTCCAACGATGCATGGAGGCTATCTTTTGGGGGATGAATGAGAAGATTATGGAGATCTTCATGGATGATTTTTCGGTGTTTGGAGACTCTTTTGAAAGTTGCTTGGCTAATTTAGATAAAGTATTGGAGAGATGTGAAGAGAAGAACCTCATTCTCAATTGGGAAAAGTGCCATTTCATGGTGGATGAGGGGATCGTTCTTGGGCATAAGATCTCCCAAGCTGGTATGGAAGTTGATAGAGCCAAGACGGAAGCAATAGAGAAGATGAGAGCACCTACTTCAGTTAAAGGAGTGAGAGCCTTTCTTGGCCATGCTGGATTTTACCGAAGATTTATCAAGAATTTCTCTCTCATCACAAAGCCGCTTACCAATTTGCTAGTTAAGGAAGTACCTTTCAACTTTGATGAGCCATGTCGTCAAGCATTTGATTCTCTGAAGAAAGCTCTTGTCACAGCTCCGGTTATCTCTTCTCCGGATTGGAAGCTACCATTTGAAATGATGTGTGACGCGAGTGATATTGCTTTGGGATGTGTGCTTGGTCAAAAGAAGGAGGGAAAGCTTTATGTCATCTACTATGCAAGTAGAGTGTTGGCGGGTGCCCAACTCAATTATACAACCACCAAGAAGGAGATTCTTGCGGTCGTGTATGCTTGTGATAAATTTCATCCATATTTGCTTGGGTCGAAGGTGATTATCTACACGGACCATGCAGCTTTAAGGTATTTATTCTCTAAACAAGATGCTAAGCCTCGACTTATGCGGTGGATTTTGTTGCTACAAGAATTTGACTTGTCCATCAAGGATAAGAAGGGCTCAGAAAATGGTATCGCGGATCATCTCTCTCGGCTCGAGAAAAGTGACGGAATGGAGGCTCATGGCAAAATTCAAGAAGAGTTTCCGGATGAATCTTTAATGTTGGTGAATAATAGGGAGGCCCCTTGGTTTGCAGATTTTGCCAACTTCCTAGTTGGAGACATTATACCTATAGACTTGAGTTATCCCCAACGAAAGAAATTTCTAAGGGATGTTCAACTCTATGTGTGGGATGATCCTTACCTTTTCAAGAGGTGTAGTGATGGGGTGCTTAGACGGTGCATTGCTGATTGGGAAGTTGTGAATATTCTGGAGCAATGTCATAATACCCCATACTCAGGTCACTATGGAGCGACAAGAACCGCATCGCGAGTCTTTGAATGTAGATTTTATTGGCTTAATATCTTTAAGGATGCTCGTTTGTTCGTTGCTCAGTGTGATCGATGTCAAAGGACCGGGAATATCTCAAAGAGGAATGAGATGCCACTCTCTGGAATTCTTGAAGTAGAGCTCTTTGATGTTTGGGGATTGGATTTTATGGGACCGTTCCCAACCTCTTATGGCAACAAGTACATCTTGGTGGGAGTGGACTACATTTCTAAGTGGGTCGAAGCTTCGGCCTCACCAACAAACGATGCTAAAGTGGTTATTCGTTTCATCAAAAAGCTCTTTTCGAGATTTGGAGTGCCAAGGGCTATTATCAGCGATGGTGGTTCGCATTTTTGCAACAGACCATTTGAGATTTTATTGAAGAGGTATGGGGTCACTCACAAGGTTGCTACACCTTATCACCCCCAAACAAGTGGTCAAGTCGAGCTCTCGAATCGGGAACTCAAGAAAATCCTGGAAAAAAATGGTCGGGGGAGCAAGAAAAGATTGGGCGAACAAGCTTGACGATGCTTTATGGGCTTATCGAACGGCATTCAAAACGCCTATCGGGATGTCGCCTTACAAGCTTGTATATGGCAAGGCGTGCCACCTTCCGGTTGAGCTTGAGCATCGTGCATTTTAGGCCATTAAGACCCTTAACTACGATTACAAAAAGGCCGGTGAACGAAGGGTGCTACAACTTGAAGAGTTGGATGAAATTCGAGACATGGCGTTCGAAAGCTCAAGACTCTACAAGGAGAGTACGAAGAAGAGACATGATGCCCATATTGTCAAGAAAGAGTTCAAGGAGGGCCAACAAGTTCTTCTCTACAATTCCCGGTTAAGACTCTTCCCGGGAAAACTCAAGTCAAAGTAGAGTGGCCCATTCAAAATTGCAAGGGTGTTCCCATTCGGAGCACTCGAGTTACAAAGTGGAGATGGAGGAGTTTTCAAAGTGAATGGCCAAAGGTGCAAGATTTACCTTGGTGGCGATATTAAGCGAAGGTCGGAGGTGCAATCCGTTACTTCTCCCTCCGACGCATGAAAAAGGGTAGTAAGTCAAGCTAATGACTTAAAATTAGCACGTTTCGTATGTTTATTTCTTGTACTTTTGTTTTCTGTATTATGAGTTTTATAACTTTACTTTTGTTTTTGATTTTTGGCATGTTACATGGCGGACTTGATTTTTGGCTAGTACTTGATTTTTGGCTCACTCGGCGGACGCCATAGTTCCGGCGTACGCCATATGACTTACAGGGGATTTTGTTTGTCAGGGCTTGGCGGACGCCATCTTTCCGGCGTACGCCAACCAAGTTACAGGGGGCTCGAGCATTCAGGAGTTGGCGGACGCCATGTACCTGGCGTACGCCAGGAAAGTTACAGGGGTTTTTAACGTTGGAAACATGGCGGACACCATGTCCTTGGCGTACGCCAGGTGACTTAAAGGGGGGCTGAGAATTTTGGGATGTTGGCGGACGCCATATTTCTGGCGTATGCCAGGTTTGCCCAGCCAACATAAAACTCAAATCGAAATCCCCTCTTCCTTCCCAAAAACAAAATCAAATATCACTTCACAAATAAACCAATATCATTTCACAAGCAAACCAATATCATTTTCATGTGGTAATGAAAATAATTTTACATGCCAAAACAATATCAATTCAAAATAATCTAAAAAACAATTTCTAAGAAAAAGAGAGACACTCACAAAATCATCTCCCTTGCCATCGTCCTCCTCCTTATCCTCATCACCACCTTTATCATCAACTTCTTCCTATCCTACAACCGTGCTCTCTTTCTCCGTAGTCTGTCTATCATCGATAAGAAACTTCAACATATTAATGGATTCATCTAAAGCTTTTCGCCGAGCATCTAAATTATCGCGCTCCTGGATAAGCTTGAAATGACTTGCATAAAGCTACATTGGGTTTGGGAAAAAAACACATAATTATAACCTTTATATATAATGAATTTGTTCAAATAGACAAACAAGTTATGAAATACCTGGGTCAAAGACATATTCCGAAAATGAGCTGCACTAGTAGTGGTGCTTGAAGAAGCACGAAAAATCTTCTCGCTATTGCATGTTTTGAAATAATGCAACAAAGCATGAGCATTGCAGCCCATTTTGATGAGTTGGCTAGTTTTGAAACACTCCAAACATCTGCCTAACTCTTCATTCATCTTATTAGCCATGAATTTGCACCAGTTATACCTTGAAACCTGGGAGAGTTTCTCAACATATAACCAGTATTTCAATGGTATGACCTCTGATGTTGGGGGCACGAGAAAAACGCCTAAGGAGTAGAGAATGTAAAGTCTAGCCCACTCATAATCACTTACACGCTTCTTGCCTTCCCTTGTCAATGCATTTTCGATATTCTTCACTCTAACATAATCTCTGTCAGATGGTGCCAAACCCAATCTGGTAGCCTCTGATATGTAGTTGTCCCTTTGGACTGGAGTCAATTTGAAATCCAGAGTGATATCCTTACTACCAAATTCAAGACCATAAATTCTTGCAACATGATCCTCGGTTAAGAAAACCTTTTGCTGGTCTCGACAGAAGTTCACAATTTCCATCATGTCAATCGCATCAGGATTATCTACAGCCAACACACACACAAAAAAACCCAGCCATTCTTATATAACCACTTCGTCCCACCTTGGAACCCTCAGAAACTTTTTGATTCAAGTACTCGTTGACATTGATTAATTTGGTAGGCTTGTAAAATAATACCAATTTCTGACAAGAAACACATATAACAACCTTTGTCAAGAATAAATTTCATTAGTGTAAGATAGTAACAATGCACATTAAGCCCAGTCTCCGTTCAAAATTAAACCAGTATCAACTCACATTCAGACCAGTATCGATGAACATTGAAACCAGTAGAACCTCACAACCAAGCCAATATCAAACTCACAACCAAACCAGTTTAAAATTCACATCAAAATCGATATCCACTAACACTCACAACAGTATAACCTCACATCCGAACCAAAATCAATTAACATTCAAACCAAACCAGTATCGATTCAAAACTAAGCCAGTATCAACTCACATTCAGACTAGTATCAATGCACATTGAAACCAGTATAACAAGTATCAACTAAAATCCAAACCAATATCAATGCGAATTGAAACCAGTATAACCTCACAACCAAACCAGTATCAACTGACATCCAAACCGATATCCACTCCATACCAAAATATCAATGCAAATATATAAAAATGACACAACAGAAACAATAAAAGGGACTACAACAAACATACTACAAAAAAGGGGAATTAGTACCTTTTCCTCTTCAGATTGCTTCAGATCGTCTTTCAACAATTTCTCCTCCACCTTCTGTTTCATCTTCAACTGCAAATACTATATACAAACCAAAACCAATGCAAATGTAAACCAATATAACACAACATGCAAAATAATTTTGCACCACATGGTAGAAAATTATCAATACAATAGCAAACCGATAGCACACCACATGCAAATAAAATAAAAATTCAAAACAAAAATAATGTCGAACCTTATACAAACATTGGCAAATTCAAGGTTACAAATTAGTACCTTTTTTCCTGACTTATTATCGTCTTCCTTCTGCCTTCCTTCCGCCTTCCACTTCATCTTTCCCTGTTCCTTTGTTGCGCTTCGAAAACAAGTAAGGGGGTAGGGCTAACGGGTGACGGATTTTGAAGAGGGCTTAATCGGGTTCCGACGATGGCTTCCTCGGCTAGATGTGGTCGGACGGCTGGCTCTACGTCGGAGAAGAGAAGAGGGCTTAATCAGCTTTCACAGATGTCGAATGGATTTTGTCACCTAAGCCGACGGCTTGCTCTTGCAGGAGAAAAGAAGAGGGCTACAGTTAATGGGGTTTTTTCAAAAAAAAATTGGAAGATGAAGAGGGCTACAGTTTTGGGAAATCGTGGGTGACAAGGATAGGAGGGGCGGGAAGCCTAGTTTGGCATTAGGATGTTAAAACCCAATAATACCCTTGTTCGATTTGGGCCATTGGATCAGGGAAAGATTAAAATTATCAAATCTAACGGTCCTGAATCAATCCACTCTGTGCGGACATCTACTATGTAGTCCCCACTCAATCCAACGTCGCCTAATTGGTGGAGCATCTGTAAGGGTAAAATGTCATCAACCTTTGTGAACCGGGTTGGTTAAATTCACAGAATTTGGTTGAGAAGCCGACATAAAACAGTTCTAGGAATTCTTCTTCAGTAAAAAAGAGATTACCTATTATGAACAAATGGTACAACTGAAAAGCTAGCCAATTGGGTCTCAATTTGTACTAGACAGTGCATTTAACAATGAGAAACCCTAAGAATCCAAAACCCAACATAACAACACTGATGTATCATATCAAAGCAATTTATGCTTTCTCCTTTACCAGCTCACTTATTCTTCCCTTTCCTTGCTTAGGTATACCAACTTCCTTACAACATGAACCTTCACCACATCTCACTTCTCCTCGAAGTCGACGTCTATGATTTTGGGTTCAGACCTTTTAGATTTCGTATCTCTGCTGCTGCTGCCTGAATAGAAATCACCTTTCGGCTGCCACATAGTGTTGCCGCAACCAGCACATCGGACAATCTGGTTCTTGTTGCCGATAAACTGCCTTCTACATGATGGGCAGTTACCCTGTCCAAATATGAATATCGAAGGCTTTGTTATCCATCAGAGGTGACTGCAAATTAATCAAAGAACAGAACTACGCAGGAGCTAAAGATGAAGAGCAGAGACTACGGAGCTCAGTACTATCGATTTCCAGCATCTACAAAATAATATAGCATGCCTCAACCATTAAGTTTGATGAGCAAGAATGCTGAAATACTACTATTAAACTTAAAAGTCAAAATTTTATTTATAACATCCTCATTCGCCCTCCGACAATCTACTTCGCCTTGAAGATGTTGACTTCAACATAATCAACAAATATTTGGTATGAGATCTGAAGACTTTCCATCTTCACAAGATTTCCTTTCAACCACCAATTTTCAGAATTTCAGATCACCATCTTAAACACTTCCCCATTTTAGTCCTCTTTGCTTCTCTAATAGAGCAATAATGCTGAGACAGGTTATATTTGACTCAGTGTCTTGGGTATCTGAGGCAAAATCTAGACTTCACTTGAAAGTTAAAAATTTCTTTGCAATGGTGACCTAATGCATCATAAGAATGACCCAAGACATTCCAACATCAGAATATCACCCTATCAATTTACATATAGATCATGGAATTCACCCAATCATGAAGCTAAAACAGAAAGAAAAAAAAATTAGTTATCAGAAAAATTTGGTGGCGGAGAACGATGGCTCCCTTTCCAGAAAGGACATCTTAGATTATCATCGTAAAAAACCTGATCATAAATGTCTTCGGGTTGGCCATGGACAGGAACTCTGGTGATTCCCGGGAGATCGACCATTGTAAGATCGGGAACACCAATCTTCTTCACTAACAAAGTCAAGGGCGTGTTCGATATCCCCTTTTCGTCGCCTGCAATCTCATCAGTAGCAATACTAATAGCACTTGCCACATGGGTTTCATCCGTATCCACCTTCTTGCCATTGTACTCCAACCTGAGCTCGGGCTCGGGACATGAATGTTGCAAATGCCCTGGCCTCTAGGCAGGCTGATACCTGTCAACAGAAACCATGTGTTACAAGTCAAACCAAACGTCTACTTCTCAAGATAAAAAGTGAAGTATTTCTATTTACTACCTGCAAGAGACTCTAGGACACTGGATTTGCCCGAGGACTGATCACCGACTACGACGATGGTTGGAAGCTGGATTCCCTCGTTCATGACCTGAAGGTCCCTCAGCTTGTCCACTGCATCGAGGAGCGGCCTAATCCGGTCGTTGTAAAATGCCACCATTGGCGCATCGTCAAGTGGTTGAGCTCCCGGTCGAGGTCGCGGGCCCGGGCGGAGGCCGACTGCGCCGCCGCGGAGACGCTGCGCGTGACATAGTACTTTCAGTCGATGCGCTCGGCGGTCTTCTTCGCCTCGAACACCAACTCCTCGAAGCCGTTGTTGACCCGCCGCCACGCGTCCCGCGCGAGGCGGTCGAAGTCGTCCCGCCGGAACGCGCGGGGAGTAACCACCACGCGGCGCGTGAGGATCGGGAGGCTGGGGAGGCGCGTGAGGATCGGGAGGCTGGGGAGGCGCGTGAGGGGTGGGCCTAGCGGGAGAGGCCGCCATCGTAGACTTGTGGCCATCGCGCCACTAGTAAAAAGTTTATCAAGCGGTCGGAATAAAATATAATAATATACTTCCAATTTTACTAAACATCTCAAAAAAATTTCTTACTTTATGTAACTTCACGTCACGTGACATAGTAGATTGTTAGAAAATTTTAAAATTTAATAACTAGTACTTCAAATTTTAATGCTAATCCAGTTTCGATTTTTGCACAAAATAATATTTTTTGAATAAATATATATATTTTTACATACTTTACGAATTTTAAAAATATTTTATTATACTAATTTGTGCTAGACTTGCGTGTTCGATAAATTTTACATCACTATTTATCTTTTGAATTATCTTCAAATGATCCTTTTTATCTTGTTATAAAAAAAATATTTCGTGTAATATTTAAATAACATCTGTGTGAGATTTTAGGCAACTTGAATACATATAAAGTAATTTTTTTAGTATTTACTGCTAAAAAGTCAATTTAAATATTTTTGGAGTAACAAACATGAACTTCTCTTATGTAATAATATCTCTAAATTGATTTTTTTCGGTCCCAATAATAACTCTAGAGACCTTTATTTTACTATATTAAAGTGGTAGAATGTTGACAATAATACGAATATTAAATTAAACACGAATATGGTTACTCCGTATATATGTTTATACTAATGTTCTCGATTTAGAGACGACTCTTTCCATGATATATTTTTTATTTGTAAGATTTTAACAACAACCAACTTCCGACCTATGAAGCACAGAACTAAGAGGACAAGTTACTGTCATGTAATGTTGTTTCCTGAGATGTTTTGCCAATGCAAGAAAGATCATATGACAGGATGCTGCAACTCGACTAAAGTTCTAAACTTGGTCATCCGGATGGGAGCTACTGGATGTATAAAATTACAGGCACACAGATTCTAATGCATTCTCAGGTAAGAAATGACAGGATAGAACAAGAATTTATCAGATTCGCATTCTCAGGCACACAGATTCTAATGCATTCTCAGGTTCGGTCCGCTTCCCGCCCGCCTGGGTGATGCTCCTCAGTAAAATGCTTATAACTTTCTATCCGGAGCTTGGATTGAGACGATTCAAGTTGCTCTGCGAAGCCAAGACACAAATCTACGACTTTGTAGTTTATCATGTCTTCAGATTCGAAGCGGAAGTAGGTCAAACATACAGGTCAAACCGGGAGGACGCTTTGATCCTCATGGCGGGAAGCAAAAGGACGCTTTGGCCTTCGAGGCGGGAGCCCGGATGTCGCTTTGGCCTTCAAGGAGGGAGGTCGGAAGGTGCTTTGACCTACAAGGTGGGAGGCCGGATGGTTGCTTCGACCTAAAAGGCGGAGGCCCGGATGGTCGCTTTGATCTTCGAGGCGGGAGCCCGAAGTGCGCTTTGTCCTTTGAAGTGGGGTGTCCGGGTTGGGCACTTCGGTCCGTGAGTCAACAGCGGAAAGCCTAAGGCGGGAAGATTGTTGAAGTACGAAATTAATACTCCAAGTTGAGTGATCCGGGCTCGTTGGTGCATGGCCCATTAGGTCGTCTAGTCTGTTACGAGGCGGCATACCGCCTTCGATGTGTAAGCGGAAGGCGCCCGGGCGGTAGGAAGCCCATTTGGGCTCGTGGGCGGTAAGCACGAGCCGCCTAGGACTGATGGGCGGTAGGTACATGCCGCCTAGGGTCTGTAGGGCGGTAGGCACGGACCGCCTAGGACCTGCGGGCGGAAGAAGGAAGTCCGTTTAGGGGCTCGGGCGGTAAGGTGAAGCTCGCTTAGAGGGCTCATACGGTTGGTGTCTGGAAGATTATTTGGTCTATATAGGCGGAAGGTTTGGGCTTTTTTGAGTTCGCTTTGGGCCTAAAGACGGTAAGCTATTTCAGCATTGACGAGCTTAAGACGTGCTTTTGCATAGAAGGTTCGAGAGGATCGAGTCGGCTTATATTTTTCTAAGTAGAGCCGGAATTTTTGAGATTCGAATAAGATTTTGGGACACAGTTGCTTGGTCGGCACGACCAGCATATTCCTAATCGAAGACAAGATCTCTTCATTTGAGGAAGACGGTTTAGATTTTCCTATTCTAAGCTGGTTGATTTGGAAACGAAATATTCACTCTGGACGAGATTTCTTGCACGGGAAGAATGGAGCTAGGTTAGGACATGCTATATAAAGGGAGCTCGCGTACCAGAGAAGGACAGCACCAACACAAACAACAACAAGTTTACCTATCTTATTTAACTTTTCCTTTCCGTAGCCCCTAGCTCATAGCTTAGCATAGCCTAGCCCTAGTATAAGTTAGACCGACCTTGGGACGACCACTCCAGATCCGTCTCAGGTTCTTGTTCTTTTTTCCCGCAACACACTACAATGAGGTTTTGGTGCTTATGTATTTTGGAGGGCCGTCTTAAATAGAACTGTGCTCGGCTCTGAATATCAAGAGATTTGCGAGAAGAAGACTTCCGGAGAAGCTAAAAGAGTGTTTTCGGTTAAGGCATTGCATTGAAGCTTCCTTCTATGTTTATCCAATACTGAATTTTTTTTCCTGGAACAAAAATCACGCGTTTTCTCCAAGATCAAGACCCAGAAGCGCACTATTTATTTCCAACATTATAACTTATTTTTTCATACAGTAGATAAATAAGGCAAGAACCAAAACTTATCATTAAGTTTTGTTTTAGTTATTATTGATTATTATTATTATTATTAATAAAGGCAAGATAATTAAACAACTTCTAGCCTCAAGAGATTATTATTTTCCATGATCAGTTGATGTCAAGCTTGTCCATTGTGGCTGCAAGGACTTCCTTGGACTTCCTCAGCAACGCGATCCTCGCCTTCAGCTTCTCGCGCTTGGCAACGAGAGAAGGTGGTTCCTTCATGATCTTGTCTGCAATGCCATTGTGAGTGCGGATGAACTCGTCGAAAATAACATTCTTGATTTCTTCGGTGGCGAGCTTATGGATGCTGAACTGAAGATGAAGAGCCATTCCGTCGATGAACCTCCTCAATACGATCTTCCAGTAGGCAGTCATCCTCATTCTCAACTCATATGCCTGAGACAGAAGATCTCGCTTGCAGTTCATCAAATAATCTGCATTGGTGAAAACTCCGAACCCCGAAATTGTGAGTCGATAGCCAGAATAGGTTCCGTAAACATTAGAAAGGAATGAGCTCTGTTGAGCTATAAGCCTGTTCCATTCATCAGTGTACTCCGGAGTGCAAGTGTAATTTGTCAACTTCTCCATTTCAACATACTCGGCGACCCAACAGAGGGACCGCTCTTTCATTTTCGCTATGACCGTCTGCCCGACTCTCCTGAAGCACAGCTCAAGTTTCGGATAATTCTCTGAATGATGAATCAAAACAGAAAGGGTCACACTTTCCATATATCTCCAGACTTTCTCAACAAGGTCAACCAGTATGCTTGATATCCCATTAATTTTTTTCAGAAGAATGGCTCGGAAGGCTCTTCCAGGAAGGAAGTTTGGGAGATCAAAGGGCCTCATTTCCTGTAGCTGAGATATTTCCTCTTTGAGGAATTCCTTTAAATGGTCGCTTTCCGGACAACGATTGAGATCCTCTTGATACTGGTTGAGCATTTCACCCAATCTTGCTGTACAATGCATGTTCTTGCCATCTTTGTACTCGTCGTATTCCCGAGTCAGAAGGAGTCTCCTGATTGATTCATTGACAGATCCGATAACGCCGATAAACGCAACCGTGGCTTCAGCAGCAGAGTAACTCTTTGGCATTTCATTGAGTGCAGAGATGCAATTGTTCAACTTTTCACTGGCTTTTTCAACAATCCCCGGCAAGCACCTGCTGATGATGTTTGCCTGAATCTGGACCAGTTTCTGTGCCAGGACAGGAATCCCGACTATGGTTCTGTCAATCTTGGAAAGAAGAGGATGGCTTGCAAATAACCTAGCTTCCTCCTTACGAGCATCTTCACAGGACTCATCACCGATCCGATTCCTAACACAGACATAACCAAGTCCAATGTTAACATCATTTGCAGTAACCTTCTCCAGCAATCCTTCAGGAGCCTTGTCAACTTTTGTTACAACCGTAAGTGTCCTTTTTCCGAGCTTGTCCACTTCCTGAGACATCCTGATGAACTCACAGGTCGAAAAATCCGCCGTGGAAGGTATAACATTCAGAATTATGCTCCCTTCTGGCCTGATGTACTCCGTGATGATCTTTGAAACCTGATGATAAATGTCTTTAGGTTGGCCATGGACAGGAACTCGAGTGATCCCCGGGAGATCGACCATTGTAAGATCGGGAACACCCCTCTTCTTCACTAACAAAGTCAAGGGCACGTTAGATATCCCCTTTTTGTTGCCTGCAATCTCATCAGTAGCAATAATAATATCCCTTGCCACATGGGTTTCATCCGTATCCACCTTCTTGCCATTGTACTCCAACCTGAGCTCGGGCTCGGGACACGAATGTTGCTGAAGCCTCATAATGAGAGGGACCCTAGTGCAAATGCCCTGGCCTCTAGGCAGGTTGATACCTGTCAACAAAAAACCATGTCTTAAGTGTTACGAGTCAAACCAAACATCTACTTCTCAAGATAAAAAGTGAAGTATTTCTATTTAGTACCTGCAAGAGACTCTAGGACACTGGATTTGCCCGAGGACTGATCACCGACTACGACGATGGTTGGCAGCTGGATTCCCTCGTTCATGACCTGAAGGTCCCTCAGCTTGTCCACTGCATCGAGGAGCGGCCTTATCCGGTCGTTGTACAATGTCACCATAGGTGGTGCATCGTCAAGTGGTTCAGACCCTTCTCCTGCAGCAACAGCAGCAGAATAGAAGGAGCTTGCTGGACGAAGACACATTTTCTTCACTGTAATGAGAAGAGCTTGCAATTTGGTGGTTATGTGATTTGGAGGCTTCGATGAGATACACATCTGTTGCAGAGAAATAAGAAACCGAAGCAAGTGGGATATATAGAATTGTATACTCGACTTTGAATACCAAAAATTTCACGAAAAGAAGACTTCGAGAAGAGTGTCTTCCGTAAATTGGTTCCTTTTTTCGATTTGGAGGCTTCGAATTTTATACCAAAAGTTTCACGAAAAGAAAACTTCAAGAGGAGTTTTTTCTCTCCCATAAATTGGTTCCTTTTTTTGATTCGGAGGCTTAGAATTTTATACTCGATTGGTTTCACCAAAAGTTTCATAAATTGGTTCCTTTTTCCGTTTATGTAACTACTCTTTATTACCATAATTTCTTGACCATTACTATGTGTATATTTATTTCTCATTCTTGTGATCAGACTTTTTTTCTTTCTGAAATCACATATTTTCTGAATACTTGACCGTAATGTTACAAAAATAAAGAAAAAATCAAGACATTTGATTCACAACATTAAGACATTTTCCGACTATATAATTGAAAACAAAAATCATGTATTAGTACTTTCAAATCCAAAAAAATTTCGGGTGGGGGAAAATTAACATTTTGTTGTGGATACTGCTATAATAATAATGAAATGTTACTTTTCAAAAAAATAATAATAATAATGAAAAGTTGTAAGCTAATCTGAAAAAATATGTTTTTTTAGTAGCACTATTTATCCGTAACAATAAAGCTTATTAAGTTCGGTTTATTAATTATTGATTCTTGTAAATTAAGGCAAGATAAATCATAAATGCACAGGAATTTCGGAAGTCACAATTTTGGTTTTCTGCCCCACTCACTTCCCAATATTAAATTATAGAAAGCTGTTCATTTACTCTTTCCCCCAAGAAATGTAAATTTAGTCCAACAGATCATGGTTTTAAAAAATCTGGTCCGACCAGTGATCCGACCGGTTGGACCACAAAATGGGCACTAGACCGGGTCATTTTTAGGCTTTTGACCGGAGTCTGTACTAACCGGACCAAATCCGGTCGGACCGGCCAATTTTGAGGTCCATCCTCACCGGTCGAACCTGGTTAGTACAAAAATGGACAAAATTAACTATTTTTGATAGTTTTCGAGGAAAAAAAATTGATTTGACAAATTTATAAAGTAATAAATAAATAAATAAAATAGATTTATAGAGTGGAGAGATAAAAAATTAAGTCTACTTTTTTTTGTATGGAAAATAAGTATATTTTAACCTACATATATATATTATTTAAAATATTTAAAAATAAAAAAAATTTGGTCCGACCGGTCGACCCGGAGGACGGGAGAAATCCCGGGTCGGCCTCCAGGTCGTTTTTTAAAACCATGCAACAGATAAAATACTGGAGTACAAATTACTCTAAACTGATAAAATATTTTTATTTTTATTTTGGAAACAATAAATATCGAATTTTTTTGCCACTAGATATTTTTGTTTATCTAGTATCGGCCCCACCGTACCGACTAATCTAAATTCGAATCAGTGACAAAACTAGTTCAATAAATATTTAACGTACCCGATGATTCAAACTCGAGACTTAATTTAGGTATAACAAGAACGCCTAATTGGTGGAGCATCTGTAGGGGTAAAATGTCATCAACCTTTGCGAACCGGGTTGGACAAATTCACAGAAATTGGTTGAAAAGCCGACATAAAACAATTCTAGGAATTCTTCTTCAGTAAAAAAGAGATTACCTATTATGAACAAATGATACAACAGAAAATTGGGTCTCAATTTGTACTAGACAGTGCATTTAGCAATGAGAAACCCTAAGAACCCAAAACCCAACATACAACACTGATGTATCAGAGCAATTTATGTTTTCTCCTCCTCTACAGCTCACTTATTCTTCCCTTTCCTTGCTTAGGTATACCAACTTGCTTACAACATGAACCTCCACCACATCTCACTTCTCCTCGAAGTCGACATCTATGATTTCGGGGTCGGACCTTTTCGATTTCGTATCTCTGCTGCTGCTGCCTGAATAGAAATCACCTTTTGGCTGCCACACAGTGTTGCCGCAACCAGCACATCGGACAATCTGGTTCTTGTTGCCGATAAACTGCCTTCTACATGATGGGCAGTTACCCTGTCCAAATATGAATATCGAAGGCTTTGTTATCCATCAGAGGTGACTGCAAATTAATCAAAGACCAGAACTACGCAGGAGCTAAAGATGAAGAGCAGAGACTACGGAGCTCAGTACTATCGATTTCCAGCATCTACAAAATAATGTAGCAAACCTTAGCATGCCTCAACCATTAAGTTTGATGAGCAAGAATGTTGAAATACTAATAATAAACTTAAAAGTCAAAATTTTATTTATAACATCCTCATTCGCCCTCCGACAATCTACTTCGCCTTGAAGCTGTTGACTTCAACATAATCAACAAATATTTGGTATGAGATCTGAAGACTTTCCATCTTCACAGGATTCCCTTTCAACCACCAATTTTCAGAATTTCAGATCACCATCTTAAACACTTCCCCATTTTAGTCCTCGCCACTTCTCTCATAGAGCAATAATGCTGAGACAGGTTCCATTGACTCAGTGTCTTGGGTATCTGAGGTGAATCTAGACTTTACTTGAAAGTTGGAAATTTCTTTGCAATGGTGACCTAATGCACCATAAGAACGACCCAAGACATTCCAACATCAGAATATCACCCTATCAATTTACATATAGATCATGGAATTCACCCAGTCATGAAGCTAAAACAGAAAAAAAAAACACACTAGTTCTCAGAAAAATTTGGTGGTGGAGAACGATGGCTCCCTTTCCAGAAAGGACAACTTAGATTCTCATCGCAAAAACCAAGCCATTCCCAATTCCCCACTCTTTAACAAGTGTAACACAGGTTATCCAGCTACTGAAGCCACATTATGAAATTATTAACCCAACCAACTCTGCTAATTTATTCAACTACAAGCCAGTGAAAAGAACATAACTTTCTACTATCGGCATAATAAAAAAGAAGTATCACAACTGCAACGGGCACCTACAAATGGAAAATGGGTGGAAAAGTAGTAATAACTTGCACCTTTTCAGCCGATAACTCTATCATAGAGGGCATATGCTAATCATGTAAACAAGGAGAAAAATCAACAAAAGCAGAATAACCGAAAACAAAAGACATACCCTGATGATTAGATTTTTCGCTAACGTGCCAATGAGAAGAGGCCCAGCCAACGGTAGAACCCATACAGCCAATATAATGCTTCGGAAAAGCCACCCAGATAACGCAAACCAGAGGAGAAATACAGTCTGCAAAAAAGGATGAAATAAAAATCAATAATACGACTATAGGCTGAGAGCTTCCCAAACGATCAGATAACAAACACATTGCCAGAACTTGTTTCATCTTCTCCAAGATTAGGAAAGCTAATTATTGCAAGTAAATCAAATTCTACACTCTTTGGTTCCACGAGCTGACTGTCTCTCCAACCAAACTATTCCAGGGAAACTCAGGGATATCACAAAGCACGAACGAAACTCGATGCCACTCATCGAAAATTAACGAACACTCGAAACTCAATAGCACTCCGAATTACACGACCAGGCTTGCACGAAACCAATCGAGAAGATTCCTAACACTTACAGAGAGACTTCTCCCCAACGGAGTGTCCAGAAAGTCGGTTATCGCCTTCCTGTACTGCAAAAACACAACATCCGCAAAGTCAAACAAACAGCAGATTACTGGAATAAACAGATACCAAATAGCGAAGGAGCGGGGCAAACCCTAGGCCAGTTCCGGTAAAAGTCCGAAGAGAAGGCGCGCAATTGGGGCGTGAGCTTGAGCTCCCGGTCGAGGTCGCGGGCCCGGGCGGAGGCCGACTGCGCCGCCGCGGAGACGCGGCGCGTGACGTCGTACTTCCGGTCGATGCGCTCGGCGGTCTTCTTCGCCTCGAACACCAACTCCTCGAAGCCGTTGTTGACCCGCCGCCACGCGTCCCGCGCGAGGCGGTCGAAGTCGTCCCGCCGGAACGCGCGGGGAGTAGCCACCACGCGGCGCGTGAGGTTCGGGCGGCAGGGGAGGCGCGTGAGGGGTGGGCCTAGCGGGAGAGGCCGCCATCGTAGACTTGTGGCCATCGCGCCACTAGTACTAGAATTTAAAATTATTTTAACTTTTTTTTTTCGTCTGGAGAAGGGAGAAAAGACGAGAATTAGCGATTGGGAGTATTATTATGAAGCCTTTTTTCCTTTTCTAATTTTTGGTTTAATCCCTTGGGAAAGATCCAGAAGAGAAGAGGATGGTCCAAATGTCGGCCCATAAGGGGCATTGGATGTGAAATTTTTATTATCTGAATTCGGATAGATCCTTAAATTTCCTCTTATTCCCAAGTTCTCATAATATCTTTAAAATATATAGTTTTTCTTTCAACAATTACGAAAAATTAAGAATATATTGATAGTTAAAAAACATTTTTTTAGCGAAAACATTTTTAAATTTTTTTAGAAAAGCTTCAAATGTGTATTAAAAAGTTTCTTAAACGGTCGGAATAAAATATAAGAGTATACTTCAAATTTTACTAAACATCTCAAAAAAAATTTCTTGCTTTATGTAACTTACGTGACATAGTAGTACACAATTTCTTACTATTTCACGTGACGTGAAGTTACATAACGTAAAAAAAAATTTTGAGTACTAATTATTTTAATATACTAATTTTTCCACAAAATAATATTTTTACATACTTTACGAATTTAAAAATATTTTAATATACTAATTTGTGCTAGACTTACATGTTTGATAAATCTTACATCATTATTTATCTTTTGAATTTTCTTCAAACGATCCTTTTTTATCTTGTTATAAGAAAATATTTCAATCAAGTATAACATTTGAATAATCTGTGCGAGATTTTAGGTAGCTTGAATACGGATAATGTAATTTTTTTAGTATTTACGTATTTATTACTAAAAATTAATTTAAATATTTTTGGAGTAAAAAACATAAACTTTTCTTATGTAATAACATCTCTAAATTGATATTTTTTTCGGTCCCAATAATATCACTTTAGAGACCTTTATTTTACCATATTAAAGTAGTAAAATGTTGACAATAATATATATGCTTATCTACTTACCAATTATCTCAAAATTTTAGATTAAATACAAATATTCTACCACACATCCGTTTACTCCTTATATATAATGTTTTCTGCCTTATATATGTTTTATACTAATGTTTTCTGTTTAGAGCCGACGCTTCAGATATTTTTTATTCGTAAGACTCGAAACAAAATCGACTTCCGGCCTATGAAACACAGAACTAAGAGGACAAGTTACTGCCATGTAATGTTTCCTGAGATGTTTTGCCAAATGCAAGAAAATCATGACAGGATGCTGCAACTCGACTAAAGTTCTAACCTTGGTCATCCAGATGGGAGCTAATGGATATGTAAAATTACAGGCACACAGATTCTAATGCATTATCAGGTAAGAAATGACAGGATAGAACAAGAAATTTATCAGATTGGCATTGTACACTTCTTTTGTGAATGTCCTAACAAGTGACAGCGGCCACATTGAACAACTCTTTTCGGCCGCTTCAAGTTTTCTACACGAAGAACTTTCTTCTTCGGTCGACCAGGCGGCCTGCGGATTTTGGGCGGGCGTATGGTGATGTCGAGCTTGGCACCTCCGCGTTCGGTTCCCTCGCCCAGGCCTTTCCACAGGCTCTTATCTGGAATTGGATGTATTACCTGTGAGTAAGTTTCTCGATAATTTGCAACGGTGAAACAAGCCTCGGCGAATGACTGGGCGTTTTGCCCACATGAGATCAGTGCAGCTGCGGCATGTGCACAGGGTATACCATAAAGCTGCCACCTGCGGCAGGAGCATACTCGACTTCTAATATCCACAATGTTTGTCCGCTCAGTCGAAACAATCTCAAACTCCACTTCGTTGGCACGAAGTACCTGATAGCATCGAGCATCTGAAATTGCTTCTGATATGCGCTTCTCTGCTGATGGAACGAGTACTGAGCTCCACCTCATGCCCAGATCACAACGGTTCTCAAACCACGACGTTAACTGATGCCGAATGTGCTCCATTGTTTGCACAATTGGAAGTTCATGACATTCAAGAGCCCAGTTATACAACAACTCTGTGATCCCTAATGTAAAATGACCATATCGGACACCCTCAAAATATGCCACTGCCCAGAGTTGAGGAGGGAAGTGTTGAAACCATGTAATAACATCTTGTGAGATCTCTGCCATCTCGGATATCTTACTCTCAAATTCAACTGTTGTGAGGGCATACACAGCATTCCAGAAAATGTTGACCAACTTCGAGTTCTTGAATGTATCGCGAAAATTCTCACTCACATAACGTAGACAAAATCCGTGGTAAGCATTGGGGAAATGTGTTTCCACAGCCTCTACAATGCCCCTTGGCCTTTCAGAGAGTATGGTAAGTCTAGGCATGTTATCCATATTAAGTCCAAGAAGCTTTCGCAACTCCGACAAGAACCACATCCAATTTTCATCACTGTCTGTGTCGACAATTGCAACAGCCAGAGGGAATAGAGCACCATCAGCATCAACAGCAGCAGCACAGAGTAGCGAACCCAAGTATTTTCCTTTCAGATGTGCTTTATCAAGCTCCAAAATTGGTCTACAGGCATGAATGAAACCATATATACATGCTCGATAAGATATAAAGAGTCGCTGGAAACAATTTTCCGGTCCGCTGGTATACACTGAACCAATGCTTCCAGGGTTAGTTTTCCTTATCTGCTCACAGTATGCAGGAAGAAGTCGGTACCCTTCTTCAAAAGTACCATGAAGAGCAGCCATGCTTCGCTCCTTCCCTCTCCATGCTTGCATATAAGACACCGCAACCCCATGTTGATCACGGATATCTTGCAGGATTTCCTTTGGTTTGTATTGCGGATTATCCCGTATACGTTGTTCGACAGATCTAGCAACCCAACCAACTGATGCTTGATGATGGTGAAGATTGCGGACCCCCTCGCAAGTATGTTCCCCGTGCAAGGTTCTAACAGAGAAAGTTGGAACTCCAGAACACTTTGCTACATGGACTCGCCATGGACAACCATCTTTGGAGCACTTGGCAATAAACCGGCTCCGATCTGATTTTACTATCCGAAGATCAAAATGCAGTGCTATTGCAATGTCTTTCAGTGCCCTTCTGCAAGTTTCAACATCAGGAAATTCTTGTCCAATAGTTAACGTATAATCGAATAATGCACGAGAAGTATCAGGAACAGTAAGACCACGAGAAGTATCAGGAACGGTTAGAGCATGATCAGCCATGAATTCACCAAACTGAAGACTTCAAGTTTTGAATCACAGGTTTATTATCATGATGCATAAATGGCAGAAGCAGTTTTGAGAAGGATTGGATTCTTCAAGGAATCAGATACTCCGTAAGAACCCCAGTCAGATGTTGCAACTGCAAGGACAAAAACAAGGTAACGTAAGAACAACTTCGAAATTAAGAGTGTTGCATCAAGCAGTGTATTTACGTGTTAATTTGAAAACAGTAACGGCACGAATTGGAGATAGCAAGATGAGAAGCAACATGACTTTTTAAAGACTTTCAGCACTCATTGCACACTAGGTATAAATTACCTATCATGTACAAGGAAGCTGGGGGAGAACATAGCAAAACAAATTTGACACACGATGGGTGGAAAAAAGATGCACCAATTTGTGCGCCCTGCCTCTCATTCCTTAGCTCAAAGCAAACAACAAGCGGTAAGTGCAGAGTTCACTTCAGGTGCTCCAGTGTAATTAATGAATTAACACCATTTCAGGTGTCAAAACAGATGCAACCGAAGGCCAACTTTTAGTTAGGCGGGAAAATGGACGGGAAAAGAAGTCTAATGCACAATTTCCTAGCTTACTGTCTGTGGCCAGAAAGATTCACTCGTAAAAGAGAATCACAGATTACAGATATACAATTAAGATGGCAATTCACCGTAACTTCCATTATGAGAACAACTAGAACAAATTGACTGACCACCGAAAGCACAAGATTTTTCTCCCGACCGTTGACAAATTCACCTTCAAACAATTAGACAGAGAACCAGCCCCAACAAGAGCTTCAACAAACATCGGGTGAACGAGGACCCAAACATCAAATCCACTCGGCGAGTCAGTGTAAACCAAACGATTCATTTCCTCCCGGACGCAGAGCAAAAACAGTCGATGGAGTCACCACCACACTTGAGACAATCCAAACTCGGCTCTCCCATAACACGCTCCCTCGCCATTTCCATTGCAATCAAACACACACACACTCTCTCTCTCTCTCTCTCTCTGCAACCACAACCTTCAAGCACATTCCTGTTCCATTGCCCCGAAGCTCCAACCCCTAGCCACCGGCGAAGCCCCGAGATCACGCATCCCAATTGCACAGCTCCCCGAATCACCTTGATCAGTACCCACAACTCCATTTCCCCTACTCCCTCCCTTCATAAACAAACAAACCCCAAACCCCAATTCCCACCTCCCTAAAACCTTATCCTTAAACCCCCGAAACCCTAATCCTTCTATATGCCCACTTCCAATAATACTAATTTTTTCCCATTCTCAAAAAGAAAAAAGAAAAAAGAAAAAGAACACAACACAAAACCAAAGAGAAAAGGAGTTAAAAGGAGCACCTGGCCGGGCCGTAGAAGCAAACGGCGGTGGGCCCCCCTCCCCGGTGGGTCCCCTCAAGCGAGAAGTAGAAGAGAAGCAGCTAGCTAGCTAGCTCTCTGGCTTGCGCTTAATCAATTGGAAAAAGTTAGATTTTTAATTTTAATTTTCTTTTGGGTGATTATATTTATAATATAATTTAGTTTTTATTATTTTGGGATTTTTTCATAATTGAAGGAAATGGGGATCTGGAAGACGATCCCCGTGCCCGGAATCGTTATTGGCCAGGCCCATTCACGTGTTGCTGGCCCGTTTATCGGTCATTTCCGAAGTTGTCCCGTGGGTTTAGGATATGTTATACATTATAAATTTTATAGACTCATATTTTTATTGTATTTTAAAATTTGATGCATCATCATGTAACTTTTTTTTAATTGTAATGTTGGTGTATTATATATACATTGTTTTTTTTGTCCGACAGTTAGACTGAGGTCGACAAGAAGGAAGCAGTTATCTTAAGTGTGATTAATAAAGGATTTGTAATGTTTTTGGTAAAATTGGTTTGGAATGCAGTGTACACTATACTAGAAATGATAAACAGCTTTTTAAAAAGAAATCTTAATGATGAATTTATGGTTATAGGAGATACAAGTAGGATAATCGTTGTCCGCAGTTATTAGATGCTGAATGTGTGTCGCAAGGGAGATTTAGCCTGTCACGTAAGCTTGAACCACTTGCGTCATTACAGGGACATGAGTGAAACCCAGCTGGTTACAATCAAAGATAAGAGTAAGTGTTAAAATCCTGATAATTGTAAGGGCAAATTATTCCCTAGTCCCTGGTATTTGATCATCCTCTCCCTCGGGTCCCTGCATTTTAAAAACTGATTTTACCGTCCCCCGTGTTTGATTTTATCAACTCTCGGGTCTCTGGCGCACGTTAGCAGCTTTTTTTATTTTTGGTCAAGAAAATGACTATTTTACCCCTCTGGTGTTCTTCTCAGGCGAACTCCGGCGAACTCCGATCAAACCCAATCGACAACAAAACAGCATCCTCTCCACGCGCCTCCCCAAGAAACCCCACCCTTCCTCCCCGCTAGGTCGCTGCCCCCTGATCAATGTCACCAACCGCTCCACCGCCCTGTCGAGAGCGTCTAGCAAAGCCAACGCCCCTTGATGTAAAGAGAATCCGGCTGAGTCGGCTCGAGACCCCGAGTCTCGAGTTCTAGGGTTTGGAAGAGGGGCAAAAAGTCTAAATTCGGTGCCGGAGAGTGTCTCCGGGTTGAGCGGGTCGACTCGGGGGGAGGGCGACGAGTCCACTCAGAGGTCGAGGTTGAGGCGGTGCTCCTCTTCGTCGTCGTCGCCCATTTATGGCTACTTACACTTCCTCGAGTTGAAGACCCAGATCTAGCTACTTCTCCCTTCTCTCTCCGCCTCCTCTACCTCTCCCAAATCTGGTGTCCAGCTCGAACGTCGCCGCCGACGTCTCCTCAACCGTTGACGTAGGGTGGACGGCCTTTGGAGGTTGCCATCATGGTCGTGGATGACCATGGTTTTGTCGGCGGTCATCGATTGGAAATTGCAATTGGAAATGTCGATTGGGAAATGACCTCAAATTTTGTTCGCCTAGTCTTAGTCGAGTAATTTTTGGGTTTTTTTGCTGGATAGTCGCTGGAGAAGATGACCGAAATGTTAGGTTTGCCTGCCTGAGAAGATGACTACAGTGGTATACTAGTCATTTCCTTGACCAAAAATAAAAAAAAATAGCTGATGACGTCATCCAAGGACCCGAGAGTTGATAAAATCAAACACGGGGGACGGCAAAATCAGTTTTTAAAATACAGGGACCCAAGAGGGAGCATGATCAAATACCAGGGACTAGGGAGTAATTTGCCCTCATGGTGTAAATTATTTATCTTTCAAGTGTAACGCCTGGTGTTTAGTGAAATAAATGATGGGTCCCTGTATTTTTGCAAAAGATTTTGTTGTCCCCGTAGTTTGGTTATATTATACTCTCAGGTTCCTTGCTAACATCATCAATCAATTCTTTCAAGTAAATAACTTATTTACCCTTACGACTAATTAATAAAAAAATTCTTCTCCCCTTCTCTCTCCCCATCAACGCCGTCGACCCGAATCTGGCCACACCAACCAACCGTTGATGAAAAATAAGCCACATCCATCGTCACGAGCGACTGGCTCGCTCAGGCCCAGGCAGTCGACGGCTGCCACCCCGATGACGAGGACTCCTCCTGTCTTCGGCTGATGTCCTCCGCTCTGACTTGGGGAGGCCATTCAGTGTCATTGATGAGTTCAATGGCTGGCGAAAGCAGCCAGACCTCGCAGAGGCTGTGGCTGCTATCTGCGCTCTCGCGATGATTATTAGGAACAGCGAGGCCACCACGATGATGGAGCTCGAGATCGAGCTCAATATGCCTCTGACTCGCTCAAAATAGTGGTTGTCGTTGTCAAAGCTCCCTCGGTGCCGTTGTCTGTCCGTCGTTATAGTATTCTCCTCGAACCCATTGTCCTTGAGTGTTCCCAACCATTCCTTCGAGACATGGCTCCACGACTCTGACTGTCGCGCGACTCTTTTTTTCCCTTGGAGCTTCGCCGTCGTCGACAGAATAGCAGATATTAGGGAGAAAGAAATTTTACAATTGAAATTTAGGGTTCATCCTTAGGAATTGCGGATTTCAAGGGAAAAATTTTAGAACAGCTGAATAGCTTCCTCGCGTGTGCATTGAGATTTAAGACTCATTGATTTTGGTGGTCGATGGAAAATTGATTGGAGGATGGTCAGAGTTGGTGTTCGCCAGAAAAATGACATGAGAAGATGAGTGGAGGTTGAGGTCAACCGGAGCAAGGGTATAACTGTCATTTCAAATATAAAATAAGAAAAAATTGATTAATGACGTCAGCAAGGGACCACATAGTATAATATATCCAAACTATAGGAACAACAAAAACTTTTTCGAAAATACAAAGACCCCATCGTCTATTTCACCAAACATCAAGCACTTAGGAGTAATTTACCCAAGATTTTATCCCATGGAGGAGGAAAGTGAATTTTCCAGATTATATGTCGATCAACAACAACAGATACAAAATTATTCTTTTACCGATGACACTTATTATAAGTTTATTAATCTCCTCTAGTCACTGATGTTTCTCTGTTATCTGATTCTGGCCAAGGTTTAACAAACGATTTTTAACAAGTAGAACCCTCCAAAATGGCAAAAAAATAGGTGAAACAAATCATTTTCCCACAATTATGCGTCATTTAATCACTAGATATTTCAGTTTTCTCATAAATTAGCAGGAATCAGGTTTCCAATATAGCCAACAAACCCCAATAATAACAACTACAACTTTCCAATCCCATTTTCACCTCCACCAATTCTTTTGCTCTATATCAGGAAAATGACCCTTCATCTCCAACTTTTCCAACCATTTCTCCTGTTTTTTCTCTCCCTTTTTTTTCCATTTCCAACCCCATACCCAAAAAAAAAAGGTAAACCGAATGAGAAAAATGGGTCCCTCCATTAACTTGATCTTCTTCCCCTGATCCTTCCCAATCTGCGGGGTCCTTCAGTGCATTTTTTTTCTTCCTCCTCTGAGGGACCCTGCCCCTCCACATCTCCAACACAATTCAATATTCCATTAACCAATTTTAAGACAACAAAAAAAATAATTTAAACACAAACTCTTCTTGTGCTTCTTTTGTTTTGATTTGTCTTTAGGACAGGAGAGGAGGGATAAGAGGTTATTGGATAATATTTTTATGACAACGAGATGAATTGCTTCCCGTGCTTCAGGTCTCAAAAGAGCATGAAACCCAATGAGAATAAGGACCATGAGACCCCAAGTGGAAATCATATGGTACCCCCAGGTAATTTTCCAACCCCTACCCCTAACATGCATTATTTTCGAGTTCATACATCGTAAATGGAGCAGACGCAATTAAAATAGAATTGACATATTCGACTGAATAAATTGTTGCAAGGCCATATACAAAAATATCAACTATAGGTTTGTTGATACAAATTTTGTTCAGAATATCATGAAAAAATTATCGGATATATATATTTTTTATCTATGACCATGTAGTATCCGCTGTTATATTCACGGGTTCAGGGTTATGTAAACATGACAACAGGAAGTAAAATACGTAGGACTAGGAACTTCAGGTTTTTAGATAGTGTTAACAGCTTTGAACCTGTCTCCTAACAGGACATAGTTAAAGGCCAACTATTTGATTGTTCACTTCTGTTTTTTTTAGACACTAAAAAGCTAAGAGCCAATGATATGGAAGTGGCCAATCCAGTGGAGAACAGAAACAGTCAAGCAAAGACATTCACCTTCAGGGAGTTAGCCACAGCAACCAAGAACTTCCGGCAGGAATGTCTGATCGGCGAGGGCGGATCCGGAAGAGTTTACAAAGGAACGCTGACCTCGACAGGGCAGGTGAGACACCCTTTTCGTTTCGTGTTCTTCGTCGCGATCTTGTGATCGGGATGGTGATGTTTAGCTTGATTAGTTGTTCGTGGTTCGAGCTGTGCAGGTGGTTGCAGTGAAGCAACTTGACAGACATGGTTTCCAGGGGGGCAAGGACTTCCATACCGAGGTATCGGTGCTGAGCCTTCTGCGCCACGAGAATCTCGTTAATCTGATCGGATACTGCGCTGATGGCGATCAAAGAGTGCTGGTTTACGAGTTCATGTCGGGTGGAACGCTTCAGGAACATCTCCTTGGTAATCCTTCTCCACCTGTGATGAAATTTTGCCTCGAGTTGTGGCGAGTATGGTTAAGGTTTGAATTGTGCAAGTGCAGATAGAGCCCCTGAGAAGAAGCCCTTAGATTGGTTTACTAGAATGAAGATAGCATTTGGAGCTGCAAAGGGTCTAGAGTATCTGCATGACCAAGCCAATCCCCCCGTCATATTCCGCGACTTAAAGCCCTCGAACATCTTGTTGACTGATGATCTGACTGCGAAGCTCTCGGATTATGGACTCGCGAGGCTTAGCCCTTCGGGGGACAATTCGCCTATATCGTCGAGGATGATGGGGACGTATGGCTATGCTGCTCCAGAGTACAACAGGTCAGGCCATTTTACAATGAAGTCTGATGTGTACAGTTTCGGAGTTGTCTTCTTAGAGATTTTAACAGGAAGAAGAGCCATGGACACTACTAGACCGATCAATGAGCAAAATCTGGTTACTTGGGTAAGAATTCAACTCTCTGAATCTCTTTTGTTGCAGTGTAGCTGTTGTTGTTCTCATGTTTTGCATTAAACAGGCAACACCGATGTTCCGGGACCCGAAAAGGTTTCCTGATCTGGCAGATCCACTTCTCGAAATGCGATTCCCAGAAAAGGATCTCAATCAAGCTGTTGCAATTGCAGCAATGTGTTTGCAAGAGGAACCAGGCGCGCGGCCCTTGATAAGTGATGTCGTAACAGCTCTAAGTTTCCTTTCGGTGACGAAAGATATGATCATGCCTAGTCCTCCTCCTCCCGCAACCCCGCCTGTCGACGAAAGGGCAGCCGATAATGATCACCAGAAAAAAGAAGAAGATCAGGTTTCAGGCAGTGACGACGAGGATAGTGGAAGTAGCGAGGATGAAGATACAGCATCAGATAAGGATTCCGAGGGTGGAGAGAGTGTCGATAATGAAAGCGAAGTCAATGAATCTGACTACCAATACAGCAATTCTTACAGCAAAAGACAGGTAAGCAGCCTCAGAAAGTCCAAAAAGAAGCGCGGGTCTTCGAAACATGGTAGTATTTCAAGATCACAAAACAAAGGAGGAGGATCTGCAGCGCGCAGAACGAGCCAAGTGTCGCGAGATGGAAGCGTTTCTTCAAGCGAAAATAGCAGCAGGAGTTCACAGGATGGTGATCCCTTGTTAAGCCAAAAGAGTAGCAAAGTCTCGCAACCCGCATTGAGTCACAAGAGCAGCAGGGGATCAGATGACAGAAGCCGTTCTTCCAGCAGCAGCACGAAATCTCGAAGCAGAGATCCTTCGGTGAGCAGAGACAGCAGCATTAATCCGCGCGATAGGATTGGATCGATGAGTCACAAGAGTAGCAGGAAATCGCGCACCAAGAGTAAGAGACGACACGATAGCAGCGACCATGGATCAGAAGATGGAGGCCTTTCATCCATCCATGGCAGCTCGCGAGGGTCAGACAACGAAAGCTTCCATCATTTGGATCACACCAATAGCGAATCATTCGAAGAGGGAAGTCTCCTCTTGTTGTGATCCTTCCAGCCATGAACATACATCAATAGACGTCGATGTTCATCATCCGAAAGTTGCTGCAACCCGGGGACAATTGCAGCTGCAGATCTTCCATCCAGGGAAAGAAACACAGATCGGAAGTGAATTGAAAGTAGCTTGACTTCTTCCATAGTACACATACTCCTGATGAGTTCTCCTTTTCTGTTCCTTTTTTTGCTATTTTTTCAATCCATTCATCTCTTCTATCTAATCAATTGCGATCAAAACGCCACGAATCTGCGAAATCTGCTAAAGAAATGTGTTCCCTTCAAATTATATGGAGATTCTTAGCGGGCTGATCACGTGGTCTGTTGTCTTCGAACGACCAGAGGATGTGTTGAGAGTACCACCACGGATAATAGCTAACAAAACAGGCAAGATCCAATATGGGACCAATGTGTACTATTCACACAAACCATAACATTTAACTGCGGAAAATTGCAGACACACAGAAAACTGCATGTCACAAGGCGTTTTAAGGATAAGGTTTCTTACATGGGTTTCAGGTATAATACAAGTTTGGAAAACACACAGCAGATTCCTATGGCTCGAACTCGAAAACTTCCACTCTTAACTTCCTTTCATCCTCACCTGGACGACAGAACTTCACCCTGACGCCTCTCCTGAGGTTGTTGTCCTTCTTCAGGCAGGATTTCAGCGTAATCCGGTCAACTTCCTGGCCATTTCGGATGTCGAATCTCATCCCATCATCGGTCGGGAACCTGCAGCCAACTTCTGCTGAATCCCCTGTAGGAATGCTCAGTGAGAACCATGGCCTCTGATCACCATACAAGCCTTCAGGAGATGATGATGCATCATCGCTCTCGAACCCGAACCCGAAACTCTGACTCCTGAAATACGAATGGTTGTGATTCATGATCTCAGCATCATGTTCATACCCTTTGATCCAATGATGTTCACCATTAAAGGGCTTAGCAGACTTGGGAAATGATGTCATCATATTCCTGCGACCAACTAGGCACTTGGGGAAGATGTATGATTCATCCTGCCCGTCCTCCTCGAACCTGCAATCAACTTTAGCCCTCCCCCTCGCGGATTCGTAGCTCTCCCTCGAGCGATCACGAGCCTCGCCATCCGGTGGAGCCTCGCCTGATGATCTCTTACCGAAGCTAAACCTCCCCAGCTTGATCCATCCTTCCTTCCCGAACCCGAAGCGGGACTTGATCACGCCCTTACGCTCCTTGTGATCATCCCAGAACCCGAACAGACCAGGCTTCCTCTCCCTGGTCCGGAAGGGGACACCCTCTTTAGGTACATGACTTGAACTCGAACTCGAACTCGAGCTAGCAGCAGCAGTAGCAAGAAGTTGTTCTTCGTCCTGGAAGCTACCGAGCTTGCGCTGCTTCAACAAGCGGGTCAATGTATGGTTCGGAACGACGAAGAAGACGTTTCCGGGCTTCAAAACGGCGTCGGGGCGGACAACGATCCACGGGAACTTGAACACGTCGGGCCTCGTCACGCAGTGCCTCGGGTTCTTCTTCATAATGTCAGCAGCCGTTATAGGCTTCTTGTGCATCTCCACTAGGCCTCCGGGGTGGACCAGCTTCAGCACGTCAGGACCGTGCTGAGAATTCTTCTCCATTGAATAAGATCAAAACAAACAGAATACACGAAATTTACGTAGAAAACTCGAATAATAAAAATACGAACAAAGTAGGCTTAGTTTTTGCATGCAAATTCGGCGAGATTAATCAGTAAAATGGATGTTCGGGAAAATGGATGAGGAAGAGATTGGGGCAAGGAAACAAGTTGACTAGTTATAGGGGAAGGTGACGGGGGCAAAGGACAGGGTGGCAGTGTTCTTGTGATTTTCAGGTGGCGAGGATTCTCATGTTTGGATTGGACGTCCTCGAGCGTGTAGGGATTTTGACAATTCTAGGAATCATGAAAAACATCGCCCAGGAGCATAATTTTAACAAGAGAACGTGTTTGGTTGTTTCTTGTTGATAGGAGGATGGGTTTTTTATTAATCACAAACCCATGAATTAAATTAATGAAACAAAATTCATTAAAAATAAATTGAACTTACTTATTGAAGCGAGATTATCAGAGATCGTAATAGAATTCTTGTCACCGGTCGGTTCTCACTCACGATATATTAGAGTCGAGAATAATTTTTACGAACTAAATGCCTCGACTATCTTGAGAGAACCAAGAAACCAAAATCACCCCTTTTTTTTTGGTGAGATTTAAATTGTTTTCACAATTTCGGATCTTAGACGGTCATGGGATTCGATCCTCCCACCTCATGCTTAAGGACTGACACCGTATCCATCAGACCATACATGAGTCGGTAAAATCACCCCTTTTGGTTCAATGTGTCGGTTCCTTTTTCGTGTGGAGAGGATTGGAAAAATCAGCCCCTAAGGAGTGGTTTCTCACCCTTCAAAAGCCTCCTTTTCCCAACTCTCCCAATTTTATTTGCACTCAAGCAAATAACCAACAGGGAAGTTGGCCACCTCAAGGACCTACGTGTCCTTTTAATAAAACCAACATTTGGCTTCCTTAAGGACGTTCACGTCCTTTCAACAACTAACCCACTTTCTTATAAAGTGATCAATCATGGGTGTTAACAAAACCAACATAGAAAATTTGGGTTTCTTTTTGTTGGGTCTTACTCCCTAGAAGTTCGATTTTCTTAACTATTATATTGAATTTGAATATAGTTGAGTATAAATAATTGGGATATATTACACTAGGTGTTGGGAATTCGGAGTGCAGAATGAAAGAATCTCTTGTGGAGTTACATCGACTTCAAAGTTCTAGCGATTTTTTAGACAAATAGTTCGACCCTTCGTATAAATTCTGCGAGTACAACGGGTTAATGAACTAAATGTTATGCTTTTCGTAAAATTGTTGTAGATCGTGAAATTCTCGAATTATTGTAGATTGTGAAATTCTCTTTGCAAAAATATATTATAATAGCGAAACGGATAAACAAGTCAAAAGTTATGCTTCTTTGAAAATATCCAACATTCTCCCCTTATTTTCAAAACTTTAAAATAGTAAACAAAGTAAAAGTTGGAACAACTGAGTGACTGCATCACTTAAGTAACTGCCTACGTACCCGCGAGGGATCAAGCCAACGTAGTTCAAGTTAGGATATGAATGATCATCATCGTAGAAGCCAATACATAAATGATAGGTATCCATTGGATTTGAACCTTCACTTAGTGTAAGAAATTCAAAGCCTTATCGAGGTTCTATGGTGAACGAGTTTTGAACCAAGTACTCCTTACGATAAAATTGAAATCTCCATACATATTGACTTCGGAAGCTATTGTGTTATGCAGCTTGCATGTTAATGGACATGTGCTTATATCCTGAATTCATAAGTCTTCTTTAGATAGCGGTTTTACTCTCTTAGAAAATGGCCTAATTTCCATACTCATATAGGTAAGTCTCTTAAAGTGCTTCTGCGAGACATCTATAACCAACGTAGACTTATTAAGAATTTGCATTCATCCTCGTCCATGCAGAACCGCTGCACCAATTTAGAAATGGAAGTTTAACTTGATACACCATAATCACTCTAATGACTTGTTGGTACCTATTGAACCTTGTTTGTCCATTTCAAAATATAGGTTGGGTTTTCGTCATTGGCTTTTTACAGACCTTAGCCCCATTTCCTTATACTTCATTGAAAATATTACCTTTGGTAGACTCTTCGTAAAAGGGTAAGCCAAGTTCTTCTTTATTTCAATATAGTTAACCGCAACTACTCATCTCTTGAGCAATTGTCTTACTATTTGATGTCTAAGACTTGCATGTCTAGACTTTCCATTATAAGTCTTGTTAGAGACGTTATAGATCATAGTTTGATTGTCACAATTAATCAAGACAGGTGGAGATGGCTTCTTCCACAATGGGATCTCTACTAGTAAGTTTCTAAGCCATTTTGCTTCCTTACTTGCATCGGCCAACGCTATCAACTCCGACAACATCGTTGAATCAGAAATACAAGTTTGCTTCTTGGAACCCCAAGATACCGCAGCACATCCTAATGTAAAGATCCATTCAGTAGTGGACTTGGACTTGGATTCTACATTGTTCCAATTAGCATCATTATATCCTTGCAATACAGCAAGATAGCATTGGTAATGTAAACCATAATTTATAATTCCTTTCAAGTAATTCAACATTCTTACAAGTGCTCCCCAATGTTCAACTTCTGGATTACTTGAAAAATGACATAATACTCCCACAGCTTGAGCTATGTTCGGTCTTGTGCAATGCATAGCATACATAAGACTTCTAATGACACTCGAGTACTCAAGTTGTGCATGTGTTTGTCCAACATTCTTCATTAACTTGATACTAGGATCTAAAGCAGTGAGGGCTGATCTGTCATCAAAGTGACCATACTTCTTGAGAAACTTCTCAATGTAATAAGATTGAGTTAACACCAAATCATCTCCACTTCTTAGGATTTTAATTCTCAATATCACATCAGCATTTCCTAAATCTTTCCTATCGAAGTTAGAGCTAAGAAACTTCTTTGTTTCTTCTACACACGATATGTTAGTACCAAATATAAGCATATCATCAACATATAAACATAGAATCATGCATCTAAAATTATCATGCTTACTATAGATACATTTATCAGCATCATTAACAACAAAATTATAAGATAAGGCAACTTTATCGAACTTCGCATTCCATTGCATGAGAGCTTGCTTCAAGCCATAGATAGATTTCACTAACTTGCAAACTTTCTTCTCTTGGCCTGGTGGTATAAAACTCTCAGGTTGTTCCATATAAATTTTCTCTTCTAAGTCACCATTTAAGAAAGTGGTTTTCACATTCATTTGATGTATAATTAACTTGTGAATAGATACAAGTGCAATTAAACAATGAATGGATGTAATGCGTGCAACAGGAGCATATGTATCAAGTAATCAATTCCATGTCTTTGTTTATAATCCTTAGCAATTAATCTGGCTTTAAACTTATCAATGGAACCATCGGCATTCAATTTCCTTTTGAATATCCATTTACATCCTATAGGCTTAGCACCATGAGGTAAATTACACAATATCCAAGTACCGTTAGTCAAAATTGAATTCATCTCATTATTGTTAGCCTCTTTCCAGAAAAATACATCTCTAGAACTCATAGCCTCATAATAGGTTTTAGGATCATCATCAACATGCATAACATACTTTACAATATTGAGAATTTCATTCTTATTACCCTCTTACTTCTTCTAGGTTTAACATCTTCCGTAGGATCTAAAGTATCATCATTGTTGCTTGTCTCTTGAGAGTGTAGACTAGGCAACAACGAATCTCCAACGAGTTCATTTTGGGAACTATATCTAGTTAAGTTCTCAAAGAATTCTATATCTACAGATTCTATAATATCAAAAGTATCAAGGATTAAAAATCTGTAGGTTGTACTATTAAGTGCATAGCCTACAAATGTACATTTATAAGCTCTATTTCCTAACTTTGGTCTCTTAGAATCAGGTTTTCTAACATATGCTAAGCAACCCCACACTTTCAATCTTTTCATGTTAGGCTTTCTTTTAAACCACAATTCATAAGGAGAAACATTCTTCTTTTTCAAAGAAACTATATTCAAGATATTACATGTCGATAACATAACTTCACCCCATAAAGAATTAGGCAAACTAGAACTTATAAGCATAGCGTTAACCATCTCTACCAAAGTTCTATTTTTCCTTTCAACAAGACTATTTTGTTAGGGTGTGTATAGTTCAGTAACTTGATAAACTAAACTATGTTCTTAACAAAATAAAGTAAACTTAGTAGAAAAGTAATTACCACCACGATCAAATTACGAGATTTTAATTTTCTCTCCTAGTTGTGTTTCTATTTCAGACATGTAGATCTTAAACTTGTCAAAAATTTCATCCTTAGACTTCATCAAGTAAACATATGCATATCTAGTGCAATCATCAATGAATGTGACATAATATTTATTTTCACCATGAGTCATATGACTTTTAAGATCACCTACATCACTATGTATTAATTCAAGCAAAGTAGAGTTTCTAACCATAAATTTAAATGATGTTCTATGTATCTTTGCTTGTGCAGATATTTTACTTTTAGAAATATTTTCAAGTCGCAATTAGAAATCAATCCCAATCTTTTCATATTTCTAAAAGAACCATAATTCACATGTCCTAATCTAGTGTGCCAAATATCAATAGAGTCAATGATATAAGCAGAATCATCCATTCTTAGATTGAGTTTAATCATCCCATTACAAGAGTATCCTTGCCCAATGAACCGTTCTTGGAAAATACAAACTTATCATACTCATAAGTAACCTTGAATCTGGCCTTGTTAATAAGGACTCTGCAAACTAAGTTTTACAATATCAGGGACATGTAGTACATTATTAAGAGTCAAAGTTTTTTCCGAAGTAAATGGGAGTTCAACAGTGCCTTTGCCAAAGACTTTGCTTCTTAGATTGTTTGCTGAGGTAACTTCATTGCCTTCTCCAATAACTGGCTCGTATGTCTTGTAAAGATTTTTGTCTTTACAGATATGGATGGTTGCACCAGTGTCGTACCGCCATCCACTACTTTGATCAACAACAGCATTGGCACTTTGCACCACAGCGACAAGTTTGTCCTTTTCATCGACCATGTTCGCCTCCTTTTTTAATTATTTCTTTCGTTGACGACAGTCACGAGCATAATGGCCGAGTTTCTTACACCAGAAGCAACTGCCCTTCTTCTTATCCTTTTTGTTCAGATTTTTCTTCTTAAACTGAGAATCATTCTTAGGCTTCAACATTTCAACATTGTTAGCCTTAGAAAAATCTCCAGTTTGCTGACTACCTTTTATCTCTCGTTTACGAGAGTCCTCTTCGATGCGAAGATGATGCTGCAAACCTTCTAGATCATAGTCAGTCTCAGCGTACTTACGTTTCTTTTTGTACCCATTCTAGGAGGGAGGAAGATGGGAGATTATTACTCCAACAACAAAAGAGCCCAAAAGATCAATACCAGCATCCTTGAGATAGTTGACGATGAGTAGAAGTTTGCTAGCCTGGGCGATAATGACTTACTGTCAACCATCTTGAAATTCATGAAGTTGCATATCAGGAACTTCTTATTGCTTGCTTCTGAGATCTTGTATTTGTTGTCCAGCGTCGTCCATAACTCCTTTGCTGTTGAGATGCTTCAATGGGCGTTGTAGATGTTAGTCTCCAGAGCATTGAGGATATGGCCACGGCACATAAAATTTTCATCTTCACACTTCTTGCATTTGGCCTTCAGTTCGTCACTATCCTCCGCGGTTACAGCAAGAATTACCTCCAAGCCATCTTCGAGAATGTACCACAACTTGATGGTGATGAGGAAGAACTTCACTATCTTTTGCCAGCGGGTAAAGTTTTCACCATCAAATCGTTCCAGACGAGTCAAGATTTGGTTTATGACTTCAGAGATTGTGTAGCAGCGATCGAAGTCTCACCCTCTATTGTGTCAAATTATTTATCTAAAAATTGTTGGGAATTCGGAGTGGAGGATGAAAGAATCGCTTGTGGCATTACACTGACTTCAAATAGTTCGACCCTCTGGATAAATTCTACGAGTACAATAGGTCAATAAACTAATACCGTCATGATACTAAGAAGCCCTTAAACACCGTCATTGAGTTTAAGGTTTGTATTACTTTGATCCGACCAAGAAGAAACTATGTAAGAAATACGATGATGCTTTTGGAAGAAAATGAGAGTAAGATGGCTTGCAGAAATAATTTTTGTTGTATTTCAAATGAGACCACACTTATACTATTTATAGAGGTTCGCACCACCAAGTGATACTCTTTCATCACCCAAGAATTTGCTGGAACAATCTTCAAGGTGGCTAATGAGATAGTCACTTTCTCTGAGTTTAAACTCAAGTGGCACCACTTTTTTAAAAGGCCACGATCGTGCGCCTTCCGTGCCACGACTGTGGCAAATCTCTATAACTTGAGGTATCTTTTCTTCGGAAGGTCACGACCGTGGCAAATCTCTATTTCTCGAATTATTGTATATCGTAAAATTTTCTTTCCGAAAATATATTATAATAGCAAAACGGATAAAAGAGTCAAAAGTTATGCTTCTTTGAAAATATTCAACACTAGGGTCCTGGTGTATGGTTAAATTTATGATGCAGTTTCTCATTTTTCAAAATGCATGTAGTCGCTCCTCTGTTCATTTTTATTATATTATCGAGTCCCCCACTTATGTCATCTATCATTTTGTTTTTAAAATGACTTTTGAAACCTTTGTTCTAGTTACCCAAACCTCCGGTCATCTTTTTTGGCAAAATTGAAATTAACCAGGAGCGCATCCAGGTACCGCCGGTCGACCCAATTCTTACCCCCAGCCAATCCACCCTCCCTCTCTGCACTCTCGAGGTCCACTCCAGCGGGTTCATAGATGACAACCTCATGAAGGCCTTGCAAGTTGACTTTGCCAACCAGTATCTCTGCGGCGCGCTTAACTGGGACTGCGTCCACGTATAACCTTAACCTTGTCCACTACTTTCCTCTTCCTCAAAACCCTAAATAAGTCATCGACAAAGCAGAAAGAGAGATGTTTCATGATCAATCCTGATGTGTGTCTAAAATACGCATTAAACGCATAAGATTTTGAGTTATTTTCGTATGTTTATCTTTAGTTTAGTATCATTTTAGTAAATATTTGAGTTTTGGATGACTAATGGGTTCTTTGTACTTAATTGTAGGAAAATGGGCAAAATTTGTAAAGAAATTATACTTGAAGAAGGAGTCCAGCAGGGATAGCTGACTTGAAACGGCATGTTGGTCAATTTTAGAGCCAAATTAAAGTGATGTCTATTTGACAGACAATTGAAGATCTTTCTTTCCTCTTTCCGTGCATATAAAGAGCGCCTAAATCGGAGATCAGAAGAGGAAGTTATGACCAAAATACTGAAGACTGATCTGGCAGATTTTATTGACGAATATTCGGGACAATATTAGAAATTCGGTTTCTCCATCGCGGAGGACTCTTGAAACGACTTCTCTATGTTTTTACACTTAGGAGGGCATATATATAACCCTCTAGACTTATTTTAGATGACTTTTCATTCCAGAGAACAATACCTTATTTTATTTTGTCTTTGCCAAGACTATGATGAACTAATCCTCTAGGTTGATTCGAGGAAGGAGACCCAAGTTTTGGTTGTGAGGATCAGGTTTTATCAATCTATTTCAGTAGTATTTATTTATTCCTTGTGCTTATTTTTGTTCTTGAATGATTTGCGGTTGTGAGTTTATTCTAGAACTTATGTCGCCATCGATTCTTAATTAGCATTTGTAGTTAGGAATTGAACTAGGAGCAAAGTTAATTCAGCGAAGAACGGTTGTTACCAAACTAATTAACTAGGAATAAGTAAGACTAGTTTGTAGATACCAAGGTTTTGAGTATAATCGCTAGGAGTAGGAATATCTATTCTTAATACTATTATCTTATAGAATAGAAATCGGTTGATATTCTATCTACTAGGTGATAAAAAAAACTAGTTAGGCGGTCGTTTGGCTAGTTGATTGTTAGATGTTTGTGGTCTCTTTGCGGTTGCGGGAGATTTACACCTACTTGCTACATATATTAGATTATCTTTTGTGATCCAGAGATCAACCAACCTATCGTGGTACTCCGATCTCATATCTGCCGCTTTTCTCTCATTGATTTTTACTCTTACTTCTCTCTTCTATGTTTTGTTGATTTCGTTTGATCTACGAATCTCTCAAAAACCACCCCCATTTTTACTTTCTTTTCAATAGTTAGGTTAATTGAGTATTCGTTCCTCCTTGGATCTGACTCGGTATTTCTGCTTTCTTACTACAAATTAGTGAGCCGTGAATATCTATTTATTTTGAGAGGCCTCGACATGCTCGTCAAATCCTGAACAACTGAACTGATTGCTTGCATGATGTTCCTGCCCAGCATGGAAGATAACGAGGCGATCAAAATCGTCAGCGCTGAGAGATTCTCAAACTACACTAAGTTCGTCATTCCACTCCAACCTGGCTGAACAAGAGTCGAGGAGGAGAAATGTGTTTCCAAAGCCTGAACTAGAGTCGGGTGGGTGGGAGAGACGGGTCACCATAGTTAGACACTTGGTCGGCACGACTTCTGGAGAGACACGGTTGTGACTTTCCTCGGATGGTTGTCGGTGGCCAAGGAAGGAGAGAGGAATTAATTAATTAATTTTTTGTAAGAGCATATAATTCATTTACATGAAAAAGTTGAAAGATGACATCAACGAAGGACATGTGAGTATAATAAAAATAAATAGAGGGGACGGCAACATACATTTTGAAAAATAGTGCGGCAACATACATTTTGAAAAATAATGGACTGCATCATAGATATGACCAAACTCGGAAGACCTAGTATAATTTGCACTAATAAAATTTTTATTTTTGTGGATTCACTTTCAAGATGTCTTAGTGGTGAAATGGTAGACATGCGAGATACAAAATCTCGTGCTAACTAGCTCCTTCCTCTGGTAGATTCCTCCATTTTCTTCTCAACCTACGAGTAGACCTGACCACAGTTCGAATTTGGACGAATTCGAATCAAATTTATTCGAATTCGAATTTATCAAAACATTAAACCATATTCAATTCTTCAAAAGACGAATCAAATACGAATTATGAATTTTTGAATTAGAATCGAATTATAATCAAATTCGATTTCGAATTATAATCGAATTCAAATTAATTCTATAATTTTAATACTTAATTAAAAAATTCTAAAACTTCTAATTTTTTTTGGATATTTTGAATATTTTTGTAATATTTTCGAAAAAATTTAAAAATTTTTGATATTTTTTGAAAAATTCAAAAACTTTGATTTTTGCTTCAAATATTAAAAAAAATTAGGAATTAGTGTTTAACATTTTTTGGGAAAAAGAAATAAACTAAAGATTGGGCTTGCACTTAATGTACCAAATTAAGTTGCCTACGTATCCTTAGCTCCGAAGGAATCAAAGCCCACGTAGTTCTCTTACCTTTATGGAGCTAACTCACCTAGTCGGATGTGTTTGTGCTTTCACCGGTTGTGGCATCATCGAGGTCGTATAGTTGGTCGAGATTTTCTCGGACCAATTCTTGTTGTCGTCTTTCCGCCTTGGTCCAATCGGCGACCAATGCTTGTGCCTCCAAAGATTGCAGTGTCATTGAGTACCGGTGTTCATCCAAAATATTACCTCCTGCACTAAATGCTTGTTCCACGGCAACCGTCGAAATCGGACAAGCAAGCAATTCTTTTGCAACAATTGACATAACCTGAAATTGTTCTACATGGTTGTTCCACCATTCTAATAAAGCAAAACTAGAAGATTTGACAAATGGAATATCAAATTGTGTGTTAAGATATAAATCAAATTCTGAATTAGTTAAAGTTATTCATCGGGGTCTTTTTTATTTTTTTCATTAACAATCTTTCCGTAAAACTTAATTTTTCACCTTGTGAGGGAGAGGGAGTTGGTTCATTAGATGTAGAAGCATTATTCATAATACTATATTCACTCATTAAATCCAAAATATCTTTTTTTATATTGTTTGTAATTACTACAACATGATCTTCTAGATTTGCAACTTGCAAAAAAATTTCCAAATTTGTGTAATACGCATATAATAAATTTTGTAAGCCATCAATTTTAATGTTCGGCATAAAAATGGTTGCAATTAAATTAAGTTGGGGAATCTCCTTGAAATACTTTAACCATTTGTTAGCCATTTCCGAAACGCATGATGACAATGCAAAATCGTGATAAGCGCTACATATTGCCTCCGATATATTACAACATTCCAAAAATAGTAAATGAGATGTAGGATAATAAACACCCGATAAAAGATGTGTAGTATAATTAAAATATTCTAAAAGCTCATTTAGTTTTTCTACAAGGTCCCAATGGTGAGGTTGTAACATAATATTATTAGTTTGATCATTAGATGCAAAAAAATTACATAGAAGTTCTTTGTATAGAAGAGCTTCTTTTAACAATTCATAAGTCAAATTCCAACGATGTTGAACATCTTGTGAAAAACGTTTTGGTTTCATGTTGTTTAATTTGCAAAAAAATTTTCAATCTTTTAGCAATTTTGGGCAAGCCCATAATAAATTAAGTGCTTGTTTAATTGGTCCTAATGTAGAGTCTAAAGCTTTAATTCCATCTTGGGTACAAAGATTAAATATATAACATGCACATCTGATATAAAAAAATTTTCTTCCGAATCGTGTACAAAGAATTTCTAAATCTTTAACCATAACATTATTAGTACTTGCATTATCTAGAGAAATTAAAAATATTTTTTGAACTAGATTATATTCTTGTAAAATAGTATGCAATATTTCATAACAATTATTCCCACTATGACTATCATCAAAAACTCAATATGCAATTATTCTTTTTTGTATATTCTATTTATTATCAATCCAATGACATGTAACACCAAAATATGAATGTGTTTGCCAATGATCACTCCATATATCACAACATATAGAAACTCGACCATCAAAATCAAAGAAAAAAGTTTGTAATTTTTCTTTATTTTTCTTGTATAAATCTTTTACATATCGTGTTAATGTACTTCGTGGAACTTTTTTTGTACTAGGATTTAAAGCATTTTGACAATAAGTTATAAAATTAAGTTTTTCACAAAAACTAAAAGATAAATATTCGGTAGCAACTAATTTAGCTAATTTCTCTCTAATTTAGCTAAATGTTTGTGATTTTTCAAAACCAACTTCGTGTGGATGTTTAGTATTCAAATGAATAGTATAAGTACCATATCCATTCCCGGTTTTGAATTCATATTGTTTACCACAATAATTACATGTAATTTTGAAGATACTTTTTTCTCCGGTAGAAATTTTTGCAAAATGCTTAGTAAAAAGTAATGAAGGTGGTCTTTTTACCTTTTGTGGATTGTTGAATATTGAATCAACACTTTCCCGTTGAGCTTCATCATGGACGTTCATCATTTCTTCCGGAATAGGATAAGTAAAAATCGGTGAAAAATCTGATTCAATAGAATCGTGATGTTCCACACTTTTTTCCTTACCCTTATTTGCTCTACTTGATGACATAATTATATAGTAATATGAGTAATTATATGAGAAATATGACTAATATATCTAATTAGTAAACTTGAGGGAGAATTTATATAGCTCAAATTTTTAATAAGAGAAGTAGAGATTTGAGATTGGAATGTGTAAAATTTGAAGAATAAGAGGTGGTATTTATAGAGTTCGGAAGAAATTCTGAATTTATTAAAAAAATTTAAAAGTACCAACAGTAAAAAAAATGGTAACATGGGGAATAAAACGGTAACAAAAAAATGATAAGAAAAAAACTGTAATTTGCCCTTGATGCTGATGCAAGCGCTGACATCAGCGAAATTCAAATAACGCTCGCGCGCCCCTCCCCCCTTTTTTTGAATTTTTATGAATTCGATACGAATTCGATACGAATCGAATTCTCAAAATGAATTCGAATTGAATTCGCCAGTTTGACGAATTACAAAAAACTTGAACCGTATTCAATTCTTATCATGACAAATTCGAATCGAACTTTTTGACGAATCGAATCAAATTTTTTACGAATCGAATCACGAATCGGATTCAATTGATGGCCAGGTCTACCTATGAGATATTAGCCCTTCATTTTTAACTGTTTCCTTCCCAAGCTCAGGCTATTATATGTTGAGTATGGATTGGGTACGGAATGCCACTATTCCGAACCGTTTGGAATGAAGACACGCGGGGATTTTTTCGCAAATGTGCTAGAATACGGGGACCAAAATGAAAAAATCTACGCACAAACACAGGCTGGATACAAATGCCATTATCACATAACTGCGCATGCCAGTATCACATAACAGTGCATGCCAATGTGACCTTTTTGCAAAAATGCTAAAATATGGGAGACCAAAATGAAAAAACTACGCGTGTCATTATCATCAACTGGGACTTGCCGTATTCACAAAAATAAATGTCATTATCATATAACTGCATTTGTCATTATCACATAACTGTGTTTGTCATTATCACATACCTGTGCTTGCCGCTGCAGTCCCCCTTCAGTCCAAACCGTCCGGAATCAATTTCTTCACTCCGTACCCAATCCAAACTCATTATATGTTACTCACTTGTCAGCCACCGAAAAAATCACTTCCCGTCAATTTATTCCAATATTAGAAAGGGGTCTATTTTTTTGGGAAAGATTAATCGAAGATGATTTGTAGTTATACTTTCTTGGAACAAGTCATAATCAGTATATATTAAATTGTTCGAATTTAATTACAAATAAAAATTTTAATCTCTAAAAATGTGGTTACATTGAAAGTTGGAACTCAATAAAGAGAGTTTCTCTGGTCATGTTTGTTCGAACACTAACTGGTCGATTTAGTGAGAATTTATATATTGGTGATTACGATCAAATATAAAAGACCTATTTTTGTGGTATTAAATGAAAAATATACAATCACCAACTAATTTATAGTTAATAGTTTTTGAATCTCATACAAGGGACGATTTTTCAAACTAATTTTAACTATGCAACCATCACCAAATAATTCTAACATATAATTTTGTTCCTTATATACAGAGATTTAACTTACCAGAAAAATATATATTGAGATTTAACAATTTACCACGTACTCGTGCCATCAAATAGAAGTCGTGCTCGCCACTTTTCATGTAGTATTCTTACAACAAAAACATCATTTTTTTTATGATAAGTGAGGATTATTATTAGGTATAGTAATATTTATAGCTTAGCTAGTGTGAAATCTCTTCTTACGAGGTTACCTAGTGTGGACTTTCAAAAAAAATCATCTTAGAAGGTTACGATTTTTGGCCTCGTCAAAATGGGTTTGGATTGGGTACAGAGTGAAGAAATTATTCCGAACGGTTTGAAGTGAAGAAATCATTCCGAATGGTTTGGAGTGAAGAGGGGACCGCGTTGGCAAGCGCAGTTATGTGATACTGGCATGCGCAGTTATGTGATAATGGCATGTGTATTTGTGACAGCGGCAAGTCTCGTTTCTTATATTAGCGCACATGACTTTTTTTATTTTGGTCCCTGTAGTTTAGCATTTTTGTAAAAAAGTCATACTGGCATGCGCTGTTATGTGATACTGGCATGCACTGTTATGTGATACTGGCAGGCGCTGTTATTTCATAATGGCATTTGTTTCAGGCCTGTGTTTGCGCATGATTTTTTTATTTTGGTCCCCGTATTTTAGCATTTTTGCAAAAAAGCTCCCGCTTGTCTTCATTTCGAACAGTTTGGAATCTGGGCATTCCGTACCCAATCTATACCCTGTCAAAACTCTACCATAATAAAACTTAATGAGAAAATAGGGAAAGGGTACCTTCATAGGAAAAAAAACGTGTCTTAAACTTAGCACCGCAAGAATTAATTCTACACTGTCATACCCAAGCTAATTACAATGTTCCCCTCGCTGGTACTAAGAATTATAGTTAATTACAAGAGGAGTTTAAAGATTGTAACATAAGAATCACATTCTTTCTCCCAAAAGTCTTGGTAGCATCCGTCCATGAAAGCCATTCTTCGATCCGATAGATAGTAGAATGAAAAGAAGATCTCGTCTACAAATTTCATCCTGAAAAATTGCTAGGTTGCGAAGGTCCCAAACACCCCACACCAATGAACCAAACACCGTGAACTAGATCTTCTGATTCATACCGCCTCTAGATTGGACCAAATTGATAAAGCACTCCCAATTTCCCTCCAACACACCATTGCAGGTCACCATTCTTGGTTAAAAAAAAGCTCCAAATTTTCCAGGTTACAGGGCAATGAAGGAATAAATGTAATGCAGCTTCATCTTCCCTCCAACATAATGGACACAATGAGTCCCAAGCATCTAATCTGCGTATTATGCAAAACGATCCAAATAAAATATTCTACTTTAAACAGAATTTCGCCTCTTCATACCTCTAGGATTGTTCTTGCAGCAGGGGTTGCCTCTTTACGATTGAAGTTTTCCGGATACATGGATTGTTTTAATCCAGAGCAATATGTCATTCGTTATTTACTTGATTTCAGTCTGCTCCAGCAATTGAGAGAGCAAATTGAGCTTCTCTATGTCGTGATTAAAACAACAAAAACATCATAAGAATATTGGTGAGCCGATCCAATCCGCTTACGTATTAAACAATTAATTTCTCTCTCATCAAACTACTTTTCAATCTAACCCAATCCAATCCAATGTTTTACCATATTTATTGGTGATCTCATCCAATCTACTCACCAAATAAATAATTAATTTCTCTCTCATCCACGTATTATCTATAATTTAATTTATATTTTTATATAACTTGCAATAAATATATAAAAGTATGCATCCATAAATATAAAAATTAAAATAAAACAACAAAATTAAGACTACAAAATTAGAATACAAAATTAGAAAAAAATAAATCGAGCTACAAATTGATGTCAAAAATACGTTTGAAGTCAATTGTCGAGCAAGGTACGGGGATGAGTTTCGGTTAGAGAGCCACAACTTCTTATTCCAGTGTCCGATTGAGTTGATTCAAATTATTTTGTGAAGGTGAGACATATATCTACAATTTTTTAGTGTATGACTTCCCCAAATTTGGAGTATAAAAATGTCAAAAATATATTTGAAGTCAATAGTCGAGCGAGTTACGAGGACAAGTTTCGGTTGGAGAGCCACAACTTCTTATTCCGGAGTCCAATTGAATTGATTCAAGTTGCTTTGCAAAAGTGAGATATATATCTACAACTTTTTAATTTATGACTTCTCCAAATTCGGAGTGTAAAAATATCAAAAATATGTTTGAAGTTAAATATTCGACCGAGTTTCAAGTGTCCAAAGTTGGAATACAATATTGTGTACCAAAATATATCAATACTGGGCTCTATTTATAGAGAATTAAAAATTATTATTTTTTATTTTTATCAAAAGATAATATTAATTATGATAACCAAACAAATAATATCCACTAATATCTATTTCAACGAATTATATTGTGTCACGTATTATTAGGATTTGATTAAAGAAAGGAAAAAATAAAGCTCACAAACAAAGCTCGGCAAGCCGATCCGCTCAACTAAAATCCCACCCTTTTTTATTTTTTTTAAATTTTGCTCTTGTCTTTTTGTGGTGATCACTGGTATCCTAATGATACGCACTATAAAATATTGAATTGTCGTTTGTGTCCTTACCGAAAATGATGGGATTATGCCGATTAAATGATCCTGAAAAATAATCTTAGGAGTCCTCGACCTATTGGATATTCCCCTTCTTTTTGTTTTTCTTTGGGAATGGCATTCTTGGATATACCAATTCAAGAGAATAGTGATGCTAATCTAATAAGAAGGTCTACGGAGTGTAGCTTGCATGTTATTACTTATTATTCCATTCGTCCTCGTCTTACTATGTTTTTTTTTAAGTAAATTTTAATTGATCACCAAGGAACTCCAAGATTACAACTAAGTTAGAGATAAACACCCAGTACTACAGAGACTAAAACGGGGCCAAAGTCCAGGGACGGTCACAGGGAGTAACCATCCAATAAGGATGTGCAAAAACTAAATACTGGGAAGACCTGAAGAGACTGGGGAGGAGGGCCCAGGAGGGGGCGAGGGCGGGAAAGAGGGCCCAGTGTGAGGGTTATTGGAAGTTCTGATGGGCCTAGGGTGGGAATGGCCCAGACTGGAAGACCCACCTTTGGAGGTGCCAATGCTGTCATTGAAGTCCCTAGAAAGTCGACGCTCCCCTTTTCTTGGAGACACCAACCGATCGCCTGGCATTTGAATTTGGCTCTTCGCACGAGATGGAGAACTGGGGCCACCAGAAGCTGAAATGCCACGGGCATAAGATCGAGCCTGAGAATCAGGGCCAAGTAAAGGAGAATCAGCCGGGACCCCAACTCCGATCTCGTTTCGGCCATCACGGACCGCCGGAAAGAGAGCATTGGCCCGAGTCTCCACCACCGCCAACATGTCGGGCTCATACGCTGCAACGTTCTGAGGGAAAGACATGATCTGAGCCCAGTCAAAGACAGAACCAGAAGAAGCCACCTCCCGAACATGAACTTTGTCTTACTATGTTTTTAAGGGAATCATTTTGTTCATTTGTTTTAGAATTTGGGATCCAACCAATTGAACCGTCAGATGGTAGTCATTTTTATGCAAAATTTGGCAAGCATTTGGGCTGGTGATAAATATCATTGACCATCAGTTCAACTGGCAAGATCAATTGATTCATTTGATTAGATTAATCATTCCAAATCAAATTGCTCAAAAATAATACTTTTTATAGAAAAAATTATGTTTTCGAGTTTTGATCAATAAAATTCAAAGATATTTAGAATTATTTAATATTTTGATACTAAATAAAATTATTTAATAAAACAATTTATAAAAAAAACCTTGGTCTGGCCCTGAAATAGAAGAAATTCTAAAAGCATTGGTCTTGTTATGTATAACTTTGTATTCAAATCTAAATTCTAAAACCCATCATGGACATGAGAGTTAGCACCGCGGAATCTCAATTCTAACACCATAATACACCATTTGTTAGTTAAGCGAAATCCGTAGCCCAGATGAATCTCAACAACTTCGGTCACATTTAATAAATTTAATACCGATCGCAGTTGATAAGATCATCTCTTAACAAGATCGTCTCATTGGTGAGGGAGATCCATAAAATTTCTGTATTGTGACAACCCTGACTGCCGAATTTTCCGAAGGTTTCTCTGATTAATGGAAGTTTAATAAATGGAAGTTCAATGGATTAGTAGTGTATTATCACGGAAGCCGATTGAGTGCTGGTAACCTGACACGCGCATCACCAAGTTGCTGAAATCAAGACAATTGATTTAGACGATTTGGACAGTGCACATATTTTCCCTTTTTTTCACATGTTTTCCAATTTTGCCTCTCCCTCTTCCTTCCTTTCTTATCTTCATAATCTTTAAAGAGCAATATCTTGGTACTCGGGTGTTCGAATCAAGAATTTTTTATTTTGCATAATTTTTCAAGCTCTACGCAGTGACAAAAATACTTTTTGACCCCAAAAATAATTTATTTTGGGAGAAAATCAGCTTTTTATAATCCAAAATTATTTGAGATTTTTTTGTGTTCTGCTTTTATAGTTTTTGGTGTTCTGCTTTATTGGAACAGAAGTTATATTAATGGGTAAAACAATGATGATCGATCTAATGTGCCGTTGTGTTTTGCCTTTGAAAACTGATGTGCTGTTGTAATTTTTTCGTTGAAAAACTTGATGTGCCGTTGAAAAACTTGATGTGTCGTTGAAAAAACTTGATGTGCCTTTGAAAATTGATGTGCCGTTGTGATTTTGCCGTTGAAAAATTTGATGTGCCATTGAAAAACCGATTGTCCTGATGAAAAACTTGATGTGCCATTGAAAAAGGACAAACGTGTCTTTTTTTTACTGATTTCCAAAATTACCCTTGGTATTTCCTAATATCACAATTTTTCCATTAAAAAGTCAGACACGTGTGTTGTTCGATTGGTACTGCTGGGCCTCCAGCAGCACCCAATGTGTCTCGTATTATCACTTACCAAAAAAAATAGATTAGTGTATTATTTAGGGTTAAATACACTTCTTAGATATTATATGTTATTAGAAATGGACACTTAAGGTTCTTTGTTACAAGTTAATAGTGTTAACTAAAAAGGCAGTTTTGATATTTTTACGGTGTGACACCAAACTACCTAAAAAAAATTTATTTTATTATAGTAAGATAGAAACACCAATAACACAGAGTATCTAAGTGTATTATTTAGGGTTAAATACACTTAGATACTATATTTTAGTAATATTTTTAGTAAATTTTTAATATAGAAAAGTACATTTTAATACCATGTGATATAGCCATATTTTACTTTAGTATACTGTAGTTTATTTTTTCTGGAATTGTTTATTTTTTCTTTTGAATTCCTTACATGTGGGGCCCACCATGGGCCCTACCTCAACAACCAACGAGCGAAGGGACGAGACGGGAAGGCGTAGCCTCTGCTCCGTAGGCTGTCACTTTAGTCTTAGCAAGGGAACGAGACAAACAGGCTTCTGACGGAGGGGGAATTCAAGATTGAATTTCACTTTCCCCTTTTTTCACCATTCAATTCGATCATATTTATTCAGATGAGTCGGTTTGAAATTAAATCAAATATTCGATGAATCATATCGAATCGATCAAATTTAATTTAATTCATGGTTAGTCCTAAAAAAATAGGGATATAGATAGGAGAAGGGGAGCGGTTTTGAAAATTTCAAACAAAACCGTGATTGTTTTAATTTTTTAAAAGCCACATCATCATCTATGTAATTTTTTCGTATGCACATGACGAGCAACATTACTTATGTAATTTTCTCGTATGCACGTGGCGAGCCACATCATCTATGTAAATTTTTTGTATGCACATGGCGAGCCACATCATCTTTCGACCAATGGCAACTGTCCAGGTCTTCTAAATAATAAAAAATTGAGCTTGTTTTATGCGTTCTAAATCCATGATACTGAAATAAAAAACGGTCATACCTAGGCTAGGCTACATGCACTTTTCCCTCTTCAGTATTAGATCATAACTCCATTAATCGGCACATCTGAGTTCTGAGCAGTCAAAGTGCTCTTTCCGAAGTATCGGTAAATGAGAAATATCCGGTAACGAGTCCTGATCATCTCAAAAAGGGCAACGACTCCTAACTTCTGAAACGCAATTAGTTTTAACTTCGTAAACATAAACCTGTGAAAATTTTCTTAGCGGCTTTTACGGACGTATATGCCTAACAACCAAAAAGTTACAACATCAAACATAATTCTAATGTTCGAATTCGAGTTCTAAAAACGCAACGAAAAAATTACAGGTTGTTTATTTTCCTGTTCTTCCTGATGATAACGGCCAGGGACTTCTACAATGTCCTTACCGCCCTGACACCGCTCTATGTGTCGATGGTTCTGGCCTACGCCTCCGTCCGGTGGTGGAAGATCTTGACCCCCGAGCAATGCGCGGGGGTCAACCGCCTCGTCGCCCTCTTCTCCATCCCGTTCTACACCTTCAACTTCATCACTTCGCACGACCCTTATTCGATCAACGGCCGGTTCGTCCTCTCCGACACCATCCAGAAGGTGCTCGTCCTCGTCGGCCTCCTCGTATGGGAGTCGCTCAGCAAGCGCGACGCCCTCGACTGGGTCCTTACGCTCTTCTCCCTCGCCACATTGCCTAACACATTGATCATAGGTATCCCATTGCTGACGGCAATGTACGGGGAGTCATCGGCTTCGTTGATGGTCCAGCTCGTACTCTTACAAGGTGTTGTTTGGTACACCGTGATCTTGATCCTTTTCGAGTACCGGGCTGCGAAAATACTCATAACGAAGACGGTATCTCCTGACGCTGTCAAGGCCATCGCCTCGTTTCGGGTGGATTCGGACATCATCTCGCTGAACGACCATGAGTCTTTGTGCGCGGAGACCGAGAGTGCAATCGACGGGACGGTCAATGTGGTTGTGAGGAACCTGGCTGGGAGCAAGTCCCGGAGGTCGAGCTTCTCCGGGTTGGACTACGAGATCACAGAAGTTCCTCAGGAGTCGGTACCAGGCCGGGCTAGTGCTCCTGATCCGGTGGCTCATGACCATCAGGAGAATGTCTATGTAATGCTTGCGAGAGGTGGTTCTAGTGGCGATCTTGGTAGTGTCGGTATCAAGTCCACGGAGAGACGGGGATCTCGAAAGATTGCAGGTAACAACGAATCCAAGTTCGAGGCGTGTAGTACGTGAAATGGTTGAATTACTACATGCACTTTTTTGCACTTTGTTAATTACAGTCACGTTAGATGTATCTTTGAGTTGATCTTTAGCTGACTGAATAAATAAATGCTGCAGCGACAGCCAGTGAAGATCGGGAGCACGAGGCGCGAAATGATCCAACTCTCGGAGCAAGTTCGTCACGAAATGGTCCGGCTACGGCGGCAGGAGGAGGAGGAGAACAAGGAGACAGAAAGAAGTCGATGCCTCCAACTAATGTGATCACTTGGCCTATAGTCCGAATGGTGCTGAGGAAGATGCTCAGGAATCCGAACATCTGGGCGAGTCTATTAGGCCTTTCATGGGCTCTTATCTCATACAGGTTCGACGTACGCCTTCCTGCGATACTAAGTCGATCGATCCAGATGCTCGCGAATACGTGTTCAGCAATGGCTATGTTCAGCCTAGGTACTGACTAATTTGCATTAATGGTCGTCAGCATGGAAAAAAACAGCAGCAATGACTTGTAGTTTCTGATGATATTTGCAGGTTTCTTTTTAGCTCTTCAACCAAAGCTCATAACTTGTGGGAAACTCATGGCATGCCTCGCGATGGTTACCAGGTTCCTAGTTGGCCCCATTATTGCTGGCTCGGTATCCGCTGCTATTGGCCTACGCGGTGACCTCCTTCGCATTTCCATCGTTCAGGCCGCGCTTCCTCAGGCCATTGTCTCGTTCGTATACGCTAAGGAATACGATTCGCAGCCTGATATCCTTAGCACGACGTGAGTTCGTCTCTTCGCTTCGTTCCGTGTTGTTCTCCTGGTCTCCATTCCTGATCAGCTGAATCCGTTTGCAGGGTAACATTCGGAATGATCGTCGCGCTGCCCGTAACCATCATATACTACATTTTACTTGGGTTATAATCTCCCATCAGCAATGGAGACATTAGTAGAGCAGCACGAAACGAAGACAGAAACCGGACAGGAAAAGGATTTAAAGAGTAAACTATGTTCATTCTTCCCACGCTCATTAGTTCCTTATCTCTCAGAGTGCCATTAGTTTTTGAAGGATAAACTATGTTGGAGAGAATCACACATCGGAAGTGGCAAATATGTTGGAACTGTTTATAAGTATGAAACACTTACTCGTCACCTTAAGATTTTGGGTAGGATATGAAAATTTCTATATGGTATTAGAGTCAGTTGTTCTAACGAGACCTATGGCCCGTTGTGCTCGCACGACCCCATTTGAAAGCATGAAAGTTAGTGTCGAGCACGTTTATGAGCTTGTAGAGTGTTCCAATCTGCCAACCATGTTGCGGATGCCACTCCCATCAAGCACTCGCATACGCACTTTCAATTTAGTTTGAGAATCTTATAATCTAAAACGCATTGAATATGTCCAACTTTTTAATTTTTTTGCAATTAGAAGACTTGGACAGCCTTCATCGGTTGACCGGCCATTTGTCACGCCACATCAGTTTGATGATGACATGGCATGCTGTCACAATTTAATGCTGGAAAAGTTTCACAATGGTTCCATTTTTTTATAATATTCCAAAAAAACTCAATTCAACCGCAACCTCTTAAACAGAAAGTAAAAATACCCAGAACCAAAGTTCCCTCTTCCTAACCCAGAAATTAAAGCTGTGCTCTTTGTAAACAACTGGTGCGGAAGAATGGTATATGCAGGAGAATCAAAGCTTTGCCTTAGAAGCATTTTTGTGAAATCATTCACATCATTATGCAACTAGACTGGCAGATATCAGATAACAAGTCCCGATCATACCTATGATATTAAAAACACGTCCTATTAATCTCAAACACGTCCTATGATTTAAGTTTTAGGAATGCAAAAGTAAAAATAGATTTGTCAACCAAAAACTTAGAACGTGGAACGACTATAAATTAAATACTTAAACCACCCAACGAGCAGCATATTTGACTTAACTACAGAAGATGAAGGGGTCGGACTTTTACTCTGTCCTTACCGCACTGGCCCCGCTCTATGTCTCGATGGTCCTGGCGTACGCCTGCGTCCGGTGGTGGAAGGTCTTGACCCCCGAGCAATATGCGCGGGCTCGTCTCCGTCCCTTTCTACATCTTCAACTTCATCGCTTCTAACGACCCTTACGCCATCAACCGCGGGTTCGTCCTCTCCGACACCATCCAGAAGGTGCTCGTCCTCGTCGGCCTCCTCGTATGGGAGGCTTACAGCGAGCGCGAAGCCCTCGACTGTGTCCTTACGCTCTTCTCCCTCGCCACCTTGCCTAACATATTGATCGTAGGTACTTGCAGTTCGGTTTCTAAACGTCAGCATTTGTTAAGTGTGTGCATATAAATAATAGACATCTTTTGCAACGTGTTTTTTTTGGGCAAATTACTGTGGTATCTCTCGTGTTTGACTAAATCGATGTTTTTGTCTCTCGTGTTTCAAAAATTATTCTCCCGTCTCCCGTGTTTGATTTTATTATACGTTCGGGTCCCTAACTGACGTGAGCATCTCTTTTTTGTGTTATGCATAGGTGTCCCATTGCTGACAGCGATGTACGGAGAGTCGTCGGCTTCGTTGATGGTCCAGATCGTACTATTACAAGTTGTTGTTTGGTACACCATCATCTTGGTCCTTTTCGAGTACCGGGCTGCGAAGATGGTCATAACGAAGACGGTGCCTCCTGACGCTGTCAAGGCCATTGCCTCGTTTCGCGTGGAGTCGGACATCATCTCGCTGAACGACCACGAGTCTTTGTGCGCGGAGACCGAGGGTGCAATCGACGGGACGGTCAGTGTCGTTGTGAGGAACCGGGCTGGGAGCAAGTCGCGGAGGTCGAGCTTCTCCGGGCTAGACTACGACGAGATCACTCAAGTTCCGGCTCCTCCTGACCATCATCAGCTCGATCTTGGTGGTGTTGATATCGAGTCTATGGAGAGACTTGGGTCTAGAAAAATTGCAGGTAAGAAAATTTTTTTTTATTGGTTTCATACAAATTTCTCAAAATTCCAAGTAAGAAAAGAAAAATGTTGTTGTTGATGGAAGCAGACAGAAAGAAGCTGATGCCTATTAGGCCTAATGTGATCACTTGGGCTATAGTCCGCATGGTGCTGAAGAAGATGATCAAGAATCCCAACATCTGGGCGAGTCTATTAGGCCTTGCATGGGCTCTTATCTCATACAAGTACAAAATCTCAAACTCGAGTTCTCCCTCACTTGTTTGTCGGTCGAGTATGTGTGTGTCTTGATGCCTGCCTAGCTTAAGGGGTAAATTTGGGATCCGAGTCGAGATCAAGGTTCATCATATAAAACTCGTTATTATGTCACGTGCAGATTCAACGTACGCCTTCCTGCGATAATAAATCGATCAATTCAGACTCTTTCGAATACATGCGCAGCGATGTCTATGTTCAGCCTAGGTACTGACTGATTAACATGATGCACATTGGCGACACTTTAATGTTATCTTTACATTAAACAGCAGTAGAAGTGACTTGGTAGTAGTTTTCTGATGTGATGTGATATTTGCAGGTTTCTTTTTAGCTCTTCAACCAAATTGCAATGGTTACCAGGTTCCTGGTTGGCCCCATCATTGCTGGTTTAGTATCCGCTGCCATTGGCCTACGCGGCGACCTCCTGCGCATTTCGGTTGTTCAGGCCGCGCTTTCTCAAGCCATTGTCCCATTTGTATACGCCAAGGAGTACGATGCGCAGGCCGATATCATTAGCACAACGTGAGTGAGTGAGTTCGTCGTCTCTTCCGCGCCGTTCGGTTTTTGCACATATGGAGGAATGATCAGCAGCTTAATCCGTTTGGTTTGCAGGGTAACATTCGGAATGATCGTGTCCTTGCCCGTTTGCATCATATACTACATGTTACTTGGGTTGTAATCTCACATGCAGACAACAACAGTGGAGTGGAGCGGCAAGAAACCAAGACAGTAACCGGACTAGAGAGAGAAAGTGAACCGTGTAGAACTTTACTATAATAAATTTAGTAAATGTTGAAAAGCTAAATGTCGAAAAGAAATGCATCCGATAAGATGGTCCAATCTTCAATTTTGACTCAAATTTCCTCAAAGTCCTAATGGTAGTAGAACCATAAATCACTTTATCAAAGTAGAACCATAAATCACTTTATCAATCGGTAATAATTGTTCTAATTTAACTAGAGATTTCCAGTTTACTATCATGTGATCCGTTTTGACTTGAGCCTTGATTAACAAGTCCAATAGGTATTCGAATACCAACTAGTTTTTTTGTACACTGTGTTAGTTTGGTATCAGAGTCGCGTTTATTAACAGAGTACGTTGTCCTGTAGTGGGAGAAACAACGCGGATCGCTTGTGTAAGGTGGATTATTTTTGTATCAAGTTCTGTTTGTGTGGGTTATGGCCATCGGCCTAAGTGTATGTAGTTGTGTGGGTTATGGCCATCGGCCTAAGTGTATGTAGTTGTGTGTCAGTTATTTTGGGTTATAAAATGAACCAGTTATGAAAATCAGACTCTCTCTTCCTCTAATTATCTCTTAAATTGTTCTTGCAATTGGTTTCGAATTCTTTTTTCTTTCATAGGAATTCCTAGCTACTTGTGTGTGATTCGTAACTCGTATAATTCTACCTTGTTCTGGAAGGGAGAACTGCTTGCACAACGTCGCGCGCTCTCCCGTGCTCGGAGCCCGGTCCGCCTCTGAGTTGTCTGTCGCGACCCTTGTTGCTGGTTACGTTGAAGTTCCTGTGAAATTTGTGCAATTCCTCAAATTAGGGTTTTGATTTGGAAAATTTTGGGATTGATTCGGAAATTGACATAAAGTTGAGGGTCGGTTGGTAATTTTCTGGAGTTGAGAAGACTGCTTGGGTATTTGGCAGAGATCGATGACTGACTCGTAATCTGCCAGGAGGACAAATTTACTGATTGGTCCCAGAAGGGTTTCGGAAATTACATATTGGTCTTTAATTGTAACGATTGTGCGTGGGAGACCAGCACGCCACACAAAAATGGAGGACATTATGGAACATGATGATCTAGGCCAAAGGATCGATAGTTTGGTCGAGGTTCCTTTGGAGGAGGCATTGGAATGACGGATGGATGCAGTGGTTGAGAAGCTAACCGTGAGGATGGGCGCATTAATGAATCAAAATATCGGACATTGGCAAGAGGAAAACCCAACTACGGATATGGGAGAGTTCGATGAGAATTCGATATCCAAAATGGAATTCAGGCATGGAGATCATCTGCGACATTGTGAAAGAGGTTTTGCAACGCACGAGGATGATCATCTCCAGGATTCTGGAATAAGAGTTGACATACCTGAGTTTCAAAAAAGTATACATGTCGAGAATTGAATTGGTTAACCATGGTTGAGGAGATTTTGGAGTACAAAAGTGTTCCATAGGACAAGCATGTCCAATTGGTGGCAACACGACTCCTTGGAAGGGCAATAGCCTGATGGCAACTACTCCAAATTGACTCGGAACATGATGGAAAAAGTCAAGATTGTTTCTTAGAAGAAGATATATAACTAATGCTACGTAAAAACAAGAATGTTAAAAGTGTGAATTTTGGCAAACATCTTAATCATAACAGTATTTTTCCATAGATTTTTATATAACGAAAAATTTGGTCAGTAGTGCTCGTGAGCCCGACAACTGAAAAATCCAATTTCCTGAGAAAATTTGGTGGTCGGGCTCGATTTGTTTCTGGTAGTTAAATTTTGAGATTGACAAAGCGGTAGTTGTTACGAATAATGAGATTATTTATAAATGTGAAAATTTTATTTATTTATTGTCTTAAAATTTTTACAGTGTTTTGGGAGCGGGGAGTTCTTTTTCGTTCCTTATTGGGATCTTATTTTCGGGTGTGACTATCTACAATGTATATATTCCTTATATTATTAAAACAAAAGTTTAACTTATTAAAAAAAAAATTTAACATGATCCCGTTGTTGCTCTCACACAACCCTACTTAAAATTTTTGGTTGTATATGAAAATTTATTACTCAAAACATTGTTCAGAAACGCTATGAAACATTTAGAGAGAAGCTTTTAGCTTATAATTAGTAATGCGTACTATTACGACATTGAATAACATGCACTTTTATGGAAGTGTATTGCCAAAAGATGAATAGCTATATATTCGATTTTACCTGCCAAATAAAATTAATTTAATGCTGATTGCAGTTAAAAATCCCGTCATTATAATAAGAACCTCTCATTAAATGGCAGTTAGATAAATGTCTTTTTTTGGTATCCAAAACTGGCAAATTAATTTGTTGGTATATATTTATGTCTTTGCCTCTTGTATCCCACACACTTGAATGAGTGAGATGTGAATGCTTACCAACTCATATATTATCAATATTGAAGAAAAATATCACTTTAATAATTTTTTAACTTCAACATGAATAAATTTGAGTTGTGCGTTGCTAAATACATGTAAACTAATAAAAAAAATTATATTCAGGTCACAAAAAAATCAATAAATTGAGAAATATCCGGTAACATGTCCTGATCATACCTATGATATTAAAAAAGAGTCCTATCAATCTCAAAAAAGATAACAAGACATAACTTCTGAAACTCGTCGTTCTTGCGAGACATCAAATCGAATTCGAATTCTAAAAATACATCTAATTTGAACTCAATTACAATAGATTTGTGAATGTTTTTATGACAAATGCATACCAACCAAAAAAGTTCAAATGTTGAACGACTATAAATATTCTTACTTTTTAGTTTCGTTTTGTTTTACCACTTAAACCAGCACGGCCAAGGTTGTTCAGTTTCCTGCTGTTCCTGATGATAAAGACCAAGGACTTCTACCATGTCCTTACAGCCATGGCACCCCTCTATGTGTCGATGGCCTTGGCCTACGCCGCGGTCCGGTGGTGGAAGGTATTGACCCCCGAGCAATGCGCGGGGGTCAACCGCCTCGTCGCCCTCTTCTCCCTCCCCTTCTACGTCTTCGACTTCATCACTTCGAACGACCCTTATGCCATCAACCGCAGGTTCCTCCTCTCTGACACCATCCAGAAGGCGCTCGTCCTCGTCGGCCTCCTCGTATGGGAGTTGCTCAGCAGGCGCGACGCCCTCGACTGGGTCCTTACCCTCTTCTCCCTCGCCACCTTGCCTAACACATTGATCATAGGTATCCCATTGCTGAGTGCAATGTACGGGGAGCCAGCGGCTCCTTTGATGGTCCAGCTCGTATTGTTACAAGGCGTTGTTTGGTACACGGTGCTCTTGATCCTTTTCGAGTACCGGGCTGCGAAGATACTCATAACGAAGTCAGTACCTCCTGACGCTGTCAAGGCCATCTCCTCGTTCCGGGTGGAGTCGGACATCATCTCGCTGAACGACCACGAGTCTTTGTGTGCGGAGATCGAGAGCGCCAACGATGGGACGGTCAGCGTGGTTGTGAGGAACCTGGCTGGAAGCAAGTCGCGGAGGATGTCGAGCTTCTCCGGGTTGGACTACGAGATCACAGAAGTTCCGGCTCATGCCCATCAGGTCGATGCACGAAATGTTCCAACTCTCGGACCATGTTTGTCGCGAAATGGTCCGGCCCTGGGAGCAAGAAAGATGGAGCTGGAAGCCGGAGGCGGCGAACAAGGAGACAGAAAGAAGATGATGCCTCCAACTAATGTGATCACTTGGGCTATAGTCCGCATGGTGCTGATGAAGATGCTCAAGAATCCGAACATCTGGTCGAGTCTGTTAGGCCTTGCATGGGCTCTCATCTCATACAAGTACATCTCTCTTCTCATCTGATCTTTCCCTTAGTTGTTTGTCCAGTGTATGTTTCTTGATGCCTGCCTGGATCAAGTGGTAAACAGTATATGTCAGAAATTTCGGGATTGAAGTCAAGACCAAGGTTCATTCTGCCACTTACCTTGTTCATATTGCCTTCCAGGTTCGACGTACGCCTACCTGCGATAATAAGTCAATCGATTAAGACGCTCTCGAATACATGTTCTGCAATGTCTATGTTCAGCCTAGGTACCGATTAACATGCGTATCGCCGCTGTGTCGTTACACTTACGATAGTGATCGTGCACGAAAAGAACAGCAGCAATGACTTCTGGTGTCTGATGATGTTGCAGGTTTCTTTTTAGCTCTTCAACCAAAGCTTATAACTTGTGGGAAACTCATGGCATGCCTTGCAATGGTTACCAGGTTCCTGGCTGGCCCCATTCTTGCTGGTTTAGTATCTGCTGCCGTTGGCCTACGCGGCAACCTCCTACGAATTTCCATTGTTCAGGTTCACTCTATTGGCCTAGCTTTTGCTGCAAAATCAAGCTTCCATTTCACTGAATGGAGTCAATTCGCTTTTTTCGTGTGTGCAGGCGGCGCTTCCTCAAGCCATTGTCTGCTTTGTATACGCCAAGGAATACGATTCGCAGGCTGATATCCTTAGCACAACGTGAGCTCGTCTTCTCTTCACTTTGTTCCATGTTGTTCCTGATCTCCATTCCTGATCAGCTGAATCCGTTTGCAGGGTCACATTCGGAATGATCGTAGCGTTGCCTGCAACCATCATATACTACATTTTACTCGAGTTATGATCTCGCATAAGCAATGCAGACAACAACAGTGGAGCAGCAAGAAACGAAGACAGTAACCGGACAGGACATACTAATCAGCTATGGTTTAAACTAAAATATATGAAATTTAAGAACGAGAGAGAAAAAATGAACTCTGTATAACGTATTCTGCTGAAATTCTAAGTGTCGAGTATATCGAGTCATATCTATACTTCGCACGTAGCATCCGGTGCCCCACAGTGCTCATGTCCAAGCTTCGATCGGACTCTTAACTTTCCTAAAGTCGTAACGAACGTGGTGGTAGAACCATCGAGCACTTTGATCAACTATTCCAAGAACACCCGTAAATCACCAGCATCACATAGACATTGTGCTGATGGTCATAGAAATTTCTATGACCTCTGCAACTTTTTGCTCCCTGCCAGCTTCTTCACAACCACATGAACCATCTCATTGTTGGCACTCTCAGCTCTGTGCATAAAGTCTCGTGATCGTTCAGCAAGATGACGTCCGACTTCACCGGGAACTAGGCAATGGCCTTGACAGAAACCGAAGCATCTTTCGTAATGAGTATCTTTGCAGCTCTGTGCACTTGAGCATGTTGAGGATAATTGTGTTCCAAACTGCTGCATTTACAGTGAGGTACTCCAGAGATAAAAATGATGATGGGAGTATCAAAGCTCAGGATAACATTCTTCTGCAGAATGTCGCAGAATCCGGCCGATGTTGGGTGAAAGATTGCCTTGTTAATCTTGCAGACCCGGCCGAGTGATAAGATTAGAGTGACATGAACGAAAAGCAAGTCATGTACATCCTGTTATCAGTTTTTAGCTGCTGCTCCTGGATTAACGAAGTCACCAGCTTTGCAAATTGAGAGTTAATGATGCACAATAATCAGTTACCATCTAGTAATTCAACTGCAGACAAGCTGAACCGGAATCAGTTTCGATGTTCTTATGCGCGAAACTATACATTTAGATTATACAAACTACTAAAAGAACTAGTAGACACTGAAAAGTTTGCCTAGGGCCTAGCAGTGTGATCATCAGATATAGTCTCTTCAGATGATGCATCACTTTCGATAACAATCAATTCCGAAGGTTTCTTTGCATTACCGGGCGAACTTCTGCTTGCTTCCAGAGGATTGTGCAAGCCATGAACACTAGCGGGCAGATGTACCTCGCTTTCCTTTACGCAACCATGTTCGCCATACAATCTAGTCCGTGGCAGAGTGCTAGGCTCGCTGTTATCCAGATGAGAACTGTTATTAAGCTGCATTCTTAAATGATGAATGCTAGGAAACCCCTGTAAGTGTGCTTCCATTAGACTTGGAGGAGGTGTATTCACAGCTTCTCGGAGCCAGTGGGGCAAATTGCCTCCAGCAGATGAAGGAAAGAAATTATTTGTTGGCGGGTGATCACACCTCAAGACAGCCTTGCTTCCCAAGTAATCATATGGATCCCGGACAAGCATCTCACTTTGAAATTCGGCAAAAGGCGCACTCCTTGTGCAAAGACCATGAACGTAAAGTTGGCCTCTTTCGCTGTGATTCATAGCTGCCTGATTCAGCCGTCGTCTCTTCAAGCCACCGCTCGCTCTTCGAGCATATGCCTCCCCTAGTGAGAGTGAAATGTCATCTTTCCCAGTTTCCTTAAATACCCCAGCTTTCAGGTCCGGGAGGCGATAATTATGAACAGAAGAGAAACTCTGGGATGGAGTACCATGAAACAATTTCATTTGTTCCTCCTCCCATCTCTCGGCCAAGTCCCTTGCAGTCCTCCATGCTGAAAACTCCAGCCTTGGATCCCTCAACATCGAATGCCAGCTATCCCTTCCATGTCTCCTCACACCTATCCAAAGGGAATCTAGCTCTTGTTCTGACCACATAACCGCATGCGAGCTCTCTTGAAGAACACCCTTTGCTTGAAGAGCATTTGCTCGATTTAGAATACTTTCAAGCATCATCTTATGCCTAAGCAATGAGGTCGCATGGTTAGACTGGGGTACCGCCTCCCGATAGAGCTCGTTAGGAGTCCAGAACTTTGATGCGGTTGAGCATCCTTCGGAAGAGAAGTTACTCATTCCATGATCAATTGGCAATGATAGACCTAGATCCAATGAAGAACAGCATGAAGAGGCCTGCTTACTAAGGTTACTTTCTCGCCCCATCTGAACAGATTTTCTTTCTTCCAAGAAAACAGAACCCATATCTGGTTTCAGACCTGATGAACTGTTGGCGGCTTTCTCTGCTTTGAATAGCTGAAGACAATTTCACGGCAACACGAGAAAACACAACTAAGAGGAATTCAAGTTGATTCAAAAATGAGGATGCTAAAACTCTTTGGTACGAAATGTGCACCAAACTAGGTAAGAAGGGGTGACAACTGTTGCCAGGAGAACAAATGCATGCAAAGAGTGCACTTGCCTGCAGGCATGGCATGTCTGATGAACGATTTGGAGGAAGCCCAAAAGACATCTTATCATCATATTTTGATCTTCCAGTAAAATTTGAGGATTTGGGTGCAACACTCAGTGATGTTGTTGAGAAGTCAGGCGGATTTTCGTCATCTCGCTTACTGCCCCCTTTCAAAGTCTCTTTGGGAACTATTTTCTGAGAAATAGCATTGTCGGTTCTGCATGTAGAGTCCACTGAATAGTGGCACATGTCTGTAGCAGCACGAATAGATTCCTTCGGGGAACTTTTGTTCAAATCAATGTTACTGTCCAATCTGCCAGATGAATCTGTTACAAAGGCCTTCACAAATAAATCAAACGGGACTAAACACCAGAAACTAGGACAAACAATTTTAGAAGGTGAGCAGCATAGGTAGACAGGTGGTACAGAGTATTCGGTTAAGCAGCAGATGCATACCGGCAGTAGTAGTAGATAAGTCCAATGGAGTTTTCCTTGCATCTGATGTATTGTGTTGAATCATGGTTTCTTTCTCACTGTCACTTGATAGAACCTCCACTTTTAATTCACATTCTTTAGTCTCTGATTCGCCATCCCGACTGTTCTCGGAGTGTCTTTTGCTTGACATACTGATAGATTCTTGTCGTAAATTATTGAGCCTACCTTCATCACCCATTGCTTCAGGGTTACACTGACCCAGCGACTCTTTGCCGATATCCAATCTACCATTGGATATGCTCACGGAACCATACAATTTTTCAACTTCACATTCCAAACTGCTCCAGATAAACAATGAAGATAGACAACTATTCAGAAGAAGCAAATTAAGAATTAAGAATCTTAAAACATAAGTGGCAGTACTTCAAAAGAAAGCTTACGTGGATCTTACAGAAGTGGAACTGTGTAGCAAGGGGATTGAATCAAGGTTTTTCTCCTGTGCCAATGAACCGAAAGTCATTGATTCATAGTAACAGACCAATTTCAGCTACAGAGGCAAGGAAGTCTAAATAACCAAATTTCAGATACGATTCGTAATCTACAGAACACAGCTTTTCTTATGTTAGCTTCACATATGCCAACATAATCACATGACTATCACCAAGGGAGAATATTTGATATATTTCTCTTCGACTTTATGTTGAACATATATGGAAAGACTCTAACGAAAGCTTGAAGCAGATAGAGTCAGAAAGAAGCAAATGATCAGGAATCTTCAGTTAACAGAAGTCAGACATGTACACATTTGTATGCATGAATAAATTACGGCAGTAGCCTTGAGATCCATGCATCGGGAGGAACTAGGATATGTCAAAGTTGGCGAGTTAACGATTCAGAATTAACACTAGGCATCCAACAGCTAGTGAATCTCAAGCACCAATCCTAACTATGCTCACTGGAAACAATAGGACTAGTAAAATATCATCATAATTTGTTGCTCATCCAATTAGAAACTTCAACGACCATTTCCATGTTAATACTATAAATTTGCTACAAACAAGAATCAGAAAAACGCAAAGAATTCATTAGAAGAAGGTGAAGGCATACTTCAGCTTGATTTTGGAAAATTACATGCTCCTTCTCCATATCGTCATTTTTCCGCTTCACAGCTACAGAATGCTCTCCGGAAGAGACCTTATGAGATTCTGCCTCATTGAAAGTTACCTTCAAGAAACTATTTTCCTGATGAAGCAAACTAGACTCCGTGTCAATTTCAACATTGTTTTGTTTTCTTTTAAATCTTCGGGTGAAAGTGATCAGTGGCGTGGTCAGCTTAGTTTGTGAATGCAACTTGTCAGACTGCTCTCCGTCGATGTCAGTATTTGGCAACATCATCGCCCTACTGCTATCTATGCTGGAAGAAATATTTGAACGGATTATTTCCTTATTGTTCCCTTGAGAACCTTCTTTCAAGACCAGACTTGAATCTACTTGCATATCACAAGTTTTGCTAACCAGGGATGTTCCTGGACAAGTGTGTGTGGCTGCATCCTCACCAGAAATGCCCTCCCCGGTAATTTCTGTCACGGGAGATTTACAGGATTCTTTTAGTATTAGATGAAAACAATACCCTTTACACAGCTTTATCCTTCCCTTTTACCTGATTCCTGTACATAATGAGATGTTAAAGACACTCCTAGCTTGCAGCCACAGCTTTGTATTTCTGCACCATTTATGCAAACCGCCTGCATCCATACGAGAGAGAGAGAGGAACACGAGGGAGTTGGCAATGGAATCTAATGAGAAAAATCATGCTATCAACCAATTGCAGAACCTAGAAAGGATGATCTCTCATTTCTCTCGCCAGGTTAATAAATACAAGTGTCAAATGAAGTACTAATGCGATTGAAATGAGAAAACTCGTGTCATCAACTAAATGCAGAAGCATAAGCAGACCCTGAATCATCTGATTATCCCTCGTTCAATTAGAAAAAGTACTTTTGAATCAACACAATGAGAATGGTACGGTTGATGGCAGTCAACACAGTTCGCTGTGTTCGCTTTTACACCACAAATGAAACATTCCGGGCACCTCTGCATAATGATGAGAAGAAACATGGATATCACATAGTGCAGCTTAAAGGCAAGTCTCCAATCATTAAGAAAATCAGAAGGTACTAATTTTAGGAGATACTTAGGCTTATCCCCATGCATGAATTACCATGTTTTGACGAATGAAGAAACCACTTACTTCACAGGGAGCCTAGGAGATGCAGCCCGATGTCCAACAATGACATCTATGAGATAAGAAATGATATAGGATCTAACACATCAAAAGCATCCGTCTCTATAAAAAAACCTAGAAGAAAAATTCAACAAGCATGTCCATTCATTGGGTGTCTTCCATCCCCATCAATAGCCATGCCATTACCTCCCTTCAAACTACCAAAAAAGTGTGCACAACAAGTCTTCAACTCGTAGCCACAGATGAAAGGAAAACGGACCGCAGAGAATGTAAATCAATCTAATGTCAAAATCTATAGAGTAAGCCATCGTCAGTTTGCTTCAAAACTTACCACTGACAGTGCATGAGAAAAGCTCTAATTTACTGCAATAATATAATCACCGAAATTTGGAAGATTGCTTTCGCGTTTGCAACTCACCGGAGAATTAACTTGCTGACTTTCCCGATTCTGGTCAGCAGACATCGCACCACCTTTATTCAGTGGGGTAACTGAAGCACCGAATGGGGCTTCACAGAGGGAACCGTCATTCTTATTTCCATCAGATACAATAGAAGTTGCGGGCAGTTTTCGGTGGTAAGTTAGATACACCTTGCTACTAGCCATTTCAACTTTTTTAAGGAAGCAACTACTCGTGGCTGAAATTTAAAGATGTTTTCTTAGAGCTTCAGAGAATCTCCTTGAAGACATAAGTTGAATCCACCGTGCAGGCATATTCTTTCACGGATGAAAGACTCTTCAAAGTACTTGAATGCTTTCCAGTCCGTCGAGTGTGTTTTTAGTTACCTACAAATCAACATAAGGCGAATCATCAATTAGAAATTATTATTTTCTGATATGTGATCCTTGTAAGAGTAGGATTATATAAGACAATGGCTCAGAAAGTACTATTTTGATAGGATCAAGATACAAGCTATCAATAAATATAATGCAGTAGCATAGCCAGTAGCTCTTTCAGGAATCTATAACCAACAAACCACAGTCGTCTTATGCGGCCGAGCAGAATTGTGCCATCCCACATACACGTAACAGACCCCCAACCTATATAAACCACCACTCCACCCAATAACGGATTAAGTTCCACTGAAATGGCACAGATATAAATGTCATAAGCCGAATTTCAAACTCGACTTTAGTCCTAGTGAGCTTTCAATATTACTTCAATCTCTATCACTCTCAGACTTGCATTTCTCACCAAAGGAATGTAACAGCAGCACACACCCGAGACAGTACTTGCCAATAACTCATACAGAAGCTCAACGGCCTAAAAAGTACATAGTCAAATTCTCTTCCTCGATTCCAAAGGCATGACTGAGAGGATTCAAGAAAATTCCCAATAAGCAGTACAAACGCAAAGAAGAAATACCTTCAACCTAAGATGCTCTCTAGCTGATGAAGCAAATAGCTTCAAATTATGCAAAAACCTGAAGTACCCAAATCACTAAGAAGAAATATTTCCAAATTTTCTCCAATGTATACCACCTAGCTAAGGCAACTCATATCCACATTACAAAATTCAATTCAGTAAAACCAAGAACTCTAATCAATACGAAATCCGGGCATCAAGAACAAGGCAAATGATTCCATCCTCTTAAGATGATCCCTCCTTAATTCCGCGCGAAGACGAACGCGTTCACCCTACTTCTTCCAAGCAAGTTCCAATACTCCCCACTCACCAATTCAAGCACCCAAAGACCAAAACTTTACCAGAAAAGATCAAACTTTTCCAGACACCCAGAAGCATACAACAGAATTAAGTAAAACAACAGAAAACATGTAAAGCCAATTACCAGAAAAAGAACAAACAAACAAACAGACCCACAAACCAATTACAACATCAGGAAGCTTCAAAACACAGCCAAAAGAATTTAACTAAAAGGTAAAAGGAATGTGAAGAGGGTCCTAACAAAAAGGGCAGCAGATGGAAAGAGCTTCTCTTTATCTTTGTGGTTCTATCCCTGCCAAATTCAAAACCCATTAAAGGGAAAATCTTTGGAGGAGCCCTGTTAATCTTTTGAGGAAAAGAAAAATAAAGTTTGGGCTTTCTCTCTTTCCTTCTCTCTTTTTGCCAGTTTCTGTACACAGACACAGAGAGAGAGAGAGAGAGAGGTTTAATAAATGTCAGAGTTTTTCTATTTACTATTTTGAGTATTTTTCTTCTATTCCTCTCTCTCTCTCTCTGGAATGCTTTGTACTACACACTATATCATATCTAACCAAAGATTCACCCCCTCATCCACCTATACTGATATTATTCGGATCACTATTTCACTCCAGAAATATATTCTTTCCTTTAATTTTTTTTGGAGAAATGAGAATTTCTTGGGAGGTCACCATCTTAATATTACTCTCGTCTTAATGAAATTTAACTTCGAAATTTTTATGAGACCGGATACATCTGCTGATATAATCGCACTTTTTAATTCATTGTTACTTGAGTCTGGAACTTGGAATGGGTCAATAGCATTCATATGTGGGCCCAATGAATGCCACGTTGGAAGGCGATTGGAGAGGGTGAATATCTGATATTAGGATTGAGAATTGTCGAATCTATAAGTAACACTTTAATAGATTTTTTATTTTAAACACTTGAATCAATTGAGAGAAAGAAGGACATTTACATGCCTGTAACTCGTTTTTTTCCAGCTGTCACCAGAATGGGTCCCACATGGGAAACAGCGTAGTACAAGAAATGTTGTGGACTTATGAGTGACCGAATTTTTATTGCGGGACCGATTTGTCTTGTCTGTCTGGCTCAAATACGGACCCACAGAATTATTGGGCCTGTAATTGGGCTGATACTTGAAGCCCAGCCTTGTTGGTTCTTTAACAATCTCTAGTCCTTCTTGGAACAACATTCGCAAGCCTATTGTTTCTGCTTCGAATAAGCTGCATTCTACTGCTAAATTAGAACAGCAAGGTTAGAATTTTAAGGTCCTCTAGTATGGCTAAATTATAGATTTAGCTCCTCGATTATCAAAATAAATGATAAAGTTTCCCGTGTTTGGTTTATTATACTATGGGATCCCTCGTGTCGGTATCCGAGTTTTTTTCCGGCGAAGTCCTACTTGAAAAGACTGAATTGCCCCCTTTTGTAAAAATATTTTGCCCAAATCATAGATTTAGTCATACTAGAAAGAACCGAGAGTAATTTACTAAAATTTTAATTCAAATATATAATTGTATAACATAGTCATGGCACTTTTTTAGAAAGTATGAAATTTGTTGCTAATAAATCATATGACGTCTACAATAGTTGATACAACATAACATGTATGAAACATCTACAATAGTTGATACAACACGAACGAACATTAACTCAAAACCCTTATATGAATGACATAGAAAAAGTTAGATTTTTCATATCCGACACTATCGCTCTTTCTTTCAATCGGGGATCATGCTAGCACAATAAGCATGGATCTTGCATAAGCAATTAGCTTCGGCACAATGTTAAAATTCTACTTAGAATCTCTGTATTTAAGCCATAACTTTAAACCAACGAGTAGGTAAATTTTTCAAACTTATAAACAAACTCACCACTATCACAACTAGCGATATGATAATCTCAGCACGCTTCCTCTAACAAAGTCCATCAGGCCAAAATTTATACGGGGTAAAATTTACAAGAACTTTAATTTCGGGCGACGCCATGAAACAAATTCATATTTTTCCTAATTTTTTTATCTTTTATCTTTATTTTCCATCAGTTTTTGAAACAATCATTTCAACTTGTTATCAAATTTAAAAAACGACGTAAGAGTAAATTTTCTCTCCAAGAGATTCTCCATATTTTGTTTTTATCAAAACGATATACATTTTCTTTAATCTCTGTATTTATAATTCAAAATTATATATTTTTAAATAAATTCGAGTTTCTTCCTATTTGTATCAGTTTTATTCATTCTACTTAAGGTAAGACTTGGGATGAAGACGATCCTCGTATGGTGTCATTAAATACTAAGAATACATAAATTAATTGATAAAAAAATTTATAATTTAATTAAATCTCAAATTTAAATTATTAAAAATGTAACATTAGAAGAATTTGACCATTCAAAAAACATTCTACCACCTTCAATTTAGATTGGCGAGTACGGTAAAGTCCGATAACGGAGTAGGTACAAACAAAAAAATATATTAAATACTACTTTTGTTTCTTCGTCGCAGTTTGACATCAGACTTAGGATTGACCAAAACCATTTCCCTCGAAAACAACGGGACAGCATGCAGAAGCAGGTCCGGTCGTTGTCCTAAAACAGACTAAAAAGAACCAAAAGCAGCTTGGAGGCACCAAACAGCTACACGTGGCAGAAACCCAAAAGCTCACCTCTCCTCTCTCCCAAATTCCTCGTTTCTCTCGCCACGTTGTCCAGAAAACAAACTTGATGGTGGTGATTTTGGGTTTGGATTGAGTACAGAGTGAAAAAATTATTCCGAACGGTTTAAAGTGAAGGAGAAATCGCGCTGGCATGCGCAGTTATGTGATAATGGTATGTGTATTTGTGACAGCGACAAGTCCCGTTTATGATACTGGCGCGCGTAATTTTTTTATTTTGGTCTCCGTATTTTAGTATTTTTGCAAAAAAGTCATACATGCAGTTATGTGATACTGGCATGCGCAGTTATGTGATACTGGCATGCGTAGTTATGTCATAATGACATTTGTTTCAGGCCTGTGTTTGCGCGTGGCTTTTTTATTTTGGTCCCCGTATTTTAGCATTTTTGTAAAAGACCCCGCATATTTTCATTCTGAACGGTTCGAAATCTGGGCATTCCGTACCCAATCCATCCCCAGTGATTTTACCTTAAAAAGAAATCCTTTAAAAAAAATTAATGGTGGTGATTTTTTATATTCCTGATGCTTAACTAACGACCGTCTTAAATGAATAAAATTTTTGCATCATTTGGAATAAACAATTTTGATGCACTTGGTCTTGATTTAGATTGGGCTACCTCCCATCCTTCTAATCTTGATGCACTTTTGTTTTCGGATTTTTCGATTTGAATATATGGTTGATGACCTTTTTTCTATAAAAAACAATGTTAATATTATCTTAAAAAATATTTTATTCAATTCAAATCTAAATTAATCTGAAACACGTCGAGAAACGGCTTGGATTGGATCCAGAATGGGCCCATTCCGAACCGTTTGGACTGAAAGACACGTGAGATTTTTTTTGCAAAAAATTAAAACACAGGGGCAAAAATTAAAAAAATATGCGAACGGTTGGAGATCATTGATAACTGGGCATATGTCATTGTCGTAGCACGCAATCTATTATCAATAACTGAGTTTGTTAGTATCGTAATCGAGACATGTCATTATTCTTCAGTCCAAGCGATCTAGAATAACTTTTCACTCTGGATCCAATCCACTCCGGTCGACAGACGCCTCTCCTTGCACCGTTCCATCTTCCTTTGCCCTTAAAGGAAAAAAGGGAACGGTGCCATTGTTGTAGATAGGTAGAGAGATACCTTCCTCCTTTATCTGGGTCACCTAAGACCCTTTCTTTCTTCAAAACCTGTCCTTTTCCAAAACAAAGGACAGATACTCCCCAACTGTCACCTTTTTTTTCCTTTCTGGGTTCCCACCTCTCCCTCCCTCACATTGCTAATCTTTGGTTTGCCACAATATTGTGCTTCTTGTTTTCTTTGTAAAGGTTGTGTCTTTATCATCAAGGAGGTGGAAGATAGGAACTTTGGAGGGGAAAGGAGGAGAAGATGGCGGATTTGCCTGTGATTAAGACTGGTGGTGATGAGGGTCTTCCTCAGGAACATCATCATCAAGACAGCCCAATTATGTATAGTACATCTGAGGACGAGGAATCTGTCGATTTCGAGTCGATTTCGGGAGAGAATTCCAATAGGAAGGATTCCATCTCTTCCTCTGGTATGCTTCCTTCCATCTCTCCGTGTTTCTTTTTTTTTCAAAGGTAAATTTTACACCAAGATTACACATGCCAGGGTTTGAACACTGGACCTCGCTGAATTTGTACATGCCTTGTGCTGTTAGGCTGAATGCCCTTTGGCCCGTGTTTCTTTTGTTTGGTTTGCTTCTCTAATGAATTGCTCGCTAGCTTGGTCGATGTGTGGTTTTATAGGAGTAGTTTGATCTTTTTGGAATGTTGGTAGTGGTTGCTTGTACTTTAAGCTAAGGGAGGTATAGTGGGAATGGTATTAGATGAGCTGATCATAAAGCTGTTCCTTTTGAGATTCTTTTCATTGGGTTCAATACACCCATCTTGGTGCATTGTTCTTTTCTCATCGGCACGAGATTCGGGGATTCTAAGTGTAAAGCACCTAGTTGTTAATTGCTATTTCATTTCCGGTTGTTCATAGGGTGTTTGGAAAAGAAAAAGAGGGAGGAAAGGTGTAAAAGAGAATCTCTAAGTGGCTTTTGGGCTAGGGAAGGTTGATAGGGGAATACTAGGAGCTTTAGAATCCAACAGAAATTGTCATTCTGCCAATAGCTTGTGGCGCGCTTCTATACTAGCAAGTTCGAGGTTCTTGTGTTCTAAGATTGAAGGTGCTGTGTTTTACTAACTTATGGCGAAAGGGCGATTGTTACATGAACAATTTTTTCCAGACATCCATTTGATATTGTCTTTCTGAATTTGCTCAACCCAGGGAGTACAAACAGGAGTCCACCCAAGGAAAACATGTCAGGGGACGCATCAACTTCCGGAAAATCAGATTCCGGCCCTCGAAAGCATGGAAGACTAGCTAAATTCAGAGGGAGCCAGCGATTACGCAAATTAGCTGCAAAGCTCTATGACGAGACAATACCTGTTGGCCAAAAGGTTGCCACTGCACTTCTCGGTTTAACTGTTTACCTTGATTCCTTTTTTCCCTACTTTGCTCGTTATCGCATGTTTTTGTTGAGTTTATTTGGTACTCGAATCGTAAAATCTGCAAATGTACGAATCCCGTGAACAAATTACTAATAGTTGGCATGATTGTCTGTTAGTTGACACAGTGCCCTGTATTTTTGCGCGAGTCTTCTACTTTTGTTTGAAATCATTCTTACCATTGTCTCATTCATGTGGTTCATGCCTAAATGGAATTTATATTCTGCAACTAATGTCTCCATCTGAATGATTTTCAGCTTAATTTGTTTCATCGATTTGCTGTTGTTAAACATGATGGGACTGTGGAAGTTGATGTTCCTCATGGCATTAAACCCGAGAGTGTTGATTTTGGAAACAATCAACACGAGTCTCCTGATGAAGAGACTGAAATATTCGGGGTTCACAGCATACTTCCTCTGCAGATAGTAATGCTGATTGTTGGAACACGAGGTGACGTGCAACCATTCATGGCCATCGGAAAACGTTTGCAGGTAGCATGCTTTAGAATGTTTTGGCGGTACTTGAATTACTAAATTGTGCCCAGTTATACGTGTTCTCAGTGTATCTATGATCGATAGAAAGTGTTGAAGACACATGAAGCTGCAATGTTAGTTTCCACTAAGAAATACGTCCTCATTCATGTTGGGATTAATCAGCTATCACGGAAAGTATATATGGCATCACAAACATGCTATCTAAATTCCAGCAATGGGAAGTATCCTAAAAACAAGCTACCACATTTTGGTAAATAAAACAATGGTTTGAAAAGCTACTAAACTTCTCTGAGCTCTTTGGCTGTGAGAATCTTGTTCTTAATGACAACTGTGAGCATACAATCTGAATTGACGAGACATCCTCGGAATTTTTTAGTGCAAAAAAGTTCATTCGACATCCCTCTTTTTGCAGGAAGATGGTCATAGGGTAAGACTAGCTACTCACTCAAACTTCAAAGATTTTGTATTGGCATCTGGATTGGAGTTTTACCCTCTGGGCGGAGATCCAAAAGTACTTGCAGAGTGTAAGTTCTGAAACACTCTTCAACTCTTTCCATACACTAGCATAATGCAGCTAGTTAATTGGTACAGTTCTCACTTCCGTTCTCTGGTTCGCATTGTTACCGTGCTATTCGTCTTTAAAGTTTCAACATATAGTTTTTTTTTGCCAGACATGGTGAAGAACAAAGGGTTCTTACCCTCTGGGCCTTCAGAGATTCCAATCCAAAGGCAGCAAATGAGGGATATTATTTTCTCGCTGCTTCCTGCTTGCCAGGATCCCGATCCTGATACGAAGATTGACTTTAAAGCGGATGCAATAATAGCCAACCCACCAGCTTATGGTTGGTCCTTGTCACAATTTACCATGTTTTTACTCCATGGAATTTTATCTATCATTGAGTACTTTTTTTTTGCAAGTTCTTGCTCGTAGCATTTCTTGACTTTTGGCGACTACGAGCACTTGATTTTCTTTATGTTGTCGATCTGTGTTTATTGCCTCTCCTCGGAGATATGAGTCGCATTAGTTTATACTTTTTCTGCCACTAATCGGTGACAAATTGTGCAGGGCACACGCACGTTGCAGAGGCACTCAAAGTACCTATTCATATATTCTTTACAATGCCATGGACGTAAGCCTTCGCATTCTTTACACCATTTTCTATGGCAATTTTGAATGAGAAAGGCGTTTAATCAAATTTTCTCTGGCAGACCTACTCGTGAGTTTCCACATCCACTGTCTCGTGTTAAGCATCATGGTGCTTATAGAGTAAGTGCTTTATATCATATGTACTGTGCTAGTTTAGATAATCTTGTTTCACAGGAGCGTAATTGGCTTTTGAATCTTACTGCAGCTGTCTTATCAAATTGTCGACGCAATGATTTGGCTGGGAATTCGAGACATGATAAATGAGTGTAGAAAGAATCAGCTGAGGCTAAGGCCTATTTCGTATTTGAGCGGAAACCTAACCTATCCTCCTGATTTGCCTTACGGGTATATATGGAGTCCCCATCTTGTTCCCAAGCCTAAAGGTCATTTTATGAACTCCAGCAGTTTTGAGCTTTACAAAGCAAACATATCTTTCCGTTTGGTCTGCGGACAGTTCTGCTTCATTCTAAAGGTTGTCATATAATGAGCTTTGATTTTCTGTTGGTGAATACTTACTTTGTTCTCATTTGGTTCCTTACCTCAGACTGGGGACCTAAGATCGACGTTGTTGGCTTTTGCTTCCTTGATCTTGCTTCAAACTACAAGCCTCCCGAAGCACTGGTAAAATGGCTAGAAGACGGTGATCCACCCATCTATGTTGGTTTTGGAAGCCTAGTGAGTTACATAATACAGATTTCAGATATACTTGTGTTCAACTTTAGAAGTATATTGATTTATTACGAAGTAATATCTGTTTGATTGGCAACCTGTAATTGCAACAGCCTGTTGAACACCCGAAGAAGATGACCGAGATTATAGTTACAGCTTTGGAGAGAACCCGCCAAAGAGGAATTATTAACAAAGGGTGGGGTGGTCTTGGGAATTGTAAGTCTTAGTTGCTACATGTAATGGGTTAACAGAAACCCGTCGAAGTGCCTGTAGTTTCTTCAGTCTATCCCTGCTGAAATCACTGATGTAAAAATGATTTATCATTTGTTCAGTGGCGGAACAGAAGGAATCCGTGTACCTGCTCGACAATTGCCCCCATGACTGGCTGTTCACGAAATGCAAGGCAGTTGTAAGACTTTCCATCTTTCATTTGTAGAAGCTTATTGCAGTACGAGAATTTGGTGTTATGATCATTGTTGTATTAAGTTGATGGTAACATCTAAAAGGCTTCCGGCATCCTTCGGTTTTCAACGACTTATCGACCCTTTTTCTTGCTTTTATTGGTTCAAGGTGCATCATGGTGGTGCCGGAACAACCGCTGCTGGTCTGAAAGCTGCAGTAAGTGGTACCATTTTATAAACTTGCATAAATGTCGATGGTTAGTTATGCTGAATCGAATTATCTATTCAACGTAGTGTCCAACTACTGTCGTGCCTTTCTTCGGGGACCAGCTTTTCTGGGGAGAGCGGGTCCATGTCAGAGGAGTTGGTCCTGCGCCCATCCCGGTGGAAGAATTCACATTGGAAAAGCTCGTTGATGCCATACAGTTCATGCTAAATCCTCAGGTATTCATGGAATTATCGCTGAGACTTAATCAGATACCGTCAGTTTGATGTGCTAGTTTGCTGCTGTACCGTAATGTTAGCTGAAGGCCATTTTCGTCGTGCAGGTAAAAGAGCGCGCTGTTGAGTTAGCCAAGGCTATGGAGAGGGAAGATGGGGTAGCTGGAGCAGTGCAAGCCTTTTACAAGAACTTTCCTCGCAAAAGATCAGAGTCCGAATCCGAAGGCTCCTCGGTCCATCCTAATACAAAGTCAAACACAAAGTTACTGTCCCTAAGACGATGCTTTGCTTGCTCGTGAGAGACTCATGTATGTATCACATCAGTATCAGTATCGCTTTTGGTCTCGAGATGAACAAGGATCCAGAGAGCCTATTTTTGAGTAACTTGTACTGCCAACTTTGATCTTGGAAGATTCTTCTCCTTCACTATCCAGTCTGCAGTATATATTGGTGCGTTATATATGTCACTCTTGATCTTACTTGTATCAGTGGCTCTCAACTGCTGCATTAGTCTTTCACACAGATATAAGTCTTCACCCCGAAAATCATTCATTCGAGCACCGAGTGGATGATCTATAGAACATTATGACACACTGGCGTATCTCGCGCCGAGATTGTATGTTTCGATGACAATGTGTGAAGGAGCTGAGACAAGAGTGCATGGAATTCACTGCACTATGTAAAACTTGTGCTTGTTTTGAAACCTTATTTACATACTTCTACTGAGAAGAATGAATTCTTTTGAGGTACATGATTTGTGCTTCTTCCTCTTGCTTTGCTTGTTCCCTCCTGCTACATTTCCATGACAGAGATGCTGCATACAATCACGAATGAGCGGGTGAAACCTCGCCTTTCTGAGCAACTTCAGGATCTCCTCCGGACGCGCCAGCAGATGTCAGCACCTGCATTTCCAAGGTGGGCACCACAGGAGGTTTTGACCTTCTTGTCACGGTCATCTTCAGCCCTTGCGTGGTGTGGATCGTCGCTCCTGTCGTCATTTGGACCTCCAGACATTGAATTCCAGATGTTAGTCCATCTCGTTACGATCATAAATAAGGAGATATTCTTGAATTAGACCGCAGTCGCAGTAATCTGATGTCGAAGATGATGGTAAATGCCACTCACCGGAGGTGCGCCAAGAGCTAGTTGAAAGTTAAATCTCCGCACTAGCATTGCAATGGCCACTACATTCTGTAAACCGGCATATGCAGGATCAGATCTTGCAGCAGCTAGTACATCATCTGATTAACAAGCATCAAGCTGTCCGAAAGTTTCTAATTCGAGCTAATACATGTTATCCTAATGATTCCCAAGTACCTCAAACGTAGCAAACATGTCTCCTATGCATTTTCTCGGCCCTCCACCAAAAGGCAAGTAACTGAAACAATAAACATGTTCGAAAATCCATCAGCTGCATCATGTTAAGGATGAAGATGACAGAACTCGGCTGTTAAATCCGAGGTGTTGCTTTATTAGAGAACGAACGATACTCAAGTCATTCATCATTGGATTTTATTTTCTTCCCAAGTCCCACAGGGTGTAATGACCTGATATATCATATGCCAGCTACATTGATCAGAAGAACACGAGTGAAGGTTCACGTACCGGAAATTTTGGTTCGTTTCGTTTGGATTAGGCCCGTCGAGTGGCCATCTCTCCGGATTAAACTTATCAGCGTCATCCCAGAGAGTCGGGCCACGATGCAAATTCCAGACAGAAATAAATATATCCTCGCCTCTGTACAATATCAACAGGATGCTTTCATCTTTTATCTAGCACTTCAAGAGCAGGAAAATTTCGGATAAAAAGGAGATACACCGAGGAGCATCTAGCTTTCTTCTTCTTAAAGATTTAGCATACTTAGAAGGTGAATCAAATCACTCGAGGACCAATGAATCGCATACGAATTCGACAGAATGATGCTCGAGTAATGAGAAGAGACAGGTACCTTTTAATGGGATATTTCCCCAGAACATCATCCTCAGTGGATCGGCGAATTAAAACAGGTGGCTGTGGATACAGCCTCAAGGACTGAAAATGGTTTCTGCAGATTAGTGAGATATTTTGTTTCAACGAGATCATAACGAGGAACAGTCCTAAGCTTCTTACTTCGTTAATTACTCGACTTGTGTACTTGAGCCTCTTCACGTCGTCTATGTTAGGAAATCGATCTCCTAGAACGGAATCCACCTGTAAAAGCATATAGAAGAGAGTAAGGCAATAGTTACATTGATATAAACCTGAAATCTAAGCGCCAAGCTTGCATCAAACCTCGTTTTGTAGCTTGGACAAGACACTTGGTTCCTGTTCAAAAGGTAAAAGGTCCATTTAGAATACAATATATTGGATGCATGGACTTCTCTGCCTGAATTGCTAGATTTTGGTATTACCTTGGATAAAAGATAAAAGGTCCAAGTTAAGACGGCTGCCGATGTTTCATGTCCGGCTATAAGCATTGTCATCAAATCATCACGAAGTTGCTTGCTTGAGACCTGCATTAGTGCCAGGACAGCTCTCGTCACAGATTTCATATATTCAAGATATTAATAACAAATTTCAATGATACATAATATACGCATACATCGTCTCCTGAAGCCAGCAGAAAGTGGAGAATACTAGGGTCTTGTTCATTCATGTACTCCTCGTGAAACTGTAGCTCTTCTTCGTCCACCATCCTCTGCAATTGCACGGAAAGTAGTAAATAATGCAATGCAGGCAACTTTCCAACTCATATTATGTCAGTTGATCATTGTATTGATGGATGTAGTCATGAAATGTGATGGAAAATTGGAAATATACAAGTCCGGGTATATAATCTTTTCACAGCGGAGCCATGTGAACACAGAGAAGCAATTCTCATCCACTAAAACAAAACAGCCTTCTTTTAACACTCCGATTTGATTCTGAAGAGTTCAACAGAAGTAAATCTATAACAAAGGGCGTCAACAACTCTTAATTTCCGACATGCTTATGACCCCACAAACAAGAATCTGGATGCTGTCACATTGATGGATGTGTTACATTAACTTAACAATATAAATTGATCTTTCTAAAAAATTTGAGAGCTCTACCTTGCAAATTGCTATTAGATCATTGAGTGTATCATTGACAAGTTTGAGGGCTGCTCCAACTTTCTTTTGCCGTGGTGAAATGTTCTTCCAGATTGGAATCTCCCAAGTTGGAATTGGCGAAACACTTCGATCTTCTGCTTCTTTTAACACAGTGTACACTGCCTGCTCGATACAAAAACCCAAACGGGACCGTGTAAAAACAAGCGTTGACGTAAAAACGAAGGAAAAAAAAAACCACAGAAAAGGAAGAAGATGGTACCTCAACTATCCCAGTATCATTAGTTAGAGAATCAAAATCGTAATTGAATACTGCCTTGCCAATTATGTCTAGTGTTAGACGGGAGAAAAGTGACTCCATCTCTACGTCTTCCCCATCAGATGCAGCCATATCAAGCTTACTGCAAAGTCTCTCCGTCGCTTGTCCAAATAAGCTTATCATGGCTGCTACATACTAAGGATGAAAATAAAGATCAAATCAAAGGAGTAAAACTTGCAGTCCACAAAATTCAGGAGTTTAGGCATAATTGTTATATATTTATATTCCCTCTTCTCTCTGTAATACTTCGTTCCGTTATACAAAATGCATGTCGATCATTGTGGAAGTTTTTCATGCTGCTTAATTCATTTCATTGTTCTTATTTATACTTGTACTGTAAAAATTTATGTCACGCTATAATTTGGAAGTGAGCACCATAATACCTAAGTCCAACAATTTCCATGAACAAAGAACATTATGATGAAGTTAGATCCACATCTATGGAACTAGCTTCTCTACAATGAACAGAGATAAGAATTGTAGTCATTTACGGTAAAGGTCGGAGAATACCTTCTGATGCAATGCTGGGACAATCACCCGTCTCCGAACACGCCACACTTCCCCATCTGCAGGGATGAGTCCTTTCCCCATCACAAATTCAAGAATCTCTGCCAAGATTCCCTGTACACAGCTGAACGAAACTTAAAGGAAAAAACTTCTACTAAATGTACGAAAGTGAGTCGCAGAAGAACAGGAAGACGACACATTACCCACCTTTGAATATGCCTTCGAATTGTCTTTAAGGATGTGCTTGGCAATGGAAGGATCAGACACAATTAAAAATGACTGCAGCGAAGTAGAAAACAATCAACGTAATGAAATAAAACGACAAAGTTATTTACGTCTGAGACTGAACCTACCTTTGGCCCAAAGCTCAACCTAAAAATTCCACCATATGTGAGGTACAACTCATACAAGGGTATGAAGAATGCCTCGTTCCTGATGGCATTGATTGCTCCTTTTGCTTCCGGGATCTTTGGATAGTCTTCGCCACCATCAATCCATTTGAATAGTGGTTCCAAATTATCATTCGCGATACCCAATTTTGACAAGCCATCTTGCAGTACAGATGAAAGGCTTGCCATTCATAAGACACAAGAAACAAACAGAGAGTCAGGAAAAGAAGTACCAGTTGAAATGTAATGGCTGAAAACTTCAGAACGCTAAGCAAGACAAAGAACGAGATACGTTTGTAAAGCATGAAGGGTCAAGGAGTATGTCATTCATTGAATGAAAGTGGGAAATCAACAGGGAAAAGGTGATATTTTTGCAAGCGGGATAGCTCCATGAGAAAAGTCAAAGTACCCAGGTTTCTTGACTGTGAAATCTCCGGAAGCAATCTTAGCAGACAATTCAGCACGCCGCTTCTCTTCAAGTAGCTTATCCACACTTTTAACCCTGTTCTCCAATGGCTCCGGCTCCGGCTCCGGCTTTCTTCCATTAGAAGAAGCACGTACAACAACACCAAACTTACACTTCCCTGCAAAACAACAAAAGGATCAGAAATCCAAGTATAGAAATTGACATATGGAGGAAAATGCCCAAGTTGGGTAAGACTAAGGCTCAAACTTTCTAGCGAATATATCAAACCAACAAATTGGGATTGAAGAAAGCAAGCAAAGGAAAAGAAAGCAAGTTAAAAAATGAACAGATTTCCTGGAAAAAAATGTGAATTGCCGGTCTAGTATATCTGGCCAAGGTGTTGTTCAGCTTTCAGAGAGGGTAATTAGTAACTTTTATAGGAGTACTTAGTACCTTACCTAACCTCGACTCATATAACCTCGAATAATACTACAGTTTTTACCTATCAAAACTAATCACTAGAGGATGAAGATAACACAATGAAATATTCCAATTTTATGTCGAAATTAGCAAGCTAACAACTTGGGGTTGAAGAAAGCAATCAAATGAACATGAAGCAAGAGCAAACCATCAAACTTTAGATGGAAAACATCAAAACTAACCACTTGGGGATGAAGATAAGAAGGACAACAAAATGTTCAAACTTTATGCTGAACTTAACAAGCTAAACAACTTGGTATTGAAGAAACCAAGCAAATGAACACAAAGAAAGAGCAAACAAGACCAGAGAATTCCCAAACAAGAAACGAAATGCACAGCGACAAAGCACCAAACTTTAGATGGAAAATATCAAAACGAACAACTCGGGGATGAAGATAACAAAGAACAATAAAATGTTCAAACTTTATGTTGAACTTCGCAAGCTAAACAACTCGGGATCGACGAAACCAAGCAAACGAACACAAAGAAAGTGCAAATAAGAACAGAATTCCCAAACAAGAAACGAAATGCACAGCGACAAAGCACCAAACTTTAGATGGAAATATCAAAACCAACCCACTCTGGGGTGAAGATAACAAGGACCAACAAAATGTTCAAACTTTATGTTGAACTTTGCAAGCTAAACAACTCGGGATCGACGAAACCAAGCAAATGAACACAAAGAAAGTGCAAATAAGAACAGAATTCCCAAACAAGAAACGAAATGCACAGCGACAAAGCACCAAACTTTAGATGGAAATATCAAAACCAACCCACTCTGGGGTGAAGATAACAAGGACCAACAAAATGTTCAAACTTTATGTTGAACTTCGCAAGCTAAACAACTCGGGATCGACGAAACCAAGCAAATGAACACAAAGAAAGTGCAAATAAGAACAGAATTCCCAAACAAGAAACGAAATGCACAGCGACAAAGCACCAAACTTTAGATGGAAATATCAAAACCAACCCACTCTGGGTGAAGATAACAAGGACCAACAAAATGTTCAAACTTTATGTTGAACTTCGCAAGCTAAACAACCCGGGATTGAAGAAACCAAGCAAATGAACACAAAGCAAGTGAAAACAAGAACATAGAATTCCCAAACAAGAAACGAAATGCACAGCGACAAAGCACAAACTTTAGATGGAAAACATCAAAACTAACCCACTTGGGGATGAAGATAAGAAGGACCAACAAAATGTTCAAACTTAATACTGAACTTAGCAAGCTAAACAACTTGGGATTGAAGAAACCAATCAAATGAACACAAAGAAAGTACAGACAAGAACAGAATTCCCAAACAAGAAACGAAATGCACAGCGACAAAGCACCAAACTTTAGACGGAAAACATCAAAACCAACCCACTTGGGGGTGAAGACAACAAGGAACAAGGAGATGGGCTGGTGGGTCTAAGCCTCTGGAGGTGAAGCTTGGAGCGGAAGAAAGCAGAAGAAGTGGAAGGGACTTGAAGAAGCGGGAAACTGGCACCGACCATCTTCTCCTCTTATAGTCCTCCTTCCTTCCTCCCTCCCTCCCAGGCCTCTTCCCTTGTGGGTTAAATTCCCCAAAGGAGAAAGAGAAGTGAAGAGCTTTCTAAGAGGGAAGGGAGAGGGAGGGAAGTGATAATGGGGGCTTGGCTAGTGGAATTAAACTTCTTGGTGGTGAGTGTTCGGATTTTAATTATTAACTTTTTAGTGTTTCTTAAATGTCTAATATTTATAATCGAGTATTGTATGATTATATTTAAAAGTTATTTTTTGAATAGTATTTTTTCTTTCTTTTTTGACAAAAATAATATTTTTCTCATTTGCATTATTTAGAACTAAAAAACTTAAATTTAGTTTAGAAGAATTTCAGTTCAAAAAATATTATTGGAAAAATTACTCCTAAAACAAAAAAATAACCCAAGAAGGCAAGAACCCTATTTTTTTTCTGCTGTTTGCGATAAAAAAACAGAGGACGGGAAGTGGGCATCTTGTAAGAACGGCAACTTCACTATCCAACGTTACTCCTTACTCCTTAGGGAGGTATTGTTTCTTGTCTATTTTTGTGATGTTCGGGAAAATTACGTGTTGGTCATTGATATTATTTACGAGTTATTACTTTTTTTTAATGTTTCCCAAGATGAAAGATTGGTTTAGGATAGTTGCATTTCCAATGTTCGAGTTCGAAAATTCTGATTAAGATAGAGTATCTTTTACTAGTTGGTTTATGTACTTTGTAGTTCGAAAGATGGGAATTTTTAAGTATTGGAGAAAGGAATAGTGAAAAATAATCTTTTCCCTCTCAAAATTATACTTAGTCGGCGAGTTCTTTGATAATTTAAATTAGTTAAGAATAAAGAACAAATTGCACATTGTATTTGTGTTGTAGCTCTAATTTAGCACTTTCGAGTGACTCTTAATCTAGTCTCTCTCAACTACCTCCCTTCTCTTTGTGATCATTTGTATGGTGAAAATACTACTTTCTCGCAACATATATTTTTAAAAAAGTTCATAGTTTACCACATGATTTGAGTTTTTTTAACTTTGATATCATGTGGTTTAAAACATATCAAATCAGTGAATCAGATTTGACATTTTGACAATTTAGTGATACAAATAGTCTATCTCATGCTATTGAGTATGTGAAAGATTACTATTGTCATTAAAGTGTCAAAATGTGGATATCAAAGTTAAAAAACTCAAATCACAATGTAATAAAGTAAGATTTTTCTTATTTTTTACATGGTTGGGACTAGAGGATGACAAGTTAGATGTATCTATTTAGTGTGTGGCATGCATATATGTAAATATTCAACTTGACATTTTCTAAATTGTAACATCTTTTTAAATTTTATTTGTGAAGGCAAAAGATTGAGCACTTTATTGATTTAAACATCCTTATCAAATTGTTCCTTGTAGGTAACTTTCCTGGAGATTTAGGTTGCTATAGTATATTCTTGACAAAGCTTCAAGTTTGTACCTCTACTTCTCCTATGGCAGCCTCATATTCTTAAAAATAGTAAAAAAATCTTCCAAGAGTCTTTATGAATAACGCTTTAATAAAGTCTTATCTCCTTACAAGGCATGCACATTACCAACCGATCTTATCTCCTATGGTATTCTCATATTCTTAAAATAGTCATAAATCCCTCGAACAGACTTTAGGTATATCTGCTATGGCGGCTTTGGATTGGGTACGGAGTGAAAGAATTGATTCCGAACGGTTTGGAGTGAAGGGGGACCGCAGCGACAAGCGCAAGTATGTGATAATGGCAAGCACAGTTATGTGATAATGGCAAGTGCAGTTATGTGATAATGACATTTATTTTTTGAAAATGGCAAGTCCCTGTTGATGATAATGGCACGCATAATTTTTTCATTTTGGTCCCCCGTATTTTAGCATTTTTGCAAAAAGGTCATACTGGCATGTGTAGTTATGTGATATTGGCATGCGCGGTTATGTGATACTGGCATGCGCAGTTATGTGATAATGGCATTTATATCCGGCCTGTGTTTGTACGTGACTTTTTTTATTTTGGTCCCTATATTTTAGTGCGTTTGTAAAAAAGTTCCCGCGTGTCTTCATTCCGAACGGTTCAGAATCTGAGCATTCCGTACCCAATCCATACCCCTCTTATGGCATGCACATTGCCTTTTCTTATTCTCTACATCGGGAAAATTACATCAAATCTAGCCAGATAATTGGTGGAAAATATATGACATGCTGCTCCATATATATCTCCCATGGTCCCGGCGAATTAATTATTACCTAAAAGTTCAAAGAAAAAAAATGAAGCGAACACAATGTTAAATACTCGTTGATAGAACTGTATGAGCATTCAAATATTTTACCTTACTCGAACCTTGATTATTTGGCATAATAGGTGTTCGAATATCAGGTAATCTCATTGCCTCATACGTTAGATCATACACCCCGTTAGGGATACTCCTGGACACAATTTATGTTCAAAGAGATGTAAGAGTTTAATTCTAAGTCCAAGTAATAAATTTTGTCACTTATTACATTAACCATGAAAATGACAAGTAGGATCAATTAATATATATTAATGTTGCATATAATGGAACCTTTGATTTGAAATAGCGGGGGGAGGTGGATGGTTGTTGGCTTGAGAAGCCCCGTTCCCAACCTGAAAATACCAATACGAAAGTAAACTCGTAAGATAATAATAATTCGTAATACGGTACCAAAGTGAATAACCTAATATTTTAATATTTATATGCAAGTTTTACCGAGTTAGGGGTCTGGTAAGGACCGTTGAAGATATTTGGTCCCTGCAGTGATCTGTTTCCCTGTCGTTAAATGATCTATTATGAGTAGGCTAATTTTTCATAATTATAAACAAAACAACGATAACTCGTTTTGATATCATATCAAAATCTTCTATCCAATACAAAATCTTATTGTTGTGAATGAGTGCCTTTTAATACTTATAAAGGAGCCTAATACTCTTTCAACTTACTAGCGATATAGTAATATCAACAAAATTCATATAATGACAACAATTATAGATATATACAAATAGTTTTCATGTGTATAAAAAGTATACTAATAATGACATAAATATAATAGATGGAGTTAATCAAGTGAAAATATTGCATACAGTAGGTGGGACCAAAGAAGCAGTGATGCCACCCCTGATAGTTGGGAAGTAGCTAGTGGGTCCCATAGGTGAACCCACCTGACCTCGAAAAGTAAGCTCTCGAGGTTGGCTAGTTGGCGGAGTGATAGAACTCTGGGACTGCCTCATCTCTTCGAGAAGTCTCAGGGTGTCTTGGACAGTAATGACCCGAACGGTGGATCCATTTCTTGGGATAGTAGGCCTATAGATTACCAAATAACTAAAGTATAAATCAGAATCATATAATTAAAATATGATTTCAATTTTTTATAACATATTTTTTTAATGTACGAATAATGACGTAAATTTTTCTTGCATTATTACTGAAAATATATAAAATTGTTTACTTTCTCATAAATTTAGTTACATGTAATAGTCTATCACTAGCGATTTGTTTGGAAAAAACAAAAGAGTCATTAAAAGATTGTAATTAGAAAATAGAACCTGATGCTTAATTACTTGACATTCTAATTTCTTAGGAGACAAAAAGTCGTTTACTTAATATTCGCTACATTAAAACATGTATATGTCGATGTACCAATTGTCACCATACATAGAGACAAATATTGTCAATGGCGAATGTTTATCGCTATTTATGACGACATCAGAAGAATTCAGTCTTAATTTATTGATGCAAATGAATGTCTGAAGTATTAAAAAAAATCATAAATCTTTGATGATGTATATCGAGAAATTGAAATGAACATGTAAAAAATAATCTAAATTAAAACATAACTTGCATTGATTAATCCTGTTGGGATGGCGAGAAATAGGAAAGATTTATTTCCTATTCCTATTTCTATTCTAACTAAGTTTTGGACTCCTAATCCGACCTAGATAGGTTACTTGTACATCAAGAGTTTGTCTCTATATAAAAGCATGTTACCCTAAAGTTTTGTATGGCTTTGTGGCTCAGAAACTCATCAATAAAAGTTCTCCTTTCTCTCCGTGGACGTAGGCATTAGGCCGAACCACGTAAACTCTTGCATCCGTGTTCTTTGCGCGTTTTGTTCTCTAGTTGCTAAGGGTTTGTCTCTATATAAAGGCATGTTACCCTAAAGTTTTGTATGGCTTTGTGACTCGAAAATTCATCAATAAAAGTTTCTCCTTTCTCACCGTGGACGTAGGCACTAGGCCGAACCACGTTATCTCTTGTGTCCATGTTCTTTGCGCATTTTGTTCTCTAGTTGCTGAATTCATAACAATTGGTATCAGAGCTAAGGTTGGAGGATGTCGAATCACGGCGCGAAGTTTGCTCTTGTGAAGTTCGATGGTTCATTGAATTTCGGGTTATGGCAAAGGCATGTCAGGGATCTCCTCGTGCAGCAAAGGATGGTTATCGCGCTCTCGGAGAAGAAGTTCGAGAAGATGGAGGAGCAAGAGTGGGAAGAGTTGGAGGCCAAGGCAGTAGCGAAGATTCGCTTGTGCTTGGCGGATGATGAGGAGCCACCAGCTGGGTTGTAGAAGAGGATACAGGTTGGAGTCAAAGAAGTTTAATGGAAGTGGTTTCAAGTGCGGAGAAGGGCACATGAAGGGGACTATATAGGACGAACTAGGGATCAACACAACGAGAAGGGATCGGCATCCACAACCATGGCCACATATTCAGACGGGTCAGATGGTAACTGGCTTTCTGTCTTATCAAGTCTAATACATCCTGGTAATCTCTTTTCATTAGAGACATTAGATTATAACAGTGATAGTTATAAAGGTATGCTAATGAACGTGAAGAAGGATGCGATGGTAGGGATGAATGGTGAAAGGGAATACCTATAGGTTAGTGGGGAACATTATTGGAGGTAGAGTCACATCAATGGGTCTGATGAAGTGAAAAAAAGCTCAGGTCATATGAGGTTGGTTAGTATGAGGGAGCAAAGGCTTGACATGGATAGTTTGAGTGTAGTTGGGATTCGCGAAGACATGGATAGCAAGCTATGGTTATTTTGTGGAGGCATGGTTGGCAAGGAACTGTGGTTGTCTAAAGGGACGTGCACATCAAAGGTATTGGATAAGTTTTGCATTAGGCATGTGAAGCCATTGGTGACACCACGGGCGAATCAGGTATCTCACTCAAGGCCGAACAGTAGAGTTCGAGGTATATCGAGGGTTCTACTTAGTAGAACAAAAGGTTGCCCTTTTGTATGCTATGGCAAGTAGTATTGGTTTGAGGCAAAAAGGTCCAACGGAAGAGCGGTTCGAGGTTGCGGAGCATAGGGTTGATCAAAAAATAGAGGGTACGTCTATTGGTCGCAAGGTTGCTTCAGAAAGTGGACTCGCTAGTTGGAGTTCGATGGAGGTTGGAGGAAATAGGCCAAGCAAGCTCAGAAGCTCGAGTTTGGGAGCTGGCTCCAAGTGATTGAACAAAAGGTGAAGAGAAAGTTGAGATGGTCTTATTGATGCAGTTATCTATGGTCCGAGATGGAATCGGTGGAGTCAGATTAGTTTTGCAAGATCGCATGGTTCTTCATGGGGCGGTATTTTATCAAGGTGGAGTTTGTTGAAGTTCGGGTGGAGCTTCATGGTTCTTCCACGAGATGATTTCTCGCCAAGGTGGAGATTGTTGGGATGGCGAGAAATAGGAAAGACTTATTTCCTATTCCTATTCCTATTCTGACTAGGTTTTGGACTCATAATCCTACCTAGATAGGTTACTTGTACACCAAGGGTTTGTCTCTATATAAAGGCATGTTACCCTAAAGTTTTGTATGGCTTTGTGACTCGAAAACTCATCAATAAAAGTTTCTCCTTTCTCACCATGGACGTAGGCAATAAGCCGAACTGCGTTATCTCTTGTGTCCATGTTCTTTGCGCGTTTTGTTCTCTAGTTGGTGAATTCATAACAAATCCAAATATCATGCATACAATAAACTATTACATTCTCGAGTGTACTTGCAAGTGATTTATTGAGTAATCTGCCGTTCCAAAAATATAAATAACAAGAGATGAATTATGGCATACATTATTTTTGGTGAACCAAGTATGATGGTTATGTTTAGAGTTTTATACATTATTTAAAAAATATTGTCCAACCGGTAAGCGCAACCCATGTCCTTAATTGAATATGATTAATACTAAAATTTGGAGAATTGTTAGACTGGTGTACAATGCGATTGGACCACTGGTTGATCCGACTGGATAGGTCCGTTCACTTGATATGACCGATCTATCCAGATCCACATGACCAATTTATTAAAAAAATTCTAGATTTTTGATAGATTGTATGTGATTAAATTAATATTTCAATATTTTGACAATCTGCCTAGATCCACTAATCGGATTGATTGGATCCATCAAATTGGAACTCGAAAAATATAACGAATCGCTCTTTGGATCATTTTTAAAATCATTATTTTATATGGGTTCCATGGAGTAAAATTTCATTTCGTTCTTTAACATTGTGTAGCACCCTGTGATCAGACCGACTGTCTCTACAGACTAACACAAATCTTTTCTAGTGTACTTTTTCCTCGCACACACAGAAGGTCACCCATTTTGAAATTATTATATGTCAAGCACATTTATTAACCTTGAAGTTCTTTTAAGATGTGTGCCAAAAAATAAGTTACGCCTTGTTGATATGGACAATATTAATAGAATTATTTAAGGCTTTATGAACACATTAATGGGATATCATATTCACCCCTCCTTAAATACGCGATGTCCTCGTTGCACCATACAAAACAATCCCAGAATCTCTCATTTTTAGGTGTGGGATCAGTTCATCCATGTCTTATTTCACCTAGAATGTTTGCCAAGAGCCGTGCACTATCCGTGTACTGTCATACCGGCGATCACTCCTTGCCCTCCTGGGATAATTTTTCTAAGGGCGCATATGAGGAAGGACAAAGCACACTGGAAAAGATTCATATTTTTGTGTGGAGATAGTCGGTCGGATCATGGGGTTACAACTGTACGATGTGGTTCAGGGACTAACCAAAGCTAAAGCTGGTGGACATATGACGCCCATGCTTATAAGTCGGGAGTAATCGCTAGTGTGAGAGTGCACGGTTAATGAGTGGCTCCTGGCAAGTATTCTAGGTGAAAGAGACATGGATGAACCAATCCCACAATAGAAAATGAGAGGTTCTTAATTGTTCTGTGTAGCGTGACGAGGACATCATGTATCGAAAAGAGCTGAATGTGATACTCCGTTAATGATATGTTCTAAAAGGCTCAAGTGATTTGATTTGTACTATACATATCAATAAGGTGTACATACTTTTCTAGCACACATCTTGAAAGAACTTTAAGGTTAAACATGCTTGACTTTGGGAAATTTCAGCATATGTGACCTCTGGAAAGTTTTCTAGGGTGCGTGTGAGTAATGACAAAATACGCTAGACAAGGATCGTGTTGGTCTATGGAGACAGTTGATTAGATCAAGGAACGTTACAAATTGTAAACCAAAAAATTCTAATGGATGACACAGAAAACGTTTAAAATGACATCAAAAGAGAATCAATTAAGAAAACTTGTTGATTCTTACATTGATTCAACAACAACTCGTCATCAACAATTTGACACAACATATTTAGAAAATGGCAAAAATATTCAAATTTGAAGTGCGCTTTGAATTTTTTTTGTTGACAAAATTATTTAAAAAGTTTATCAAACTAAACAAATATGATATCAACCTCTAACCAAGTATAAGATCTCATCAAAGTATACGATATCTAAATATTTCTTTTAATAAAGAAGTGACTCAGACGTTCTCTTCAAAGAGAAAAACTATGTGATCTCCTCAAAACCATCCTCTTTATCTTTCTCAAATTAAAGTTGTATGCATAAAACTAACATACCTCGGATTTGATGTCTCTTGAAGATGATTTTCAATAGGCCTCTCTTGTAGTACTTGTTCAACACTCTCGTCGCTTTCGTCAGAGAACGAGGACGTCGAGTCTGAAGAGTATTCTGATGACGACGAGTCCGAAGAGTATTCCTGTTGATCCATTAAATCTTCTAAATTTCACAAAGAAAATAATTTAGTTTTCTAATCAATTACTAAAATTTTTATTCGTATTTTTTTGGCAAGCAACACAATAAATCTTTGTATGGCTCGCTGGAAGAGAAATAGTATAGCAGATTGGTAAGCACCTAAACGACGCTTTTATATCTCTTTTATGATCGCAGTAATAGTAATGAATTAATTATGTTTATTTTTAATTTTCATAAAATATGTTATAAATAATGGTAAAACGTGTCACTGTTTTGACTACGTGGTTATATTTTTCTTTGTATTTCTATTTTTTCATAAATTATTTAGCACTATCACGTTATAAGATTTTTTTCTTTTTGATTCTTTAGCTTTTCTCCGCAATAAGATTACATCGAGGGAGAGAACATTCTTAATATATCTAGCGTATAGAATACTAAATAATCCTATTTGGACGAAAAAAAAACTCTATTTTAGATAAAAGGTAACTTACTTACTCAAAATCAGTCTCATTCAAACATCAAAGGTAATTTTTTTCATCAAATGAAAAAAATCCAAGGCAAGCTGTTAATCTCATTTCCAAATATAAAGAGGTTTTATTTAGTTTCAGGTAAGATAATTATATTGGGTCATAACTTTAGTTTATATTATAACGACAAGCTTTTAATTGACAAACTTTAATTGCATACTATATAAATCTCTCCAAAAGAGTACACACTATATAAATGACAAGCTTTATAAGGACATGCTATATAAATCTCTCCAAAAGAGTACATACTATATAAATCTCTACAAAAAAGATTTTAATTAACTTTATAAGGATAAGCTTTTAATTACATACTATATAATTCTCTCCAGAAGAGTACATATTATATGAAGGAAAAAGTCAAAAATCAAGATTTTGTCTTGCTCAAATAATTAGTTAGACATTTAGCCGAACGGTACAATGCACAGAGAATTTGGCGAATGTATATAGTTCAATCATTCACAATGTAAATTGGCATAGAAATTTACTTATACAAAAATAATTAGTCAACTAACACATCCAATAGTACATTTGGTTTAGATATTTTTTTTAATGATTGAAATATTTTATCCTAATTCGATGGATGTACTTCTAATACAAGGTATCTTCGACGCACTTATCCTCAAATTTTCGCCCCAACATTTTCTTCGTCGGAATAACTTAAGTGCTCAACGACAACAAACTGAACCCATAAAAATACCATATTCTAACAAGTTTGAAAAAAACAACTACGGGTTTAATTGTTGATTACTATTGTAAGAATTGAGGAACTAAAGTGATAATTTCCTAAAGTTTAAAGGAGCAATTGACACGTCTTAACAAAATTGGGGGACAAAAAGTAATTTTCTACAAACCCTAACTCGGTTAGGATAACTAGGGCAGATTAGGGTTTTTAGGCCCGAAAACCAAGTTAAATAGGCTCTTAGGCTGCCCATTCTGACAGAGAGATAATAGCCACGAATTTCTTTTCTCTGTAAAGGCGAGGAGCAAAATCTGACTCGGTAGGAGGTGCTAGAAGGAGACAAAACCATCCGAGAATCACCGCACAAGAAGGGTAAGCTATTAACTCTGTCTCTCTTCTTGAATTCGAGTAATTTTTGTACCAAGTCATGTGTTCTATTTTCCAAAAAGGTGGAGAGGGCGAACTTACGGGATTTCGGAAGGATTGTTGGAAGTTTAAGAATCTAAGAGCAATGTCAGGTAAGTAAAATTTGCTGTTACCTCGTAGATCGAGGATTTTAGACAACCTGAGATAGATCGTGTTAGGTCTAAAATACGTATGACTTTAGATTAGATCTGAATCAAATTTCATATTGCCCTCTTCGGCATTCATCCGCGTTGTGTTCCAATTTGTGAAGTTTTCGAATTTGTGAAGTGTTCAGATTTGTGAAGTTTTCTGATTTGGTATTGATATGGATCCGTATTGATAATGATCGAATTCTGTATGAGAAGCATTCTGATTATGATGAGCTCGATGTGCATATGTTTTGTTACGTTCTGTTTCTGAGTGGCGGAATTAATTCTGCACCTTTCTGGGCCCTATAGTTCGTACGCATCATTACAAAGGGGCTACCGGGTAACCTTAGGTGCGTGTGATTAAATGGATAGGGAGTGAAGAAATTATCTGGGCTTGTGGGGATACCCTTCTATCTTTTGGGCCCGCGACGCAGGAATGGAAGGGTACTTTCTGGGCTCCACGAGAATTCCGTCACGGATATGTTAGGTTCCGGAGTCTGTGTATGTTAGTCGGTTAGGGGATACTTTCTGTTTTACAAAGTTATTTGGTGTACTTATGCTTGTATTGTTTTCGCTGTGAATTATATTATTTTCGTTCTACTTACTGAGTTAATCAACTCACCTTAGTCATGTGTGTTTCAGATATTTCAGCTGAGGCTCGGGATCAGGAGTAAAGGATTCGACTTGCATACATCATCACTATTTTCTTTGCAAAATAAAAGTGGTTGATTTTCTGACTGCACGTATTTGGATTTAATGATAATTCATTGTTTTATAATTAATGAGTACTTCAGATATTAGATTTTAATATTTAATAAAGTCTGATGCCTAACGAGGTATTTTAAACCTCGGGCATTGTCACTTCTATTTTCTAGTCGTGACAAATTATGGTATCAGAGCAAAAATATAATTTTTTTTGAAAACTGCACAGATTTGTGTCATGCATAGCATCGCATTGAGAGGATAGGCGGGTCAAAAATGGGTTCTAATAGGCATTGCATAATACTGTTTGAAACTGCACAGATTTATTATTTTCGAAAATTTTGCCCAAAAATAGCTAGTGGTAAAAGAAGGGTGCAAATCATTGTGAAACCATGGTTTTTGGTGTCAAAATTTTGTGAATTTAGTGACTAAAACTACCAAAACTTTAAAAACTGTAACTTTTGACTCGCTTAATAGTCACCTAAGGTGATCTCTCATCAATAAGTTTCTACTCAACTAGTTAAATGGTCTGTTAATCCTAACCCCTCTCGGCGATTAACATTAACCATGTTCATAATCAAAGTGATCAAATGAGATTAAGCATTAAGCTCATTAACTAGTACACATACCTAGACATATTAACCCTCTAAACTATTGGCTAAGTAAGTGCCATCAAGGCACCAAACTCACTAATCAACTACTCACACATATTCACAAAGTAACATAACACATCCATTGAACAAAGCAAGCAAAGCATAAACATAAAAGAGAAAGATAAAGAAAGCTCAAGATGATCTTCAAGCTTCCAAAAGTTCTCCTTCAAGTTCTCTACACAAGCTTTAACAATGGAAAGCTAAAGTTTTCTCCACAAAGATGGAAGATGAGAGTAGGTGAGTATTTTTAGCAAAATCTCTAAAAGTCTAAGGCTAAAAGTTGGCTTCCAAAATAAGCCAAGAAAGCTATTTATACAAGTTTTTTTTTGCTTAGGAAGTGCCAGCCACGAAATTCACTATTCATGCCCAAAAATGGGCCCAAAACAAATCCTAAAATTCGGCCCACTCGTCAGATTTGTTGGCAGATTCAAAGGTCAACTTTGGACGCAATTTTCTTCCTACTTGGACTCAGAATTTGAAGAAGCCTAAGAAGACAAAATTGTAGCTCTGGATGTCTTCTTTCCAGCGCCACTTGCTTGCCTCCATTGGACTTCAGATGAGAAAGTTATCGGCATTTGAGTCACAAGGGGTCAGTTTTGCTCCACGCTTTCTTGGGTCTCATAAAACGCCAATTATCCCGGCTGATCCGATCGCCTATGACATGCTCCAAAGTGCACCAATATCCTCCTCGCATCACCACATAGTCTCCTAGTAATAAACATGAACGAAATGTAATAAAAATTACAAGAACTACACTAAAACGTTCAAAGCACAATATATAACAATACAACGATACATAACACACAAAAACACTAGAAACAATAGAAAATTGACACTAAAACATACATGGATGATAGAGTATTTCCACACTCATCAAATGCGTAAGTTACCAATGCATGAGCGGCCATCACTGATGCACCTGCCGCCACTGATGTACCCTCTGCCACCAATGCGCCTGCTGACTTAAATGTGCCTGCTGACTCAAATGCACATGCCGAGTTGGATGCGCAATCTGCCACCAATGTGCATGTTAATGTCAATGGCTTGGCTGCTCCTGGTCTGAACCCAGCAGGGTTAAACACCGAGGGGGCACTTTTGCAGATTCTGACCCTATTAGCTCAGCAATACCAGCCGGCAGCTGCGGTCATACCACAGCTTGTACCTGTACCCCAACCCATCGTAGGGGGTTATCAGAAATTCCTGAGAGTTAAACCACCCACTTTTGATGGTTCAGAAGACCCAATACAGGTAGAAGATTGGGTGATTGGGATGGAAAAGGCCTTTGATATCGCTCACACCCAGCCCACAGAGAAAGTGAAGTATGCTGCTTATATGCTCAAAGGCGATGCTCGAAGGTGGTGGAAAACTCAGGATAGGACCCACCGGGATAAGAGGGCAGACGAGACAACGAAAGTAGAAATGTATGGCTGGCAGAATTCCTGAGAGACTTTAGGGGTAACTTCATTTCACCGGCTAAAAAGAGAGAAGGCTCGAGAATTTGACCAGTTAGTGCAGGAAAATATGACTGTGTCGGAATACGACAGAGAATTTTTTAGGCTTTCAATCTTCAAGTCGGTGGCTGCTCTCGATGAAGATACTCGAGCTAGGAAATTCGAGGATGGGCTCGCAGACGATATCAGAAAGCTGGTGGTACCTTTTCTTTTGCCCTCCTATTTGGAGGTACTCCATAGGGCGCTGGTAATCGAACAGAATCTGAACCTATGCCAAAAGAAGGTAGAGAAGGAGACAGCAAAGAGGAAAGGGGGACCTGATGTAGGGAATCAGTATACTGAACCAACCAAAAGACCCTACCACCCACCCCCTGCTACATGGGCGCGTACGGGCCACAATCAGGATCAGTACAGGTGAATAGCATGTTATTTCAAGTAATTTGAATATATGGACTTTAAATTGGGAGTATAACATGTATTCATTTTAGGTGGATTACTGGAGCATACTTTAAGTGTGAGAAGATGGGACACCAGCTGGCAAACTGTCCTGAGATACGTGTACGGGGCCCAACAGCGATAAACTCTAATGACCGCACCACAGCTCCTACAGGAGGGAACCCGCCACCAAGAGCTACGGCACATGTGTACGCACTCAACCAGATAGAAGCTGGGCAGCGGGGAGATGTAGTAACAGGTAAATCCTTATTTGGTAAATTATTTGTGTGATGAGTGTGTAAACGCTCATGATTTGTCATATGTGTCTTACGTGTTTAGTCATAATTTAAGTTATTTTTATCATGTCATGTCATGTCTTATGATCGTTTTAGTATATTTATGTTCGAGAATAGATTTCTACCCATTGTCATATTTTGTGATAGGAAATGCAGCTCAATGAAGGCCATTGAACAGGCGATTTCAAGAGACTATATTGCAAGTGCCATAACTTTCTATTCAAGCATCGGATTATAACGAATGAGATATCGTTGGAAAGCTGAAAGAGATATCTACATTTTATTTTTTATAGTCAAAGCCAAATTCATAGCAAAAGAGGATCAAAAATAAAAAATACGAAGATTCGATGAAGCTGTGCAGCCCAACTAGCGACGAGGAGTTAACTAGCGGCCGCCAGTGAAATTGGAAGGCCTCCCCATCACTAATGAACTAGCGACCGCTAGTAAGGGGACCGAGAATGTTTGTTGAAGACCCAACTAGCGGCCGCACGTTCATTAGCGGCCGCCAGTTGTCCGAAGTCGAGACTTTCCAGACTTCCTAATTTGCTAGGAATTTGATTCGTTTCCTATTTATTCGACTCTGTTATGGGCCAAATAACATAAATATATTATTATTTGGCTATTTAAACTTCTAATTTAGATTAACCTCGTCTAGGTTTTCCTAATTTTGTATTAGATTCGTGGCTATATATAAGCCTTAGGGAGACAACCGGGAGGCAGACAATTCACGGGAGAATTGAGAACAGCCTTTAGAGCTTAATAAAGGGGCGATTGCAGTTAGCACGGGGAGAGGATTGGCAAAGCTTGATCATCATGACTAAGCTTTTTATATCTCTACCTTTATGTTAATTGCTATCATATTTTTTATTAATCTATTGTGCTTTGTTAACATACTTAGCGCGTAGTTCTCTTGTGAGTACGATGCCCTAATTATGTGATTACTCGTCTATGTTAGCTATGGTTTGATTATCTTTCGTAGTAGTTGTCAATTGATGATCTTAATGCTTAATCTAATTTGATCACTTAGATTATGATGTTTAGTTGATGATATTGGACCAGAAGGCATTAGAATCAACGGAAGAGTCAATTGACATGTCTTAAGGTATTAATGAGGAATCTTGATACTAAGGGATAACCCGCTAGGAGTTAACTTCATAATTGAGTTTAGCTTAGTTCTTGGTCTAATTAATGAGCGAAAGTATTGATTAGTAATCATGAACTACTCTAGCTTAGTTTTATCATCCTAATGAGCGGAAGCGTTAGGGAGATGCACTAGAAAACTCCAGGTACTAGTTAGAACGTCATAAAAACCATAGTCTCGACATAGATGGGTAGTCCATAAGGGTATCGTGCTCGTTTATCTCCATTAATTTACAACTCGTCTTTTATTTGTATTTTCGATCTAGTTTTATTTACTTTACAATCTTTACAATCTATCAATTTTCCCGCTTCACATAATTATTTGCCTTGATTTAATGTTCAACCCTCAGTTCTAAGAACCTTACTTACCACTATACTATTTGCTTGTGCGTTTAATTGTGAACAATTTTGCGTACATCAACTTGGCGCTGTCGTCATAGAACTGAGATTTTAGGACATAAACTCAATATCAATTGGTTTTGTGTGGCAAACTTGCTGATTTCGTGTGATTTCTTTTTCAGGATTCTCTAGTGCATGCCAAGAACCCGGAGTGAAGGACTAGACTTTGACACAAATACTGTGCTTGAGGTTGACATCAGAGTACTCGAAAGGGTAATTAGGCGTGAAAAGAGGGACCAAGCGAGAGCAATGGCACAAAATCAGGAAGACAGAGCGCTCCAAGCTGTTGGGGACGCTCCGCGAAGAAGGACACTGTTGGAATCATCTGTTCCTACATGTAATGGGAACCCTAATGGTCTATAACAACCACCTGTAGGTCCCCACTCTTTCCAGATTCCAGCAGCGATTGTCAGACTACTGCAAAACTCGGTCCAATTTGGCGGCTTGCCAAGCGAAGATCCTCAAGACCATCTATCTCGATTTGAAGATATCTGCAACATCATAAAATTCCAAAATGTCGATGATGACGTCTTGAAGCTGCGCCTCTTTCACTTTTCTTTGAAAGATAGAGCTCGTGTTTGGTACAATAAGTTGAAAGGAGAGACGATTCAGAGTTGGAATGATCTGGCACATGCTTTCCTCCGAAAGTTCTTTTCTATGGCCAAGTCAGCCAAACTCTTGCAAGAAATCAACACGTTTATCCAAGGAGATGGGGAGAGCATCTATGAAGCTTGGGAACGGTTCACGGATCTCCAAAGTGCCTTCCCTCAACATGGTATAACTCAAGACAACCTCATAAAAATCTTCTACAACGGGTTAGATGGCCCATCCCGTGATCATATTGATGCCTCCTCTCAAGGGTTGTTCTTGAGAAAGACTGCCGATGAAGCCGCTCGCTTAATAGAGGAAATGGCCGAAGTCAATGGTATATGGCCAAAAGAACCTGCTAAGCAACCACGTAAGGAAGCAACCCGAGGAGTACTCGAAGTAAATGCCAACATGAAGCTCGAAGCTCAAATAGAAGCACTTACCAAAAGACTTGACAAGTTGGCCAAGGACAAGGAACAAGCAGCTGTGGTGCAAGATACTTGTCAGCTTTGCAAAGGGGCACATCCCACAACTGACTGTCCAATGTTGGAAGAGATCCAGGCCATTGCTGATAGAACACCACCAGGAATGGGCTACTCACAACAAGCTAATGCTTAGCCAAATTTCTCTCAATTTGGTCAGCAAGCACACAACACTAGTGCCCAGAAAGTCTCCAGAAAACCATATTTGGGCGAGCAAGTCAAGAAAATGGGTGACAAGATCGATAAGTTAGTGGGGGTAGTCCAGCAGTCCATCCAACAACAAAGTATAACTGTGCAGCGGCTGGATCATTGTGATGCACGTCAATAAGAGGTTGAGACATACCTAAAGGGGCAAGCCACGTAACTCAAGAAGATGGAGATCGAACTCGGAAATTTGGCTGCAGTAAACACTCAAAGGGAAATAGGTGCTCTACCCAGCAACACCGAGTCAAACCTGCGAGGACAGGTGATGGCTATCACATTGAGGAGTATAGACGAGGATGATAAACCATATATTCCTCCACCACCTTATGTCCCTCCACCTCCATTCCCGCAAAGACTCTGGAGAAAGCCACCACTTGAGAACAAACCCACTTCAAAAGAATGTGTCAAACCAATCAAGCCAGCCATAGAGGATGAGGTAGTTACTGAACAAAAGGAGCAACCCGCCTATATTAGTGCAAAAAAAGATTCTTATGTTCCTTCACCATCACCTCAACAAGTCAAGAAAATAGCAGTGATCAATGAGAAGGCCCGTGAATTCATAGAGACAATGGAAGAAATTCAAAGCCATGTCTCTTTCTTGAAGATGTTAGATAAAAGGCCACAATATGCAGAGTTTCTGAAGGAAATCATCGCCAGGAAGAAGAGGCGGAATGATGGCAAGACGACCCCTTTGGTAGGAAATGACATACCACCAAAACTAAAAGATCTAGGGAGTTTTACGATTCCTTGCACTATTGATGGTGTTCAGTATTCACATTGTTTATGTGATTTGGGTGCCAATATTAATCTTATGCCTTTGGCTACTTTCAGGAAACTCAATTTAGGAGATATCAAACCTACATCTATGATGATAGAGCTTGCAGATCACACTAAGAAGAAACCACATGGAATTGTGGAAGATGTGCTAATCAAAGTCGACAAGTCTCTTATTCCCATAGACTTTGTAGTGCTGGACTACGTTGTAGATGCAAGTTGTCCATTAATTCTAAGACGTCCATTCCTCAATACTTGTCATGCAATGGTGAATGTTCATAAGGGCAAGCTACTTCTCCGCATATCTCTATTAATTTACAACTCGTCTTTTATTTGTATTTTCGATCTAGTTTTATTTACTTTACAATCTTTACAATCTATCAATTTTCCCGCTTCACATAATTATTTGCCTTGATTTAGTGTTCAACCCTCAGTTCTAAGAACCTTACTTACCACTATACTATTTGCTTGTGCGTTTAATTGTGAACAATTTTGCGTACATCATTGTGCCACTAGGAGAATGCCATTAAGTATAGGACCATATCGCACGTAAATTTCTAGTAGCGGGCTTCCCTGCAAGTACATTATTCGTTTCTAGTGCAATCCATTCTTTCATTGCTGAGCATTTTGTGAGGAGACATAAATTATCGAGAAATAGACGTGGGGAAGAGATGGCAGTTGTAACTCCACTGGGAAAGACCATTATGGTAGACCAGAGTTATGACTCTGAGATCCTTATAGGCGGCCAGCCACTCAAGGGACACTTCCGAATCATGGAGATGATGGGCTTCGATGTCATCATGGGAATGGATTGGCTGGCAGGAAAGCATGCCTATATTGATTGCAGGTCTAAGTCTGTTATTTTTCGGCCACCTGGAAGGGAAGAATTTAGGTATGCGGACGACAATATCAAAATCCCTGTGTCAATAATTTCTACGATGGAAGCAAAGAAACTAGTGCAAAATGGTGTGATAGCTTACCTAGCTACTACGACAGATATGCGGAGCGAGTCTTCTTTATACCATATCCCTGTCGTTAGAGACTTCGCAGATATTTTTCCAGAAGATCTACAAAGGGTACCACCAGATCGCAAAGTGGAGTTCCAGATTGAACTAATTCTCAGGGTAAGACCGGTATCCAATGCGCCTTATCGCATGGCCCCATCAGAACTAAAGGAGCTAAAAATATAACTGGTGGACCTACTAGAAAATGGATTCATTAGACCAAGTGTTTCACCATGGGGAGCGCCAGTGTTATTTGTGAAGAAGAAGGATGGCTTCATGAGGATGTGTGTGGATTATCGAGAGTTAAATAAGCTCACTATCAAGAATAGATACCCCCTACTCAGAATTGATGACCTGTTTAATCAGCAGAAGGGAGCGCAAGTGTTCTCCAAAATAGACCTGTGCTCGGGCTATCACCAACTAAAGATTAGGGATGGAGATATGCATTTGACAGCCTTCCGCACTAGGTTTGGACATTACGAGTTCGTGGTGATGCCCTTTGGATTGAAAAATTCCCCGACGGTATTCATGGACTTGATGAATTGGACCTTTCGATCGTACTTGAACAAATGTGGGGTGGTATTTATTGATGACAACCTGGTGTATTCACCAAGTAACGAGGAACGTGAGGAGCACTTAAGGATGGTCCTACAAATATTACGGAAGGAACAGTTATATGCCAAGTTAAAGAAGTGTGAATTTTGGCTCGAGAAAGTCACTTTCCTTGGACACGTTATATCCAATGAAGGAGTATCTGTAGACCCCAACAAGATTGAGACAGTTGTGGGATGGCAGCCACCAAGTACCGTGTCAGAGGTGCGTAGTTTCTTGGGTTTGGCAGGCCATTACCGATGCTTCGTGGAAGAGTTCTCCAGGATAGCCACGCCATTAACTAGGTTAACTCAAAAGGGGGTAAAGTTTATATGGAGTGAGGAGTGCGAGTAAAGCTTTCAGGAGCGGAAGAAGAGATTGGTGACAGCACCCATACTGGCACAACCTAGTAAAGGGAATGATTATATTATCTACAGTGATGCATCGAGAAATGGGTTGGGATGTGTACTTATGCAAGAGGATAAGGTGATCGCATATACATCAAGACAACTCAAGCCATACAAAAAGAACTACCCTACGCATGACCTGGAGCTAGCAGCAGTGGTCCATGCACTAAAGGTATGGAGACATTATCTATATGGAGTTCGCTGCGAGATGTATATGGATCACAAAAGTCTCAAATACATCTTCACACGAAGGAACTGAATATGAGGTAGCGAATGTGGCTAGAATTGATTATGATATTGGGATACACTACCACCTAGGGAAGGCTAATGTGGTGGCAGATGCTCTAAGAAGGAAGGACCAAGTTGGGAACGAACTTACAACACAAGAAGGATTGATACGACAGTTGAGAAGTCTGGGGCTGGAAGACTCTGAATACTCAATTGGTTTATCGGCAAGCATAGAGCTAAAGCCTACACTGCGAACCCAATTAGGTGAGGGACAACGCAGGGATGCAACCCTCATGGCTCTCAGATGGCAAGTTGAACGAGGGCAGCTTGCGAGTTTCTATATTGGAGCCGATGACTACCTTTACTACTAGAACATAATATGTGTGCGAGCAGCCAAGGAACTAAAGAATAAAATATTAGAAGAGGCCCATACCGCCCGCTACGCGGGACATCCGGGAGGAACCAAAATGTATCAGGATCTTAAACTTGATTTTTGGTGGTCCAGTATGAAGAAAGAGATAGCAGACTTTGTAGCTAGTTACATGGTATGTCAATTAGTTAAGGCAGAGCACCACCAACCAGCCGACCCCCTACAACCATTAGAGATTCTTAAGTGGAAGTGGGGGAAGATTACGATGGATTTTATGATGGGACTCCCAAGGAACCTTCAAGGGAAGGATGTGGTATGGGTAGTAGTAGATCGCCTCACCAAGTCAGTTCACTTCTTAGCATATAAGATAGGTATGTCTATTGAGCAAATGGCAGAGCTGTACATAAGAGACATAGTGCGGCTACATGGGGTTCCGATGAGCATCACTTCAGATAGAGACACCAGATTTTCGTCCAAGTTTGGACCAGCATACAGAAGGCATTGGGGACAAAATTACAGTTCAGCACAGCATTTCACCCGCAGACAGCTGAACAATCTGAACGGACAATACAAACCTTAGAAGATCTGCTGAGAGCTTGTGTGTTAGATTTTGGGAGAAACTGGGAGGGACATCTGTCATTAGTCGAATTCGCCTATAATAATAGCTTTCAGGCGAGTATAGGAATGGCTCCATACGAGGCTGTGTACGGCATGAAGTGTCGATCGCCCATCAGCTGGAACGAGATAGGAGAGAAGGAAATTCTTGGCCCGGATATGTTCAGGGAGTTGACTGAAAAGGTACCAATAATACGAAGTCGAATCCAAGCAGCTCAGGACTGGCAGAAGAAATTTGTAGACCAGCATCGGAGGGAAATATAATTTGAAGTCGGAGATCATGTATTCTTGAAGGTATCACCTACCAAGGGAATTCGAAGGCTTGGAGTCAAGGGGAAACTGAGCCCACGATATATTGGACCATTTGACGTGATCTAACGGATAGGGAAGTTAGCTTACCGGTTGGCCTTACCCCCGAGTTTGGCTGGAGTACATGAGGTATTCCACGTATCTATGTTATGAAAATACATCCCAAAGGAGGGATAAGTAGTGCAAGATATTCCAAGAGAGGTTCGCCCGGACGTAAGCTATGAGGAGGTACCTCTGCAAATTTTTGATGCCAAACTTCAACAGCTTCGCAGGAGGACAATTGAATATGTCAAAGTGCAATAGAGTAATCACACGGAGAGGGAGGCCACTTGGAAGTTGAGCACAGAAATAAAGGAGAAGTATCCTTACCTCTTCGAATGCACAAGTAAGTTCACGAGTAAGTTTGAGGACAAACTTCATTTTAAGGGAGGAAGAATGTAAGAATTGAGGAACTAAAGTGATAATTTCCTAAAGTTTAAAGGAGTAATTGGCATGTCTTAACAAAATTGGGGGACAAAAGGTAATTTTCCACAAACCCTAACTGGGTTAAGGTAACTGGGGCAGATTAGGGTTTTTAGGCCCGAAAACCATGTTAAATAGGCTCTTAGGCCACCCATTCTGCCAGAGAGATAACAACCACGAATTTCTTTTCTCTGTAAAGGCGAGGAGCAAAATCTGACTCTGGAGGAGGTGCTAGGAGGAGAAAAAACTATCCGAGAATTACCGCACGAGAAGGGTAAGCTATTAACTCTGTCTCCCTTCTTGAATTCAAGTAACTTCAGAACCAAGTCATGTGTTCTGTCTTCCAAAAAGGTGGAGAGGACGAACTTACGGGATTTTGGAAGGATCGTTGGAAGTTTAAGAACCTAGGAGCAACATCAGGTAAGTAAAATTTGCGATTATCTCGTAGATCGAGGATTTTAGGCAACCTGAGATAGATCGTGTTAGGTCTGAAATACGTATGACTTTAGATTAGATCTGAATCAAATTTCGTATTGCCCTCTTTGGCGTTCATCTGCCTTGTGTTCTGATTTGTGAAGTTTGTTGATTTGTGAAGTTTTCTGATTTGTGAAGTGTTCTGATTTGTGAAGTTTTCTGATTTGGTATTGATATGGATCCGTATTGATAATGATCAAATTCTGTATGAGAAACATTCTGATTATGATGAGCTCAATGTGCATATGTTATATTACGTTATGTTTCTGAGTGGCGGGATTAATTCTGCACCTTTTTGGGCCCTATAGTTCGTACGCATCATTACAAAGGGGCTACCAGGTAACTCATTTGTGCGTGTGATCAAATGGATAGGGAGTGTGAAAATTATCTGGGCTCGTGGGGATACCCTTCTGTCTTTTGGGCCCGCGACGCAGGACTGGAAGGGTACTTTCTGGGCTCCACGAGAATTCTGTCACAGATATGTTAGGCTCCGGAGTCTGTGTATGTTAGTCAGTTAGGGGATCCTTTCTGTTTCACAAAGTTATTTGGTGTACTTATGCTTGTATTGTTTTCGTTGTGAATTATATTATTTTTGTTCCACTTACTGAGTTAATCAACTCACCTTAGTCGTGTGTGTTTCAGATGTTTCAGCTGAGGTTCGGGATCGGGAGTAAAGGGTTCGACTTGCATGCATCATCACTGTTTTCTTTGCAAAATAAAAGCGGTTGATTTTCTGACTGCGCGTATTTAGATTTAATGACAATTGGTTGTTTTATAATTAATGAGTACTTCAGATGTTGGATTTTAATATTTAATAAAATCTGATGTCTAATGGGATGTTTTAAACCTCGGGTATTGTCACTTCTATTTTTTGGTCATGACAACTATAAAAACAACGGTAAACTACTTCATTAAAATTTAATCTCCAAACAAACTCATGACTTTCACTTTTAAATTTTAACCACATTCAACAATTTTAAACATGAATCGATGTTAAATGACGGACAATTCAAAACAGAACATCGGTTATTGTTTTAAAAATTACAAACCGACCGGACAAACCACAACAACTTCGTAGTGATAACAAGTTGTTTCAATTCAAAAACTCTTATGGTGATTGGACCAGTGGTCAATGTTGTTGAATACTGATTCAACAGTCAAGACCAAAGTGCCAATAAAACAATTTTAATTTTTCAGTTTTGTTAAATTGAAATTGATTAAATTAGAATTTTAATACTTGTAAAAATAGAATTTTTTAGTATTAGTGGAAGAATGTTAATTAACAAGGATCAAATCGGTAATTTGCCACAAACCTCTCCTTTCCTTTCTTCCCCTCTAAACCCACCTCCATATTCGAATCCCCAGGTTTTCCCTTCCCTGTCTCTGCTCTGAAGCTCGGTGGGCCCATCTCCGGATTTAAAAAGGTATCCGTTTTCTTGGATAAAATCGATTATTCAATGAACTGTAAGATATGGGTTTTTCTTATGAGATGCTTAAGTGTTTGTATTAAGGTAAAACGAAGAACGTGTTTAGAGAATTTAGTGTCTTGGAAGTGATTCTAAGAACTTCATACCAGAGCATAATTGCTATGGTGGGGGTGAATCATCAACCATGTATCGAATCGGGTTCGAGGGGCGTAGCGGTCTTGTTGTGTGATGCAATCTATTTCATAGGCCATTTGGCCTAGCGGTATAGGCGTTAAAAGATTTGACGGAGATTTAGCATTCAAACTTTGACATAAGCATATTCTTAATGTAATTTACTTATATATATATATATATATATATATATATATATATATATATATCCTGTGTTTTTTGGGGCAGTTTGTGTTAGTTGACCATTTCCACAGGAGGGTAGAGCAACCGAACATGTATGTCTAATGTTGGAAGTCTTGGATCCTATGTTCATGCACGCGGTATCGTTTGATCCTGTCCCTAGAATATCGAACTTTCCGGAATCCCATTTTCTTTCATATTTTCGGTTATGTTCCTTTTTGAAGTAAAATTTTGCCATTTTTACAAGAGGTAGGAATTGACCTACCGACTCCTGAAAAACGAGATAGTACCCGTTATCATCCTACTCACTTAAGGAGCTTTCAATCACGTGTCTGAAGTTGAAGCCTAATACTTGCATTTTCTAACATCATAGTGTAGTATCATTGTAGAATGGGCGAGGAGGCAAATAAGGTTTTTGGTGAGATAAAGAGCTCCGGTTTAACCGATTCGGTTTGCTATACTACTTACATCTAGACAAGCAAATTTCCTTCTCCACTTCCAGAAAGGATTTCCCTTCCCTCTTATTAATTAATTTTGTCTTACATTTATTTTAGGGCAAAATATTGATAAGTTCATATTATTTGAAAAAATCAATTAATAAGGACAGCCTAGTATTGTTTGCTCTTTCTTGTTTTCAAAATCAATTGATTAGTCACTGTACCCGAGTTTACTTCATTTTCTTGGAATATGTTATTTAAAATACCAAAAATACCCCCAAGTCCACAAAACAATTACAGAATGCCATTGACAAAAACTTCCTTCTCCACCTCTCCAAATTTCTTCCGACATCCCTCTCTCTTTGGTGCCTTTGGTTCTAGATGCTTCTCACTCTCCCCAACTCACAGATTACTATCCTCCTAGTTGGGTATACCTATAAATCTTACTTTGAGCCACCGATATAAGAGACTTAAAGGGAATATCCATAATTGGAAGAGGAACAAGTGGAAAGGAAGGGAGTATTGATAGCCGTCGTGAGGAGTCGACGATGGAGATGAGATTGGAAAGGAAGGAGTGGTCGAGGATCTCCTTCTCTTGTTCTCGCTGGTGTCTTTCTCGTTGGCTAAATAGATGGAGCCAGTGTCGCCTGGTCCGAGCCGATTTGAGAGGAGCCAATGGAGGAGGTCATTCTGGAGTTTACTCTGACGTGCCCATCATTGTGTAGTCTTTTTTAATTGGAATTTTGTAATTGTTTTGTAGATTTAGGGTTATTTTTGGTACTTTACATGTTACTTTCAGGAAAAAATAATAACATTTGGACACAGGGACTAATCAATTAATTTTAGAAACAATAGGGACTAAACAATAATGAGTTGTCCTGATTCATGAATTTCTTTAAAATTCAGGGATCTATGACTATTTTGCCCTTTATCTTATTGAAGCATTTTTAATTATAAACCCGAATGTTTAGCTCTTCAAATTTATAATTAATACAAATTAATAAAGGATTTATTTTTTTAAAATTTTCCAGTGGAATGCTTCGATATCTCTGTATTCGTTTTCGCATTACGATTTTTTTAAACCCTTCGTTTCCTCTTCAACTCTTTAACGAATTATTCAAAGTGTTTTTTTACTATTACTTGTTATCTGATTAAAATGCCAAGATCCAATTTTGGGACTAGTTTATTTATTAATAGAATTTACAGCACTAATAAGATCATGGAGCTAAACGAAATGTATTGTATTTTAACCACATCAATTGGCATGCTCGGGTATGATAAAAAAATGTTTGGTTACGATCAATTGGCATGCCCGGGTAAGATAAAAAGACATGCTTGGTTACGATCAATTGGCATGCCGGGTACGATAAAAAGACATGCTTGGTTATGATCAATTGGCATGCTCGGGTACGATAAACAAGGCATACTTGGTTACAATCAATTGGCATGTCCGGGTACGATAAAAATACATGCTTCGTTACGATCAATTGGAATGCCCAGGTACAATAAAAAAGCATTCTTAGTTACAATCAATTGGAATGTCCGGGTACGATAAAAAAGAATGCATGGTTACGATCAATTGACATGCCCGGTACGATAAAAATGATCAATATTAGATAATTAATATAATTAACCACCAAAATTATGATTTTTTATTAAAAAAAATTGAGTGGTGTAAGATAAAAAATACAATTCCACCAAAAGAGACAAAAAAAGTGTCATTCACGCGTCCCATCCCTTCTCTCTCCTCTGAAGTGGTTCCTTTTTTCCCTCCACGTGCGGGCCCCACCACGTGCTTCAGCACTTGCCTCAGCGCACGTCAATACTTTATCCTATTTTGCCCCTGGTTTCTGTTTTTCCGGACAAAACGGAAACCCTTCCCCGTGCCAAATCCAACGCCATGTTGAATGATATTCAAACTTCTGATGTCCGTAGAGTAACTTTTGTCCATAGATCGACAGTCCTTTTATCACCGATTTTCTAATGATATTTTGACATTCGTAAAAATTGAACTCAAAATATTTGTAAGCGAAATCAAATCTCTTATTACTTGATATTTTTCAAAATTAACGCTCCTGAACTAACTTTAATCGGTTAACATGAACGCGATTGTAAGCTAATGTAATAACTGAAAGTTACTACAAAAAATAATAATTAGTGAAAGCGATAATCAGCAAATAAATAAAAGGGGTTTCATCTATTTTGCTACCAGGTTCATAAAAATAAACATAGTTTCGTAAATATCCAAATATCGAGTGGTATAAAAATAATATGTTTTTCCTACATAGTTTAACCTAATCGTGGTCTGTATCTGAGGTCTAATAAAATACTCAACCAATTATTTTGCGACTTGTCCAATAAAAACATCAGTAGAATTAGTTAACCATGGTAACGATTCCAGATATTTAATAATCTCCCCTGTCATAGTCGGTGTTGATGTTATCAACGTTAATACAAAATTAATGCTCAATCAGCATAGCAATTTAATATTTCTCTATTGGTGTCCAATGATTCTCAAATGAGAGCTGTTTCTAGCCCAACCCAATAGTTCTATATTTTTTAAATTTGTGATATTCGGATTCGAACAATACTGAGACTCGACAGAAAGTCTCCTTTTGCATCTATCTCCAAGCCTGAGACAGAAAATGGAAGGCCTAGCAGTATGGTGATCAAGGTAGACCATTCAAATTATCTAGCATCTTCCTTAATTTCATTAGATCATCCATTACACGTAGGAGCTGATATGAGTCACCTGGTTTTTTACTTGGTTCTGCGACAGAAAACACATACAATGATCCCTGCACGTATTCTGGCTGAAGCGAAATCGACGATCCGCGTCCTCAGACCTGAGATTGTCAGGACCTATTACACCAACAGAGATGAAATATGTTGAACAATATGTCTTGGCAAAGTACCCTTAATACGTCGGACTAGCCGGGGAAAAGATCGATCTCTCTGCACTTTGTATCAATGAGGAGGAGACCTCAGAACCTGGAGGTGCTGTTCCTGATGACAGGAGGAAATCCCCTCAAGAGTGGTCTTAGAGAGGCCTGTTCACCTTCATTTGGAAGCAATCTTCCTGATCTGGATCGGACCCAGTTGGCGCCTTCGAGGCTTCTTCGATGCACTGGGCCTCGGAGGCTCATCAAAACTCGTGGCACGTCTTGCTCGACACAACCGCGCTGGTCGTCGGCGAGGACGGGTTGAATCTTGCGCTCCACCGGCCCGACTTTGCTCTCTGCAATCCTGAGAATACGCCTGCTCGTCCTCAAAAGATCACATGCCTTCTTGTTCGGAAGAAGTCGTTTGACACTTCAACAGCTTCGCACTAAGCCTAAGGTGAGATGTTTCGGTATGTGAATATTCAACATGTTTAGGTTGGTCTCTTGATCAGTTCGCACTTCATATGCATCTTGGGATTTTGATTAAAGTGCACTTTAGTAATCGAAGACCGTATAATTGTCGAAGAGTCTAGATCTCTTTAAGGTTACTGGCACTTGAAACTTAATCCTTGCAAGGCAGTACCAAAATGTAGAAATGTTGTGGAGCTGTTACTTAATAGCATTTTAAAATGTTCTCATTGGAAATTTGGTAGGAAGAATTTCGACACTGTCCTAATCATAATTGGCGATATAATAATCCCAACATCCTCTATCTAACGATGTTCGTTGAGTCAAAGTTGCACGACGTTTTTTTGGGCAACAACAAGCGACGGTTCTTGTAGGAACAATTAACTATGATATCATATTTAATCTTCATATCAACCCAAAATCTTTTTAAGACTGAATGAGTATGATAAAGAATAACCAACCAAGAATTCTCGAATTCGACCTATTGGAAATGCAAATAATTTGAGAGAGCTCTGCCAACATTCAAAAATCCTACCAAAGAAATCGAACAAGGATTAGTTGGTGGTATCAACCAAAGAAATAAGAATTCTAACCGGAGTTCATTATGAACATGAAAGGGAACAAACATTAAAAAAGCAAACTACAACGACCCGCCGTGGGCCTCGGTGATCACGTCCTTGAACGCCCCGCCGCTAGGGATCATAGGAAGAACGTGTTCTTGAGGGGCTTATGAGGCGCGAATCTTGAGAACGTACGGGTGCGGAACAGGCGGCGCGTCGGCGGGGCCGAGGGTGGTGCGCGTGGTGGAGGACGGGAGGTCCCTCAGGATCACCAGCACCCTCTCGTCCTCCACCACGCGCACCACCCTCGGCCCCGCCGACGCGCCGCCGGATGTGGACCCTTATGTATCAAGATTCGCCCCCGACGAGCCCCTCAAGGACGCTGACATACTCGTGGCGGCCATGGAGCGGTGATTCTGAGGGTTGGCCTTTTGGGTTTGGGAGGGAAAGGGAGAAGGGTAAATTTGGAAAGTGGGAGTGGGGATTTGGTGGCGGCGGCGCACGGCGGGGACAAGGGTTTTGAGATAGCGTGGGTGATGGCGGCCGCCGCCATTTTGGAGATGTGAGTGAGAGAGAGAGAGTGAGAGTGAGTGATGAATACGTGGAGAGGAGGGGGGTTAAAAATTTTTTTTTTGAGAAAGATGGCGCGAAGCCTATATTATAAAAAGCGGATTACAATACGGAAAGAGAAATACAATAACATAGAACGAAGCAACTGAACAGGAACACGAAACCAAGCCAATACGGAACAGAGAGGCATGGGAGAAGGCGAAGGGCTGACGATAGGCTACGAGAGCCGAACATCCAAGGCGAAAGCTGCCGAGACAAGCAACGGTTAATAACCGCAAGATCGCGTCATAAACACAATCTCGTGGGCATTTGAATGCATACAAGATGTACGCAAATGAATGCCAAGATTGGATAAATCCAATCAAGACAAAGCTATCCACCTGCACCAACAGGCAAGGTTTCGAAAATCGAACAAAAGCTCGAACCAAGCAAAAGCATATGCAAATAAGCAAAAACCGAATGGAACCAAGCAAAATCAGAACATGTCTCAGATCCAACCAAGACAGAACCGAGCAAAAGCAGACGACATAAACAAACCAAGTTCCAGCAAAGCCACTAAACAAGAGTGACCCGTGAATACCAGAAACACAAACAGAATAAAAGACACAACATAACAGTAAACAAAGACATAAAAAAGGGAAATAAAGCGAGAACATTAAAGAACCGATCGGGGGGAGGTCATCGGCGACCAACCCCCGAAGAACGCCAGCGTCTTCAAAATGGTCGAGCCGGATTGGAAGCGGCTGCAGGAGGACTGGATCAGAGCCGGCGAGCCTTGGAGGACGAGCCTGCAGCGAGTCTTGGGAGACGATGGAGCTTCGGTTTTAAATTGAAGGCCATGCGTTTGGGTTAAGAGTTAAAATGGGTTTGTCCTAATTAATTGTCCCTAAACTAATGTAATTAGGTATAAAAATTTAATTTTACCTAAAACGATAAATATAGCACTGGTATAGGTTTGTCAATTTATTGGTGATGGAGCTAACTAAGTTGGTTGCATTTGAAAACCACTCCGTGACTTGTAGGGCTTGCAATATTTAGACAACGTTTAAGACACTAACTAATATTTAGATTAATTAGTGAAAGAGTCGTTCTAATTTATTAAATTTTGAGTTTAAATTCTGAGGAACATAGTGGTATTAAATATTTTAAGAGAACTTTATCACATTTCAAAGAAAAGATCTTAACTTGAATTAGTTGGTCATTGGACCAGATACTAATTGATATTAAAAAAAACACGGAATTACAGCCTGTTTCGTTCCAAGTTGGGTTAACCGTTGTTTATTGTTGATCAATAATTAAAATTCTCCACTAGGTAGGACCATACTTCTTTCCTTTGATATCAACTTATTATGACTGGCCGGTCCTTATTTGGTATAAACCTATTTATCGTCGAATCTCCTCTCAGAGACTTCAGATTCTTGGACATTAAACGTTAATTATATTATTCTTGGTTAATTCTGCCAGTCCACTTTGATTGTCGCTAAACTTATTTTGGATTGATTTCATCAGACTCTCAAATTCTTTATAAAAAATTTTCAAATGTCCAACAATTATTAATACAGAAACTAATAGTAATACAGCTAGCCTTGGACATCAAACGTCAATTATATTATTCTTGGCTAATTCAGTTTGTCCACTTTGATTGTCGCTAAACTTATTTTTGATTAATTTCATCAGCCTCGCAAATTCTTTTAAAAAATTGCAAATGTCTAACAATTATTAATACAGAGACTAATAGTAATACAGCTAGTCTTGGACACTAAACGTCAATTATATTATTCTTGGCTAATTCTGGTAGTCCATTTTGAATGTCGCTAAACTTATTTTGTATTAATTTCATCTAGTTCATTCTATACCTTTTCCATGTCTACGACTGGTGATCTCGATTTCAGATTTAAGTAGTGAGGACTTAATGTTGTATTTAGAATCAATTGGGTGGCCAATTGATATACGACTCTTCCGGGCCCTATGTATCTATGCAAATGTGTAAATATCAAGGTTTTCAAATACGACTCGGAGAGCGACCCGCTCTTGCCTCCGGGTCTTGTTTCAACCAGTCGGACCGGTTGAACTACTGATCGAACTTGTACTTTTTTATATATTAAAAAACTATTTTAATTATCCCTATCCCACAATCCCAACTTTTTCTTTCTTTTTTGACCCACCATAACCTTGAAATCCTACAAAAAAAAGAAAATATCCGACCAAACATGATTTTTCTCATTTTATTAGGGTTTGGTTTGATTTTTTGGGTCAAAATATCTGATCAACCCTGATTTTTTGGTTCAACATTACGAACAAAAAAAATGGAGTCAAAAATTCGGTCAAACTGCCAGGCCCGACCACTTTTTGGGCGATTCGTAAGGTTGGCAGTTTTCTGACCAAATCAGGTACGCTCTTCACACAAATCATAGTCCGATCGGTCGAACTACCAATTAGACCACATATTTAAAAACCCTGGTAAATACCGGAGATTTTTCTAATACAAATACTTACTTGTAAAAAAAGTGCATCTTCCCATTCAAGAAAGTCCCATTAAGGGTTTTAATTAAATACCATAGTTTTAAAATACGATTTTGGTACGGGCCAGGTTTTGTCCTTTTTCGATTTGATTTGTCGACTGGTCGGACCGTTGGTTGGAATAGACAATTTTTTATTATATTTTTATTTTTATTCGAATAATATGTAGACTGAATAGTCAAAATATAGGTTTCAAAATCCATATTTTAGAAATATCAACCAATTTATAACATATAAAGTCAATTGTCCTTTGTTGATTCAGAGAAATATGAGAAATTGAGCATATGATATGACTTTTTGTTTTAATTTTTGCTGATTTGGATAAAATCTGGTCTGACCTGACAGTCCGAGTCAAAAACTAGTACGAACCACTCGGTCTGACCAGATTTTGAGCGGTCTGATCAGAGGCTATTTTTACCTCTAGAAACGGGCCGGTGTTCTGAATGATTTATGGTCTGATTGGTCAGACCACCAGTTGGACCATATTTTTTAAAACTATGCTAAATACGAGCCCATCTATTTAAAAATTATTATTGTTGTTTGTCGGAGGTGGTGTACTTGACTAGCATCTTGTAAAGTCGATGTAAGAATTTGACTCTTTCTCCGTAAGACGAGATTGTCCCGTATTCAGTTCTTATGGGCTACGACAATCGTTGCCAAGATACAACGACTTTGGTACTTTGAATTCGTAGCACAGCGACCCTCGAAGCTGCAGAAAAGAGGAGGCATGCATTTTCGAAAGGCTGCCTAGCAACTTTGAAGGGGCTCCATCCTTTCCGAAGAGGAATCTCATGCCTTCCTGTATTCCTGAAGGGGCACTTGTTGCTGTTTCGCATCCCTTCGCCATTCAAACCAGGTTTTGGTCGTGCCCCGTGTGATTTGCCTGGCTACTACCTTCGTGATCCATCGGTTGGACAGTCCTTCGCTCTCACTCTTTCAGTGGGCGGCCTGTTCTCGCACCTCTTTGACAACCTGTAGCTTCCCAGAGTTGGGCAAAATTTTTAAGGCTCTTCTAGCTCCTCACGATGATGCGCACGTGCGAAGTCCCAAGTGTACCACAAAGCGCCCATTGCGACCTACGTCCAATGTGCCATACGCACACGCATGTGCGCGTGCTCGTGCTCGAATGGTGCTGCACACCATCCTCGTAGCATGTCCGAGTTGCCTTTCCAGGTGGTCAACTTAGTTCCTAGCTAACAAGGAGCACCTCCTTATAAACAAGGTAAACTTTATTACATTTTCCAATGTGGTAATGCCCTTTCTCATTCCATATTGGGCCTCCCACTTTGGGCTTCCATCTTTGGGCTTTTTTGCTTGAACTCCATCATTCAATTCCAACAATCCCCCACATGAATGATGATTTATGTATTCTGACACTTTTAAAAAAAGTTCTGACGAGTTATCAATGCATCGAGATAGGTAGCTTACGGCTTTGAACCTTCTCTAGTAAGATGTTATCAGATTTACTTGATGCTCAGTAAACGCGATATCTTGAACTGGTCAGCTTTTTTTTGTAAACCAAGACAATAACATTTACACAATGATATTTCTAATATCCTTTGGTTCTCACATTTTTTTTGTTTCGGCCATGGACCTTATCTTGGATTCATAAGTGTTTGTTCCATTTAAAGCGGCCTCACTTCACACTTATATAGTGATCTCCTATCAAGAGTATCCTGTCATACTCTATCTTTTTCTGGTATATGAATCATTAAAAGCTTAGACGCTTAACCTAACCACACCTCTGCAGGTTCGTACTTGGGCAGTTTTTGAGAATGGGATGGGTTCCAAGTATTCATCTTAATGATCCATAACTTAGTGGCTCATTGAACCAAGTTTGTGGGATCTCCACTGATTATGGTTGAGTTACCACTATGAATATTTTTAATGTGCGAGTTTTAACCCCATTCTCCTTACTGTGTTATACATTTGAACTCTGTTGATTCCTTTCGTCAAAGGATCAGCTATGTTGTCTTTGGACTTTACATAATCAATAGTAATTATACCACCAGAGATCAACTATCTAACGGTGTTATGTCTCCTACGGATATCTCGAGACTTATCATTGTACATAGTACTTTATGCTCTCCCGATTACTGACATGCTATCACAATGTATCAACAAAGACAACATTGTACATAGTACTTTATGTCTTTGGAGGCACATGCTTGTTCCAACAAAGAATATCCTCTAGAAAGTTTCTGAGTCATTCAGCTTCTTCCCCAGCTTTATCTAGTGCTATAAACTCTGACTCCATGGTGGATCGAGCTATGCACATTTGTTTAGAGGATTTCTAGGACACAGCTCCGCCACCTATGGTGAACACGTAACCACTAGTAGATTTAGAGTCTTTGGTGTCGGATAACTAATTCGCATAACTGTATCCTTCTAATACAGCTGGATATCTCGTATAAAGTATGCCATGGTTCAAAGTATATTTTAGATACTTTGGAACTCTTTCCAGAGTTAGTTAGTGATCAGTTCCTGGATTGCTTGTGAATCTACTAAGCCTGCTAACTGAATATGCAATATCAGGACGTGTACAATTTGTCAAGTACATCAGGCTCCCAATGATCCTTGCATATTTTAGTTGAGATACTTGGTCTCCTCTATTTTTAGCTAAAGGTAGACTCATGTCTACCAGAGTCTTAGCCGGAGGTTTGTTAAACGCTTCAAATTTCTTGAGTACGTTCTCAATATAGTGAGATTGTGACAAGATAATTCCTTCAGTCGTCCTAGAGATTTTGATCCCTAGTATGACATCAGCTATACCCATATCTTTCATGTCAAAGTTATTCTTTAACACGTTCTTAATTTTTACGATAAGATCATTACTGCTTCCCATGATTAGCATGTCGTCTACATATATACATGCAATTACGTAAGCATCAAGTGTGTCTTTAATGTATACACATTTATCACACGTATTGATCTTAAATCTATTTGATATCATTGTTCTGTCAAATTTCTCATGCCACTATTTCGGCGCCTGTTTCAGCCCGTACAATGACTTGACCAGTTTGCATACTTTATGCTCTTGTCCACGGGCAACAAACCCTTTAAGTTATTTCATATATATCTCCTCTTCTAGTTCTCCATTTAGGAAAGTTGTCTTTACATCCATCTGATGTATCTCGAGGTTATAGAGTGCTGCAATGACTATGAGTATTCTAATAGATATGATTCTTGTGACCGGCAAATACGTGTCAAAGTAATCATATCCTTTCTTATGTTTGAACCCTTTAGCTACCAACCGAGCTTTGTACTTATCGATTGATCAATCAACTTTGTATTTCCTTTGAAGGATCCACTTGCAACCTAAAGGTTTGCAACCTGGTAGAAGATTCATAATTTTCCACGTGTGGTTTTGCATGATGGACTCTATCTCACTGTTGATAGCTTCTTTCCAGAGAGGAGCATCTGATCTAGACAATGCCTCTTGGATTGTCCCATGTTCATTTTCTAACACGTATGTCAGAAAATCTGGACCAAACGACTTGGCCGTTCTGGCCCTTTTGTTGCGTCTAGGTTCCTCAACAACTTGATGAGAACCTTGAGTAGCTTCATAAGCTCTTTTGTTCGAGCTTGGGTCTTTCCTCTCCTTGGTTGGAAAGATATTTTCAAAGAATGTTGTATTCCTTGATTCCATGACCATACCCTCGTTGATTTCAGGGTTTTCAGACTTGTGCACTAGAAATCGGTATGCGCTACTGTTGTAGGCATGTCTGATAAAGATGCAATCAACGGTCTTGGGTCCTATTCTCACCCTTTTAGGTGGAGGTATTTCTACCTTAGCTAGGCACCCCACATTTTAAGGTAACCGTAGGAAGGTTTTTTCCCTTTCCATAGTTCATATGGGGTTTTGTCCCTTTTGTTGTGTGAAAATTTATTTAGAATATGGTTAGCTGAGAGCACAGCTTCCCCCCCCCCCCCACACACACATGTTCTGGGGTAAGTCCGAGCTGATCAACATAGCATTCATCATCTCCTTGAGAGTTCGATTCTTATGTTTAGCTACGTCATTTGATTGAGGTGAGTATGGTACAGTCGTCTGATGAATAACGTCATTTTGTTGGCAGAATTCCTCAAATGGAGCTACATATTCTCCCCCTCTATCACTTTGAATCATTTTGATTTTACTGCTAAGTTTATTTTCAACCTCATTCTTATAACTCTTGAAAGCTTCGAAGGCTTCGTCCTTTCCTTTCAAGAGATATACATAACAGTATTTTGTGTAATTATCGATAAATATAATAAAATACTTTTTTCCACCTCTAGTTTGCACGTGTTTCATATCGTAGACATCGGTATGAATTAACTCTAAAGGTGTAGTACTTCTTTCTACTTAATGAAAAGGTGCTTTGGCCATTTTTGCCTTAACACATACTTCGCATTTATCGTTTGGGTTAAACTCTAGTTTAGGCAATAAATTTAATCTTACCAACTTTCTTAGTGAGCTTAAATTTACGTGTCCTAATCTATCATGCCATAAGTTAGAACACTCAGCCAAGTAAGAAGAATTAATAACTTTATTCTGTCCCTCAAAGGCACGTTGTGCGGTTATTACATTCATCTTGAAGAGTCCCCTATCTAGGTAACCCTTTCCTACAAATGTACCAGCTTTGGTCAATACAAATTTATCAGCCTCAAAAACTAGCTTCAACCCGGCTTTGCTTAACAGGGAGCCGGATACTAGATTCTTGCAAATGTCTGGGACATGTAGCACATCCTCGAGGGTCAGCTCTTTTTCGGAGGTCAGCTTCAGCACCACCTTGCCTAGTTTAACTACGGGGAAAGTTGTGGAGTTACCCATAAATAACTTCCGCCCGTTGATCGGGGTATAGGTCGAGAACATCTCCTTGTCTGAGCAGATGTGTCGGGTTGCCTCGTGTCAATGAACCACTCTCTTGGGTTATCCACCAAAATTGCTTCAAATACCACAGCAGATAAGTCTAGCTCAGACAGGTCTTCAGCCAGATTAGCCTTCTCACGATCGTCCCTCTTTGGTAGGCGATAATCTTTTGCCATGTGACCGGGCTTATTGCAGTTGTAGCAATTGTCCTTGATCTTCTTAGCCTTCTTTTGCTTTGACTCTTGCTTCTCCTACTTATTTTCGGGCTTCTTCCTCTTATTGCCGGTACCTCCTTCAGAGACATGTACCTTAGCCTCGAAGTTGGTCTTGCTGGTCTTGACTTCGGACTTTCGGTTATCTTCCTCGATCCTCAGTCTCACGATCAGGTCTTCCAGCCCCATGTCCTTCCTCTTATGCTTGAGGTAGTTCTTGAAATCCTTCCACAGGGGGGTAGCTTCTCAATTAGTGCAGCCACTTGGAAGGACTCGCTGAGTTGAATGCTTTTATCGTAAATCTCATGCAGAATCAGCTGCAGCTCTTGAACTTGGTCTATGACCTTCTTGGAGTCCACCATCTAGAAATCGAGGAATCTCCCGACAATGAATTTCTTCATCCCGGCATCCTCCGTCTTGTACTTCTTCTCCAGGGAATCCCACAATTCTTTCACAGTCTTGGCACCTGCATAGACATTGTAAAGGGTGTCGTCTAATCCATTCAGGATATAGTTATGACACGGGAAGTCGCTGTGACTCCACGCATCTAGGGCGTTGATCTTCTGTTGAAGAGCCTCATTTTCTGCCACCTTTGGAGCCTCTTCCTTCAAGAATCAGACCAGGTTGAGCGTCGTCAAGTAGAACAGCATCTTCTGTTGCCACCTCTTGAACTCGGTGCCCTTGAACGCTTGCGGTTGCGCATGTGCGTGCTCGTGCTCATGCTCGAATGGTGCTACGCACCATCCTCGTAGCATATCCGAGTTACCTTTCCAGTGGTCAACTTAGTTCTAGCTCACAAGGAACACCTCCTTATAAACAATATAAACTTTGTTGCATTTTTCAATGTGGTAATGTCCTTTCCTATTCCATATTGGGCCTCCCACTTTGGGCTTTCCACCTTTGGACTTTTTTGCTTGAACTCCATCATTCAATTCCAACAGTTAATATTTAGCCATGCAGGTCTCGAACATGCGGCCTTCGCGTTATTAGCCCGACACTCTAATTAACTGAGCTAATGAGCCATTTTGAAATTCTGGATGGTATTAATCTATTTGTTGTTTTAAAACAATGTCACTTTTCTGTTCTCTTCTTGAGAAACCAGTTACCAAGCTTTTATTGTGATTAGTTGATGAGCACTAATATAGTGACTAAAATGTTGATTGTCTCGCACTACTACGTATAAAAGTTGTGAGATTATAAAGGGTGGATAATTTATATACCCACTGTTTTAAGATCTTGTATTGATATGAATATTCTAACACACAACTAGTTGATAATAGTGATGACATTTACTCTTTTTCCAGACTCCGTTTGGTTTAGAGTTACTCTCCAATAGACCCAGTTCGCGTTTGCTCGTGATTTGTTAGTACTAGCTTATTCTTTTCTCTGAGTTGATTACCTTACTACTTCGATTAATCATAATGCTTGTTAGTTTACTGATTCACACTTTGAACTGGTGCAAATTTGTCTGCGGTTATAGTCCCGAACCAGGAAGGCGAGGTCCTTGTACATCAAGTGTCAATATCACTCCCAGGCCAACCCGATTGCACCAACTATTGCCATTTTCTTTTTACTTTAACTATGTTCCTGTGTTGTTGGTTTCGTGGTCACATACTTTTTATATAATAAGAGTAAAGTGTTTTATTGAGTGCGTCAACGAGTCAATGCAAATCATATATTTCATCCCAATGTTTAACTATCAATAAAGTCGCCGTCCATCCAGTTTCCTGTCAATACCAAGTAATTTCCCATTTGGTGACTTGGTCTTCTCTTAAACTTATAATAATTTATTACTGTATAAATTGCTCTCCACGTAAGGACCCTCTTCATGATACCATGTTCTTATCTTAAGCTTATTATTTTTCACACTAATGAACATTTTGTATTCTTAATTATTGTTTGATATAGATAACGACTAATTTCAGTTACAATCTGATATTGACAGAGTTACAACTATCAAGCGCATGTACTTTAGCATATGCGAAACTTATTAATCGGACCAATGACATTTTTTGGTATCATAGTTTTAGCCAACTTTTCAAAATATTATTCAATTTTAACTTGGATTATTCAATTCAATAAATTACAATACTGCGTGGTACCAAAAAATCTAAGGAGAAAAAACTAAAAATTTCCTAAGATTTGATATAATGTACTAGAAAGTCTACTCCATAGTATTTTAGTTCTAGAATTTTGAGAAATTGAATTGGTTGGTCCTTGAATCTATTTTTGGTCAATATTTTTTTGTTCAATGTCAAAATCGTCCCTCTCTTTCTTCTAGCAAGTAAATTAAAGTTAAGAAAATTGGAGAGCTAATAAAAAAAACTCATCCAACTCACCGGCTTGCAAACTCGCATCAATGAATGTGAAAACAAGAAAATTAAACCACTATATTAAAGATTTCGAGAATAATGTTGCGGTAAAACGTCGCTTCTCGTTGTATTGACTATGAACAAAGTAGCGGATACTTATACATGTAATATGGGCAAAACCCTAATAAGACTAGGACCAGAATAGGAAGTCAAAATCTAATACAAGTCCAACTAAATAGGACACGTAACTACGTATGTCTACAGCAGCTAGGACTCCCAATATATATACCCTCCAAGGTAATCTAAGAAAATATAGAAAAACAGAATGATTAAAATCCCCATGATGGTTATAAATTTGCGATTAGATGATGATTTTATTAAAAATATAACGTATGCCGAAAATGTTTAGAAGTATTCATGAAAAAATATATAAAATAGTTGCTTGGTGTGTTTATGCGTGGTGTGTTTTCTAGCATATTTCGGGGGGGGGGGGGGGGGGGGGGGGGGGGGGGGGGGGGGGGGGGGGGATGGGTGGGGGGTGTTAATGTGAAGCTTTTGTACTAGATGTATAGGAGTATGTAGTTATAATCTAATCAGATAAGTCATACATGTAAAGTCCTATACGGACGTGTCCTCTTGTATTAGGGTTAGAGTTATGTTGTACAACTCTATATAAATCCATCGATGTTTACTGGAAGCCCTAAGCGGCATTACCCCACAAATCTGTTTCCTTGTTATTCTATATGGTATCAGAGCCATAAAACTTGGATCCTCCATAAAAATATACAATCTTCCCCGCTGCACCAATAACACGTCCGTAGAAACATGACCGAATCAAGTGCCATGAGTTCTGGACGATTTCCCAATCCTGGATCGATGGTTGGTAGTATGGATGCTATGTCTCCTTACTACATCCACCCCTCTGATAACCCGTGTCAGCTTCACGTCATTGATCGGCTTAGCGAAGTTAATTACGGAGAATGGGTTAATGATATGAGCACTGTGCTCTATGCCAAGAATAAATTTGGTTTTGTTGACGGAACGATTGCCAAGCCAGACGCCGCATCCAATGAGCTGCCATATTGGATTCGGGCTGATGCTATGGTTCGAGGATGGCTTAAGACAGCCATGGAAAAGGATGTTCGCAGCAGCGTGCATTGCGCACGAACGGCCCATGATATCTGGACCGATATTGCCGAAAGATTCGGCAAAGGAAGTGCCCCACGAGCATACGAACTCAGGCGTGCTATCACAACTCTTCGTCAGGAGAAGCTTTCTATTTCGGCTTACTACACCAAGCTGAAGAGTCTCTGAGATGAGGTAAACGATATTTCGCCGTTGCCGATTTGCTCATGCACTGGTTGCACTTGTGGACTGAGAAAGCAGGTTATGGACATGAGGGCAAATGAGCATCTTTATGACTTCCTCATGGGACTTGACGACTCTTTTGCCACGATCAAAACTCAGATCTTGAGTAGCCAGCCGATCCCGAGCATTGGTATTGCTTACCATCTCGTTTCTGAAGACGAACAACAGAGGAACATCACCGCATCACGACGGCCTATTCTGGAATCGGCTGCCTTTCAAAGTCGAGTGCAAGATTCATCAAGAGGTGATGTACGAACCAGCAATCGCCCTAAGTGCTCCCATTGCGGAAAGACAGGTCACCTCGAAGCCACTTACTTCAAGATTGTCAGATATCCTCCGGGATGGAGGAAACCTTCCCGCTCGACGACAGGCCACAATTCGGGCAGGCCTCAACGTGAGCCTCAGCGTGAGTTCGGCTCGCGTCCAAAGGCTGCTCATGTTAGCCAGGATGAAGGCACAAGTTCTATTTTAACTCAGGACCAGATCACAACCTTGTTACGTCAATTAGTAACAAAATCTGAATCTGATCACGTTGCGACGTCTTTCCTGCCTGATCCTAGTGCCAACATGGCTGGTAAGGATATCGATATGGCTGGTAAGGAACTCCATTCATACTCTTGGATAATAGACTCTGGCGCGACAGATCATATCACGTGTAACCAGAATCTTTTGTCCAATGAATCTCGTAATATTACTCACCCTCCAGTGAGAATACCCAATGGCACTGAAGTCCCAGTTGTTGGCATCGGGATGGCTAAGCTTAATACTCATGTTTCCTTACACAATGTTCTTCACATACCATCGTTCAAATGCAATTTGCTGTCCGTACAGAAATTGATAAGAGATTTGAATTGCGCAATAACATTCTACACTGATTCTTGTATCATTCAGGACTCAACTTCGAGGAACTTGATTGGAGTGGGTAGACAGCAGGATGGTCTCTACTTCTTTGAGGATGTGCGGGGAGGGGCAGCAAATTCAGCATCGATTGATTTTCGAGCATGGCATCGTCGTCTCGGGCACATTTCCAATGAGAAAATGAGGCACATTCCTTATTTCAAGAGCTTAGTTTTCCCTACGGCTAGTACTCAATGCGACTCATGTTTACAGGCCAAGCACACTAGATTGTCTTTTCCTACAAGTTTTATCAAGACTACTAAGTGTTTTGAATTGATCCATTGTGATATTTGGGGTCCACATCGGATTTTGTCTTCTAGTGGTGCACGTTATTTCTTAACAATTGTTGATGATTTTAGCCGTGGGATCTGGACTTTTCTCATGAAATTTAAGTCGGAAGTGTCTCGATACTTGATCATGTTTTGTAATATGGTCGAGAAGCAATTTGATACGGGAGTGAAGAATATCCGCGCAGATAATTGGTTAGAATTTTCTTCCCATGAGATGCGCCAATACTATGAGGATCATGGCATCCTCCTACAGACGAGTTGCGCTTACACTCCTCAACAAAATGGAGTTGTCGAGCGAAAACATTGTCATATCCTTGAAGTTGCAAGGGCATTGCGTTTTTAAGCAAATCTTCCCATGCGGTTCTGGGGTGAGTGTATCTTGACAGCAACTTATCTGATCAATCGCTCCCCATCTCGGGCGATAGAAAATCAAACACCGTATGAAGTGATTTTTCACGAGCCAGCCTCTTATGCTCACTTGCGTGTGTTCGGGTGTCTTGCCTATGTTCACAATCATGTCCGTAGTGACAAATTTGATGACCGCAGCCACCCCTGTGTCTTCCTTGGATACCTGTTTCATCAAAAAGGATACCGGGTTTATGACCTCAGAACCAGAAAATTTGTTGTGTCACGGGATGTGACTTTCATTGAAGATGTTTTCCCTTATCGAGCTCATCATAGTACCATGGAATTACCACCCTCTGGACATCCTTTATTCGAACCGACTTCTGTGGCCGTTCCTGAGGATGTCTTAACTCCGATTGCACCTGCACCTGCCCCTGCAATGGTGACTGATTCAATACAGCATCCTTCCATCTCCCCAGCAATGGATCGGCCAAATGACCACCCAGTTTTGGTCGAGTCCGCTGGCAATAAAGAGCCTTCAATCGAGCAGATTACTGAACTTGTATCTACCCGCCAAAGTTCGCGAGTACGCCAAACTCCAGCACATTTGTCCGAATATCAAGTTCAGCTGCCGCCTTCTCTCATCCCCACACCTCCCCAACGGCCATCCCCGTCGACATCCACCTCCTCAGGTAACTCGGTCATGTACCCCTTGATGTATTATCTCAGTTATGACCGATTCTCTAGTGCCCATCAGGTCTATCTTACAGCCTTGACAACGCATGATGAACCTCGTACTTATTACGATGCTGTCAAACTTGATTGTTGGCGACATGCAATGTAACAAGAAGTAGCAGCTCTGGAGTCTAATGGCACATGGACTCTTGTCCATCTACCTCCTGGCAAACACGCTGTCGATTCTAAATGGGTTTACAAGCTCAAATTTAAACCGGATGGTACGATCGACCGTTACAAAGCTAGGTTGGTGGCCCGTGGATTCAAGCATATAGAAGGAATTGATTATCATGAGACCTTCGCCCCCATAGCTAAGGTGGTTTTTGTTCGCTGCTTATTGGCTCTTGCAGTCAAACGCCAATGGATTGTTCATCAACTAGATGTTGACAATGCATTTTTGCACGGCGATCTCATTGAAGAGGTTTATATGAAGGTGCCTCAAGGTTTTTCCACACCTGGCGATTCTCGGGTCTGCCGACTCAAGAAGTCCTTATATGGGTTGAAGCAGGCTTCTCGTACCTGGTACCACAAGCTCACAACATCACTAATAGGCATGGGTTTTTCGCGATCTTATGCGGATCACGCCATGTTCCTTTTTCGGCATCACTCTCTCGTGCTCATTTTACTCGTCTACGTTGACGATATCATATTGGTCGGCAATCACGTTCCTATGCTTCAGCTGAAGCGGAGTACCGTGCCATGGCGGATACAGTTAGTGAGGTCATTTGGCTTCGCTGGTTATTCAGGTACTTAGGCCTTCCCAGTTCTCGGCCTACCCCATTGCTATGTGACAACCAGTCGGCCCTCCATATTGCCATGAATCCTGTCTATCATGAGCGCACCAAACACGTTGAAATGGACTGTTATTTCGTCCGTGAGCGTGTCCAGTCGCATGAGATTGCACTTACAAAAGTTCCTACTGCACACCAATTGGCGGATTTGTTCACTAAATCTCTTGGCCAAGATCGGTTTCAAGCTCTTGTTCGCAAGTTGGGTGTCGTAAATCTCCATGCTCCAACTTGAGGGGGGCGTATAGGAGTATGTAGTTATCCTGTTTAGGAATGTAATCTAATCAGATAAGTCATACATGTAAAGTCCTATACGGACGTGTCCTCTTGTATTAGGGTTAGAGTTATGTTGTACAACTCTATATAAACCCATCGATGTTTACTGGAAGTCCTAAGCGGCATTACCCCACAAATCTGTTTCCTTGTTATTCTATAAGATGATGATTATCATGGTTCAACTTTGATAGCCGAGTATGTAGTATATTAGGTGCTGTACTTATGGTATAATTGGTGTAATCATCTTTGATGGTTATTTTGAGAAGTAATACAACTTTACTTATAAAAAAATAGTTGCTTGTCTATTATTTCCTCTTTTGGGTGTTTCTTTCATTTTTTGTACTATCAATTTGGTTTATTACTTAACTTTTCGTCGTCATTATTCACTTCTTTAGAGGATGTATTGATCAATACACAATTTTTATAATAAAAGAAAAAATACTTGACAATTCAAATCGTTACCAATATAATCATTTTCGAGCTTGAAAGGGGATATAATAGAATCATTTTTAGCTTGAAAGTGGATAGAATAGATCAGAAGTTCTCGGTATATTCTCTCACTTTCAATTTGTTGTTGAAGAGAAGGGCATTTTTGACATTGCATAATTTATATTGACCAAAATTAAACTAGACATTAATCAGTTCAATTTTTCAAGACTTATGAATTAAAAATCTCTAGAGTATACCTGTGAGTAATTAAAATTAAATACACGGGCACAGTGAGTTTTTTTCCAAAATCTAATAGGTCGTTTTTTTTGCCGTCTTTTAAAAACCGTGCCTAACATTTATGTACTCAATTGTCATCTTCCTATAAACTTCGGACCCCTCTACAATATATAACAAAGTCGTCGAATTCTATTTTTCTATATGTGCAGTGTTGACTTGGGAATTTATTGAGAAGTATGTGGATGCGACGTGTGCCATCGAATGCTTCAACCTATGAAAAAAATCCATAACATGCGTGGTATTATACCAAATCGATAAAGAAATGTAAGGAAGTCGAGTCAAACAACATTACGATGATTTATTCAAAAATAATTTTCTTTATATAACTGTTGCGGAATAAGTGAACAAGTAACCCGAGACTGATCTAGAGTGGTTGTCACAAGGTCGGTCTAAAGCTATGCTAAGCTACAAACTACGCTAGGCTATGAAAAGGAAAAGCGATACAAAATAAGTAATGTAAAGAGTAATTGTGTTGTGTTGGTGATCTCTTCTCCGTCGCCTGAGCCCCCTTTATATAGCACGTCTTAACCTAGCTCCTTCCTTCCCGGGCAAGAAATCTCGTCCCGAACGAATGTGTTATTTCCAAATCAACCCGGCTTAGAATTGGAAAATGCAAGCCGTCTTCCTCAAATGAACAAATCTCATTTTCTAATAGGAATATCCCAATCGTGCTAACCAAGCAACTATGACCCAAGATCTTGCCCGAATCTCGAAAACTTCGGCTCAACTTAGGAAAATATAAGCCGACTTGACCCTCTCGAACCTTCTACGCAAAACTCGCCTTAAGCCCGTCATCGCCCAATCAGCTTACCGCCTTTAAGTCCAAAGCGAACTCAAAATAGGCCCAAGCTGACGCCTTCATAATCAAAGTGGACCGGCTTCCCGCTTTGAGGCCCATAACATGATCTTTGCTTCCCGCTTGCAAAGGCCAAGTGGTATCCGCCCGAGAATCGCTTCCCACCTATAAGGATCAAATTGGCTTACCGCCTATAAGCACGGAACTGTCTTCCCGCCTATAAGCCCGAAGCATCAGCCATTATTGCCTTCAAGCCTTAGGCGGGCTTTTCGCCTTCAGGGTCATAATGCCTCCGGGGCGTAGGCGACCCCTACCGCCTTAAGGACTTGGACGGCCTCTCAAAGTGGGCCCAGCGGCCCAACTCAACCCAAACACGGGTCCTCGCACACGAACTCAGAGATGCACATCTTTACCACATACTCGAAGTATCATTTTGTGTCTCAACACCCTCTAAGCTGGCTCCTCCTTTCGCTCAGGCCCTATAGGCGGGATCCTTCTGCCTTGTCACTCCAAACGGGCTCCGGCCAAATAACACAACTCCTATCTCCCGCCTTCGTCTTATAAGCGGTATTATCTTCCCGCCCAAACAGACGCGGATCATCCTGCGAGGTTGACTTCAGCCCGAACTTCACACAAAGCGGTCTCCCCTTGCCACCCTTTGCTCAACAAACGAGAGGCACTTACTGCCTTCCTTCAAGAAAGCTGAGCGGCCCAATGACCACCGAACATCCCAGACCGGTTCGTACATCTGGGTTCCCGCCTTATAGGTCAAAGCAACCATTCGGGCTCCCGCCTTGTAGGTCAAAGCATACATCCAGATTTCTGCCTTGTGGGTCAAAGTATACATCCGGGTTCCCACCTTGTAGGTAAACTAATCCAACATCCCGCCTTGAGGACCAAAGCATCTTCCCGCATTGACCTACATTTTTTACATCCTTCTGCTCCGAATCGGAAGACATGACAAACCACAAAGTCGTAGATTTATGTCTTGGCTTCACAAAACAACTTGAATCGTCTCAATCCGAGTACCGAATAGGAAGTTATGAGCATTTTACCGAGGAGCCTTACCCAGGCGGGCGGGAAGTGGACCAAACCGGCCGCTTTGGTCTTGGAGGCGGGAAGCTGACGCTTTGGTCTTGGAAGCAGGAAGCAAACCAAATTGGTTCAAAGTGGGCTCATCTTGAAGTAGACTTTTGACCACCTTCCACTTCGAATTGAAATAAGTCATAAACTACAAAGTTGTCGATCTTTGTCTTGTCGTTCCATAGCCGAAAAAATCAACTCAATCTAATGTCCAAGTCAAACTCTATTGTTAATCTACCAAAGTCCATCAGAACTCAAAGAGCAAGTAACACCGGGACTTGGCGCTTTGTCTAGACCTGCTTCTGATCTGAATTAGGCAAGGCTCTTGAAAAAAAAGTTGTAGATACATGTCTCGCCTTTTTATAGCCACAAGAATCTCCGCATTCCAACCTATGAGTCCAAAGTAACGGCCAATTTACCATGGAAGGATGTTGTCATCCAAGGACAAGCCGAAGTTAACCAAGGACAATACAACAAAGCGGTCTATTATCACCGGTTTCGACCAAGTAAGACTGTCATTGGACTCGATGGAGGAAAGACCATCGATAATCTCTTCCAACTCAAAACCGGAAGTGATCGCTTTAAGACTATACCGCCCATCGGCCACTTTGAGACCACATCGGTCACCGGTCACCTCGTCACCTTAAGACCACACCGGGTACCTCGAAATATGTTAAAAATACTGAGATTATTTTTGTACCTCAACAATAACAACTCACAATAATATAGTAAAAATATGAAACTAAATTGAAAAAATTATTGAAGATTAAACCGTAAATTATACCGGACCCAAAAATTTTAAATCATAAATAAACCCAACGCTAAGGGGAAAAACACTAATCCGACGACTTAAAAAAGTCGGGGCAAGAAAATCTCAAGCAGCTATCAGGTTATCGTTAAGTGTCAAAATTTTTATTCCTAAATTTATTTTGACTGCCGAATCTATTTTTGACATTCTATAAACCGTCATATGGATGAGACTCGACAGATGTCCATCTCTTTTGTGCTTTATTATGAGGCTGTGAGCTGTTAACGTTTCATACTTTGGAAAACATGCAAAATGGGATAAGAGGTAAAATGGGACAGATTGTAATAATAGGGAAAGTAGGGTGGAATAAGTTACAAAATAGGAGAAGAGGTATCTCGAGCAGCTACCACGTCACTATCATCAAGTGTCCAATTTTTCCATTCTTAAATTTATTTTGACTACCGAATCTATTTTTGACACTTTATATACGATCATATGGATGAGACTCGACAGATGTCCATCTCCTTTGTGCTTTATTATAAGGTTGTGAGCTGTCAATATTTTGTACTTTAAAAAATATGCAAAATGGGGTAAGAGGTAAAATGGGGCACATTGTAATAATAAGGAAAGTATGGTAGAATAAGTTACAAAAAAGGGTAAGAGGTATCTCGAGCAGCTATCACATCACTATCATCAAGTGTCCAATTTTTTCATTCCTAAATTTATTTTGGCTACCGAATCAATTTTTGACACTATATATACAATCAAATGGATGACACTCGACATATGTCCATCTCTTTTATGCTTTATTATGGGGCTGTGAGCTGTTAACGGTTCAAATTTTGGGAAACATGCAAAATGTGATCAGAGGTAAAATGGGGTAAATTGTAATAAAAGGGGAAGTATAGTGGAATAAGTTACAAAATGGGTAAGAGGTATCTTGAGTAGCTACAGCGTCACTATCGTCAAGTGTCCAACTTTTCCATTCCTAAACTTATTTTGACTACCGAATATATTTTTGACACTCTATATACAATCATATGGATGAGATTCGACAGATATCCATCTTCTTTGCACTTTATTATGAGGCTGAGAGATGTTAACGTTTCATACTTTGAAAAACATGCAAAATGGGGTAAGTGGTAAAATGGGGCAGATTGCAATAATAGGAGAAGCAGGGTGGAATAAGTTGCAAAATGGGATAAGAGGTAACTCAAGCAGTTACCACGTCACTATGTTCAAGTGTCCAATTTTCCATTCCTAAACTTATTTTGACTACCGGATCTATTGTTGAAACGCTATATACAATCAAATGGATGAGACTTGACAGATGTCCATCTCCTTTATGCTTTATTATGAGGCTGTGAGCTGTTAACGGTTCATATTTTGGGAAACATGCAAAAAGGGATAAGAGGTAAAATGGGACAAATTGTAATAAAAGGAAAAGTATGATAGAATAAGTTGCAAAATGGGTAAGTGTTATCTTGAGCAGCTACCACGTCACTATCGTCAAGTGTCCAATTTTTCTATTCCTAAACTTATTTTGATTACCGAATATATTCTTGACACTCTATATACAATCATATGGATGAGATTCGACAGATGTCCATCTTCTTTTTGCTTTATTATGAGGCTGAGAGCTGTTAACGTTTTATACTTTGGAAAATAACTTTGTGCTTAATTATGAGGCTGTGAGTTGTTAACGTTTCATACTTTGGAAAACATACAAAATGGGGTAAAAAATAAAATAGGGCACATTGTAATAATAGGGGAATTAGGGTAGAATAAGTTGCAAAATGGGGCAAAAGGTATCTCGAGCAGCTACCACGTCACTATCGTCAAGTGCCTAATTTTTTCATTACTAAATTTATTTTGACTACCGAATCTATTTTTGACACTATATATATGATCATATGGATGAGACTCAACAGATGTGCATCTCCTTTGCGCTTTATTATGAGGCTGTGAGCTATTAACATTTCATACTTTGGAAAACATGCAAAATGTGGGAAGAGGTAAAACGGGGTAGAATGTAATAATAAGGGATGTAGGGTGGAATAAGTTACAAATTGGGGCAAGAGATATCTCGAGCAGCTACCATGTCACTACCATCAAGTATCCAATTTTTCCATTCCTAAATTTATTTTGACTACCGAATCTATTTTTGACACTCTTTATATGGTCATATGGAAGAGACTCGACTAATGTCCATCTCTTTTGTGCTTTAATATGAGGTTGCAAGTTGTTAATGTTTCATATTTTAGAAAACATACAAAATGGGGTAAGAGGTAAAATGGGGCAGATTGTAATAATAGGGAAAGTAGGGTGGAATAAGTTACAAAATGGGTTAAGCGATATCTCGAGCAGTTACCACGTCACTATCTTCAAGTGTCCAATTTTTCCATTCCTAAATTTATTTTGACTACCAAATCTATTTTTGACACTCTTTATACGATCATATGGATAAGACTCGAAAGATGTCCATCTCCTTTGTGCTTTATTATGATGTTGTGAGCTTTTAACGTTTCATACTTTAGAAAACATATAAAATAAAGTAAGAGGTAAAATGGGGCAGATTGTAATAATAGAAAAAGTAGAGTGGAATATATTGCGTGGGATAAGAGGTAGTACTATGGGGCAATTAATATTGATTTCGTCCGTTTCAAAATGCAGAACAGAGCTCAATTCATAGTGTAGGATTTCACCATGGAGGCAGCAACTGGGTCCCCCATGAGGCCCTGGTCAGATGCAAAGAAGCTTGAGTTTTCGACGAGATTAGAGTAGTATTTGTTATTGAATTGGTCACTGGAGGAGTTGAGTGGGACAGGTTAGGTGTCGGACGACAAGCCATATTGACAGGTTGTACAATTTCAGCGGCACAGGAAACCTGAAAATGAACCCCAGGTTCCTGTAGGCCAAGATGGAAAATAGTGAAATAGTGTGGGGTGGAAGCACTTGTTCGGTCGTCAATACTTGTATATCATCCACGAAAAATCTCACGTTGAAATTAGGGCCTAATTTAAATGATCAAGTTATCTCTATTACCTTACTCTATTTGTCTTCACTTTCCTTTATTTTCTACAAGTATTTTACAATATTGTATTTTTAATAGAGCAGATTGTAATAATAGGGAAAGGAGGGTGAAATAAGTTACAAAATAGGTTAAGAGGTATCTCGAGTAGCTACCATATCACGATCGTCAAAATATCTAATTTTTTCATTCCTAAATTTATTTTGACTACCGAATCTATTTTTGACACTCTATATATGATCATATACATGAGACTCGACAGACGTCCATCTTCTTTGTGCTTTATTATGAGGCTGCAAGTTGTTATTGCTTCATATTTTGAAAAATATGCAAAATAGGTTAACAGATAAAATGGGGCAAATTGTAATAATGGGAAAGTAGGGTAGAATAAGTTGCAAAATGGAGTAAGAGGTATCTCGAGCAGTTACCATGTCACTATCTTCAAGTGTCCAATTTTTTCATTCCTAAATTTATTTGGACTACCGAATCTATTTTTGACTCTCTTTATACAATCATCTGGATAAGACTCGAAATATGTCCATCTCCTTTGTGCTTTATTATGAGATTGTGAGCTGTTAACGTTTCAGACTTTGGAAAACATGCAAAATGGGATAAGAGATAAAATGGGAAGCATTATAATAATAAGAGAAGTAGGGTGGACTAAGTTGCAAAATAGTATAAGAGGTATCTCGAGCAGCTGTCACGTCAATATCGTCAAGGGTCCAATTTTTCCATTCCTAAATTTGTTTTAACTATCGAATCTATTTTTGACACTATATATACGATCATATGGATGAGACTCACCAGTTATCCATCTCCTTTTTGCTTTATTATGAGGCTGTGAGCTGTTAATATTTCATACTTTGGAAAACATGCAAAATGCGGTATGAGGTAAAATAGGACAGATTGGAATAGTTGGGAAAGTAGGGTGAAATAAGTTACAAAATGGGGTAAGTGGTATCTCAACAACCAACTACCACGTCACTATCATCAAGTGTACAATTTTTTTATTACTAAATTTATTTTGACTACCGAATTTATTTTTGACACTCTTAATGTGATCATATGGATTTGACTCGACAGATTACCATCTCCTTTGAGCTTTATTATGAGGCTGTGAGCTGTTAACGTTTCATACTTTGAAAAATATGCAAAATGGGATAATAGGTAAAATGGGATAGATTGTAATAATAGGAGAAGTAGGGTATAATAAGTTACAAAATGGGGTAAGAGGTATCTCGAGCAGCTACCACGTCGCTATCTTCAAGTGTCCAATTTCTCCTTTCCTAAGTTTATTTTGACTAAGGAATCAATTTTTGACACTTTTTATACAATCATATAGATGAGACTCGACATATGTTCATCCCTTTTGTGCTTTATTATGAGGCTGTGATTTGTTAACGTTTCATACTTTAGAAATCATGCAAAATGGGGTACGAGGTAAAATGGGGCATATTGTAATAATAGGAGAAGTATGGTGGAATAAGTTGTAAAATGGTGTAAGAGGTGTCTGAGTAGCTACCACGTTTCTATCGTCAAGTGTCCAATTTTTCCACTCATAAATTTATTTTGACTACCGAATCTATTTTTGACACTCTTTATATGATCATATGGATAAGACTCGACAGATGTCCATCTCCTATGTGCTTTATTATGAGGCTGTGAGCTGTTAACGTTTGATTTTGGATAACATACAAAATAGGGTAAGGGGTAAAATGGGGCAGATTGAAATAATAGGGAAAGTAGGGTGGAATAAGTTACAAAATGGGTTAAGTGGTATCTCAAACAGCTACCACGTCACTATCATCAAATGTCCAATTTTTCTATTCCTAAATTTATTTTGACTACCGAATCTATTTTTGATACTCTATATACGATTATATGGATGAGATTTGACAGATGTCCATCTTCGGTGTGCTTTATTATGAGGCTGTGAGCTCTTAACATTTCATAATTTGGAAAATATGCAAAATGGAGTAAGAGATAAAATGGGGCAGATTGTAATAATAGAAAAAGTATGGTGAAATATGTTGCAAAATAGTGTAAGAGGTATTAACATGGGGCAATTAATATTGACTCTGTTTCAAAATGTAGAATAAAGCTGGGTTCATTGCGTAGGATTTGACCATAGAGACTGCAATGGAAACTTTAAGGGCATCTTTAACGACATACCAAATTTTCAATGTCTTTAATGGAAAGGACAATGGTTGTAGCGACAATGCAATATTCCATGGAATTTTTAATGGCATCTTTAAAGACATCTAAGAAATCTGGATCGAGATCTTTAATGATAGCTTTAAAGGCATCTTTAATGAAATGCCAGAAATCTACAATGTCTTCAAAGGGAGCGTCAATGGTAGCTTTAAGGACATCTTCAACGCCATCGAAGGAATCTTCAATGGAAACATCAACAGCCATTTTAAGGCGATCCCAGGGATCTTTAATGGCATCTTTTAAGCCATCTAAGGGATCTTCACTGTGAGGTTTAAAGACATCCCGAGAATCTTTAGGGTCCTCTAACTCTGCCTCATTATCATTGAGATCTTCAAGAAGAGCTTTAAGGACAGCTTTAACGACATCCCAGGGATGTTTAGGGTCTTCTAACTCCGCCTCATTATCGAATTCTCAAGAGAATTCTAAAAAATATTCTAACTATAATCTTTTAGCCTATCAATTTCTTAATTATGACAATAAGAAAGATTTGTATAGTTCACCTTTACAAAGATCCCTACTCCAAGTAACTAATAATAAAAAGCTTTCTTATAAGACAGATCACAATAAACTATTCAATATCTCTATATTCAAAAATCCTATATCAGAATATGATATTCTGAGACTAACTAGAAACTATTTTGATTGAGAAATTCTTGATTTCCCCCATCAGGCCCTGGTCGGATGCAAGGACGCTTGAGTATTTGTTGTAATCGATCGCTGGAGGAGTCGAGGGGGACAGACTTGGTGTCGGACGACATAGCATTTGGACAGGCTGTAAAATTTCAGCGGCACAGGAAAGCCCGACCTGAAAATCAATCCCGGGTTCCTGCAGGCTAAGATGGAAAACAGTGAAATAGTGTGGGGGTGGAAGTACTTGTTTGGTCGTCATTACTTGTATATCATCCACGAAAAATCTCACATTGAAAGTAGGGCCTAATTTAGACGATCAAGTTAGTCTCTATTACCTTACTCTATTTGTCATCACTTTCCTTTATTTTCCACAAGTATTTAACAATATTGTATTTTCAATGGGACAGAATATAATAATAGAAAAAGTATGGTATAATAAGTTACAAAATGGGGTAAGAGGTATCTCGAGCAGCTACCATGTCACGATTGTCAAGTGTCCAATTTTTCCATTCCTAAATTTATTTTGACTATCGAATCTATTTTTGACACTCTATATACGATCATATGGATGAGATTTGACAGATGTTCATTTCCTTTGTGCTTTATTATGAGGCTGTGAGCTGTTAACTTTTCATAATTTGAAAAACATTCAAAATGGGGTAGGAGGTAAAATGTGGCATATTGTAATAATAGAGGAAGTATGGTGGAATAAGTTGGAAAATATGGTAAGAGGTATCTCGAGTAGCTACCACGACACTATTGTAAAGTGTCCAATTTTTACATTCCTAAATTTATTTTGACTACCAAATTTATTTTTGACACTCTATATATGACATATGGATGAGACTCGATAGATGTCCATCTCCTTTGTGCTTTATTATGAGGTTTTTAGCTGTTAATGTTTCACACTTTGGAAAACTTGCAAAATGGCATAAGAGGTAAAATGGGGCGGATTGTAATAATAGGAAAAGTATGGTAGAATATGTTGTAAAATGGAGTAAGTGGTAGTATTATGGAGCAATTAATATTGATTTTGTCTGTTTCAAAATGGGGTAGAAGAGAGCTAGGTTCGTAGCGTAGGATTTGACCATGGAGGCAGCAACTGGGTCCCCCATTAGGCCCTGGTCGGACGCAAGGACGCTTGAGTTCCCGACGAGATTGGAGTAGTATTTGTTGTCGAATCGGTCGTTGGAGGAGTCGAGGGGGACAGGCTTGGTGTCATACGGCATTGTGTTTGGACAGGCTGTACAATTTCAGCGGCACAGGAAAGCCTGACCTAAAAATAAATCTCGGATTTCTGTAGGCGAAGATGGAAAACGATGAAATAGTGTGGGGTGGAAGCACTTGTTTGGTCGCCATTGAAAGTAGGGCCTAATTTAGATGATCAAGTTAGTCTCTATTACCTTACTCTATTTGTCTTTATTTTCTTTTATTTTTTACAATTATTTAACAATATTGTGTTTTCAATGGCTCGACTCTAGAATAACTTTTTTGTCCATTGATGTAGGTGCTTGCAAAAAAATAATATTCTTGTTCTACAACATTCTGAATGCCGCATCCTATATCTCAATTGTTCTACATGTTTAATTCTGCATCACAAATGGCCTCATCAAGTGACTTATCAAAGTTGAACAATAATGCAGATGCAGTGGAGGGTGTCAATTTAGTTTAGGAAGTTGGTGCTGATTGACACAACTTGGGGGGAGTGGATTGGGTACGGAGCGAAAGAATTAATTCTGTACGGTTTGGAGTGAAGAGGGACCGCAGCGGCAAGTGCATGTATGTGATAATGGCAAGTGCAATTATGTGATAATGGCAAGTGCAGTTATGTGATAATGGCATGTGTATTTGTGACAGTGGCAAGTCCCGTTTATGATAATGGCGCGCGTGGCTTTTTTCATTTTGGTCCCTCGTATTTTAGCATTTTTGCAAAAAGGTCATACTGGCACGCACAGTTATGTGATACTGGCATGCGCAGTTATGTGATAATGGCATTTGTATCCGGCCTGCGTTTGTGCGTGGCTTTTTTTATTTTGGTTCCCGTATTTTAGCGCGTTTGCAAAAAAGTCCCCGCGTGTCTTCATTCCGAATGGTTCGAAATCTGAGCATTCCGTACCCAATCCATACCCCAACTTGGGGATACACCAGAATCTTGTCCCACCATTTTTTCCATTTTAATTAATTATCATCTGTCAGTGACAAATTATGTGCAAGGCGATTATTAACTTGTTGCACATTTAAAGTAAATTGGAAGAGATATTATTGTATAAACTGCAAAACGGGAAAGTGCATCCTTCAAGATTTTGAATTGATTAGCTGGACCACTGTGGATTATCTCCATTTTATGTTTCACCTCAATTGGCTGTTTGGAAAATTATTCGAGGCTCAAAAACTTTTACTTCCAAGAATAAAGAAAGGTATAGTAATAATTTTGTAAACAAGGACCATTTAAAAAATAATTCAGAAGATGAATGATAATGTAAAATTCATTAAACAAGCAAGTCTAGTACAAATTATTATTTTAAAATATTTTTTGTGTTCTTGAAGTATGTAAAAATATATGTATTTATTCAAAAATATCACTTTATGCAAAAATTAGGACCGAGATTTTGCACTAAATTTTTTTAAAAAAGTATTAGTTATTACGATAGAGAAGTTATTAATTTTAACACTGCTCCTGACTCAGGACCGTGACTTTTTATCAATTTAGAGAGGTTATTATTTTAGAGGAGATCACCTTACAGAGGTTTCGCTGTATTTCATGATGGGGTTGTTCCTTGTTTGGGCTTCGGCTTAGGACCTTTCAGTGCCCTAAACCATTATAATCGAGCCATTGGCGTTGGTCTTTAGTCATCTTGTAGAGCCCAGCCCAACCTAGCCCATCGCGGATCACCTATAAAAATTTTGGCAAAATTATGCTCAAGTCGCTGGGCTATGGTCTCCCTCACTCTCGGGTCCCTACGTTTCTAAAATGAATGTTGTCGTCCCTCGTGTATGGTTTTAGAAACTCTCGAGTCCCTCGATGATGTCATCATTCTTTTTTTTAGCAAATCATGGATATACCCTTAAAAGAAAAAAATCGTCATCGTCAAACACCATCTTCAACCTTCAAACAACAAGAACAACTAAACCATAAATCCAGGAACCAATCAAATTGATCAAATCTACTAAAAACTAAAAAAAAACCCAATCCTCTCATGGGTTTGCATCGATTGAACCCGAATGAACATATGAACAGATTCACATCCACGAAAAATCAAACTTAGGTTGCTGGATATCGGGAACCTTTATTAGCCACTGGTTTTCTTTTCCCCACTCGGGTCACCCTCAAGATCGCAACTTTACACCTAAACCCTCTGCTCCTGCTTCTCCCCTCCCTCGGACCCATCTCGGCTCAAGCCACTCGTCGAAAGATAAGCACCCAACGACATCAGTGGAGCCTAATCCGCACCAGGAACCAAATCCCTCACCAGGAATGATGGAGATAAGGAATGACATTAAATTAATAATTATCTATAGTTTGATTATTATTATTAGGAGTTTCAATTATAATAGAATTATATGCATTAGATTTCTTTTAGTTTTCTATAAATAGGACCTTTCTCTATTATTTTAGTTGGTTGAATATTGATATTGAAAATTAAGGTTTACCCTTAAATCTGTGTCATTTTTTGGAATTCGTAGAATCAACGGATCGATACTCTATCGTATTTTCTGGGTATTCTCAGAATCAACGAATTCACGGTTCGTATCCACGTTCCACTGGATCAGTTGGTATCAAGAGCCGCGTTCGTTCCTCGTGGTGTTCGATCGTGTTCAATCCTTCCGATCAGGACTTCGTTCTATAAAAAAATTCAAAAAAAAGGAGAAAGGGTTTTCATGAGAAAACCCTGATGCCGTCACTAGCAACCTCAAGGATCGCCATCAATAGCTGAGTCTTCCCGCCCAGTCGACCGAAGCCCAGCCAGACGTTCGCCTCCCGGTGTCGTCGTCCAACCCCGTTGCTCCGCGAGCCAAGGCCGTCCAGTCTGTTTCCCTAAACCTGAACGGCGTGGCTCGCCAGAAGTAGGAACCCGGTCTGCGGGTTTCCAGGTATTCCCGCCTACCCTAGCCATGCACCACCAACGACCAACAATTGTTATTTTCTGGTTTGGAATTCCACCCTTTTCTCTAATTTAGGGTTTTCTAAATTGGGAATGTTTTTTAGGGCTAATTGCAAATTTGACTAAAGTTTAAAGACCTATTGGTAATTTTTCAAAGTAGTGGGACTGGTTGAGAGTTGTTGCAGATATCAGTGACTAATTCATAATTTTCCAGTTGGTTAATTCCATACTGGTCCCAGTAGATTTTGAGAAATTATAGTTTGGTCTAATTAGCTTTTCAGAAGTTGTAGATTAGTCCTTTTAGGCTAAATTGAAGATGTTTGATTCTGCAATGTCTATGGTGCATATTCCTACCTTGTGTGATTTTGCGGATTCGGATGAAGAAATTTCGACAAGGGATTTCATTAAGTGGCTTGTCAATGTGGAGATATATTTTGATGTTCTCAAGTTTACGGAGCTGAAAAAAGTCAAATTTGTCGAATAACAATTGCATGGTGATCTTATGGACTGGTGGTCTGACTTAACTCCTCGACGAAAATGCTGTGGTAAGCAAAAAATCTCTCGATGGCCTAAGATGAAAGAGAAGCTGATTTAGGGGTTATTTCTCCGACATGCTTACGAAGTTTGGAATGCTGTCGATGACAAGCACTATTGCTTTTGGGAACAATTTAATCTTCAATTAGATATGATGTTCCAGGAATTGCAAATTAAGATGCATGAACTACAAGCTAATTTTGAAGATTTGAAGCAGGATCTAGCGAAGATCTCGAGGAAGCAATGGGCTGCCCCACCGGAAGAAGTTAAAGAGGCTTTGGTAGGGGAAGAGTTTGGTGAATCCTCTGAAGACTTATTTGGTGAACCAATTTATGACTCCTACTCCGGTGCGAAAGACTTCATTGGTGAACCAATTTATGACTCCTATGAGGAGGACGAGGTTGGAGAAGTTGTGGCTGATGAGTTAGTGAATGCGCCCATATTCCATATTGCCCATGATTATGAGGTTGAGGATGTCGAAAAGTTCGGGTATACAGAAGGTTCTCCATTATTGAACTCGTGAAATAGGCTGAAGGAAGTAGAACAAACTGCTCGAAAAAGTGAGTTCACGGTCTTTTCTCAAGAGAATATTTTTCAGTTACCTCATTTCCAAGTATTTGTTCTGCTGGGATGGAGGATATCAAGTATCACCACGTCGATCGAATGTGTTGAAAAGTGTGTGTATGAAGATCTCAAACTGGCCGACCACACCAAATTCGAAGACTAATTTCTCTAACCGGGGGAGAATGATGAAGAAGATAAGAAATGATATTAAATTAGTAATTATCTATAGTTTGAATATTATTATTATTAGGAGTTTTAATTATAGTAGAATTATATGTATTAGGTTTCTTTTAGTTTTCTATAAATAGGACCTTTCTCTATTATTTTAGTTGGTTGAATATTGATATCAAAAATTAAGGTTTACCCTTAAATCTGTGTCATTTTCTGATATTCGTATAATCAACAGATCAATACTCTACCGTATTTTCTGAGTATTCTCAGAATCAACAGATTTACGGTTCCTATTCACGTTCCACTGCATCAAGGAACCACCTCCTATTTCTGGAATCCACAAGTGTTTTTGGGGTTTTTTGAGTTTTTATTAGATTTGATCAATTTTATTAGTTCCTGGATTTAGAATTGAGTTATCTTGTTGTTTGAAGGTTGAAGATGGTGTTTGAAGGTTGAAGATTGTGATTTTCTTTTTTTTTCCTTTAAGGGTATTTTGGTCATTTCTTTGATTAAAAAATGAAAAAATGATTGTTGACATCAGAGAGGGACCCAAAAATTGCTAAAACCATACACGGGGGATGGGAACATGCATTTTAGAAACATAGAGACCCGAGAGGGAAGGAGACCATACCCCAAGAATTTGAGCATGATTTGCCCAAAAAATTTTGATGGGAAGATGTGAGATGCAAAAAAATTTATTTGGTGAATCATGCGGGCTATAAAATTATCTGCCCTCGTGTATCTCTTTTTGGTTCATAAAAGTGATGAATTTGGGTTTAGTAAAATATAACCTATTATACTATATTAAGTCATATTTGTGGAAGAATTATTGTAAAAAAATTTCACACTGTTTTTTTGGATTAGACACAGTCGTACAGAGAATAAAGTAATCTCATTGGATGTTATTTTCGCACAATCTTATTTCATGGACGTATAGCAAAATCACACCCGTATATTATGGAAACTATTAACCTAATCACATATTTTATATGTCTCAATCCCTCAGCAATACTATTTTGTCAATGTCACGTTGGCTTGTATAAGTTATCTAGTTAGCATAATCAGTTTCACACAAAAAACACGAGCATGCAGTTCACGTAACCCGTTTTGTCTGGCCATGACCGAAACTTGTCATTGTCTACCTAGGCATCACTCGTTGGGATTACTAAATATAGATAAACATCGAGCCAACTTGTTATGTGACAACAATCGTCACAAGCTATTATTGTTCTAAAAAATTTGGTCCAATTATTCGTCCAACTGATCGGATCGTTATCGTCAGACCAAATCAGGTCCGTTAAACTCTAAAAGGTGGATGACGGTTGGACCCATATCGATGGCCAATAGGACCGGTTGATCTAGATCCAAGTAACCATTTTTAAATAGTTTCTAGAGTTTTATTTGATTAAAAATGGTTAAATCAAAGTTCCAATGATAAATTCAGCAATGAAATTAGATAATATTTATAATTATTTCATGTTTTAATGCTAAATGGAATTAAAGTAGAGTTATTTAAAAAATTTGTCTGACCGAGAACCAAAAGTTGATGGAGTCGTTCTCCGAATTTTTTTAAACATTCCAAGCTTTATAAATACATTTTTTTAAACATTTCAAGAACTCGAACTCAAAATTTGATTAAACTAAAACAATTCTTTCACTAGTTGATATTAGTTTTTTTTTCTGTGGACAATATCAGAGTGTTTTTTTTCGAAGGATATCAGTGCTTGTTGGTGACTATAAATTCGTGTTAATCCTAGGGTAAGAGCATATAACTAGAGGAGCGATAGAGGGAGAGAATGGAGACATCTGTATCCACTTGAGTTTTGGGGTTAGTGCCTGCATTAATGGAGCTAGTGTGGTGGTGGAATGAGATTGGTATGTAAGGTTTTGGATTGAGTGGGGACTATTAAAAAGTCGTCCTTATGGAGGGGACGACTTTTGATTGGTCAAATTTACTTTTTAATCTAGATTCTCCCTAGTAAATTAGGAAGAATCTAGATTAAAAAGTTAATTTTTTTTTATCCATTTCAGTGGAGATAAGGAATTGTCCCCACTCAATTCAACCCCCGTATGTAACGCCGATTAGGGCTCGTTTGGTTGGGACCGGCAAGAAGCTTCCACCCGGGCAAATGGGACTTCCCTATTAGGAGAATTGATGAGTTTTCTTTGGTACTCCAAGATCAAACGTCGCCCTGATGGCCAATGTTTTAAAAATTGATGTCTGATTGGTGATCGGATTGATTGGACCTCAATCCGAGATCAAATTTAGGTCAATTTTTTGTCTAAAACTTAGAAAGTGTTCAACCGACTAAAATTTGGTCGGACTATGCGGTCAGGTATTTCTAGGTGACCTGGTTTGTCCGGATCAGAAAAATTAGTATTTATTTTTTCCATTATATCAGATTTAATTTAGAAACAAAATATCAACTTCCACGCTCTGAGCCTATATATCACTTTTGGATCACAATAAACTTATCTTTTTATAATATGTCAACTAAGTCAAACGAATTAGACTAATATGTCGAACAAGAAAACTTGTATAATCATATTCTTGTATTTCTATACTTGTTTAATTCACATTTGAAGACTTTAATTTGGATAAATTGTATAACAAAGTTGCTAAATATTTCAACTTATTCGATATTTTATTATTTTAATGCTAATTTAAATTTATTAAATTTTATTTAATAATATTAATATAAAATAAAAGTTTTGGTCTGACCAATGACCTAACTGGTCAGACCAGGTGAACCAAAAATTTTATAAATTTCGGTCGTCTTCCGGGTCGTTTTTAAAAACTTTGGTGATGACTATATCAATTGTAAGCGGGAAAGGTTTGTTGCCATTTTTGAAATCTACATTTTCTTAATCGTGACGGATTTTCACTTCACTAATATGAATATGGTGCGAAAACTTGTATGGTATGAAATAACAAATTGTACATCACTAATTTCATTTTTTCCGCTGCTTCAGGTTATACCCGGATGAAATGGAAATTGTGTCTTCTGTTAATACCTTTTCTAAAAAGTAATTCGACTTTCTCAAACAATAAAAATATTTTATATCTGTCAATTTTTTTCCATATCTAACCATTTCATTTACACTTATTTTATAACATACCAATCATTCAGTAACAAAAAGAATATTCAATATCATTATTCTCGTCAGATACGGTGGGGGAGTAGGACTTTACAAGACCTACCTATTCGGGTACCCAACAGTAATTGCATGCACCCCGTAGAGCATCAAGTTCGGTCTTTAGGCCGACCACGACCGCTGGCCAGTATCGATTTGTTGGGCCAAGATTCTATAATATCGGCTACTGGGCGGCCCACAAACGCCTCAGGAGATTCCTTGACGAGGCCATCAACCAGCCCAGAGCAAATCGGATCGCGCTACTAAACCAGCCACGCCTCGTGACCCAGCTCAGGTCTTGGGCCGACAAAGGCACTGTTGCTGTCTATAATGAATTTGGGAAGGTAACACTACTGCTTTGCTTTGCTTTAAAAAACTCGGTCCGACCGGCAGTCTAATCACGATCGGTATCTTGAGTAGATTGAGTTAATTTCAAAACTTGGAAAAAAGTTGGATAGTTGGTCGATTTGGTTGGACCAATTTATTTACTTAGTTGGATAAGCCAGTCCGAATCTAACTATCAAAATTATCAATTACAAAAAAAGTTTCAGAGTTTTGTTAGATTAAAAAGTTGTGGCCGGAGAAGTCCTGGTTGTTTTTCGGATCGTTTTAAAAATATTAATTGCAGCCATCCCTAGGGGTGAGCGAATGGTAATTATAATTTGGTAAATTTGGTAAAATTTTGATAATTGGTAGTTTGGGATCGGTAAATCGGTATTCGGTAGGAGATTTTTGAGAAATTTGGTAAATATCGGTATTGGGTAAATTTTGATAAATACCGATATTTTACCGAATTTACCGAAATGATAATTTACCAAATATATTAATAAATATATAAGCCAAATAATAGACAATTTACCAAAAAGTTCCTCGACCTAATCAAAAAGTCTATACTCTAGATAGACTTTATATTAATTAGACTTGATGGACTTGTGCTTATTAGATTGAATTTGTGTTTATTAAAATTATTTTGATTTTTGGATTAAATTTAATTATAAATTATAAATTTTTCAAAAATTTTGGTAAATTTGGTAAATACCGAATTTACCAAAATTTAATTCCGTAAATACCGAATTTATCAAATATTATTCAGGATCGGGATCGGTAGAGCCTTTTTTAGCATTTCGGTATTCGGTATTCAATAATTGGGATCGGTAAATACCGAATGCACACCCCTAGCCATCCCTTTAAAAATAAGTCCTCTAAAAAATCCCTTTAAAAATAAGTAATAGTTTGGCTAATTCATTATTTAAATTTGTTAGTTAAATCTGTAATATTGATAGTTCCAGCACCATCCACCGTTAGTCTTAAAATTAATTTAAGAGACTTGGGTGTAGTTTGGATTTGGCGTGGAATCAAAATTGTCTTTTCGTATACAATCTAAAATTGTTACATTTTTTTATGGCTGCAGACTAATTTCGAGAACATTGGGAAGCTTTTCGTTAGCTTTGAGCCCAGCACAGCAAAGCCTCCTATTCCTTATGTATATGTGTGCACGAGAAATGGATGTGTTTGTTTGTAGTTTGAACATTTATCATATTAGAGATTTGTTGTGTTTCAACAGTATGTAACATATATATATGGGTAAATTACCCCGTCCTAGTATTTGGTCAATCTCTTTCTAGGATTTTTGAATTTTCAAATTTGATTTTAATGTCTTCATCTTTGGTTTTAAAAATTATTGAGTCTCTAACACCGGAATATATTATATTCTCCGACGAACCACTATTTAAAAAGACTAAAATATTTTTCCACCTGAAAAAACAAAAATAAAATTCTCTCTCCTTCTCCCTTCACCTCTTTCTTCCTGTTACTTCATCTTCTTCCTCCCATTTTCAACAAAAAAAACTCAAACTTAAATATTCTTAGTGATAATTAAAACTAATTAGAAAATCAAAATTTAAAAAACTCTTATTTTAAAAATTCCAATTCGAGTTAGAAATCAGAACTGGAAAATCCATCGGAATTAAACTGACCCAGAAAAGGAAACCCCAAAAAGATCTTCAAGTTTTTGGAATAGAAGAAGATGATAGTAGACCACAAGTATTAAGAAACTAAAACCCCGAAAGTATTAAGAGTAGACCACAAGTAGGAGAAGAAGATGCAGAGACTAAAACCACACCAATACAGCTTATAAAAAAGGGAACCTTCTCTTCCTTATTTTTCCTTTTCCTAATTCTCCACTTCATTTAATTAATAGATTATATATATTGAGAAGAGAAAAACCCACCTTGCTTTTCCTGATTTGGGTTCTGGGTTTCAATGCTTTTGTGGTGCCTGATATGCTTCAATCGACCCAGGGGTGCATTCTAGATGAATCTGGTATTGGTTAGCGGTTAAAGATTGGATCTTTTTGGGGTTTCTTTTTCTGGGTCGGTTTGGGATTTTGGGTTCTGGTAAAGGCGAAGATGGGTTTAATTTCGAGGGGTTCTGTTTTCCAATTTTGATTTCTAACTCGAATTAGAATTTTCAAAATAAGAGTTCTTTGAGTTTTGATTCTCTAATTATTTTTTATTATCATTAAGAATATTTAGGTTTGAGTTTTTTTGGTTGAAAATGGGAGGAAAAAGATGAAGTGGGAAGAAGAAGGAGGTGAATGGAGAAGGGGAGAGTTTTTTTTTTAAGTGGGAGGACATTTTAGTCTTTTCAAATGAGGGTTCGCCGGAAAATATGGCTTATTCCGGCGAGAAAAAAGCATATTCTGGCGATAGGGATCCGAGAGTTTCTAATCAAAGACGGGGGACGTTAAACTTATTTTCGGAAACTCATGGACCCCAAGAGGAGGATAACCAAATACTAGAGACAAAAAAAAATTTATCATACATACCTTGAATTTCGGCAGACGCTCCGTAAAGTTATATGCACCGATTTCGGTTTGGCATTTTGCCGTCCAGCTCCAAAAGTGCTACCATATCATCAAACGACTTTGACCAGCCAAAGATCAGATTTTTCATATAAATAAATTAGGAAAAAGTACACTTTATACCTTATAGTTTTGCAATTTTGAAGATGTGATCATGTAGTTTAAAAATAATATTTTGAATCATGAGGTTTACACTATTGTGCCATTTTTAAGCTCGGATGGCTCCCCGAGCCAAATTCGATTCCTAACCAAAAAAATACAGCCGTTTTGAGCTGACTTGGCAAACTACCTCAAACAGTTTAATCCGGTTGGCAATGTAAAGTGGCTTGTGTAAATATCCAAAACAATCTCTAAAAAATGCACCTCTCTTGCCTCCTTCCCCCTCTCTCTTTCTCTTCTCTTCTTCTTCCCTCTTCCCTCTCCCACCTCTCCTTCCTCCATGGAACAGCAAACAAACCTCAACTAGCAAAAGCCAGGCGCACTCCGGAACCAGCAAATCTGGTCCACCCAAAACCACCAAAACCAAAAAATTCTCTCTCTCTTGCCTCCTTCCCCCTCTCTCTTTCTCTTCTCTTCTTCTTCCCCCATCCCTCTCCCACCTCTCCTTCCTCCATGGCACAGCAAACAAACCTCAACTAGCAAAAGCCAAGCTCACTCCGGAACCAGCAAATCGGGTCCACCCAAAACCACCAAAACTAAAAAATTCACAAACTTTAACCAAACCCAGATCCGGCCCAACCAAAATGACCGGTCATCGGGGCAGCGTAGTGAAGACCTAAGAACGTCCAGAGAAGATAGGTTTGGCGGTGCCTCCAGTTGTCGGGGCAGCGTAGTGAAGACTCAAAATTCCTGGTGGTTGGAATATCGTAGCCGCTTCCGCCTCTGGTGGCATGCCCTGTACGTGGTGCCACCGCCCCATTGATCCGTTCCAGGATTTTTTCCTCCTGGGTTTCGATTGGAATTGGGTACTTGCCTTTAGGGTTTTTTTTTTGTAATGGGAATGGGTATTTAAGAGCTAAGTCTATTTAGAGTAAAGCTTTTGAGGTGGCTGGAATATTCGGTTGGAATTCTTACTTACTTCTTGGTTGCTCTCTAAGCTTTTTTTTTTACTTCATCTCTCGACTGTGTCCTTTAGATTAGGTGTTCATTTTTTTTGGATTTTTTCTTGGTGTCCTCTGTTGGAATTGAATGACAGAGTTCAAGCCAAAAAGCCCAAAGATGGAAAGTCCAAAGTGGGAGGCCCAATATAGAATGGAAAAGGGCAGTACCACATTGGAAAGTGGCACAAACTTTTTCTAGTTTATAAGGAGATGCTCCTTATTAGCTAGGAAATAAGTTGACTACTATGAAAGCCAACAGCACGCGCACGTGAGTATGCGCATGGCGCATTGGACGCAAGTTACAATGAGCACTATATGGCACACTTGGCACTTCGTACATGCCCATGATGGACAGTCTGCCTGCTGACCGAGAGGCTGCGTCTCCTCGAAATTGCCTCGTGCCCCCTCGAAAATGCCTACCTCCACAGCCTATAAATAGGCATCTCTCTCTCATTTGTATCTCACCCCACAACTCATTGCATAAGCATTCATTAGCAATAGTTATTCTTCTCTCAATCTCTCAAAAAAGTTCTGAATATCTAAGGTTTGCTCAAAACTTTGAGAATCATTGTGCTACGATCTTGGAAGCAACTAGTCATTGTATCTTAGGGACGATTGCCGTAGCCCGTAAGCACTGAATATGGGGCAATCTCATCTTACAGAAAAAGATTCAAACTCTTGCCTCGACTAAGATCCTAATCAAGTACATCACCTCCGACAAACAATAATCATAAGACGAGATCTGTGTACTTAAAGATGGCATCATCAAGCTCTGCTCAGGCACCAGTAATGACGGTCCCAGAAACTGTCCACGTCGAAAAGCCGGCAAAGTTCAATGGCACCAAGTTCAAAAGGTGGCAACAAAAGATGTTGTTCTACCTGACGACGCTCAACCTGGTCCGATTCTTGAAGGAAGAGGCATCGAAGGTGGCAGAAAATGAGGTTGATCAACAGAAGATCAATGCCCTGGATGCATGGAGTCATAACGACTTTCTATGTCGTTACTACATCCTAAATAGATTGGACGACTCCCTATTCAATGTCTATGCGGTAACCACGACCGCAAAAGAATTGTGGGATTCTTTGGAAAAGAAGTACAAGACGAAAGATGCCGAGTTAAAAAAATTCATCGTCGGAAGATTCCTCGACTTCAAGATGGTTGATTCCAAGAAGATTATAGATCAAGTGCAAGAATTGTAATTAATTCTGCATGAGATTCATAACGAAGAAATGCAACTAAGTGAGTCTTTCCAAGTGGCGGCAATGATTGAAAAGCTACCACCCCTGTGGAAAGATTTTAAGAACTACCTCAAGCATAAGAGGAAAGACATGGGTCTTGAAGACTTGATTGTGAGACTAAGGATTGAGGAAAATAACCGAAAGTCCGAATTCAAGGCAACCAAGATCAACTCTGAAGCGACGATAAACCTAGCTGAAGAAAGTACTGGCAAGAAGAGAAAGAAGTCTGGCAATAAGTAGGAGAAGCAAGAGTCAAAGCAAAAAAAGGTCAAGAAGATCAAGGACAACTGCTACAACTGCGATAAGCCCTGTCACATGGCAAAAGATTGTCGCCTGCCAAAGAGGGATGATCGTGAGAAGGTTAATCTGGCCGAAGACATATCTGAGCTAGACTTATCCGCCGTGGTGTATGAAGCCAATCTGGTGGATAACCCAAGAGAGTGGTTCATTGACACAGGGGCAACCCGATACATCTGCTCAGACAAGGAGATATTCTTGACCTACTCCCTGATCAACGGACGCAAGTTATTTATGGATAACTCTGCAACTTCTCCCGTAGTCGGACTAGGCAAGGTGGTGCTGAAGCTGACCTCCGGAAAAGAGCTGACCCTCAAGGATGTGCTGCATGTCCCAGACATTCGCAAGAATCTAGTATCCGGCTCCCTGTTAAGCAAAGCTGGGTTGAAGCTAGTTTTTGAGGCTGATAGATTTGTATTAACTAAGGCTGGCACCTTTGTAGGAAAGGGTTACCTCGAGAGGGGGCTCTTCAAGATGAATGTAATAACTGTCAAACGCGTCTTTGAGAACCCTAATAAAATTATTAATTCTTCATACTTGGCTGAGTGTTCTAACTTATGGCATGATAGATTAGGACACGTAAATTTGAGTTCACTAAGAAGTTAGTATGTTTAAATTTGTTACCTAAAATGGAGTTTGACCTAAACAATAAATGTGAAGTATGTGTAGAAGCAAAAATGACCAAAGTACCTTTTCATTTAGTGGAAAGAAGTACTACACCTTTAGAGTTAATTCATACTGACATCTGCGATATGAAACACGTGCAAACTAGAGGTGGAAAAAAGTATTTCATCATATTTATTGATAATTGCACAAGGTACTACTATGTACATCTCTTGAAAGGAAAAAATGAAGCTCTAGAAGCTTTCAAGAATTATAAGAATGAGGTTGAAAATTAACTTAGCACTAAAATCAAGATGATTCGAAGTGATAGAGGGGGAGAATATGTTGCTCTGTTTGAAAAATTCTGTCAACAACATGGCATTATTCATCAGACAACTGCTCCATATTCACCTCAATCAAACGGCGTAGCTGAACGCAAGAATCAAACTCTCAAGGAGATGATGAATGCTATGTTGATTATTTCGAGCTTACCCCAGAACATGTGGGGGGAAGCTGTGCTCTCAGCGAATCACATTCTAAACAAACTGCCACATAAGAAAAGGGACAAAACCCCATATGAACTACGCAAAGGGAGAAAGCCTTCCTATGGTTACCTTAAAGTGTGGGGGTGCCTATCTAAGGTAGAAATACCTCCACCTAAAAGGGTAAGAATAGGACCCAAGACCGTTGATTGTATTAAGGTAAGAATAGGACCCAAGACCGTTGATTGCATTTTTATCGAATATGCCTACAACAGTAGCGCATACCGATTTCTAGTGTACAAGTTTGAAAACTCTGAAATCAACGAGGAAATAGTCATGGAATCAAGGAATGCAACATTCTCTAAGAATATCTTTCCAAATAAGGAAAGGAAAGACCCAAACTCAAATAAAAGAGCTCATAAAGCTACTCAAGATTCTCATCAAGTTGTTGAGGAACGTAGACGTAGCAAAAGGGCCAAAACGTCCAAGTCGTTTGGTCCAGATTTTCTAACATACGTGTTAGAAAATGAATCTGGGACAATCCAATAGGCGTTGTCTAGTCCAGATGCTCCTCTTTGGAAAGAAGCTATCAACAGTGAGATAGAGTCCATCATACAAAATCACACGTGGAAAATCATCTCCCACTAGGTTGCAAACCTTTAGGTTGCAAGTGGATATTTAAAAAGAAATACAAAATTGATGGATCAATCGATAAGTACAAAGCTCGGTAAAATAGCTAATGGGTTCAAACAGAAGGAAAGATATGATTTCTTTGATACATATTCACCGGTCACAAGAATCACATCTATTAGAGTGCTCATAGCTGTTGTAGCACTCTATAACCTCGAGATACATCAGATGGATGTAAAAATAGCTTTTCTAAATGGAGAACTGGAAGAGGAGATATATATGAAATAACCTGAAGAGTTTGTTGCCCCCAGACAAGAACATAAAGTATGCAAGCTGGTCAAGTCACTGTACGAGCTGAAACAGGCGCCGAAACAATGGCATGAGAAATTTGACAGAACAATGATGTCAAATGGCTTTAAGATCAATGAGTGTGATAAATGTATATATATTAAAGGCACACATGTTGCTTACGTGATTGTATGCATGTATGTAGATGACATGCTAATCATGGGAAGCAGTAATGATCTTATCGTGAAAACTAAGAACATGTTAAAGAACAACTTTGACATGAAAGATATGGGTCTAGCTGACGTCATACTAGGGATTAAAATCTTTAGGACGACTGAAGGAATTGTCTTGTCACAATCTCACTATGTTAAAAATATACTCAAGAAATTTGAAACTTTTGACAAACCTCAAGCTAAGACTCTGGTAGACCTGAGTCTACACTTAGCTAAAAATAGAGGGGACCCAGTATCTCAACTAAAATATGCAAGGATCATTAGGAGCCTGATGTACTTAACAAATTGTACACGCCCTGATATTGCTTATTCAGTTAGCAAGTTTAGTAGATTTACAAGTAATTTAGGAACGGATCACTGGCTAGCTCTAGAAAGAGTTCTAAAGTATCTAAAACATACTTTAAACCATGGCATACTATATACGAGATATCCAGCTGTATTGAAAGGATACAGTGATGCGAATTAGATATCGGATACTAAAAATTCTAAATCCACTAGTGGTTACGTGTTCACCATAGGTGGCAGAGCTGTGTCCTGGAAATCCTCTAAAAAAATGTGCATAGCTCGATCCACCATGGAGTCAGAGTTTATAGCACTAGACAAAGCTGGAAAAGAGGCTAAATAGATCAGAAACTTCCTAGAGGATATTCCTTATTGAAACAGGAACAAGCATGTGCCTCCTGTATTGATACATTGTGATAGCATGTCAGCAATCGGGAGAGCACAAAGTACTATGTACAATGGTTAGTCTCGATACATCCATAAGAGACATAACACTGTTAGGCAGTTGATCTCGAGTGGTATAATTATCATTGATTATGTGAAGTCCAAAGACAACATAGCTGATCCTTTGACGAAAGGAATTAACAGAGATCAAATGTACAATGCAGTAAGGAGAATGGGGTTAAAACTCACACAATAAAAGTGTTCATAGCGGTAACTCAACCATGATGATTGGAGATCCCACGAACTTAGTTCAATGAGATAACTAAGTTATGGATGGCTAAGATAATCACTTGAAACCCTCTCCATTCTCAGAAGCTGCCCAAGTGCGAACCTGCAGAGGTGTGGTAAGATTAAGCGTCTATGCTTTTAATTATTCCTATACCAGATAAAGGTAGAGTATGGCAGGATACTCTCGATAGGAGATCACCTATATAAGTGTGAAGTGAGCCCACTTTAAATGGAAAAATACTTATGAATCTAAGATATGGTCCATGGACGAAACGGACAAAACGTGAGAACCAAAGGATATTAGAGATATCATTGTGTAAATGTTATTATCTTGGTTTACATAAAAAAGTTGACCAATTCAAGACATCGTGTTCACTGAGCAGCAAGTAAATCTGATAACATCTTATTAGAGAAGGTTCAAAGCCGTAAGCTACCTATCTCGATGCAATGATATTTCGTCATAACTTTTCTTAAAAGTGTCAGCATGCATTAATCATCATTCATGTGGGAGATTGTTGGAATTGAATGATGGAGTTCAAGCCAAAAAGTCCAAAGGTGGAAAGCCCAAAGTGGGAGGCCCAATATGGAATGGGAAAGGGCATTACCACATTTAAAAATGGCATAAAATTTTCCTAGTTTATAAGGAGATGCTCCTTATTAGCTAGGAAATAAGTTGACCACCTTGAAAGCCAACTCGAACCGTTGCGAGCGCACCATCCGAGCACGCGCACGTGCGTGTGCGCATGACACATTGTACGCAGGTCGCAATAGGTGCTTTGTGGCACACTTGGCACTTCGCACGTGCGCATCATCGCGAGGAGCTGGAGGAGCTTTGAAGTTTTGCCGAAGCTCAGAAACCACTCGTACTTGCGCAGGCTGCTCGGACGAAGAGGCACGAAGGGCTGAAATGTCCCGGAGACTTCCAGACGGTCGAAGGGTCACGAGCGAACTTGAAGGGTGCACAGGCAAATCCAAAACACCGAAGGGACACAAGCGTGCCGCTTGCCGAAGGGGTGCCTATGAGCACCGAAGAGCCACGAACAAATTGGTTGAAGAGGTGCCTGAAGGACGGTTTGTCTGCTAGCCGAGAGGGTGCGTCTCCTCGGAATTGCCTCGTGCCCCCTCAAAAATGCATGTTTCCACAGCCTATAAATAGGCATCTCCCCCTCATTTGTATCTCACCCCACAACTCATTGCATAAGCATTCATTAGCAATAGTTAGTCTTCTCTCCCTCTCTCAAGAAAGTTTTGAATATCCAAGGTTCGCCCGAAACTTTGAGACTCGTCTTACGGAGAAAGAGTCAAACTCTTGCCTCGACTAAGATCTTAATCAAGTACACTACCTCTGACAAACAACATCCTCCATAGGAGAGAGATCAAGGGATTGGTCGGTATGGGAGGAGGGAGATGGAGGAGGAAGAAGAACACAATTGAAATGTTGGTTCTTTAGAAGAGGAAGAGGGAGGAGGGAGAGAGGAGGGTTTGTTTTGAGAAATATAAACAAATAAGGGATTGAATGTATATTTTAACTCTTGCCAACTCATACTTTCAAGCAAGTTTAAAAAAATATGACGTGGCTTGCCAAGTCAGCTCAAAACGACTGTGTTTTTTGGTTAGGAGTCGAATTTGGCTCGAAGGACCATCGGAGCCTAAAAATGACACAATGGTGTAAACCACATGATTCAAAAAGTCTTTTTTAAACTACATGATCGTATCTCAAAAACCGCAAAATTACAAAGTATAAAAGTGTACTTTTCTCAATAAATTATATTTATCAAAAAATAATACCCGTCAATTAACAAGTTTTTACACTTGTGATTTATTACATATGTTCGTGAGCACGTATCAGCTACAGTGCTTTTGAGCACTATAATTATCCTAAAAGTTGCAAAAAATATTTGACTATTTAGATAACGTAGCTACTAGACAGGCAATATTTTTTGTACAGATCGCGTAAGCCTCGGTTTATACTTTTCTATAACCTCGCGCCAATCGACCCTCAGGCAATCGGAGGCTCCTCCAAACTATCTGGTCCATCGTGTCTCTCCTTTTGACCGAAAGCCAAAGATTAGATTGTGCTCATCCTGGACCATGTCCTGCTCATTCAGTGGGATGTCGATGGCTTACAGTGGGAACACAGTCTACTGGTTGGTTCAAGGCAAAACATGGTTTTGAAAAGCGAAGTAACCGTGCGTAAGATGGTATAGGCGAACCTTTTGACAAGAGTGAAGTCTATTGGCTTTCGATGAGGATGAATTTTAGCTCCAATGAGATTACCATATTCTTAGTTGTAAGTGCGATGAATTTATCAAGTGTGGTGAACTTGTTAAGTGTGAAAACTCTATATATTTATTTATTTTGGTTAGATATAAAAATTATAATATAGTATTAAAGTGGGATGATTTCGTACTTTCTCACGACTACCTTTCATCACACGCTGAACCAACTACATGGTAAAAAGTTGACTCACTGTCGAGGTGGAAAGATTGGAGAAGTCAAGACTTTCTTTGAAGAGTCGAGTGTTGGTTAAGAATGCCAACAAAAGTTAATTAGTATGGATTTTTATAATTCAAATGAAGACAATGAGAGCATCTTCTTTCGGTTTGTCTTCTTTCTGCAGACAAGCCCAATTGTTCAGAAATCATAAATAGTAATGGACAAATTACTCTCAGATTTCTGATGTTTTGACTTTCGATCTCTCGCGTCCCTGAGTTTTCAAAAATGATTTTGCAATTCCCCGTGTTTGGTTTTAATAGATTATTAGGTCCCTGTGACCGAAATATGTCATTTTCTCCAGCAAAACCCCACTAGTCTTCGTCTCCCCGTCCCCTTGCTCTCATCAACTGAGATGAGCTGATCCCGAGCACCATCCGAGCACGTATTATCATCGTCTCAAACCTCAACATGTTTCTCAAAATAATCTTCGACGCGAATTAGAGAATCGGGGTTCTTTTCAATTTGGGGATATTGGTGGCCAAATCTCAAATCACTCCCACGTATTGTTTATTACTCATGTTCTTTTCTATTGGATTTTGATTTCTAATTTAATTAGAAGTTTTGAAAATTAGAATTTTTTAAGTTTTAGTTCTCTAATTAGTCTCTATTATCACTAAGAAAATTTGGGTTTGAATTTTTTGGGTTGGAAGTGGGAGGAAGAGAATGAAGTGGGAGGAAGAAAGTGAAGAGAGAAGGAGAGATTTTTTGTTATTTAAGTAGGAGAGACATTTTAGTCATTTCAAATCAGAGTTCGAAGAAAAAAATGACAATTTCGGCAACAAAAATCTAATAGTTTAATAAACCCAAATACAGAGATGGGAAAATCAACCCTCAGCATTACTATCTTGGCAATGTCGCATTGCCTAGTATAAGTTATCTAGTTAGCATAATCAGTTGCAGACAAAAAAAATGAACATGCAGTTTACGTAATCCATTTTGTCTGGTCGTAGCCGACACTTCTCGTTATCTACAAAGGCATCACGCCATTGGAGATTCCATTTACTAAATATGGATATGGCCAACGCCCAGTACTTGTCATTATCTACATGGAATCGGTCGTTGGGTTATTCGATTTACTAAATTAGGGGAAGTTCATTATATATAACCAGTAAAGAGGCACGCGCGATGCGTATGTCGTTCTATTTCAAAACCCACAAAAGATATCGTTTATTAATTTTCTTTTTTAAGCTGTAGATGAATAAGATGATATCTTACATATTTAATTACACTATTTTTTTATTTACCTAAGATGTCATAAGAACTTTTTTGTATACGAATTGTTTTTTAAACGTTCTAACTTTATTAGCAACATAAGCTCTCTTGACTAACACCTTATTATTCTGGCTTGAAACATCTTATTGTTCTAGCTTGAAACACCTCTTGAAGGGCAATGTTCAACTGCCCATGACTGAAAACATGCTTCGACACCAAACCACCTAAAAATGAGGTTTCTTTTATTATAGTAAGATAAAATGTAATTTGGATACTTTTGTGATAATATATTCTGTAATTAATTTTTTTAAGAGTCTACTGATATTAATAAAAATTTGATAATTCTTTTACCAACTTTGATTTATTTTTTCCAAAATTTTTTGATACTTTCAAAAGGATAACGATATTAAGAGAAAAAATAATATAATACATATTTAGAGTCGAACATCGAAATTCTAAAATTCATGTGTTATCCAAGATAATCAAACCTGGTGAACCTGGTTGTTCGAAGAACGAAATTAGTTAAGCTTTAATAAATTATTGTAATATCCAAGTAAATTAAAATATGACTTAAGCTACCCAGCCAAATATTAAAAATATCTAACCCCACTACTAAACTAAAATATCCAACTCCACTACCAAAATAACCTTATTTTTTTTCTACCAAAAAACACAAACCTTATCTTCGCAATTCTTTTTCTAGATCACAGTTTGGTCTTTTAATTCTCTCATCGCCTACTCTCTTTTTTTTATCCTTCGTTCCAAAAACCTCTCGCCCGATTTCTCTCCAATGTTTCCATTTCCAATTTCCCCAACAGAGAAAAAAATATCCAAAAGACCAAAATCCCTAAATTACTCAACACCCAAACCCTAATTTTGGCCGACGGAGGAAGCGGGCATGTAGGGGTAGTTAGGTTGTGGGTACATATCATCATCTGCTGCTGCATCGCCATCGCCGCTTGGTACTGCACCCACTGCTACTGCTTCGTGTGTGGGGCCCACTGCTCTACCTGTTGCTGCGGCGGCGGCCAGGAGCTCAGATCAGCAACGGTGTATGGTAGTTTAAGTTGAAGGGCAATTTTGACATTTCCACCGTGTCGGACCAAAAAAGATATTTACATTATTATAGTAGGATGTGTGCAAGTATTTTGTAGTTAAAAAATGGTCCTAGTATAGATTTATCTTATTTAACAACCATGTGAGATATTTTTTTCGACAAAAAAATTCCATAATTCTTATAAAATAAAATAAAAGTCTACTTTAGTACTCTGTGTATATCCCAAAATTATTTTAGTATCAACCAATCAGGTCATACTTATTCCAATTAACATAAAAAAGATCCGCATGCAACTGCCCGAATACGTCCCGACTTGCCAAAACCCTGCCCGTCTATCTGAACTTTCCACATCAGCATTCGCTGACGACGTTGTGCCACGTGAATCTTCTCTTTCGCTCTTCCACTATCTCTTCCCTTTCTCCTCCTTCCCATCTCTTCTTCTTCTTCTTCTTCTTCTTCTTTCCAGAAACAAAATCCAAAAAAATTGAAACCAAAAAAATATGGCAACGAACCAAAACTTTGCTCCGACGGCCACCTCACTTCGCTCCGATGTCGGCGCCGGTGCCACTCTCCAAGTTCCCAAAATTGCAGTGGACGAGCTCCCTCAAGAATCACCGCCGGTAAGTTCCTCGCCAAATCTGAAACCCTAACAACGATGACTGAAAATCCTCCCTCCTCAAGTACGAATTCCTCGAATGCGATTCGTCTCCACGTCAGAGTACCCTACCGGCGGAAGCTTCCTAGTACTCTATGTATATCCCAAAATTATTTTAGTATCAACCAATCAGGTCATACTTATTCCAATTAACATCAAAAAGGTCCGCATGCAACTGCCCGAATACGTCCCGACTTGCCAAAACTCTGCCCGTCTATCTGAACTTTCCACATTAGCATTCGCTGATGACGTTGTGCCACGTGAATCTTCTCTTTCGCTCTTCCACTATCTCTTCCCTTTCTCCTCCTTCCCATCTCTTCTTCTTCTTCTTCTTCCCAGAAACAAAACCCAAAAAAATTGAAACCAAAAAAATATGGCAACGAACCAAAACTTTGCTCCGACGGCCACCTCACTTTGCTCCGATGTCGGCGCCGGTGCCACTCTCCAAGTTCCCAAAATTGTAGTGGACGAGCTCCCTCAAGAATCACCGCCGGTAAGTTCCTCGCCAAATCCGAAACCCTAACAACGATGACTGAAAATCCTCCCTCCTCAAGTACGAATTCCTCGAATGCGATTCGTCTCCACGTCAGAGTACCCTACCGGCGGAAGCTTCCTGAACTTGTTGGTGTTGCTGGTGCTCCGACCCTTAGAGATTTGTACACAATCAAAGAAAAAGCCATTTCCTTTTTATTTCCCTTTTCTGCCCGGAGTGGAACACTTGCAAGATACCATCTGCTTAGCCCTCTGAAACCTAAACCCTCACGGCGGCCTCCGTCTCGCCGACGCCATTTCCGCCTCTTCCAATTTTTGGATTTGACTTTTCTAGTTTGTGAGCGAGATTTTATGTCTTAATTACGAGGGCCCTGTGGTTTATCATATAATTGATGGGTTTTGGGGGAAGAAGAAGAAGAGAGAGGGAAGAGAGAAAGAGAAGATATAGGGGACCGGGCAGGTTGGCTTAGTTGGTCGGGCAAGTTGGTTTATCAAATTTTGCTGACGTGGCTGGCCTAGTTGGTCGAGCAGGTCTGGGCAGCTGCCCGTGGACCTTCTTGATATTAATTGGAATAAGTATGACTTGATTAGTTAATTTTTTACCATAGAGTATTAAAGTAATTTTGAGGTATACTACATGGTACTTATGTGGACTTTTTCCAAATAAAAAATCCATAACATTATAAAATAAAAAAACACCCTGGCTCTCTCCTCCTTTGGTTTAGGCACTTAGAAAACCAACTAAATCTTTTTTCGATCTACGGTTCTCATGTTCAGAAAATTCCTACTATTATTGAACTTGGTTTTTGGTGAATATTTGTATCAAAGTTGAAAACTATTGTCCCCTGTTTTTGGGTCGGCTCTCCCAATGATGTCTTTTGCATTTTTAACACTTGAACACATGATTTTGAATTCGAATTTTTTACCACTTGAACTAACTCAAATTAGTACTATTATTGTAGTAAAAAGTTGGTCAAAATCAATGTCACATGATTACTAACTAGATAACCTATGTCACCTAGTTAGTCATCTTTTTAATCACAAGATATTGATGTATAAATATACTAAAGTGAACTTCTCATTAAATACGGATAAACAACGAGCTGTTATGTGACAACAATCATCGCAAGCTACTATAAATAGAAGCTAATCTCAGGGTAAAAGCATATAATTAGAGGGGGGAGAGAGAGAGAATGGAGACATCAATATCCACTTGGGTTTTAGGGTTAGTGCCTGTGTTAATGGGGCTAATGTGGTGGTGGAATGAGATTAGGTACGTAGCCCCGGTTCGGGCTCGTTTGGTTGGTACCGGCAAGAAGCTTCCACCTGGGGAAATGGGACTTCCCCTCTTAGGAGAATTGATCAATTTTCTTTGGTACTTCAAGATCAGACGCCGCCCTGATGATTACATCAATTCCAAGAGGAAAAGGTTTGATGCCATTTTTGAAACCCAACACTTTCTTACCTTAATTTAGGCTCTCTACGTTCTGTCGGGAAATTATTTTTGACTAAATCGAGTTGGACTATACTCGACTGCTAGATATAAACTATCGAATGATATTTTTTGATTTATACTGACCACGAATTTTATTTTTCATATGCTCACACTCAACAGAAACCGACTTTTACTTCATCTCACATGAATATTGTGCGAAAACTTGTAGGGAACTAGGAATTCCTTGTATAACAAATTGTACATGACTAATTTCATTTTTCAACCAATTAAGGTTATACTCCAATTAAGTGCAAGAACATAAATAATACTTTTTTGTACAAAAGTAATTCAATTTTCTCATATATTCTATAAAATTTATGTTTTATCTGTAAATTTTTTCCACATTTTTTTGGTAGAAATCATTTTCTTCCACATTAAACCATATTATTTAAATTTACTAATACAATGAATGATTTATCTACCACAACACACCAATCATTCAATATTGAAAAAATATTTAATATCATTACTCTCACTAACTAAATGTCCCAACTCGATCACCGTAAGATACGGCGAGGGAGTAGGACTCTACAAGACCTACCTATTCGGGTATCCTACAGTAATTGCATGCACCCCAGAGAGCAGCAAGTTCGTCCTACAGGCAGACCACGACTTTTGCCTCCAACGCTGGCCCAGTATCGATTTGTTGGGCCAAGGTTCTATAATATCGGCTACTGGGCCGGCCCACAAACGCCTCAGGAGATTCCTTGACGAGGCCATCAACCAGCCCAGAGCTCTCAATCGGATCGGTCTCCTAAACCAGCCAAGCCTCGTGGCCCAGCTCAGGTCTTGGGCCGACAAAGGAACTGTTGCTGTCTATGATGAATTTGGGAAGGTAACACTACTAATTTGGGAAGATAAAAACTTGGTCTGACCGACGGTCTTATCACGATCAGTATCTTTGAGTAGATTGAGATAATTTCAAAACTCGGAAAAAGATTGGATCGTTGATCGGTTTGATTGGACCAATCGATTTACTTAGTTGGATAGGCCAGTTCACATCTAACGATGAAAATTATCATTTACAAAAGAAGTTTCAAGAATTTTGTTAGATTTAAAAGTTGTGGCCGGAGAAGACATGGTTGCTTTCCGAATAGTTTTAAAAACATTGTGCCTTGGGTGTAGATAGTTTAAAGATAAGTCCTCTATAAAATTCCTTTAAAAATAAGTCCTCTAAAAAATCCCTTTAAAAATAAGTAGATAGTTTGGCCGATTAATTATTTAAATTTGTTAGTTAAATCTGTAATATTTATAGTTGTAGCACCATCAACAGTTAGTCCCAAAATTAATTTAAGAGATTTGGGTGTAGTTTGGATTTTGCGTGGAATCAAAATTGTGTCTTCTCGTATACAATCTAAAATTGTTACATTTTTTTATGGATGCAGATTAATTTCGAGAACATTGGGAAGCTTTTCGTTAGCTTTGAACCAGGCCTTGTGCTGGACAAAATGGAATATTATTTTCAAGGAATTCTCAAGGGAATGAGAGCCAATCCACTCAAACTTCCGGGCACCGCTTTTCATCATGGACTTCAGGTTAATTTTATGGGATTCATTAGTGTGATTAATTCCCTATGCACTAAACTAATGTTTTGATTAAATAACAATCTCGAGAGTATCGTAGGGGTTCATAAAAAGAGGAGAGAGTGTGTAGTGTATATATTTTTGTGAATTGTTATAGTTTAATTAAGAGGTCTAGAGTGTGAGTCATTGAAAAATATAATAGTTTTAAATACTTATTTCGAGAAATTTGTCTCATTTCAAAAATCCTAGTATGTGCAAAAATCAGGTCATATCAACCAAATAGTAAAGCTCACAATATTGATTGGTTTAGTAATATGAGTAATTACAGATTTATGAAAAATATTAATTGGAAAATTGAGAATAACAAAAGAAATAATGTTATATTATCCCCTAATTTAACGTAATGTTTGTTTATTATAACTTCCATATCCAACCAATCTAAAATGTTACACTTTGTAAATGGGTATATGGAATTAGTAACTTAAATCCCAATTAGGATGCAAAAATTGATATCCTTATGTTGAAGGGAACATGTTTTTACATCTTATAATTAACATCCAGTGTCGGAAGAAACTCATGTCCATATTCGGAGACGAGCTAGAGAAGAGGAAGCGAGAGGAAGAAGATGGAATGGAAGCAAGAAATGATCTCATGGACGGCCTTAGGAAGATTAAATTTGATAATGGAGATTTATTAAGTGATGAAGAGGTTCTTGATAATATTTCAAGCTTTGTTCTTGGAGGGCACGAACCTGTTGTTGTTGGTGCTTCTTGGGCAGTTTTCTACCTTGCAAAACACCCTCTTGTTCTTCAAAGGCTTCGGGTGAGTGCTAATTAATAGTTACTTAATCATGCATGGCCAATTCTTCTTCTTGTGTTTTAGGACTTAACATATAAACGAGTTCTATTAGGACTATCGTATGGTTGTCTCCCCATACGTAGTTTTGCAAGGTATAACTGTAATTGTGGAGAAATTTTAGTTTGACAGCGATCTTAGACGTAGTTAGTTTGACAAACAAAGTTAACATATCGTGTTTCTTTCATTTTCGTTCTTTGTTGTTCTCCATAATTGCAATTTAGTTCCCAACACTTCTTCTCCCTTATGTTTTAAAAAAAGCGGTCAGAATGATCTGATCATGGCTTGACTGCCACCTATCTGTGGTCAGTCTACGTTAAAAATTCGGACAATTATTTTTAGTTTGTATGTCTGGTATACAATTTTGAACTCATAAACTCTTATTTTTTAGATTTAATCCATTTTTTTGGATTGCTACAATTTTTCATGTGATACACCATTTGCTTTTCTTGTGCGTGAGCAGGAGGAAAACATCGCTATCAGTAAAGAGAAGAGCGGCGAATTTATTACGGCTGATGATATTTTGAAAATGAAATACACAAAACAGGTAATAATGCCAAGTTTAAGATTTTTTTCGTAATCGTTAAATTTTATACTAATATGAGTGGGTTCGCCAAGATGACACCATGCGTTTTAGAACTTATATTACTGAAATTTTCAATCATAAGTTCAATAATGAGCTATTTCGACAGTACTCTCCACAAAACATCCCAAGATATATATGGAAATGCACATAAAGGACCTAAGTTGCTCTATTAGCCACTATGGTCTAATTTTCTAAACATTGTTTTTTTTAATAAGTTATTTTCTTAACATTGTTTACAAGTATGGTTAAAAAAATGTTTAAAAACGTTTTGGATACAAAAAAAAAGCAACGTGAAAGATTTTGATATTTAAAATTTGTAATCAATTATATATAGGGATAATATAATTTTTTTATATCTATAATTTGTCTAATTGTAAACACTAAACGGTTCCAAGAATAAGACCATAGTGTATAATGGAGCATAATTCAGAGTCATTTTAGAGTTTTCATGTATAACTCAAAAATTATTTTGAAAAATTACCTTTATGACACATGAAACTATAATATATTTATCGCAATTATATAATATAAATATAACAATTGGAAAATTAATCGTTGTTATGTAATAATCTCCTTCAGGTAATAGAGGAAACATTGAGAATCTGTAATGTAGCGGGATTTGTTTTCCGCATGGGCGACAAGGATGTTGAATTTAAAGGTGTGTAACTAGTTATTCTAGTTACGAATATGGTGAATTTGTTTATCAATGTTGAAAATTCATCAACCCGTGACTTTAAAATTTTAGGTTTGATATGAAAATTTTAATATAGTACTAGAGTAAATTGATTATGTTTCTGTTGTTAAGTTCACACGACTTTTTTCATTAATTTTGAATTGAATATGATGATTGTAACAGGTCAAATTATCCCAAAGCATTGGAAAGTTATTTGCTGGCTTCGGTACCTTCATACGGATGCAAGAAACTTTGAGGATCCACTGTGCTTCAATCCAGACAGATGGAACGTAATTAAGTTTAATTTTGACGTAATTAACAGCTCTTTCATATACTTTTTGGCAAAATTAGTAGCAAACTATAATACAATTTCTGCATTATTAGGATGACATAAAGCCCTTAGAGTACCAAGCATTTGGCGCCGGATCAAGGATTTGCGTTGGAAACATGTTTGCTCGGATGCAATTGGCTCTTCTCCTTCATCATTTGTCAACCGGATACAAGTAATAATATATTATGTTATATAGTTCTTTCACCATAATTATATCGTGTCGTTGATATACTTTTTTTGCGCAGCGGATTGCATGCATCTTTAAAATTAAAATCACTACATTATGTTGATATTATCACATTAATAGTCGTGAGTGTCATGAATTTATTTATATATGTAAATTTTTTTGCTAAGCATTACCTTAAGATTTGTGGTGGGCATGAAGATTCTAACGTTGTGTCAGAGCGGATTAAATTTATAGCTCATTGTTGCTCGCGCAACCCTCATATCATGACACGTTGGTGAAATAACATCCGTTCAAATTTGGTACAGGTGGGAGCTTGTTAATCCGGATGCAGAGGTTTTGTACCTCCCAAATCCAATGCCGGTGGACAAGGTGAAGATTTCCATTGAAAAGCTTAACTGAGCTGCACCTCCTCCAACTCCAAGAGCTGCTTTGGAGTCTCTCTTGACTTGCACCTATCCAAAACGAATCATTAATTTGTAACGACTTGGCTCGCAGATGATGTTTCATGTGTATATTTGGTGCAATGCTTTTATGAATAAAAATTGTGTTTGTTTGGATATAAAGGCTAGTTCGCCATTTTTCTTTATTAGAATTTTTATATCAAACTCAAAACTTAAAATTAATAAGTCGGTAAAATTGTTTCAATTATATATTGACTCCAACAACTTTCCACTTTCAATATGAAATTCTCGAACATGCTTCATCAAACGAAGTCTGAAATAATTTTGACTTTTTTTTTCGTGCCATCAAACGAGAAATCGTGCAAGTACTATAGGCCTCGCCGCGATCAACTCGCTTTGATATCACGTTAGTATTTTCATATCAAATCAGAACTTTAAAGAAATTGTAGGTGAAGTTCTTTCTACTTATATATTGATTGAATGTAACTACTTTACAATGTGTAATTCTTCCGAAAAATAATTGGACACTATATTGTGCTCTCTAGCTGGTTGGGGGATCAGTTGTTGATTTATCTGTTGACTATAGCAAAAGGGCATTGACCATAATGTTGATAGAGCAAGGGATAAAGGCAAAGCCAATGATTTTGCACCGGGAAGCAGCAGCCACGCTCAAAATTTGAAACAGTTCAGTATTGCTTGCGTCGCAAACTATCATCGAGTAAAGCTTCTTTCAAAAAAATCATCGAGTAAAGCTAAACTGGATGGGTCCTTCTTTTTCAATGTTCAAATGTAAAATATGTGTTGATTTGGACCTTTAGCCTACCCATCCATGGCGGGTCCGAGAGCGGCTGATGGATATAATTGTCTTTGCGTTTTTTACCTTGAAAGGCTTTTGCAACCTGGAAAATTCCCACAAGTATGATTTTGTATGTCTAATAGTTATTATTTTACCAATTGGTAATTCTATTGTGTACTCTATATAATTCAATTTCTCTTACTTGAGTTTTATTGAAAGATCAACAGTTCGAATATTATAATTTGTTATAAAAAGATCACCATAAAATTGCTCAACTAAAAATTTGACTCGTTAAATAGGAGTTTTTCATCTATTTGGCAGGAGGGTAATTTTTAATAAAAATTTTAATTTGAAAATTCATACTTGTCAGAATATGCCAAAAAAATGAATATCCATATTCCCATAATGAACTCTTGTACAGAGGAAAAAAACATATGTATATACGAAAAAAAATTAACCGACAGTTCTCATTTGTCGGCCTCATGTAAGATTGGTTCTGTAATGTTATCTTTTCTGTATATAATATTTGGCCAAGGTCAAATATACGTCTATTACCATTTCTGCAATGTTAACTCAAGAATTTGAATGTATGTTCAAATGGTCAATGTTGGGTCATGATTAATTAATGACTAAAGAATTTCAATTGGTGGTGACCATGTGAGCTTGGGATAATCAATCGAGGTTTAAAATCCGACATGGACTCCTTAATCAACGTTCAGAGACTACATATGATGATTAATTCCGTGCTTAGATTAATTCAAGATTTGAACAAGTATCCGCCAGTCAGTTTTGTGGGGTGCCTCTAATCGTTTTTTTATCGACCATGTACTCATTAATAATATATTACGGCAGTTTAAGCTGTGCCAAATCTTGTGATGTTAGCTACCAACAAGCACTTTGATCAACTGGTGAGAGAGTTGTTCTATCTTAACCAAGGTCTCGGGTTCGATTTCTTAGGAACACAGCAGTGTTAAATATTTGTTGGGAGAGCTTTGCCACTTTTCAAAGGTCCTACCCAGCTCGAACTTGGATTAGTCGGTCCAGTGGATCGGATACCAAGTAGTTCTAAACCAAAAAATCTTGTGATGTTACCAACAGAAGAGCTCTGGATGGATGGATGGACCGAATGGAAAATTTCTAAAAAAACATCGCCATGAAACTGAACCCAGAATTGGGGGATTATACACTTGCTCTGCAGTAGAGTCAAAGGTAAGAGGCATTAAGGTGGTATTGAAGTTGGTCCGTGAGAAGTTCAAAAACACGGATGTGCAGATCCTCTCGGACTGCAAAGTCGCTGTGAAATTTCTCAATGGAGAAAGCAACGTGATGGAATGGCAGGTAGAAAATGAAGTCATTGAAGCTAAATTATCTCTTGCAAATATGTATAGGTGTGAGCTGTGTTATACATCTAGGTCGGCGAATGAGACGGCTAATTGGATTGCAAAAATATCGAAGTTTGATCTTTGTGCATCTGATTGGCAAACATGCCCGCCACCTGAACTTGTTACCATTTTGTACAAGGATTTCCCATGCTAATGAAATACAATCCAAGTGTTATCCTTTAAAAAAATATGGAAAAAATTATTAATATATTTGGGTAACTCATTTTACTTCGACATTTTTTTATTTCTGTAACCAAAATAAATAATCGGGTGACTATTGGTTTTGAAAATTGTAATTAGCAAAATTTAATTTGTGGTGTTATAATAAAGAATCTACTGAACTAGTTTATCAGAAGAAAAAGAGTGAATAAACACCTAGATCGGGCAAAGTGAGTTGTTCTGATATTTCAAATTCAAGTGATTGAAACACAATAATATTAAATATTTGTGTGAAAATTAGTCCATTTCATATTTCCCTCGCGATATTTATTTGCTATCGGTTTACTGCCCGTATTTAGCCTTGGACAAAATTTTTGCCCAATTGAGCTGCATTCTCAAACAACCCGACTCGTTGACAATAGTGCCTCGCATGGCCTCGCCCATCACTGTGGGCTGCCTCGTATGTTCTTACCCATCGTTGTGGGCTGCCTTATTCGGGTTGTGGTTGTGTCCCACGGGCTCGTCAGTGGCTGCCACGGGGCGTGGCTGGGTGCTAAAGGCACGATAAGAGACTGTCGCGGACCCGTTAGTGGCACGATAAAAGAAAAAATAAATACAAGGGGTTGGATTCAGTGGGGACAAGACTTATTCCCACTGAAATGGATCAAAATTTTGGACTTACAGACACGGTTTTTGATGACTGTCAGATCTGTAGACACGATTTTTAATAAAATCTGATAGTTCAAATGAAATCTCCTCTGTATGGACAACTTTTATGTTGTCCCCACTCAATCCAAAACCTAAATTAAATACAAGCATGTGTATGCTTGGATTGGCATAGACGAGAAAGAAAAAAACAACACCAATCACAAAGACCGGGCCTGGAAACTCTGTTTGAATTTAGCCTGACAACGGCTACTACTCTACTTTATTTGCACACCTTCCCATGCCAAAGAAACCCCACTTCCAAAGACAAAAGTCTCTTCCTTTCACACTTCTCTTGACAAAATTTTAGTGGGAAAAATAAAAGAAAGAAAGAAAGTGTCTCACTTTCTAGAGCTTCAAAAAACAAATTTTTCCCAAAACCAGAATCAACTTTTTTTAACCCTCCAACTCTCTCAGCCTGTTACTGTTTCCTACTTCCCTGTTTTATCATCACACAGTTCATTTTCTATTCTCTTTAGCCTTTTCCACTTATTTTCCCATTGTAAAACCCTTGATTTTATTCTGAAGCCCATTTTAGGAGGAGGAGAAAATGGGAATGAGTTTTCTTCTGGGTTTGGTGTTATTACAAGTGATATCTTCAGCTGCTCTACTCTACAATTGCTCTCTTGCACTCACTGAGGATGGTAAGAACTTGGTTGCTTTAGGCTTTATTATGATGAAAAAAAGATCCTTCCTTTATTGAGATGAACAGTTCTAGAGAGCAAATGGGTGTTAAAGTTTGGATCTTTTTCTTTTTTTGTATTTATTTTGTCTGAAAGTTTTGTTCTTTGTTCATGTGGGTGGGTAGGTGCTACTTTGCTGGAAATAAAGAGCATATTGAATGATACAAGGAACAGTCTTGGCAACTGGCAAGCCTCTGATGAGAGCCCTTGTAATTGGACAGGTGTTTCTTGCAACAACCCTAATGGCCAAAGAGTAATCTCAATGTTGGTCTCTAACCTTGTTCAAGTTCTCTCTTTTTTGCCCCAAATTATGTATGGACAGCTCTGATTTTGTTGGATACTTTTTGGATGCTACCCAGAAACCTTCCTTACATGCAGCTGGGAGGAACAATTTCTCCTAGCATTGGCAAACTCAGTAGCTTGCAAAGACTGTGAGTTCGGTTCCCTTTTATTCAGAGTCGAGCACTCTCCGGGCCCTATGTAGCTTGTATCTTCTTGGGTTTGTATTTTGAGCTGCATGCTTTGTTTGGAACAGTGCACTTCATCAGAACAGCTTACATGGAACCATTCCCAATGAGATTACCCGTTGTACTGAGCTTAGAGCTTTGTAAGTGACAAGGGAGGCTTCTTCCTTCCCCTCTGTAGTCGATGATGCGACTATTCCGTCCTAAAAAAGGAATGCTTACCTTCTCTTCTGTTGGTTGGTTGGTTGGTTGCTGGTTTATTCGTAGGTACCTGAGGGCTAACTACCTTCAAGGAGGCATACCATCAGATATTGGCAACCTAACTCATCTCTCTATACTGTAATGTTTTTAACCTTCCTCGTTTGGACTGTCGTTTTAGTTGTTATTTGGTTTTTCTGATTGCTTTGATGGGTTATTGCTTATTTAGGGACTTGTCAAGCAATTTGCTGAAAGGTGCAATACCTTCTTCTGTAGGACGCCTCACACGACTGCGTCACTTGTAAGTTAAAACAGACCGATGATTTGAACTAGCTCTTACTTGTAAGAAACTTGCCTAAATTGGTCTTAATTTCTCTGCTTTTGGTGCAGTAACTTGTCCACGAACTACTTCTCCGGCGAAATCCCTGATTTTGGAGCTCTGAGCTCTTTTGGAAACAGCTCGTAAGTTTTATTTGAGGTGCTACTATGTATTAACCCAACTTGAATCAATCCTGCTGTTATCATGAGCACCGAGTTAGTTAGCAAATATGTGTTCTGTCTGCTGAACGCGTATTCCCGGTTTCTTAAAGCTGTAAGAACATTTAGATTTTCTTGAAGGCTTGAAATCTTTACGCCTTACATCATCTGTTGCTGTCTTTTTTGTGAACTTGCAAGAAGATAGTCTGAATTGCCTTCTGGAGATTAACATATAAGTAACGATAATCCTTGCTTTTAATGAATTCTATGTGTTTAGCAGTCGGTTTGAGTTTGCTACCAAACTGTTTCGGTTGCTAGGTTTGTTGGCAATTCCGATCTTTGTGGCAGACAAGTCCACAAGCCATGCCGGACCTCAATGGGATTCCCTGTTGTGCTACCACATACTGCAAGTGATGAAGCTGAAGGCATGTTTCTCCGACAGCCTATCCAAAGGATTTGTGTTTTAACTCGCTGTGCTGCTTACGTGTGTCAATTCTGATGCGTCGTCTTTATAACAGTTCCCAGGAAACAATCTTCCCCCTACTTCAAAGCAATACTAATTGCTCTGATATCTACATTGGCGCTCATGCTGGCCATTGTAATTTCTTTCCTCTGGGTATGCTTATTGTCCAAGAAGGAAAGAGCTGCTAAGAAATACACGGAAGTCAAAAAGCAAGTAGATACCGAAACAAGTGAGCTCAATCTTCCTGTTCTATGTTTTCATCTCCATTTACGAACTCAATCCTGATTGCTGAAAGTCACCTGGTATGACAGGCACCAAGCTAATTACTTTCCACGGTGACATGCCATATCCGTCCTCTGAGATCATTGAAAAGCTGGAGTCTCTTGATGAGGAGGATGTTGTAGGGTCCGGGGGTTTTGGCACCGTGTATCGGATGGTCATGAATGACTGTGGAACATTTGCTGTTAAGAGGGTTGATCGCAACCGTAAAGGTTCTGATCAGGTGTTTGAGAGAGAATTGGAAGTTTTGGGTAGCATCAAGCACATCAATTTAGTTAACCTGAGAGGTTACTGCAGACTTCCGACTTCGAAGCTTCTTATCTATGATTATCTGGCAATGGGAAGCCTCGATAATCTTTTGCATGGTAAGCTTTTAAATTGCAGAAAAAGAACCTTCTGTGTATATCACACTATTAGTTGATTGTAAGTTTTAGTGTTTTTTGTTTCTGTTTTGACGTTTTCTTGATCACATCCTTCCAGATCATGATCAAGAGAGACAGCCGTTAAGCTGGAGTGATCGTATAAGAATTGCCCTCGGTTCAGCCCGTGGGGTGTCATATTTGCACCATGATTGTTGTCCAAAGATTGTCCACCGGGACATTAAATCCAGCAATATTCTTCTGGATGAAAATCTGGAAGCCCGTGTCTCAGATTTTGGTCTTGCCAAACTTCTAGTCGACGAGGATTCTCATGTTACGACTGTGGTTGCTGGCACTTTTGGTTATTTGGCACCAGGTATGTGGTTTCGTACGTGGTTGCTTTCCGTAAAGTAACTACTTGATGTGATTGCTTTCCGCAAAGTAACTACTCGATGTGGTTCCGAAATGTAATGCTTCCCGTCATGGCTGCGTGCAGAGTATCTGCAAAGTGGGAGAGCTACAGCCAAGTCAGATGTCTACAGCTTCGGAGTTCTGTTGCTGGAGCTTGTAACCGGTAAAAGGCCTACCGATCCAACTTTCGTCAATAGAGGACTGAACGTGGTCGGCTGGGTAACTAAGCTTTCTAGACTCTCCCTCATCTATTACCAATTGCATCAATCAGTTCTGACAGACAATGCTCGCTCCCTCTGTACAGATGAACACTCTACTCGGAGACAACCAATTGGAAGACGTCGTGGACAAGAGGTGCGCCGATGCAGACATCGAAACCGTGGAAGCGATCCTCGGAATTGCAGCAAAGTGCACAGAGGCGAACCCGGATGACCGGCCGACGATGAACCAAGTGCTGCAGTTGCTCGAGCAAGAAGTCATGTCGCCTTGCCCGAGCGACTTCGACGAATCCCATTCGGATTATTGTTAATATTCAGGGACTGCATTATGTCCTAAGGTTAGCAAGTTAATGAACAGATACGCTTCCTACAAGGTTCATTTCCCATGTGAACTCTATTGCCGGTGTATATTTACTGTCCCCGCGTAACTCTTACATAATGGTTCTCCTAGATATCTCTATTACATTGTTCTAGGTTAAATAGTTCTCGAGTTCGAGTACTTGACAAAATTACGTATCATTATTATTTCTTGAGTTCCATATGCTTATGAGAGAATCATTAAGCCTTTGCGTGATCAACTTAAACATGAATTAATTTGTTTATAGATAACGGGTGATTTGGAAAAAAAAAAACATTCCCTGAATTAGGGACAATTCTATCTGTGTATATAAATATATCATCTCACAAGCGCCCTTGCTTAATTAATTTGATTTAGTCTCCATCAATCTACTTCATGGAAATGAAATATGATTAATATGCACTAGCTAGTTTTTCAAGTTTAGAATATCAAGAGCTACTCTCAAGGAAATATCATATTGATCTGAAAAATTTTATGATAATTTCTCCACAAATATGATTAAGTTATATCAAATGATTATAATTTTACCGAGTAGCAATTTTATGGTGGGTTTTATATGGTGGGGTTTTCTCTAAAATAGTGCCCATTCCAAAAAGTTATACCAAAATGGAGTTCTTTTGAAAAGTATTCTGTATATGGTGTCCAAACACAGTTCAAGTTTTTTTCTCGTACTGTATGAGCATACTATGGGGTTTTTCTCCGCACTACATTGTAGTACGAGTTAAATGAATATTGACATTTGTTTAAGTATAGTTAGATTAATACATACTAGCAATTTAAGCATGTGAGATGTGAGTGTCGTTCTGTTTTAAAACCCGCAAAATATATTGTTTATTGATTTATTTTTTTAAGATGTGCATAAATAAGATGTTCTCTTACATATTTAATTACATTATTTTTTTTTCTTGATTTACCTAAGACGTCATAAGAACTTCTTTGTACACGATATTTTTTGTAAACATTCAAACATTATCAGCAACATCATCTCTTTTGACTAACACCTTAGTGTTTTGATATCTAAATTTTTTTCAGATTAAGATTCGGATAATTTGGTATTCTGATTCGAATTATCCAAAATTTTAATTTTGGATTCGGATTTGGATAACAAACTTATATAATTGTTGGGCTTAAAATATAAATGAGTTTAGTTAATACTTCTAGGCCTGAGCCGATTGTATGCCCAAATTTCTTTTATAATTTTTCACATATCACTCATCAAAATTTATTGCCAAATTTCATGATTTCCCTACCATAAATTTCAAACTTTTTTCTCCCCTCCGTCCCAAGAAGCCAAATTTTAAAAATTAGACAAAAGCATTACACAGGAAGATTGGAGTGTCCACGTGTCGAACTATGGCATCCCCAATCCCACGTGGTATCCCCTCTTTTTCCCTACTCCCCTACCGAACACCTTCTTCTTCCCCTTCCACCCCCTCATGACTCCTCCTCTACCCGCTCTCCTAATTCCACAATCCTCCCCCTTATATGCTCAAACGCCTCATCCTCCTGTCTTGTCCTCATCATCCCCGTTGTCGTGCCAGGTTCTCTGACTCTCGGTCATCCGCCTCCCCTCTTGTCATTTTGCTGCCGCCGCCTTCCTCTCCTTACAATGGCGGAGCATCCGGCATTGTCGTCGTCCTCGTCCAAGGAGGATCATAGTCACAATCATACCAACCGTCTCGCCTTAAAGCACAGCCCTTATCTCCTCCAACACTCCAATCTAGTTCAACAGCCTTTACCTCGTCCTCGTCCAAGGAGGATCATAGTTCGACATGTGGACACTCCAATCTTGCTTGTAATTGTATGGAAATGCTTCATATTTACCCGTGGGGCGACGAAGCCTTCTCCGAAGCTCGAAGAAGAGACGTCCCTATCTTCTTGTCTTACGGTTTCATTGGGAGAAGAAGTTGTTCTGTAGGGGAGTAGGGAAAAGGAGGGGATGCCATAGTTCGACATGTGGACACTCCAATCTTGCTTGTAATTGTATGAAAATGGTAGTTTTGTCATTTCCAAGTGTGACACCAAACCGTTGAAAAAGGACGTTTACATTATATAGTAAGATTGCATGCCATGCCATTCATATTGCCACGTCATCTGCCATGTCATCCTTTTACATTATTAAAACATTCCGAAAGAGATTTTTTTACATTAATCTTATTTTTATCGATATTTTTTATTTTTCTGTATTTTTCCTATGATTTTCGCAATTCATTCCCTATGATTTTCACTTTTTCCCCCTTTGATTTTCGCGTCTAACTTTGTACATTTCTTTATAGTTTTCACATCTATTTTTTCCCCGATGATTCTGATTTTGTAGAATATGTCAAAAACATATCTTCATATCAATGATCTATTCCACACAGAAAAATAGAGAGAGGTAAAGGAGGTCGATAGATGGTGGATGAAACAGATGCCAATCGAGACAGAAAAATAGAAATATGAAAGTCAAAAAACTTTAGCGGTAACGAAAATTCAACTTGGGGTGGAGAGGAGGGAAAGGAAATTGAGAGGCGGAGGAAAGGCGATGGATGATGCGAGATATAGAAGAGGGAGGGTCACGAACTATAGAGGGTGGGAGTGATGTAGAAACTGTGTTGGAAATTGGGGTTCTGTGTGGGAGGGAGGGAAAGAGACAATGGGTTGAGTGAAATTAGGGTTTGGAAACTTCTTGGGCTTAATTTTTCTAATGAATGAATTGATGATGTGATATGTCGCATCAATAAATTGTTGACGTAGTGTGTCATGTGAGTAAACGTAACTACGTGGCATCTGCCACCTGATCGGAGAAATCAAAATTACAGGATATTGATTTGTCAAAGGACGAAACGACAGGGTATGTAAGTAGATTCTAAATATCACCAATTAATATAGATACAAAACGACTGCCGTAAAATAACTCGTATGAAAAACAAATCTGGTTGGCTGCATTACTTATACCATGACAAAATTCGCTATTTGCCCTTTATTTTTTATACTAGATTATCTACCGTACTAAAATAAAGCGTTATCTCGCTATTGACCAAATTTCTAAAGGAATCCAAAGCGGCAAAAACTTCAGTTTCGGATTTTAATTAATAAATCCAAGTTGCTCGTAAATAACGACATACGAAATAGAAAATGGCATTCTTGTTAATTTTGAATGGCTAACAGAAAAAAATCTTTTCCGGAAGTACATTACGAGGAATGACCGAAACTAAAATACCGTAGTTCAAAATCTGCACAACTATTAATGCTACTAGCAAGTGCACGGGGGAGATTTGAGAGCACAAATAATTTCATTTTTCATTTTTCCTTTACCAATCAAACTCTTGTTGATCAAATCTTGAAAAAGAAAACATCGTCAAGCTAAAAAATTACAGTGCATTGTAATTCGTTGCCAATGTTACTGACGGACAGCAAGTTAGACTTAGCAGCAAGGTTTTGAAGATATTGTTGGAAAAATGGAGTAAGAATGAATTTGGAAAATAGATTAGTAAAATGATGTTGGAGTTTAAATGAGCTTAAATGATTTAGCTTGTACCAAAACTATTTATAGAGGTTTATACAACGGCTAAAATAAGTGAATTAAATGCCATTCTAATGTGGAGGATTGTTGGACTTGTGCTAATGTGGTTTGATTGGTTGGTTCACCAGCTAGATCGGCTAATTCAGATAGAATTTATTAAATAAATTAGTTAAATTTAAAATGATTAAATTAATATTTTGTATTTGTTAATAGTACAATTTGCAATAAATTTATAGGCTATTTAGAATTATTTGAATGGTGGCAAAAAACTTTTAACAAGTATTTAACACTGATGCATTCTCAATTATTCAAACTCAAGACTTATTCAAACAAGAACAACTCACTGTGTCTAAGTGTTTATTGGCACAACCTTATGATCGCTCTACCAATAGTTGACACCCAAGCGGGGGACATTTCTGCCTATATTTTTACTAATGTAATTTCTATTAACGATGGCCAAATATTTTTATCCGTGAATCTATTCAATGTTAGAATCAGGTGTGCTATTAATATCGGTTATTTTGGGTGCGAAATTCACTCTATTACAAAGTCATATATATTGGGTTAATAAGCCCGTTCGACCATGAGTACCTTCATATTCTGCTGAGTTGAATGATTGAAACTTCCTTTTTGCGATTGAAATTGTAAACTGATGTGCAAGTAGTAGAACAAGTTGCAAAAGGAAACTAATAAAACTAGTGGAGGTGGGTCGGTAGTTAACCGTCAACCCAACGGCTTTTCGAATACTCCAAAGGCCCAAACTCCCGCCCGCCACTTCCCCTGCAAGTAGTACCCAACTCCTCTGCCTCGCCCCCATGAACAAGAAAACTATATAAACCCATAATTCCCAAAAGCCAACAATCCAAACCCATCACCCAGAATCCATGGCCATGCAGGTCCATCTTCACAATCACGTATCACCAAACTTGTTGGTTCGTTGTAGAAGGACTAGTACTGTAGTGGACAAGGGTCGTGTTGGTGGTAATTACTTGGTGGCGACATGGACAAGGACTGTAAGAAGACGAGATGGGTTTTTGGCGGCGGCGGCGGCTTCCTCTTCGCCTTCTCTTAGTGACGTCCTCTGGCCATCCGCTGGTTTGTCCCAATTCTTGTGTTTTTACATTTTTGTAAGAACCTTTGATAATTCGAGAGTTGACCCCACAATTGTAGACTAAACTTGGTGCCTCGGCATTAACATTTGGTTATTGCCTCATTGGCCTAGAGGCTAATGTCGCATTGCGGTTTTTTGGTTGGGTACGAAGATTATAAGCATGGTATCAAAATGGGTTGATCTGTAGTTCTATTGTTGTCGCACGCCCTGAAAAGTCAAACCGGTACAAATTTCAACCCGACAGACTTTGTTTCAGTGGACGTGTTAGATTGTGATGTCTTCTCAGGCTCAACTGTAAGAATATTCCTTTTTTTGTTCCACAGGGGCATTTGCTGCAATGGCATTGCTAGGGAAGGTGGACCAGGTGCTGGCGCCTAAGGGGATTTCAATGACAATTGCACCCTTGGGAGCTGTCTGTGCCGTGCTCTTTGCTTCACCCTCCTCCCCTGCCGCTCGGGTACCGTTCGACCCTACACCGTTTGCTGCCTGCCAAACTTCTCAAGCATCTCGCTTTCCGATCTTTCGTGCCATTCGAGCGCACTCGCACAATGCTTAAATCTTGGATCTCACCTGCTTCTGTACTAATAATATTGCAGAAGTACAACATGTTCATTGCACAAATTGGTTGCGCAGCCATTGGAGTCCTGGCTTTCTCCGTATTCGGTCCTTGTTGGCTGGCTAGGAGCTCCGCATTAGCCGCCTCCATAGCGTTCATGATCCTCACGCGTTCTTCCCATCCTCCAGGTACTATATCGACTCGGAGTCGGAGATGGTTTTGTTCTGCATTTTCAATTCCTGTCACCATTTATTCAAATGCGAATCTTGTTCGTACGAGATTCCAGCCGCTAGCTTGCCGCTTCTGTTCATCGATGGCGCCAAGTTTCACCACTTGAACTATTGGTATGCTTTGTTTCCCGGGGCAGCAGGATGCATCATCCTCTGTTTACTTGTAAGTATCTTCCATCATGTTATCAGCTGATGCTTTTAAAGTTTCGGGTTTTATATGAAAATTCTAACACGCATACGAACTAATCTATGGCATGTGAGACAGAGTCAAGCGGGTGCAAACTTCGTTTAACGGACTTCATCCCGCATTGCCATTGCATTATAAACAGAATTCATTCCACTTCCAACTGATCAATCTTCGAAACCGCGACCCAGAATCGATACCGACTAATGCTGTGATCTGATCTTGCAAATGCAGCAAGAGATAGTCTGCTATTTGAAGCACAACATCAAATTCTGAAGAGCAACCATAGATCACAGCAAATCCCTGAGAAGACTACTCGTCAAGTGGATTCATCTTTCCTTCCGAGATAACTCGGACTTTTACTTCTTGGACCAACTCGGGATCCGAAGCTGCACGATGAAGTTTAGGTCCAGAATCAAAGCCGAGCTCTGGTTTAAGAGGACAGCCACAGGAGCCAAACCCGTCTTCAAGTGGTTAAACTGTACAAGAAACCAAATTTATCAGTCAAACTTACTTGAAACGTTGTATAATTAATTCAATAAGGTCTAAGGTTCAAATATTGACATGTCGTAAAAATTTACCATTAATAAAAAACATAAATCAGTGACCAGATAAAAAATTGTAATATTTGTGGGTTAAAATTTATAAACAATTAATAACGATGGGTGTCTTTTATCCGGTATAAGTTGATCAAGACAGTTTTTTGCTATTTTTGACGGACGGAGTTGGTTGATAATTCGAGGAAGTTTCTGTATAAAGTAATAATAATGTTTATCAATGAGAGTTGATCGAAGTAAAATAGATTTGAATTTATTTCAAAAATTTTGAGTTATATTGTCTTGCCAATGTAAAAGGTGCTGAAAAGGCCCACCGTTAACAAACAGACAATACAATATAGTCACGTACGAATGAAAATTTTATAAATATCACATAAGGACGTTTTTTAAAATGCAAAATTATATTGCGAGTAGTGATTTCATGATGTGATTAGTGATGCACCGAGTAAGTAGTACACCACTTTGCTTTTATTAATACGCATTTATTGTTACCTTTTAGTGTTTAGTGTACTATTTAGTGGAGTAATTCCGCGTTAGTGGTACCATATTTTTTGCTTGGATAGTATTACCAACTCTATTAAAAACATCACCCAATCTATCAAAGAACGTAAAAAAATACTATTACAAGATCTCTTAAACAAAGCTCAACAGTACATGTTCGATTCAAAATAACATACAAAGTAGTGGTACTGCTTGAATTGGACTGTCGTTTTCTCATTTCTGATCGGATGCTAATCCGCCAGCATAAAAAACCAGCCAGTGAGTCAACAACGGAACGGGCAAGATGATCTCCCCCTCCAAGACAACAGCACCTGACGGACACGTGTTGTCGGCCCGCAGACAGAGACTTGACACGTGTATACATCGCATCGCCACTTTCTCGCAACAGTACTGCCCACTGATATACAACACTGTATACGTGTCCCGATGCTGGACAATGGAAGAAAGCAAGGGACATATCTTTTGAATTTAGATACAAAAATTAGTTGGAAAAATCTATCGAATTAAAATTATTAAAAAATAATATTGTTAAATATTTGTTGTAAAATTTTTATTACAATGTTCAAATATTAAGTCGTATAAAAAAATGTTCACGTCTTTCATTTATTTTGAAGAGTAAAGGAGAAAAAATAGTGCGCATGTTCATATGATCTGCAGTCAATTGTACTACAAGAACGTGCACCTCAAAATGGAAACTATTACTAATTTGGTAGATTTCTAAATGTGATGATGGGATGGATCTGGTCGACTAAGATACTTAATGGGGATTACTCAAAATTAGAGACATTATATACGAATCCGCATTTGGCCCACAAAAAATATGAATCCATATTTTAAAAGTAACCAAGTTTGGTTTTGCCAAGATTCTTACAATCAAATATTGTAATTTTTTGGGCAAATTACCTTTAGGTCCCTGGTCTACAGCGTAATTACTAGTAGGGTCCTTCCATTTGTAAATTTGTTTAGGCGTACCTGCTCTTTGTTTAAATGTTGGTCTCAGGTCCCTGGCTAACGTCAGCCAGGGACCCGAGACCAACATTTAAAAACAACTGATGACGTCAACAAAGGACCCGAGACCAATATTTTTCCAAAGAGCAGGGACCACAAACAAATTTCCAAATGCCAGGGACCCTACTAGTAATTATGATACATACCAGTGATCTGAGAATAATTTATTTGATGTGCACTAAAAGAACATTAAGATAATAAATGGACCTTCAACCAAAATAATAATAATAAATGGACTTTTTTAGCTCTCATGAGAGTCTAGATTTGTGAAGATTATCTTCAAGTTCGAAAACAGATATCATAAACAAAAAAATGCCACACTATTAAGATTAATCAAATAAATATTAGTGTAGAGTAAAATTTTAATATCATTAGGATCGGAGAAAAATATCATATATTTTTTAACTCTAAAATTATTAAAATCGACTTTTTATCGATCATACGTAAATAGCCAAAAAAAATTAGTCTGCCTATATTTTAATTCACCTATAACTTTGGCTTACATAGTTATTCAAATGTTGTACTCGATTGAGATATTTTTTACAACAGGACGACGATCACGAGGACTATTTAAAGCAATTCGAAAGATGAATGATAATGTCAAATTTATCAAACAAACAAGTCTAAGATAAACTAATATCTTAAAATATTTTTTAAAATTCGTAAAATATATATTTATTCAAAAAAATCATTAGTTGCGAGCAAGATTGTGATGCCATATTAATGATATGGTGGGAAAGATTTTAGTAATTTAATTTGAACGATTCATATTAATAAAGTGTACTTTTTTTTACTGTCAAATATCTTGAAAAAACTCTCAGGTTAAATAATTTTAGCATGAGTTACATGGATTTAGTAGTAACATTTTCTTAAAAACTATTTCTTATTAAGACACAAAAATTATTAAATTTTAACATTAATCTTTACTAAAGACCGAGACTTTTAATTAGAGTGGTTATCATTTTAGAGAGAGCACTTTATAGTAATTTTACTATTGTTGTCTTTCACTATTTCTCGAAACGAGAACAAATGGGGTGGGTCCGTTGGGTTGCTATGACTACGATCGGCGGCCAATGAGAAGACAGGATCAGGTGCCACGCAACCATTAGGACGTCACCGTTGTGGAGCCGGCATTGATAGCGACGGCTGCTAGTTGTCGGGACCTGGATCGTACACGTGGACGAAGATCCTTGGAAGGCCGCCAACGTGGGCTGGTTGGTTGGCAACTCGGAAAAGGCACGAAGAGTTCTTGTTGTTAGGAAACACTTGGCATGGTTCAAATGGGCGTTAGCCTGGTACCATCAATATAAAGTGAACAAATACGTATTATATAGTTTTTTTTAAGGTAAATTATTACAAGTAAGTTTCAAAATTATTAAACACTCTCAAGATTTGAACATTAAACCTCCTAAATATTTAGGATTGGGCTACAATGGTTTGGCAAAAATTATGTACAAGTAAGTTTCAAAATGGAGTTCAACAGTATTATTTTGAATACCAAGAGTTCCAAAAAAAAAGAAGCTGTAAACATATATTTCCCATTTTCTAATACCACTTTCCAATGGACACCAGGCCAAGAATATGGACCATATGCTCGTAACTAAGTAGCTAGATGTCGAAGCTATGGGAAAAAAAATAAAGATAAGAACCAAAGTCGCTATCGGTGTTGGATTTATCCAATTTGATGATGGCCACCTTTCAAATTTTTTATGGTAGTGGGGAACCTCTTTATAATTCCATTTTTTCTTGGGGAGGGAAAAAAAATACTGATATAGTTGATGTAAGTTCTTATTCTCCAATCCAAGCTGCTCGCTTAGTACAAGCCTACAAGGGTTAGGGGAAAAAATCCACACCATGTTGGCTCTACGGTAAAGTATGAGTCAATATTTTAAGTTAGGATATGAATTTGGGTCTGGATATAATTAATATATATATCCTACTTAGATCCATTTAAATTAACATAATTGTGTCTTTTTATAAATCCTAAAACTTTGTATTACACTCGTTATGGAAAAAGATAAGATCATTCACTTCTAGCTTTATAATTACGCATCAGGATTCATAGCATTGGGTATCTAAATAAAGTTAAAACAAGTATATTTTTAAGTGGTTTACACTTAAATGTTAAAATTTTATTTTAAGCAATGGGTTTATGGATAGGACATAGATCGTGTTTTAGATTTTGAATACCATGTAATTCTGAATCTGGATCTGAATCCTGTCTCTAAATTTAGAATCTAGGTTTAGATCCAATGAACCATTATCCATACTTAGTAGTTAGGACCAGTGGAGTGGCCAAGACATAAATATTTGCAGCAATCCATATTATAGGTGATTTTTTTAGACGTATCCATATACTAGTTTATTGATGCATGTAAATCCCATTGATGTAGCAACATTTGTTTATAGTAAAATACACCGGCAGTATTATAGCAGCTTAAGAAAATTGCAGGTTATATTATATAATAACAGCGATATTGGTCTTTTTCAATGGAGGCCATTGAGTGCACGCGATTTTAAATCTTGTATATGTAAAAAAAAAGGAAGAATAAATGGATAGTAGTTGTACCGACATTAGTTAGTCTTAAGTATTGAATAGTTATTGTAGCAACCACAAATTATACTAAATTAACTAAGTGGAGTATTTATAGGATGAAATTTGAGCCATGTAAAGTAATGGTCTAGAAACCTTGTATCATAATTACAATAGTATATAACACCAAGCTAATAAGTTGAGAGAGTGATCATCTTACTAAAAATATCGGCAACTTCTAAAGATAGATTAACCTCCGTATTAGTAGAAATGTCTGTCGGGATACATACAATTCGGAAAACTGTTTTTTTTTTTCAGGAAACAAGTACCACATATATTATAAATCAAATAGGAAAGTCAGAGTATAAAAGTCTAGGAAGAGAAGAAATTTAATTACTAAGAAGCAAACTTAATCTAGTCAAACGACAAATCCAGTCTGCAACATGATTCTGAAGTCGAGGGACACGATTAAGAGAACAAAGTGATAAGGAGTTGAGGTCCTCTCATTGGTCGGAGAGAAAAAACCAGCCGACAATTCGGAAAACTGGTGATTGTAATGTTAGCTAACGATAGCACAACTCACACGGTACAGCTAAGAAGGGATCTCCATTAGGCGATATAGTCCGAAAATATCAGTCTTTTTAAGACTTGTTTTTTTTAAGGCATAAATTTTCTTGAGGTGACAATGTTCAGTCTCATATAAAGTTCAACATGATGGTCTAGTAGATAAATATTCTTTTGCAATATTCGCTCATAAAAATTGGAATCCTGAACCACCAAAAGCAGAAATAATTTATTATTTAATTACACCACACACAAAAAGAGTTCAACCAGCCTTCAAACTGGAATAACAGTACAAACAAGATTCCGCCATTCCCCAAGTACTAAACAAAACCCATAATTTGTGGATGGGTTTTTTATGTATTTGAATCTACCAATTATTTGGAGTTCCATTACAAGGACAACTAATGCAGGGGATATGTACCGAAGAGACTTAGTAAGACCAAGACCAGAAGGCATTGTCATCAAAACTTGCAGATGCTTCGGAATACTCCTCCGAGTGTTCGAGCTTCGGGAAGATGCACGGGGCGTGCAATAGGTTCATGCTCAAGTTGTCGTCCTCGTCCTGAGACAGGTCCGACTGATCCTGTTCGAAGACGTAGGAAGAATCGCCGGCCTCTAAGAGAGACGAGCGGACCCTGTAAGGGTAATGCGGGCTGTCCGAATCAAGGATATCACTTTTAGCAGAGCTGATGTCTTCCTGCTTGCTTGCTCCAATTGAAGCCTTGGAGGTTTCACCCTCGGAAACTGAATCGACAGCTGATGTTTTCGGGAGTTGGTTGGAGTTCTTTTCAGCATCAGATAGTTCCGAGCTGACATTGCCCTTGGCATCCAACTTGTTCTTGAGGAGATCAACCTACAAGAAAAAAATAAACCATTAGCACAAGGAACAACCTCACAAGTTCAATTGAATCGATGCTACAGAATCCGGGAGGTAGTCTGCGTTCGGTACCTCGGATTCGAGTTTCTCCTTCTCCACGAGAAGGCCATCGTAATCAGCCTTGAGGGTGTCATAGCTAGCCAGCAACACCTCATAATCCTTCTCCATCTGTTTAGTCTTCCACCTAGCCCGGCGGTTCTGAAACCATATGGCAACCTGGCGAGGCTGCAGCCCGACATCCTTGGCAAGCTGGACTTTCCTCTCGGGCTCCAACTTGTTCTCAGCCTCGAAACTCCGTTCGAGAAACTGAACCTGATCGACCGTGAGCCTCCTTTTCTTTCCGGGTTGATGGAGGTACTCATCCAAATCATCTTCCGCGTTATCGTCGCGATCGAAGGATCGAAAAAAGGATCTACTAGATCCTCCATTGCCGTGACTTACATCCCCGAAACTCACCATAGACCTCGAGCCTATATCAACATCATCACCAAGAATTAGAAGACCAATTATACAAATAAACAAACCCAAGTTCCTCCATTGATCTACTCGTTGACTTATCAATTGCTACGCACAAAGTCAACTTTATAAAACAAAAGGAAGATCGATAATTTTTTCTACAAACACAAAGATCAAATCTTTTTCCACTCATCAAGAACCAAAATGAGCATAACCCAAATCTACACCAACTAAAAAAACCTTCTCTAAATTCAACCGTTGACTTAACCACCACCCTTTGACCTGAACAAGACAAGAACAGTCCAAACATATATATAGAGAGAGAGAGAGGGGGAAGCTTTACCAAGGAAAGAAGGAGAGGACCCAGAAAGGAAAAACGAATCCTTTTGAAGCAAAACGGAAACATTTGAACCGGAACCACCGACACCGACAGGACCAGCCATGGCTCTCTCTCTCTCTCTCTCTGAGTATTCTCAACTTGGGTTAAAGAAGAATTCTTCACAAAGATGGATGCTTTGGGGTTCCTCTGTAACTAAAAAGTTGTGGGTCTCTTAAGATTTATGGCGGAAGAAGCTGGTGATGATGATCTCTGTGATGTGGGAAGTGTGGGAGCACCTACAGTTGCTCACACCCATCATCACTAAGGCTACAAGATTTCCTCTGTCTCTATTTCTGGTCTCCTTGTCTAGAGAGAGAGAGAGAGAGGTGGGAATAGAGTAGCAGTAATGGAGGTGTAGAGAGAGAGAGAAGAGAGAGGTTGGGTTGGAGACTTAATTTGTTTAAAGGGAGGAAGGAGGAGAAAGGATGGGTTATAAAAAGGCCAGGCAGGCAAAGTAGGTGGGTCCTACTTTGCTTTTGGCTCTCTAGTAGTGTTTAAATGTGTATATGAAAATCCCTCCTATTTTGGGTTTGGCGTAGCAAAGGGGAAAAAAACATAACTAATAATTAGTTTCAAGGATAATGAAATTCTTATAATTTAACAAAAATATTTTGAGTTTGAGAACCAAAATTCATGAGATTTGATACTCGTACCAAACCAATTTACATATAGTTATGAACCAATAATCATATATTCAAAAAATAATTTGGTTCGATTTTCTTATCCATAGTCATAGTTGTGTTGTTCGACTTATATGCATTCTTCTGTTATCAGATTTTTCACTATCATATTAATAGTTAATTATTGTCAAATCTTATTTATTTTGTACATTTTTTGAAATCACAAATATTTTGTCTTTAATTTTTAGGGTTTTTGAAAATTATGATATCTAGAATCATCAAAATGTTCGGGTCCTATACTCTCCTAGCGACATGAACCAAAAAACTTTCATTTATTATTAATATTTTATGAATTTGAAGTTACCCACTTTCGGGACAAAAGCGAAATTAGAGGTGGGGCCTACCGGTATTTGTAGATGACAACGAGGCAAAGGACAGCGAAGGGCAAAACAAAAGTCTGCAATTTTTATTCTACACTACGATATCGACATTAGATTAATCTAAATTCGAAACAAATAACATCTTTCAAAATTAAAAAATTTACTAATAAATATTTGACAATAATTACCAAAGAGATAAATTTATAAAATTTTAATTAAACTAAAATAAAATCTTCAATAGATTAATTTAAATATTTGATTGTACCAAAATATTGCCATCATGGACAAAATTAGAGTCGCCATCTAATAGGGAATTGGAGAGTGCACTGTTAGTGGGGGAATCACTGAATCCGGACCCTATATCTGCTCGATCACTTGGTCACCTCCATTGTCTCTCTTCCACGTGATTCCATCGTACTGGATGGGTCCCATCTGATGCGACGATGTGGGAACTCAATTTTTTTTTGGAATTAGAGGGGAAACAACCTCTATATATAAATAAAACGGTCAATTATATCCTAATTCGTGCAAGATTCTGTCTCGACTACTTGTGAGGTTGCGACCGTCAGTCTCGTCAAAATCTCACCACGAGAAAATTCGGTGAAAGAAATCTGCAGTGGGAAAAGAGTATCTCGAGAGAGAAGACTCTCTTTTGACGTTTGATTTATCACAAAAATTAGCCTTATATTATCACTAACCACTACGACACGGGAGGAGCCACATCCCCAATATCCAACAACATCGGCTCCTAATACTATCGAAGCCGAAATGGGCCAACATGTATGTGGGAACTCAATTTTGCCTCATCTGAAATTTGACATTCTCTTCGAAACTTTTGAGGGTGATGAAATTGATAAATTCAAGAGAAGCCCAACCCATGAGAGTGTTAAATCGATAAAAAGAATGAAGTTCAAACAAAAGATCCACATAAGTCTCTGTATTTCAAAGTGGTTCATATAAGTTTTTGTACTTTTTTAAGTGACTCAAATAACACCATGAAAGCATGTTTTCGATCACCGATGACACATCATCAGCTTAGGTAGTGTCCTTGTCATATTAAAAATGACACATCATCAGTTTATGTAGTGTCCTTGGGGTTTGGATTGGGTACGGAGTGAAAGAATTGATTCCGGACGGTTTGGAGTGAAGGGGGACCGCAGCGGCAAGCGCAGTTATGTGATAATGACATGTGTATTTTGTGACAACGGTAAGTCCCCGTTGATGATAATGGCGCGCGTAGTTTTTTTCATTTTGGTCTCCCATATTTTAACATTTTTGCAAAAAGGTCACACTGGCATGCGCAGTTATGTGATACTGGTATGCGCAGTTATATGATAATGGTATTTGTATCCAGCCTGTGTTTGCGCGTGGATTTTTTTTATTTTGGTCCCTGTATTTTAGCGCATTTGCAAAAAAGTCTCAGCGTGTCTTCATTCCAAACGGTTCGGAATAGTGGCATTCCGTACCCAATCCATACCTGTGTCCTTGTCATATTAAAAATACCACATCATCTTTAAATTATTTTAAAAATAAAAAAGTAAATTGAAATGTATTGCCACATTATTAGACCACCGTGTGACAAACATCATTACAATGTGAAACAAGTTGAATTTTCAACATTTGAAATTCATCAACCATAGAAATCAGATATAACAGAACACCCTCAAAATATACGCATACGATCTATATTCTTGATTATGGAACACGACCAGGGCTTTCCTTTGAGCAATAGCAAACAAAAAAATATATCAACAGACAAAACAAATCCTGCACATTGCCTTCTACGGTGAACCCATAAAGGTTCTCAAACTTGACAACCAAATTAGTCCTCCTCGAATGGAAACTTGAGGCTGGAAATCCAAGGAGATTTCCTTTCTGTGATTAGCTTTGTACATGTTCTAGCTCTTTTGGCTTCTGGGTTCTCTATAACAGATCACGGGAACAAGGTGGCAAGATCAAATTCAGAACCTCGAAAAGGCTTTACAATTGAATTGGCCCCAAAGATCAATTTTTTAAGTACCTTAAATGGGAAAAAACAAGTCTCTAGCAAATGAATCTATGGGAATTCCCACATAGGAAAAATTGTATCCCCTCTTGAGAGATTAATTAACAGGATTTGGCTTTTTTTATATGACAAGGATGTCTTATAGTTTATGATGTGTCGTCAACTACCGGAAAAATACTTCTAGGGTGTTATTTGACCCACTTAAAAAAGTACAGAAACTTATGTGAACCACTTTTAAATACAGGAACTTATGTGAACCTTTTGGAAAAATATATGAGCTTATTTGACCTTTATTCCTTGATAAAATCAAAATTATCACGATTTCTCACTCAAAATTAATAAATTATTATGTTTGGGGTGTTGTGGTTAAAATTGAAACAAACACCACCGTGTAAAAGAACAAAGACCTCAAACATGAAACTATTGCTAAAATATTTTACAAAATTAAATGAGTAGATAACTCCAAATATTGTTTATATACTTCTTTTTTAACAATTCCGCTGCAGATAACTCCAAATATTTTGTTTATCCATAGATCAGATTTTTAGGTCCGAGTCCCACGCTATTTATAAGAGGAAAACCAATAATAATATATTTTATAATAAAAACCATCATAGGGAACATCATGGGGATGTAGCTCAGATGGTAGAGCGCTCGCTTAGCATGCGAGAGGTACGGGGATCGATACCCCGCATCTCCACAGAACTTCATTTCACTTTTTTTTAATTCGATAACTAGTATGATTGAAAGCCATAGTTAAACAGAGATTACAAATGGACAAATCTTTTAAAAAAATGGTTTCCGAACTAATCATCATTGTGTTAAATTCTGGCTCTCATTTTTGCATGAAATTTTAATTTTCAAATAAATACGTTCCTTTTATACACTTTATGATTCTTATTCTCATTGTAATTTTTGCATGAAATTCTGGTTCTTTTTGATGATTCTTAATTAATTATGCATCTTATGAATCGTCTTCAAATAATTGTTGTAATTTTTCGCTCTTGCTGACATGATCGAGTGTAACATTTAAATAACTCTACATGTCAAAAATGTTGGTGACTTAAATATAAAAAAATAATAACTATAATGGATTGATATTTTTTGGTGACGTGAAGATCTACAAAATTATTTTTCTTCGATCCTAATAATAACTATAATGGATTAATCATCTCTAAGCTAAAAATGTAAAAACCTTTTTTAATGTGATAACATCTACAAAATTATTTTTCTTCCATCCTAATAATATCACTACTTTAGAGGATTTTTACGGTAATTTACAATTCTTGTGCAAAAGCGAAAGGGCTACATTTATTAATCTTTCTATATTAACACCACAAATTGCAAAACGGAAGAAAAACTTTCAAAATACTGATCAATCAGCCTCTTGGAGCCCATCAAGCACAACAGACCCGACCAATAACCCGGCCGCTCCGACTAAGAGCGACCCAGCCACGACGGCCTGCACGGCCACCAGCCCGGCCGAGTCATCCGGGATGACCACGACCGCCACGACCGCGGCCACCAGTATCGGCAGAGCCGCGGAGGCGAGCACGGAGGGCGATACGCTAGCCGTTTTCTCGAGCAGGCTGAGCAGGCCCAACTCCTCGGCCTTGGAAAAGATGCCCAACTTCTCGATGGACGAGAGCGTGAGGCCCAACTCCTCGGCCTTGGACAAAAGGCCCGATTTCTCCACGTTGCTTAGGACTTTTCGCTTCTCGAGCTTCTTGAAGACGTCCACTTCCACTTGCTCGCTGCCTTCGGAGAACAATCCGGCGCCGAACCACTGCTTCTTCCACCCTTTATCGTACTTGTTTACCTGCACCAATAATTTCCCACACCATTTTTAATTACAATTTGGGAGAGAAGAACAACTTCACACGATGGATTTGGAAACGTATCGATCACTTCCAACTTAACGGAATTAGATTCAATTAAGAAAATCATCCATTCAAGTAATACAAACGTAAAAAGACATCACTCACCACTACTTAATAAGAATTTGACAATAATCGACTCTAAATACGAAAAAAATTCATTAAAAAGATTTTGAAACATCTAAGACAAGGTGAAATCATAAACTAAAGTTACTGGAGTTCGACATTATGATTAAAATTCGATGGGTCTAAATCTTGCTGAGCACATGAACCAAAGGAGGAGAGAGACTTGGACAAATGAGACTTAATCCAAGCGTAAATAATTTAGATTTTCTTTTCAAATCATATAAATGGAAAAAATTATCATAGATCTACTCTTAATTACGGGTCCGACAATACTCGACCAAATATAATGTTTCACAAAGAAAATAAGAGGGACCTTCTTTTGGGGAGCCATGGCCAGAATTGTTGGAGAGCGTCGAAGATGAGCAAGTGAAGATAGTAGTGGTGGTGGTGGTACCACCCCAGCCGCCACCCTACAAAAATTCATCCAACCAAAATATATATTAAATATTACCAAAAACTTGGAAAATCCACTCTTTCTGTTTCTTAATTCTCTTTCTAATTTCTTCTTCCCCCTTGTGTTTTCTTTCTTCTGGGCTGGAATGTTTCTTGCAATTGGTGAAGGGTTCTCCCCGTAATCTTGGTTGGAAGAATATCCACCAATCAAATTGGTCCTTACTTTATCTTGTAGACATTTATTATGCCATATCTTGCATCCTAGTCCTTTCCCGTCTTTCTTCTCGCATTATGTTCCAGAATTATTACAAAGTTACAATCAAGTCCTCCTGGACGAGTCAGCTCGGTGTATATTCGGATACCACCAATCTGGATAAGTTAGTCTAGTCAATGTTCAGATACCATCGACCCAGATAAACCAACTCGGTAAATGTTCAGATACCATCGACCTAGAAAGTTGATCTAGTAGACGTTCGAGTTAGGTTTATCAACCAAACAAAAGTTGTAAACAAGCCCTACGTAAAACAAATCCTTTCACCCTTGATTATTTTCAAATAGAAAAGTTCAGTACGTTCCCAAAAAAATTAATACAAAGGATCCGATTTTTTATTTAAGAATTGGTGCACCCAGAAATATTGCAACTAATATTATTAATGGGTAAAAACCCCATAAGTCCCCCTAGTGTTAGGGTTTTCTCCTCCAGTGAGCGTTTCGCCCCTATTATTAGGGTTCTCCATCTTTCGTCGAATCTAGGAAGAAACCAAGGAAACGTCTTAGATCTCCTGAGAGTCTAGGATCTTATTAGGCATCGGGTAGGTAGATTCGTCAAACACCAAGTTAGGAAGGGTAGGTTTCTCTTTTTAGGTTTTGAGTGGAAGTTATTGGGTTGAGGGAGTATGGAGGAAGGCAGTGGGTCGGGTAAAGGGAAAGGGATTATGGTGAGTGGCTCTCTGGTGGATAAAAATACGGTCGAAGACGGTGACGAGGAAGAAGTTGTGGAGCTGCCGTGTGTCCTTGCCGCCCCTACAGAGGAAAAACCTACTTTCAACCTGGTAGGCAAGGTTTGGACAGAGAAGTCTATCAATAAGCATGCCTTCCGAATGGTGATTACTAATGCATGGCGAACACGCCGGGATCTCCACATCAACGACATCGGCAATAACAGGTTCCTGTTCTGCTTTCAGTCTGAGAAGGATATGAACAGGGTCTTACAAGAGCAACCATGGCACTTTGATCATCAAGTTATTGTCTTGGCTTGTATCCCTAGGGATGCCCAACCATCGGGAGTCCCCCTGACTCATGTCCCGTATTGGGTAAGAGTATATGATCTCCTGCTAGGGGGATATAACCAGGCCACAGCTCAGGCCATTGGAAGTCTCCTCGGGACCTTCGTTAATTGGGATGGCTCCGGAGATGCTTATGGGAGATTCTTGCGGGTTAGGGTCATGCTGGACTTACGTTCACCTCTCCCGCGCAGGAAAAAACTTAAATTTCAAGGAGGCGACGTGGTCTCGGTTTTCTTCAAAATTGAGAAGCTCCAATCCTTTTGTTATCTTTGTGGTTGCCTCGGCCATTTGGATAAAGACCGTGAGCTCGCTGATGAAGATGATGTTATCCCACCCCCGGGAAACAACTTTGGAAGCTGGGGGCTTCCCCGTTCAAGCCTCTACGCCCTGCAGATAAGGAGTGGCCCTCTCATTCGAATTCAACAAAAAGGTCGCTCTCCCTCGCATTCCAGTCCCCCCAGGGGTCCAGCTTACACATCACTCCCCTGGATGATTCAAAGCTGGCAGAAGACGTACATGACATGTTCGCCAATGCAGAACTGATCGTACCATTATCAAAAACCCCAAACCCTAACCCTACAGACTCCACCAAAAAAATCCCAGACCATAACCCTGAACCCTAGTCCATAACATACTCTACCAGATACCCATCTACACCCACAAATCTGCTATATCCCACCTCACCTAAGAGTCCCTCCCCTAGCCACCTCCTCCGAACAAACACCCTGATGTACCATCTCATTAACTCCCCAACCAACCAGCTCCACCCAAACCGTATCCTTTCCTATACCGAATAACCAAGCTTCAGTAACCATACATGAGACCCAACCCAACCTGATCATCCCCACCAACCCTAACCCGAACCTTACACACACCAACCCTAGCCAACCACACCCCCAAGACATAACTATGAAAGAAGCTGCTGATCAAAGTCAGGCGAGTGATCCGAAACCTAAACAGAGGAGTTGGAAGACAAAGGCCAGAGACCAAAATGCGGGAGAACATGTTGAAGTAAACAAAACATCACTGAAGTCAGTCAATGATAATGGCAAACTGACCCTTGAATCAGAATCCTCGGACAACGACCATGTTAGCAAGAGAGCTTTCCTTGTTTCAGGCGTTAATATTGATTCCATTACTCAGGCAGAGGTTGCAAGGCAGCCCCGCCAAGCGCCATGATTCTTATATGTTGGAACTGTCGCAAGTTGGGAAATCTCGAGATAGTTCATCAGCTTAGCAGGTTAGCAAAATCCCGCTCTCCCCAAGTGGTGTTCCTATCTGAAACTCGCCTATCTCAATATGAAGCGGATAAATTGAAATGGCGTATTGGTTTTGAGAATGGTATTTGTGTTCCATGTGAGGGAATTGGCAGAGCTAGGCAAGGTGGCCTACTAGTTATATGGCGCAGAAATGTACAAGTCCAGCTCCTATCTTACTCTTTACATCATGTGGATATCGAAATAATTGAGGCTTTCCACTGGCGCTTCACTGGAATTTATGGATGGCCTAGAGCGGAAGAAAGATTAAGGACATGGCAATTGATGACTTAGTTAAGAGATCAGTCGTCTCTTCCGTGGTTATGCGGAGGTGATTTCAACGAGATACTCTCTATGACCGAGAAGAGAGGAGGGCAAATTATACCGTATAGTCGGATGGATGCCTTTCGCGCCACACTTGATGAGTGTCAACTAGTGGAGGTAGAATAATCTGGGTTACAGCTTACATGGACTAACTGTCAAGAGGATGGCGATAATGTTGAATACAAACTGGACAGATACGTGGCTACCAAAGCATGGTTCAATTTGTTTCCACCAACCAAAGCCGAGGCACTCCCAAGATATAATTCTGACCATTCACCCATCATCTGTCGCATCAATTCAGTAGAGTTCTCACACCCAAAGAAACGGTTCAGATTTGAAGCGATGTGGACTCGCCATGAGGACCTTAGAATGCAAATCACGAACGGCTAAAATCTTTCGATTGATGGAGCGGACATATCTACTCGCCTCAAAGCTTGTGGGGAATCCTTGCAAATATGGGATAAGGAAGTGTTCGGGAATGTGAGACGAAATTTGTGAATTATAGAAGAGGAGATTAAGGAGTGCCAAGCACTGGGGATTACTGCTATCTCAAAACAGAAACTGGCATCCCTATTGAATAGATGAGAGGAATTGCTATTGAGGGAGGAAACTCTTTGGGCTCAACGTTCCAGAGTGGAGTGGCTTAAAGAGGGGGACAGAAATACTCATTTTTTCCACCAGAGAGCGAGTCATAGGTCTAATAGGAACAAGGTGGTTAATATAAAAAATTTGGAGGGAGTAGTGGTGAAAGAGGAATTAGGAATTCAGGAGATCTTTAGAGAATTTTTTATTTCTTTGTTTTCTTCTACATGTTGCGCGAGGATGGAGGACATAGCTACCAAAGTTTCCTTGAGAGTCACCCAAGATATGAACGACACTTTATGCAGACCTTTCACGAGAGAAGACATTTTTCAATCCCTCCAGGGCATGCACCCGACGAAAGCCCCAGGTCCAGACGGCATGCCCCCACTATTTTACCAAAAATACTGGCAGATTATTGGCGATGAGGTGGTGAGAGCCTCTCTTTCTATTCTCAATGAAGGGATACCCAGCTTTCATCAATGATACCATTATTACTTTGATACCAAAAGTCTCCCATCCCACTGTTTGTTCAGAATTTCATCCAATAAGCTTATGTAATGTCATTATGAAGATTATCACAAAAGCAATCACTAATAGATTGAAGCTATTTTTACCTGACATTATTCATGAGAATCAAGGCGCCTTCGTGCCTGGAAGGCTTATTACTGATAATTCACTGATCGCTTTTGAGATGTTCCACTTTTTGAAGACGAAAACGTCAGGGAATAAAGGATGGTGTGCGATGAAACTCGATATGATGAAGGCTTACGATCGAATAGAGTGGCCTTTCTTGGAAAGGATGATGGGTGCAATGGGTTTCCGGGAGAGTTTCATCGGCCTAATCATGAGATGTGTCTGCACTGTTTGATACGCCATCTAGGTGAACAGACAAGTGGGAGATTATTTCCAGCCAAGTAGAGGCTTGAGACAAGGTTATCCACTATCTCCATATCTCTTCCTTATCTGTGCTGAGGGTCTTGCGGCCCTACTTATACATGCGGAACAAATAGGTCAGATACATGGGATCAAGATCTCCAGGAATGCCCCCCCCCAGTCACTCATCTTTTCTTTGCAGATGATTCACTACTCTTTGCTCGAGCCTCAGCTAGAGAAATCCAACATATTATGGGGCTATTATCTCTATATGAATAAGCTTCAGGCCAAAAGGTCAATATTCAAAAAAGCTCCATCACTTTTAGCCGAAATATTCCCTCTCAGATCACGGAGCATCTCAGGAATGGACTAGGGATGCGCCTTGCCACTGATGATGATATCTATCTCGGCCTCCCGACTATCATTGGCCGCTCCAAAAAGGCAGTATTTGCTTCACTGGAAGATCGGGTCTTAGCCAAGATTTTGGGATGGAAGGTCCGCTCTCTCTCACGTGTAGGTCGAGAAATACTGATTAAATCTGTTTTGCAGGCCATTCCAACATACATCATGAGTTGCTTCCTCATTCCTATTGACATCTGTGATCGAATTGAAAAGAAACTGTGTGATTTTTTCTGGGGGAGCGCTAACGGAGAAAGGAAGCTGCACTGGCGCAGCTGGGCCAGACTTTGTCGTTCCAAACGAGAAGGTGGTATGGGTTTCAGGAGACTGCACAACTTTAACCGCGCCATGCTTGCCAAACAGGCGTGGCGACTACTGTGCAACCCTTCCTCTCTAACTACTCGTGTGCTACATGCCAAATATTTTCCCTGGGTATCGGTGTTAGAGGCGCCATTAGAATATCGTCCAAGCCATGCCTGACGCAGTATTATGGAAGGAATATCTCTTTTAGCGACAGGACTGGAATGGAGAGTAGGTAATGGACACAACATCAATATCTGGCATGACAGGTGGCTGCCAGAATCGGAGCTAGGCCAACCTAAGTACATGTTCCCTGGCTCAGATGCTACTATGATCGTCTCAGAACTATTTACTGAATCGGGATATGAGTGGAACATGCCTCTGCTGCATAAGCTCTTCTACGAAGAAGATGTAAGCAAGATTCTAGCAATCTAAGTCAGCCCAAGACGCCGTCCTGATACCATCCGTTGGCGCCATTCTGAAGATGGATTATATAGTGTTCGAAAAGGCTATCATGCTGACTTCGAGGCCTGGTGGCTTGCAGCTAATATGCCTAACACAATGGATTCTAGCAAATTTCAATGGACTCAACTCTGGCACTTACCATACCCTCCACGATTCTGAAACTTTCTATGGAGAGCAATCAACGATAATCTACCGGTGCAGGAGAACCTTCGTCACCGGAATTTGTTAATAGATAGCTCTTGTCCTCTCTGTCAGGCGTCTCCAGAGTCAGTACATCATCTTTTCATGTCTTGCCCATGCTCTAAGGTTTGGCTTTCTAGTGTACAGGTCAATTTACAACCTTATAGAGACCTCCCCTTTCATGAAGCATGTAGTAAGTTACTTGAAGAGATTAGGGAAGTAGAATCCCGAGTCCGTGTAGTGGCAAGTCTATGGGCTGTATGGAAAATCTGCAATCTCAATTTTTTTGAAGACCCTGCCAATTTGAATTACCAGAAAGAATTGGAAAAAGCTATTAAGATGGGTGCGGATTACTTTCTTGCCAACCCGCGGTCAACTGTGCAGCGTAGTTCTACTTTTCATCGTTGGCGCCCTCCGAAAATGGATTGGTTCAAGATAAACACGGATGCTGGCTTAGTCTCAGGAGGAGGAGGCCAAGTAGGCGCGGTAGTACGAGATTCGTCAGGTCAGTTTGTAGCCGGAGCCATATGTCGGTTTTCCCTTGTCAATCATCCTACTCTGCTGGAAGCGCATGGGTGCAAAGTCGGGATGGAATTGGCTGCCTCTTTGGGCCTTACTAATGTGGTCCTAGAATCAGATTGTCAGCCAGTGGTGCACGCTTTGAAACAACGATGGGATGATAGAAGTGATCTGGCTGTCATCATTGGAGACTATCTCGTAGCTTCGGAACCCCTGGAACAAGTTCAGTTCTGCTTCGTTCACCGTTCTGCTAATGAGGCGGCTCACGTTATGGCCAAAATTCCTTGTCTGTTCTCGTCCTTTCCGTTGATTCTTTTTTCTGAACCTGCCGCTATTACTGATGTATTAGCTAATGACAGGATGTAATACGTCACTTGATTTTTGAGCATGAATGAATCATATCTATTTCCCTAAAAAAAAGAAAGAAATATTGCAACTATACTCACTAGTTGATTTCAACGCATTTGAAACAGACGTAGATTGGGTCCAGAGTGAAGGGGTCATTCCAGTTCTGACATATTCCAGTTCTGACAATAGCATGCCCGGGTTACGACACTGCTATACTCAGTCATTGATAATGGCTCACGTGCTACGACAATAGCATGCCAAATTATCGATAATGACATGTTGGTGATCCCCTGCCGCACACAGACTTTTTTTATTTTTATCCTTGTATTTTAACTTTTTTGCAAAAAACTTCCACGTATCTTTTTATCCAAACGGTTCAGAATGAACATATTCCGAACCCAATCCGAACACATCTTAAAGATAACAACTGCCGCACAAAAACAACCCAAACAATTGTTTTGGGGCCCTCGACGACGCAGTCGGTTTCAACTCCTAACAAGCGCAATCCCTCAAAAAAAAAAAAAGCCCCTAACAAGCGCAGGTACTACGCCTCTATCTCTCTCTCTCTCTCTAGATTATGGATTTATCGATTTGGAAGTGTCTAAGAGGAACCCATTTCTTCGGCTACCCGTGAAAGCACAATAATGGTACCAAGTTGGAACCTTTATTATCTAGTGATCTCCCCCTTGTTGGGTTGTGATTCTTCAATGAAACTGCTTTATGGGTTGTTGTTGTTGCTGGCTTTGTTTGTGTCAATTTTCTGTCTCTAGTTTTGTTTGTCGATTGTCCTTTGTCTACGTTTCTTGAACCCACCGGAACCCGATGGATTTTTTTGTGTGTTGAGGAATACCTATAAGTGATCAAGATAACGCTGTTGACAATGGTGAGGGTTTCGAGGGCGTTGTTTTAGCTTAAATATGTCTCGAGTTTGAGCCCTTGGGAAGGGCGCTGTTAACACTCGAATCTGGATTAGCCAGCCCAGTTCGGTGGATATCAGATGGTATAAACCAAAAAGATTGTGAGGGTGTTTGCTTCCTTGACTTATTGATCTGGTGTTTGTTATCAAGTTGATGGTAACCTGTTGATTCTATGTTGCTGTTCGGAAGGCGCTCCCTAGGCTAGTGCGAGGTAGGGGACAGTAGGCGCATTCAAACACGACCCTATTTTGCATTTCTGGGGAAGCGATTACTGTTGCACCTATCCTCGTCGTTAGATTCTACAATGTGCAATCTCGCGTTGTTTTGTTGACTAAGGATCTAAAATGAACCGTTTTGTTTACTTACTATTTGCAATTGCTATGAGATAAATGTGACAAGCGATCTGCTATTCTATGTCACCATACAGGCAAGAATCGCTGTCCGATACTCTAGTACTTCAGTATGCTACTTCTTACTTGACCTAACCAAACAATCAACCAACGCTGCTTGATTTACCAAACAGATTATTCTGATGAGCTAGCAACTATTTGCTATTCGCTGTCACTATGTTTTCATTTCACTATTGAGAATGTCTGTTAGAAAAGTTCAACCACTTTGGTGTCAGAAATTCGAAAGCGGGCTATATATCGGTTTGATAATTTGAATGATTGCAGCATTGTAACAATGAAGTACGAATACAATATATGTGTGTCAAAGTGAAGGTTGCTAAATATCAGGGCTTTGTTTGAAATTTCCCCTTTTCTTTTGGAGTTTATGTTTGTGGGTTGTGCTGTTGTTGATTCCCTAGTACAGCCGTACAATGAATGTTGGTGGTTTGATCTGATTTCTTGTCTGCTCTGGCCTGTAACTTCTATATAACTCCCTCGTTTTGGCTTCTGGATCCTATCATCGCTCTTGATTAAGCTGTCATTTGAACAACTTGTAAGTCCTTTCTCTAGGAAAACATCATGCTAAGGTTCTTAGAGGTGTCAATGTTAGGAGGAGCAAATGGGAAGGCTGCATGATGACGAGTTTTTTTTCGAGCTCTTATATTCAGTTTTTAATTGCTTAATCTTGCCCGTATAGTCCTTGTTTCCAAGACTCTCTTGGAAATGTCAGCTACTAGTCGTTATTGTGATTGTTCTATACCTTGTCTAAAGGGAGAGACTAAATAGGAAGTGAAATTCAGCCATGGTCGAGGCTGGATAGATTATGCATCAACTACATTGAAACTAGAAAATTTCTCCAAAATGTTATTGTTTCGTGCTCTGTTGAAGACTTGAACAGAAATATTGAATTACGTAGTTTAGAGGAAGGCGTTATTATTGATTAGTTTCCTAAATTCCATCTTTCTGACTTGATGTTCTTGGACTTTACTTGTCTACAGATTATGGGTAACCTGTTCTGTCTCGCTCAAGTTGACCAGTCGACAGTTGCTATAAAGGAGAGGTTCGGGAAGTTTGAAGAAGTTCTTGAACCTGGATGTCATTTCCTGCCTTGGATTCTCGGAAGCCAGATTGCTGGCTATCTATCTCTTAGAGTGCAACAATTGGATGTCCGCTGCGAGACGAAGACAAAGGTCTGTCTATCAGAACTATGGCAAAGTTTTACTTTTTCCTAACTCAATTAGGCATCGAACCCTTTTTCTTGTTTAGGTTATCCAGTGTTCTGGGTAGTTTTCTGTCTGTCTATTTTTGCTACACCTAAATATCAAAGTTTCTTTACTTCATATCATTGTGGGTTTTGATTCTACCGAATTGAGAAACAAATCACTATGCTTCCAGCTTCGTCATCGCTGTGTTTCTATGCCAACTTATTTCCTGCCAGACTATTAGTTAGTCATTTACAATGCAAAGCCATATCACTTAACTGTTTATATTCACGCACTTATCGATCTTAACCTCTAGTGTTAAACATATGCTGCATATTCTGGTGTTGTAGTCACTTTTATCTTTTTAGTTCCCGACTTATTTATATTGAGTATTGGCTGGTAATGCTAATTGTACGTATCATTTATCTGCAGGACAATGTGTTTGTCACGGTTGTAGCATCTGTACAGTTCCGGGCCCTGGCTGAACAGGCAAGTGATGCATTTTACAGACTCAGCAACACAAGGGAACAGATTCAGGCCTATGTGTTTGATGGTAAAAATATGATATTTTAGGACTCTCCCGTGTGCATTATTCTGAGCAGATTCACGCATTTGGATAGTATTTCCTCTTCATTTAACAATGGCACTTGTCTTGCTTCATTCTTCTCAAACATGTGGAAAATGGCTGATCTCATTTCGTCCTGTTTCTAGTGATCAGAGGTACTGTTCCAAAACTCAATCTGGATGATACCTTTGAGCAGAAGAATGATATTGCCAAGGCTGTCGAAGATGAACTTGAGAAGGTAACTATCTATCTGGGCAAATGTCAGCTGGAATCTTGTTCTAGTTAGCTCCGTATGACGCCCCGTTGGAATACCAGTTAACATAAGCCCTAAATGATTCCTTGAAGGCAATGTCTGCGTACGGATACGAGATTGTGCAAACGCTAATAGTGGATATCGAACCAGATGTGCACGTCAAGCGAGCAATGAATGAGATCAATGCAGGTAAAGTTTTGGTCATGCAAAATTGATCTTCCCGCGGAAAAGATGGGAGTCGCTGCCCCTTCTTTGATCTGTTTTCTATCAGTTAAAACTTAGCAAATCGATATCCAGTGCTTTTTCTCAAACCTGTGTGGGATGCAGTCTAGAGAATCCGTGAATTCCTTCCACGCTTGATGTTTATTGCTCTTCAAATGCCTCTGTCTAACTTGCTGTATGGCTGTTTCTTGCGGCCATAGATGCACCATCTTTTTTTTTATCGTTGTCCACAGGCTTCTGATACTCTTTTTTTCTTCCCGTATTCAGCTGCCAGAATGAGGATGGCTGCAAATGAGAAGGCAGAGGCAGAGAAAATTCTGCAGATAAAGCGAGCAGAAGGTGAAGCCGAAGCAAAGTATCTTTCCGGGCTGGGTATCGCTCGCCAGCGTCAAGCGATAGTCGATGGCTTACGAGACAGTGTGCTGGGATTCTCAGAGAATGTGCCAGGCACCAGTGCGAAGGATGTGATGGATATGGTCCTGGTCACCCAGTATTTCGATACATTGAAGGAAATTGGCGCTTCCTCGAAGTCCTCCACCGTGTTTGTCCCCCACGGACCGGGTGCTATTCAGGATGTTGCCTCGCAGATTCGCAACGGACTTCTGCAGGCATCAGTCCCCCAGTGATTACGCTATATCTCAAGACTGGTCTTTTTCCTTGAGCTTAATGGACGCTGTAAATAAATGCTTGGAATAATAATGTGTGGAACGGGCATTAGTTGTTGCATCACTTGCTAACGTCTCCTTATAATGAAGTAAGCATGCATTTTGGTTACCAGATATAAAGCAAAACAATATCTTCGTGCGCGTGTGTGTGCGTGCGTATGTTTTGAATCATGCGTGTGCATGAATGCACATGCATGAACGTTTGCGAGTGTGGTGGGGACTGGGCTAGTCCCCATTTATGGGGATTAACTCAAACCAATATCACTAAACATGCAAACCAATATTACTTCACATGCAAACCAATATTACTTCACATGCAAACCAGCTTCTTGCAAACCAATATCATTTCACATGCAAACCAATATCACTTCACATGCAAACCAATATCACCTGGTAGGTTATTGACTATCAGATTTAAAGATAATCAAATCTGACGGCCCAAAATGTAGTCCCCACCTATGGACAAACTTTTTTTAATCCCCACTCAATCCGGTGTCGAAACTAAACATGTCTAGTAACACTCCAAAACCCGAAACAATTACATGTTGTCTTCCTCCATATATTCTTTAAAGCCATATTTCTACAGCTTTAGAGCAACTGAGATCCCAATACTGGATATATTCTCCACAAGGGAGATCAAACCCAAATCCAATTTTCATGAAGAGATTCTCCCAAATTTCCAACCCAACACCACGATCAATATTTACTTCTATGTCCACACAAGCCTTTACCGGTTCGAATTGACGTAGTATATAAGTGATATATATATATATATATATATATATATATATATATATATATATATATATATATATATATATATATATATATATATAAAAGTAGTCGTTTAAAACTTTAAAATAATTAAAACGTACTATTTTAGATTGAGTGACGGTTATCTCACTTTTAAAAGTGGGTGACGCACTACGATTCGACAGAACTCGACATTTCCATACCAAGAGACTAAATTAGCATTACATGGGAAGAGTTGGACGTTACAAGGTTCATTCTATCTCTTTTATATTTTATTAAAAAATCAATAAATTTAAAAAATATTACTTAATATAAAAACATCATTCTAAAATTACTCGTCTGAAAAGAGTACATAAGAATTAGTGAATCCAAATGCGAAACATTATCGGTGGCTAACATCGAGTCAAAACACCCAATAATATTGCTTCGACATTCTTGGAACATGGTCGCTTTTATATTTTTCAATGATAGGAAATAAAATGGATCTAGTTTATACTATCTGGTATTTAGAGATCCATTAGATCGACTAACTTGAATCATGTATAATTTTTAATAGAGAATAAACTTGTCTATGTTTTAATAGTTCGAATTAAATTTTTTTAATTAAGATCCTATTAGTTGATCTAAGTTCGGGTTAATTTTTATATTTTTACTGCTTTGATTATTTGTTTGTCACTCCGATAATCGTATCCGCCAATTCCTTCACCCAAAAATGCGAGAGTTCCATTAATTTCATTTTGACCGGATCATCCGACATTACCGGATCATGTGTCAGTAAGATAGCTAATTACGTTTTTCGGGTAGAAAGATAGCTAATTACGTTACGAAAGAATGTCTTGACGTTTTGTCTGTTTCATACTAAATTATCACCTATCGATTTAAAAAAACACTTCTTTATATATATAAACGAGATACGAACGATCATAATTTTTTTTTTGCGGAAACGATCATAATATATAATCGGATCACATTAATGACGCGTCATCATCATAATCGGATCACATGTCATCAATGTCTAACAAATTTAAAACATAAATATTTTATAAAATAAAAATAAAAAGGTCTGAGTTATTTTTCTCTCTCTTTAATTTCCCCTTTCGCCCTGGCATTCTATCATCACTTGTTGATCATATATTTTAGGGACGAATTTTTATAGATTTCAGCTCAAAGACATTTTATGAGAATTTATATTTGATAAATGGATAATCCTTGCTAGGTTATGTTGCTGAATGACAAGTGGATTATATCTCTCGGCCCTTTCTTATATAAGCATAATGCATGCAGCATATCTGGTGCATAAAATCTAAAATTTCCCTTTCCCATCTCTCTAAAATACAATATTTTTAAAATCGACCCGGAAAGTGATCCGAAATTCTTAAAATTTTTAGTTCAACCGATCGGATCGATCGGACCGCCGGTCGGACCAGTACTTCTATTTATATTAATATAATTAAATAATATTTAATAAATTTAATTTAACATACAAAATGATAAAAATATTAAATAAGTTCAAATATTTAGCAACTTTGTTATACAATTTATCCAAACAAAGTCTTCAAACATGAATTGAACAAGTCTAGAATAACAAGAAGATGATTTATACAAGTTTTCAGGTTCGACATATTAGTCCAATTCGTTTGACTTAGTTAAAATATTATCAAGAATTGTTAAAAAATAAGTTTTTTGTGATCAAAAAGTGATGTACACTTTCCGAATGTGGAAGTTAAAATTTTGTTTCTAAATTAAATCAGATAAAATAGAAAAAATAAACACTAATTTTTTTTATCCGGGCAAACCGGGTCACCCGGAAGTACCTGACTGGGTGGTCCGACCGGATTTTAGCCGGTCGAACTACATTCTGGGTTTTAGAAAAAAATCGACCCAAATTTGATTCTGGGTAATGATCTGACCGGTCCGACCACCGATCAAACATCGGTTTTTAAAACATTGCTAAAATATAGAAGTTGTGGTGCATCTATATGCAAATTATATATTATATATAAAGGGAGTAAAATTAATTTCAGGCAGGCATTGAAAGTGACATGTAAGGAATAAAGTTTGGTTCGTAAATAATGAAGCCTCTCTATTTCCAGAATTTTTACGGTGCCATTATTTCCTGATCAGGCTTCATTCCTCACATGCAGTTCAAAGGCATGAACACAAGTACAACAATCCTCTATCTAGGTATGTATATATCTCCTTTAAAAAAAAGGTATGTATATATCTCATCTATTATTTTGTCCTCGAGACCTGACTCAAGTGATAAACGGAGTCGTAAAAATTTAAAATTGTCGGGATTAAGGTTCGAATCTAAGAAGAGTAAAAATTATCTACCAGACAAAAAAAGAGGGCTTATAGTTAAACTCAGTATATGCATGTATATACAGCGAAATCTGACCATAATATGAGAAAAATTAGGTGATGTACAATACAAAATTGACATTCTTATAATTTCATAAGGTGATTTATTTGCAATACAAATTCCAAATTCATTTACTGAGCCAACTCCTAAGCTGGGACAATTCCTATCCCTAGCCTGGAAGCTTCAACTATATATACAAAGTAATCAAACATAATATCAAGGTGACACTCTACTGTTGAGTTATATCCCTCCTCCCATCGAGAAATAGAACAAACTAATCTTAATGTAGAGGGTCGAGAAATTCAACGCCTTAGGGCTTAGACTCCAGGTGGTGTGGCATTATGTTCAGATTCTTGAATGAGCTTGAGGATCTCCTCTTTCTTTTCATTGAGAGCCTGGATCTTGGTCTCAAGCTTCTCCAGCTTAGCCTTCAACTTGGTGGGATCCTTCTTATCTTGAGGGTTCTTTTCCTTCTTCTTCTTGCCTCCATCTTCTTTATCTTTATCACCTTCCTTGTCCTTCTTCTTGTCCTCCTTATTCTTCTCCTTGGATCCTTTGTCTTTCTCCTTCTTTTCGTCATGATCGTCATGCTTCTCCTTCTCAATCTTATCTTCATGTTTCTCCATTTTTTTTACACTGTTCGACTCTGAATATTAGAGATTCACTAAAACAAAGTATTCAAAAGGATTGGAGGAAGAACTTACCTGGATGCCTGCTTAATCTACAAGAGATCTATTAATGTCATTTGTAATTTTCTGATGTATATGGTTACTTATACACAAGTTGATTCTATTTTTAGTTTTGTGCTGACAATGTTTTTATAGCTACAAATTTAGATGTTTCTAATTTTGGAGGAAGCTCATTGATTACCAATCAAAATATTCGCCATTTAATTCCCTACGCACATTCTCGTCCCCAATTCCCTCAACTAGAAAATTGGTTCAGCTTCTAAAACTTGCACGATCAAGAATTTTGGTGGAGTATGTGGAGAGAAGTTTATCTTTTAAGAAAACTCGGTCAATCTGCTATTCAGAGTCCAGTACTGTCAAACACTATTTAAGGAGCGACTCTTCATACAATGTCTTTTATATTCATAATTTTTTTAAGGCACGGGAATATATCCAAATATTTATTCAGTTAATCAGCAAAATACAACGTGGAATGGTAATACCCCTTTGTATCATTCATTAGGAGTACTGAAATTAAATTATCCAATACATTTAACAAGGCAACAAATGGGTCAACCAATCAATTACCTTGCCCTAATCGTCCAGGTGATTAATACGAACCCCGTTATCGATGCGACGAGATTTTGGTACCACTGATGATGAATCAATCTTACGAGACACAAGCACACCAACTGAAAAGGACAATAAAGCCGTAATCAAGATGCACCTGTTCCTCTTAATCGCCTCAATTGCACGTCCAAAAGGTGTAATCTCATCAGCCAATGTCCTCAATTTTTCTTTATCAAACTCATCAACATTGTTCCCCTTATTATCATCACCACTTAACGGGGGATTTGTTTGCGGATTATAATTAACAGGAGCGATAGAATTAATGATCCCGTGCTCGTGGTTATCCTCGTTACGTCGGATAATTTCTTTGATTTTACTCGGTGCTTGTTTCGGTAGCTTAACGCACATAATCTTACCGTCGAATTTGAATGTTACGTTGCTTGTATCTGAGTTTTCAGGAACCTTGTATGTCTTCTCGAAGTAAAAGTACTTGTCCTTGTCCTTCCCGAGCCTTTCGCCGCTTACGTTTATGTGGTCGGAGTCGTTCACTTCAACCCTGACTTCTTCTTTCTTGAAGCCTGATCGGTCGTCGAAATCACATGAAATTGGAAAGGAGAAACAGTGTTGGAGGAGGGAAATTTAGTGACCTAAATTTATATTTCAGTAAACTTAATTAGAAGAAGTAGATAGCTAATTTAACATAAATTTCTATTTAAGTTTTGGAAAACAAATACCAGGAAGATCGACAAGAAGAAAGTGATTTTCCGCATCGTACGTCCAAGCAGCAGATGGCAAAAAATTTTCAACTGTGTGGTCTCGAATTAGCGCTCCAATCCCAACTCTCATGCCTTCCGAATTAGCCATATATATATATAATTCCAATTACTGAAATGTAACGAGTTATTTTGCAATTTTAAGAGCAAAATATAGGGGCGCTCCCTCTCTATATATACATAGGACAAATATTTTGTGAGCTTGTATAAATATGTTATGTTTTTGCAACATCCAGGATGTTATTCCAAACTTTTCCTTGGGGGAGAAATTGGGCGTTTTTGGTTGGGCAAAGGAGCTTCCCTATATGGGAATTCCTAGAAGCCCAAGATTATAGTTTAAGTTTAGTTAAACTTGAAGCTAAATACGGATTGTTCTTTTCTTTCTTTGATACCCAAACTCTTTATCGTGGAATACGTGAAAAACAAGTACATGACATGCCAATAAACGGTTCCAAAACTTAGTGCAAGCTTAAAAGTGTTCAAACTTTGCATTATTAGTCAATGTTATTGATTAAGAGTTCCATTTAGGGTATTAATCATTAACAAAAAGGTAAAACATATTTAAAATTGTCAATAGCAAACAAGGTTAATCTTTAGAAACTCCAAAAAAAGACATAGTCCAACATAAGCCAAAAAAAATCATAAAATATTTGGACATCGATTAATCTATATTTGAATTGACTTATAAAAAAATATGTGTTTGAATTGGGTCTGACCTCTCCTAATCGATTCTTAACACAACCCTATTCTTAGGCCTCTAAATTTGATTAGACTATTTAAACTGAAATAATAATTCATTCAGTAGTAATTAACCAGCTAAGTAGTTGGCCCATGAAAGTTGCATGAAGCTTTCGAAATAAGGCCTGTTTGTACTACATGACCAGAAATACAAGATAATGTCCAATAATTTACAATTTCAAGGACCCAGATAACTTTTTGTGAGCCTCTTGTTACCTATTTCCTCAAAGAGTGTAGCGATCTTTTGTTTTTTTTCCAACTTTTACATGAAAGGTAATTTTCAAAATTTCTTTTCTAATCTTCTGGTAAATTTTTTACACCAACAATTATACCTTGTCAGGATTTGAAACCTAAATCTCTGTCAAATCGTATTTCACCTTGTACCGATAACAATTAGTTTTAGACTTGTTTTTTACACAAAGGAGTTCACTTTCTTAATATTGTTTCAATCATTGTTGGGTGAAACATTGCTTAAAACATCGACACCAAACCGAACTCATCCCTAAAATAGATTGACCGAATCACTGAATTATATTACTAGTTCTAAAATTAATAATACTCACAAACTATACTTTAGGCCAAATCACCATTAATCAAATCTGCACATCGCTAATTATATGGATGGCTCCCCTATCTTTCTCCGCTGCTTCTTTTTTCGCCTAAATCTCTCTTATAGTTTTTTCCTAATTTACAAAATTACATATAACACATGGATGGCTTCCAACTTTTTTCTCCTCGCCATCCAAAGAGAGAAACACAAACAAATAAGTGTCAACTACAACGTCAAAACGAATTCATATTTAGGAGAGGAACACAAGTTGGAAGGGAATTTAGAAACCAATCGGAGAAGAACTAATAAGGTATGGGGTTTGGTGTTAGGTTAATATGGTTGATGTTGTTGTTTGCATTTGCAACAACAACAAAAATGGTGGATGGTAACATTGCTGACTTCGATGAGTATTGGCAACAACGGGTCGCGGAATCAAAGAACGCATCTCGTGAGGCCTACAATCATCATCCTGAGGAGGTCACCGACCATGCCAACTCCGAGGTTCACAAGTATGTTAGTATTTTCTTCTCAGGAACTCATTTGTCCCTCTTTCTCCATTTGAAAAAAATACACTGTATATCTTACCGATGGATTTAGGAGCTAATGTATTTGGTTTGATCATATTTTGACGAAAGTTATTTTTGCCGTACTGATATTGAAATCTGCATTACTATACATGCCATGCACGTAAAATAATGGCAATTTGTGCACATCATATTTCATCAAAGAAAAGCTATAATTCTCATCGTTTTAAAAATGTGATCCGATCCGGACCCAATATTGAGCCCAGATTATTTTTAAGTTGATCATCGGTCGAATTGATCAGACTTATCACTTCACCCGTTGATCCAATCTGACCATTTTTTTTGGTAAAAATGATTTTTATCTTTTTGTAAGATTAAAATAATCCAATTAGAATTTTGATATTTATAAATAATAAATTCTGCCCTATCGATGATTAAACGGGTCCGACCGAAAAACAGAAAAAATCAGGACCGCCTCCCATTCCGTTTTGAAAAAAATTCATGATTGCTTACGGTCCACTGGTTTGTTGACTAGCAAGTGTCCGAATACAATATTGTACGAGCATTTTAAACTGGATGTAATAATATAGGGCATTGGAGGGCGCAGCCGAGGACAAGAGGAGGCATCTGCGGGGGAAGGCCAAAGGAAGAGGATCATGCCTAGCCAATAACCCTATCGACCGGTGCTGGCGGTGCGACCCGAACTGGGCCAAGAACCGCAAGAAGCTCGCCGGGTGCGCCCTTGGGTTTGGCAGGACCACAACGGGTGGCAAAGCCGGGGACTTCTACGTCGTAACCTCCGCGGCCGACGACGACATGGTAAACCCTAAACCCGGAACCCTACGCTACGGCGTGATCCAGAACCGCCCGCTCTGGATCACATTCAAGCACGACATGGTCATCAGGCTGAATCAGGAGCTCATGATCACGTCCGACAAGACCCTCGACGGGCGAGGGGCCAACGTCCACATCGCCTACGGGGCACAGATCACGATACAGTACGTGAAGAACGTGATCATCCACAACCTCCACATCCACGACATCAAGCAAGGGAATGGCGGGTTTATTCGGGACTCGGTGAACCATTTTGGGTTTCGAACCACGAGCGATGGCGACGGGGTGTCCATATTCGGGGCGAGCCGGGTTTGGGTTGACCACTGCTCGTTCTCGAGCTGCTACGATGGCATCGTGGATGCCATCGAAGGGTCTACCGCTATCACCATCTCCAACAACCATCTCACCGATCACAACGAAGTAATTAATTACTTATTCAGAGTGAATTATATGTTATGATTAAAAATTCGAGTTCGATATTATTTGAATCATTTACAAAATTCGAGCTCGAAATCAGTGTCCCGAGTTTGGAATTTGTAGGTACAACTTGTGGTGTAAGTTGTGGTCCTACAATGGATGTGTGCAGGTGCATTTGTTCAGAGTGAATTATATGTTATGGTTAAAATTCGAACTCGATATTGTTTAACTAAATATCCGTAGGTATATTTTATGGTGTAAGTTGTGGGCTTACAATGGATGTGTGCAGGTACATTTGTTCGGTGCGAGCGACGCCTACTCGGAGGATTCGGTGATGCAGATAACGGTGGCGTTCAACCACTTCGGACGAGGGCTCGTGCAGCGGATGCCGCGGTGCCGATGGGGGTTCGTCCACGTTCTCAACAACGATTACACTCACTGGGAGATGTATGCCATTGGAGGTAGCATGCACCCTACAATCTACTCTCATGGCAACCGGTTCATTGCCCCTAATAACACCAACTGTAAAGAGGTAAAAACACAAGCCACCCTTGGTTTCTTTTGAATTTTATCTTCCAAATATGTCAAACAATTGTTGGTTGGTGTTGGGATAGTCATATTTTAAATGTGGTGTGTGTTTGACCTGTTTTTTTATAAGTATAGAAAATTTGTTAACTCGTATTTTTATAAGTGCAGAAAGTTTAGACTCTATTATAGATATTTTAAAGTTTCATGGTACATGAGGCAATGTCAAACACGTGCATGGATAGAATATGGTTCTTAAAGTTGGCAAGATGCAAATAATCATATAAAGACCTTATGTTTAAGAGAATTTCAAGTTAAAGTCATCATATGGTTTTTAAAGGTTCTAAAGTATAATCACACATCAATGGTTTTATCCTATCCAAACAACTGATGCAAAAGGTCAGACTATTAGTATATTTTTCTGTCTGCAACTCGTGATTGGTTTCAGGACACCAACTGGTCAGCTTGATCGGTTGGTATATGGATGATGTACTTAATTGTGTTGTTGTAATGGATGGGATGAAAATGCAGGTGACAAAGAGAGACTATGCTACACAAAGCGTGTGGAAGTCATGGAACTGGAGATCGGAAGCAGACTTGATGATGAACGGAGCTTTCTTCGTCGAGTCTGGCAGGAAAATCAAGCAGATGGATGGGAGAGAAGTGATCAAGGCAAAACCCGGATCGTACGTTAGTAGGCTTACTCGCTACTCGGGTGCTCTCAAGTGCATTGAAGGGAAACCTTGTTGATTCATGCAGTAGTTTACAGACTAGTTTCAACTAAAACCTGTAATGAAACAGAGGTTTCAACTAGGTGACTTCTTTAAGTCTTGGACTGAGCTCTGTCCTGAAACAGAGGTTCTGCTTAACCCGAATTCTGTCGGTTTTTCGGGTTCTTGCAGTTTGATTTTTCTGCAACATTGTAACTGTAATACCTGATTCTTAGGTTGAGAGTTTCCGGCAGATATGCCAGGATGTATTGTACATCTCTTAAGACTAAAGAGCTCCAACTCTCACCGATTGATCTAACTGAGTGTACTATGTTTAGTTACTCGAGTCGATTTTAGAACAAAAACCAAGTTACAGTAGTGGTTATGGCAACTCTTTCTCATTCCAGGAAGCATGCAATTGATCATGGCAATAAGCTAGTAAGCATGGGACAAGGGATTGCTTGTGGAAACATCTCATATTTTTTCAACCACTTTCCTAGATATCTAACCAATGCAAGAAGATTATCACGTCTTGACAAAAAAAAAGACAATACCACGTCATCAACATTAGGCGACGCTAGCAAATAGTACCGACAAAGCAAAGTCCTTCGAGAACCCATCAAATAAATAAAGGTATCTCAATAATTATTTAAGAGAAAAATCTATTTTAGTACTATGTGGTATCGCCAAAAATTATTTTAGTACCATGTGGTAAAATATCCATCAATCGAGTCAAACTTTACCCGATTTACATCATTTAGGTCCACGGATAGCTGCCCGAACCCTTCCCGACCTGCCCAGAACATGCTCGGCCAACTCAACGTGCCTCCTCCTCCTCCGCCTCCTCTTCCTTCTTCTTCTCCCAAAACCCACGAATCAAACATAAATTAATTTATGGCCATTAAGGTGGACTTGGCGAAAGCTTATGACAGGATGAGCTAGAAATTCATTGAAGAGACTTTGGTGCTTCTTCACCTTCCAATCTCTATTATTAAGGTCATTATGTCGTGTGTTTGCTCTGCTTCTATGCAGGTGATTTGGAATGGGGAGGCGTCGAAGACATTCAAACCAACGAGAGGGCTGAGGCAAGGAGACCCGTTATCCCCCTACCTGTTTGTCCTATGTTTGGAAAGGCTGGGCCATATGATTAAGGCTAAAGTGGAAGACTGAGCTTAGAAGCCTTTAGAACATCACAAGGGGGTCCTTCTATCTCTCATCTCTTCTTTGCAGATGATCTCCTTTTGTTTGGGGAGGCTAGTGTAATTCAAGCAAACGTGATTCTTAAAGTTCTTGATGTATTTTTTGACATTTCAGGACAACAGATTAATAAGGTCAAGACAAAAATGTTTGTGTCCAAGAATGTCTCAGGCTCGCTCGTGAAAGAGGTTGCTAGTACCCTAGGTTTTTCTCTAACCACAAATTTAGGAAAATACCTGGGTATGCCTCTTCTCCACGAGCGTGTCACGAAGGACACTTATAACTTTATTCTTGATAAGGTGTACATAAGGCTCCAGGGTTGGAGTGTGGAGAGCTTATCGTTTGCAGTCCGAACAACTCTAGCACAATCTGTGGTCGCGGCGCTACAAACTTATGCCATGCAAACGGCTAAGATCCCGGCAGGTATCTGTGAGGAGGTGGAGAAAGTCCAAAGCAGCTTCTTGTGGGGCTCTACAGCCACGAAGAGGAGACCTCACCTACTGGCTTGGGAAAAAGTCAGCCAAAGCAAAAAGGAAAAGGGCCTGGGATTTAGAAATCTAAAAAGCCAAAACTTGGCTCTTTTGATGAAGTTAGCTTGGCAACTTATGTCTAATCGTTCTGCTCTTTGGGCACAAGTACTTTGGGCCAAGTACGTGAAACAAGAAGCCCGTATATCTGAGATCACATCAAAAGATTCGAGCTCACCCCTATGGAAAGCTATCACATCTCTCTGGCCTATGATGATGCAAAGTGTTCGCTGGGTTATTGATGACGGACGTACCATACACTTTTGGAAAGACAAGTGGGTGGGCAGATTTGGGCCTCTGGAGGAGAGGTGCACGAAACCCATACCGGAAGCCATAATAGATATCACAATCCAGGAGGCACTGAATGCTCAAGGAGGATGGAACTGGGAGTTGTTAGATCAAAATTTACCTGCCCCTATACTTGCTGTTATTGCAGGAATACCTACTCCCAGGCAGAATAGTGGCCCTGACAAAGTGAAATGGGGATTTACGAATGATGGCTTTTTTACAACAAAGTCTGCCTACGACCTACTGGAAGGAGTGGAGAACATGAACCAAGTTAGGATGTGGGAGAATCTATGGAAGTGGGGAGGACCTCCAAGGTTAAAAAAGATAGCCTGGCTAGCGGGACATGGCAAGCTGCTGACTAATGCCATCCGGAGACACCGCAATATGACCACCTCGGCGGCTTGTCCTTGCTGCCCAAATAGAGAAGAAACGATACTGCACGCCCTCCGTGACTGTGCTAAAGTTGCCCCTGTCTGGAAGCACTTAATTCGCGATGTTGGGTGTACCATTGGGAATTTCTTTCAGTTAGACTTGCCAACTTGGATTGATGTTAACTTTGCAGGATCCAAAGAGTGGCTGTCTCTATTTTTAGTAGCTATTAATGTTTTTTGCAAATGGAGAAATTACTGTATTTGGCAAGAAGGTGAACCCAGACCAACTAACTAGCATTTTGTTATCTGCAACATGTATAAGGAATTAACTATGGTACAAGAAATTTCGAACCAGCTGGGGATCAAACCGAGGTGAGAGAATCACCTGATCGGGTGAGAGCGCCCAGTTAACGGTTGGTGGAAGATGAATACGGATGGGGCAATAAGAGCGACATGTGGGCTGGCCGCTGCTGGAGGTATTCTTAGAGACCATCAAGGAGAGTGGATCAGAAGATTTTCATCAAATATTGGGACGTGTACCAGTGTGGAGGCAGAGTTATGGGGTGCTTACCATGGGCTCAAGATGGCAAAGATGAAAAGGATCAACAAGTTGATTCTCGAGATGGACTCCAGTGTAGTGGTGAGTTTGCTCAATTCAAAGAGTGGTCAACGTGAGTCTCTTTCCCCTCTCATTGATCAGGTTAGACACGAGTTGAAAGGGGATTGGAACCTTCAGGTTGTGCATGCTTATAGAGAAGCCAATAGATGTGCGAACCATTTAGCTAATATTGGTTTTTCCATGCCCATTGGTACTCATATTTTGGATATCGCCCCGATTGATGTTAGGGTCATTATGTTAGAGGATATTGGGGATGTTGCCTTTTCCCAGAATGTTGTTTTAGTTGACGGTGCAAAGTCAGGTTTTACGATACACCAAACGTCAAGGGCGGGTATACTCTCCCGAGGTACACTTTTCCTATCACGGAGTTTTTCCAACAGGTTTTTACGTGATAGGGTTTTGATGAGGCCGTCGGTCGCAACCTCACAAGAGGCCGAGAGGGGGCCTTGCACTAAGTAGGTTATTTTTTTGCCATTAGATTTATATATATGTAGGGGCATTTGTCCCTCCCATTACACAAAAAAACATAAATTAATTATTCTTCTTCTTCTTCTTCCAAACAGAAATTAATTCACGATCCACCAAAACCCAGCCACGAAAACCAACCAAAACCCATAAATTAAAATTAAGAAGAAGAGCTGCAGAGAATGCATTTTCCCTAGAGGAGAAGGTCGTCCTGGACTGCCTCGTTGCCGCCGTCAACCACGTCGAGGCTGCCTCCAAGGGAAGCGCGCATGAGATTCTCGAGGCCATCGAGGTTACTGAGCTCGACGAATTTGAACCGGTGACCTCTGCGAATCAGTCCTCCTCTTCCCTGTCGGAGATCGCGGTGAGCTTGTGGAGGGAGGGAGCGGTGCCACACGCAGAGGAGAGCGAGTGGAGGAGATTCACGTAGGCGGCCATAAAGTCGAGCTTGAAGCAGTGGGAGACAAATCAGACAACGGGCGCAGGTTCTTGGCCGGGTAGACCAGGGATTTTAAAGCCTCGACGAGGAACCCAACCGCTGCCGCCCAGGAGAGGATCTTCAGCGAGATGTCATTTCTTGACTCAAAAATTGCGGAGGCGACTTCTAGAAGGCTCTGCCACGTGAACGCGGGGATGACCAGTTTGGTTACCAAGGAGCACGACGACGATGTCGTTTCTCTCTTTTCTTGTTTAAGAGAGAGAGAGAGAGAGAGAGAGAGAGAGAGAGAGAGAGAAAGAGAGAGAGAGAGAGAGAGAAAGATTGTGGTATTTTGGACAAATAGGAGGAATGAGTTCTTAAGTTATGATTTGGTTTGGTTTTCTGTGGGTTTTTTTAGTATGGTGATGTTGATTGAGTTAGTGTAGAGATTTGAAGACGATTTCTGGGTTTTGGGGGAGGAGGAAGAAGAAGAAGAAGAAGAGAGAGAGAGGGGGAGAGAGGGAGATGTCCATTTGGTGCCATGTCATCAGAGAATGCTGATGTGGTCCATCCAGATGATCGGGCAAGGTCCGGGCAGGTCAGGAAGGGTCCGGGCAACTGCCCGTGGACCAGAGTGATGTTAATTGGGTGGGGTTTGACTCGATTGATGAATTTCTTACCACAGGGTACTAAAATAATTTTTGGCGATACCATAAGGTACTGAAATAAATTTTTCCCATTATTTAATGTTATTGTGTTTGTAATGACTATAATTCGAAATCCGATTAAGGTATAACACTTCTTTTTCAGTTATTCGCTTTGTTGGTTCCTTCCAACTTTCTTATGTAGTTTGTTGGATTTTCTTTTCTAACTTGACTCCAAAGGGATGAAATAGTAATATCGTTTATTTGCGTATAAAAGATTTGATGTAATAGTACGAGAAATCTTTGCAGAATCTTTTGCATGGTATAGTAGAAAAATTGGAGAGGAAAGAAATTTTGTTTATTTTTTGTTTTATGAGCATTTATTATATTATGGATGATAAGGTAGATATTCTAAAACTAATGTAAGGTGGATAGGATGGTAACTGCTTCGTTTTCTAAGGGTCCGGTGGGTCTATTCTCACCCCTTGCGAAAATGGCAAAACTTTGCTTGGGAGGAGAACAAAACCTTATACCATCTAGAACCCAGGGTTTAGGCCAACCCGCGTAAATTTTTTCTACCAAAAAAAGGTAGACATTCTAAAAAAATTATTTCTAATTAGTATGTTTATTTTTGTTAGTCTTCATGAATTTAAATCAGTATGTTTATTCCAAAATTTCAGTATCCGAATTATTTACACTTTTTTTACCAAATCTAAACTATGAATTATCACATATCTAATTTTTTTCAAATACAAATATGAATAGCCCGAAAGATATGTCAAGTGAACAAACCAAAACAAAAACTTATGGAGAAGAACAAGAAGAGCTTGATAGATAAGTTTCTTTAATAGTTTGTTAGATTTGGTATTTTGAATAATCCAAAATATTTTTTTCCCAATTCGTATATGAAATTTTTATTTCAAATAATCAGAATATAAATACAAAATTGTCTAAATCTGAATCTGAAAAATAAATTCAATATTAAATTAGAATATCAAATTTTGGATTATATGCCCAATTTGTGCGGTGTGAAATGTAGTAGCAGCTTTCAAGTGGTCACAACATATCTCGGGGTACACTATATGTTACATGGTGGATAAGAAAGAATAAACTTGCGTCTGTACAATCTCCACCACCGCCCACCCCCACCCCCACTTTTTATTTAAGAACAAAGTGTATATATATACACACTTAATATTAGATTAGAAAATCATGGGAAATCCAAAACTTATATAAAGTCAATTTATTATATATTTTTTGTAATAGATATATAATAAATTTATTATTATTTGGTATAAAAATATCATCATAAAACTATTGGTGCTCCTTTTTATACAAAATTACAGATCATTAATCTTTCGATAAAATTCTAAAAATTATTAAATATACATAGTTATGACATATACAAAATCGTGGGGTCCTGAATTTTCACTCACCAGATTTTAGTTATTAAATATTAATTTGATACATTTTGTACCATAAAAATGAGGGACAAGTTCATTTTAGTACTTTGTAATATCACAAAAAATTGTTCACACCGTCCAATTAAATTGGAAGCTCACACCATCGCCGTCCAAATCTGCGATTCCTATTTCACCGATTGCATTAGCAGCTGATTGTTGTGATTAAGATCTATAATTATCGACCCAGGCGTTGGTTCATTTAGTTACTTTCCGAAGAACAGATTTTATTTAATTAACAAACATCAATCAACTTGAGCTCATTAAAAAACGGTGGATGGGTTTTGGGAAGAAGGGGAAGAAGAAGAGAGGGGAAGGATGAGAGAGGGAGAAGAGAGGGGATGGTAGCGCCACGTCATCAAAAATGCTGATGTGGCTGGTTCACGTGGTCGGGCAAGGTCTGGGCAGGACGGGAAAGGTTCGAGCTGTTGCCCGTAGACCTAAGTGATGTTAATTGGCTGTGGTTTGATTCAAGTGATGAATGTTTTACCGCAGAGTACTAAAGTGATTGTTCGCGATACTATGAGATATTAAAATAGATTTTTTCCATAAAAATAATTAGATAAAAATGGCCTACTGAAATCTCCTCTCTCTATAAAGAATAGAAGAATCTCTCTCTCTCTCTCCCCCTCGATTTTGACCCTCTTTTCTTCCCTTCCCTTCCACTCGTGTAGAACCCTCATAATTCCCTCCCTCTCTCTCTCTAATTCATCTCGTATTGGAATCGGGAATAATTTATGATTCTCAGTTTAAGCCTTAATTGGAAACCCTAGCTTTAGCTCCCAGCCCCTTCTTCCAGCTAAGTTTGGGTATGTGAAATTCAATTTGTACCCTTTTCAAGTTTTTATTGCTAATTTGTGGTTTAGATCTGTGTTGAATTTTTAGGATCCGTAGGTATGGTGATTATTAAAGGCTGAAACTTTTGTTGGTAGATATGATTTCTTTGTTGTTGATTAAATTGAATGAAGGAAGGAAAGATTGGTAATTGGGAACTGGTTGTAAAGATTCGTAATTTGGTGAAATTTGTATTTAGTTTTACCCGATTCGATGTTGTGAATTGCTCTGTTCGTCGGTTTGATGAACTTGGGATGTGTAAAGGTGCCGTCTTTAGTTGCCTTGGATTGATCATTGTGGCTGGGGGTGCGAACCCGGGTTTTTAGGTATCTTTCTGATGAACCGAACCTTTAAGGGAATTGTAACTGACATAATGGATCACCTGTTATTTAGAAATCTAGGGCTTGCAAGTTCTTTGGCTTGTTGATCTATGCAAAACCCGGTCGGATTGTTTTGATGATGGACTTGCGAGGGTTGTCGTTATTATTCTGGATGGTTACTGCAAGGCATTTTATTTGTTGCTGGTTGACCTATATTGGTCTTCAGTGAGCTAGGTTATATTTGAATCTTTGCATTGTTTAGCTCCTCTAAATTGGAAGGTGGAAGGGGTTAATCGTGAATTGGTGCAATTTTGTGTTCTATCCATGGCTAGATGATCCTATTATTGTATCATGTTTGTGGTGTCCATGTGTGAAATAGCAACAAAACAAGGTAGCTGAAGGACCCATTAATGGGAAGATCCTCTTTACGGTTGAATTTTCATTATCCTTCTTCAAGTGATCTTGTTGCCTCTTTTACATTCTCGTGCCATTTGAGACTTAATGAAAATGATAGCATCCATTGATTACAAGTGTTAGGAGGATGAGCTCTAGCTAACCATTTTTGTGGTCCAAACTTTTAGGCTGCGACCATGTCAACTCCTGCTAGGAAAAGACTAATGAGAGATTTCAAGAGGTTGCAGCAAGACCCCCCTGCTGGAATCAGTGGAGCACCCCAAGACAACAACATAATGCTCTGGAATGCTGTGATATTTGGGTGAGGTTTTATAGCTGCTCATGGAATTGGTGTTAATTGTTAAATTGCATGTGCTACTTGTTGTAGTGTCATTTGCCAATCTACTTCTGGTTCTCATTTCTTTCCTCTTTGTTGCAGCCCCGATGATACACCTTGGGATGGAGGTGAGTATCAATTGGACTCGTCTTTCGAAATGTGATTATCTATGAATGGTTATGATATTTAACTTGACAAGCCTTTTTCCGTGGACTTAAGTGGAAAATTGAAGTTTCTGAAATCTAATGGTTTGTGACAGTCCTGGTTTGGTTGTGGTTAGCAGCTGTAACTGTGTGTCATAATCTTCCAAAGCGGCTTTTGGAAGTTTTTTTAGGATTTTTGCTGGATTGGTTGCCTAGTGCAGAAATTAATTTCACTGTGTTTTGTCTAGTGCAGAAACAGAAATTAATTTCACTGTGTTTATTTGCTGGTTGTGATTTTTTCTCTCTTTCCGCCGTCTTTATCTCTAGCACTTTATGACTCTGGATAGTGCTCCTTTGCACCTGGTCCCCCTAACAATAGTTTTCCTGACAAATACTCATTCTTCAGGAACGTTCAAGTTGACTCTTCAATTTAGTGAGGATTACCCAAACAAGCCACCGACAGTGAGATTTGTTTCCCGAATGTTCCATCCCAATAGTAAGTTTGATTCTAGCTAGCAATGTCTAATCTACTCTTTCTGCACCATCTTTTATTTACGATTTGCTTCTCTGCTTGAACTTCTTCAGTATATGCGGATGGAAGTATCTGTTTGGATATATTGCAGAACCAGTGGAGCCCAATATATGATGTTGCAGCTATACTTACGTCCATACAGGTGCGGGGCCGACTTTGTCACTGACGGTTAAATTTGGATTTTTTTTTCTTGTGTAGAACCAATAATGCGTGAAAGATAAGCAAGTATAGTTCATCAAGATTTTCGCATGAGCGTCGATTACGAAACCTTGCAACATACTGTGTTCATCATGGTACTTGAATTATGCTACTCCCAGTTTATGTGGATTTATTTGTGCTGCATTTCATGCCTGTGAGTAGAAGGCGGATGCACCCTGCTTCTGTTATTGTTACAATATTCTCAAAAATAGAATGATAATTACTAAATAGATGGAAAAATTTCAGATAGATGCTTGGTGTGTGCATGTATACCCCTAATCCATCATGTTTGGCGTTGCACTTGGCACATTTTTTCCTTTGTTTGAGCTGTGAAAGGTAATTTTGTTCCTTTGGGCTGAAATTTCAACATGTCTGTAGCATTCCTAGTGCTCTGATGCTAGCACCAATAGAGTAACTGTATAGATGCTGTGTTCCAATGATAATCTTGTAGTATTTTGGTGAAATCCTAGTTTGAGCTACATCCGACAAGCCATGTTTCTGTTCAATAATTGTGGATGGTTGTTCGTATGTGCAGTCGTTGCTGTGCGACCCCAACCCGAACTCCCCTGCAAATTCAGAAGCTGCTAGAATGTTCAGCGAAAACAAGCGAGAGTACAACCGAAGAATTAGAGAGATTGTTGAACAGAGCTGGACAGCTGACTGACTCAACCGCGGACGGAGTGAAGGCCAATTATGTACGATGATGGTTGGAAGCCTTGCCTCAAGATACATGGCTGCTGCAAAAAATCATGTGTTTAAAGTGGAACCTTGTCAAGCTTCTAAACGGGTTCTCCTTATCACAATTGTCGGGTTTACTTCTGTCTTCTCATTGATGTGACTCACTTCATGCGTGTTTGTAGGCTTGTGTAAAATATGATGTCGCTTTACACTTTGCATTGGGAGGTTCTGAATGTTGGTTGTTTTTCTTGTAATGAATCAGGATGGACAGAGTTGTGCTTGACTATGTTTGGACATTTCATTTGTGGCGCCTCACAAGATTTTAATTTATAGCCTGGACTGCGCTTTCTGTTGAACTACTGATGGTTATAACATTTTCCACCATCTTTGCAGAACATTTGAAATAGCCTGTATTGATTTTGCTCACTCCATCTGTTTATCTTCTTTTATTAGGGACTTCGTTTTTTGTATATGATACGGATATATTTGTTGCCATATCAACAGCCAAAGATAGGGGCGGGTTGGTTTTCAATATTTCCTTTTTTAGAGGATCCGTTTTCATATTTAAATTATCTATTCCGTGGTTTACTGTCCTATCCCATTCATCTAGAAAAAGTGGTTCAAAGTCCTTCGGTACTGGCTGTAAGATTCTTCTTCTTTGCATTTATTACGACACTTTCTTCACGAGTCTTGGAATTAGAATAGTCTTTTTTTTCCAAAACAAAAAAGTATTTTTTTTCAAAAAAGAAAAAGAATAAAAACGAATCTAAAATTCGTTCTATTTTTATCTAATTTTCTTGTATATGAATACGAATCCATTTTATTTTTACTTCGTAGCCAATTCTAGCAGGTCTCGGAATACCGACTTCAATGGAGTGGCTACAGAAGATGTATCTTTGCCCATCTCAAAGTTGGAAGTTTCCAACCCATCACATTTTCTACTGGCATTTCTACATCTACAGATGCTAAGGAGGAACACATAATGGCTTCAAAAGCTAATTCACAGTGCAGGCGATCATTTTGCATGCCATACCCAGTACATCTAGACATCCTTTCCCTTTAGCGCATCAGTGATCGGCCTCGGCACTTGGTGCTCGAGGCCGAGGCAGATTCGATACCGTTTCTGATGATGCATTAGCATCCAGATACGTCTATGCCATTCGTGACAGTCGAATTCGATTCCGTTTCTGACAAGTTGAAGATAGATTGATGCTACAACTGATGAACCATTCAAAACTTCAGTTGTAACTAGTAATTTTGCAGAAAAACTGCAACACTTGCATACTCTAGTAGCTTGCAGAGAACTAGATGTTCAGAGCTTTCAAGATCAATCATCATTCGAACCGAAAACCAAAAACCAGGCCGGACTATAGCAAAAATCAAAACCTGTAGAGATTTCAGTTTATACATAACCAAAATGATGTTGCAGTGATAACCAGAACGACTGTTATTACAACAGAACGAATAGATCCGCCTTAGACGATCCAGTAAACACACAGCAATGTTTGTTGCATAAGGTTCCTTGTGTGACAGATAAAAAAGAAGATAATCAAACAAGCTCACACCAAAACAAATAAAACAATATTGATTCCACACCAAGCAAGCACTTCTATCACTCTATACAATAAGCGTTGAAGACGAACGAACCCAACAAGCATAAACGAATCTGAATCTTTGAATGGTTTCCCGGATACGCCCTCCCCTAGATGGCTTCTACCAGACGGGTCTCCTCCGTCTGTGGGTCAACCTAAAAGCCGGAACAAGATGAGGAGAATGTTAGTTCAGGGTAACTAACCCGAAGAAAAATCAAACGTTAGCCAAACCATCTGCTAAAGATGCGCGGCTTCGGCTTACCGCATTCTCTTTATTCTCGTCAGGGCGATCTCTTGGACTAGCAGGACCTGTACGTGAAAAGTGATACAGTTTATTAGGTTTACACTGCGTGAGAAATAGGTGAGAATTCGGCAGCCGAAAGGGACGACGACTATGTGCTTGCCTTTGTTACTTGGTGATTTCTTTCCCTGCCTCGAGGCCTTGTCCTTGGGAGTAGGAGCACCATGTTTAGTTGGTTGCTGCGGCTTCTTTTGTACCCTGCGCCCCCCTGCATCTGAAGCGGATTTCGTATCAGCAGAACCCTTGTTCGCAGGTCCCCGGGTCCTAGACGCAGCTGCCTTATTGGCCAAGTCCTTGACAGCAGAAACCTTGGCAACGTTGGTGTTCAGCGACCTAGGTCTCAGGTTCCTTGTTCCCACCGTTGAGGAAGAGCTGCGAACATCATCATCCGATGATCGAGTTCCTTCTTCAGGCATCTGCGAAACTGTCTCCGAAACCTGCATCTGCTCTTCATTTCCCACCAGCCCGTTGTTGAACTTCTCCAACAACTCTTTCACAATCTCTCCATTCTCGTCCAGCTCGTGACGACCGACATACGATTTCAGCTCGTCCCGCATTCTTTGAAGAGGCTGAATCCGATTGAATTGGCACATACACAACCACCATAAGAACAACATTATGAAGCAACAAGCAACATCTCGGGCATTTGATCGAATACCTGGCAGCCAGCATCGAGGGCGAGCTTAAAGAACCCGAGCGAGACCGAATGCTTCGCCGCAGACTCGGAGAGCTTGATCTGAGACAACCAGTAGGAGGCCGAACACAGAGTACTGAACTTCCTCCTGGAAGCGGACGCCCTGGAAACATCCGAACGAGGCGTCTCGCTCTTGGCTGTAGTTATGGACTGCCTCTTCGTCCTGACCTCGGATATAGGAGTCACCATCCAGGAGCCACCGGGGGGCTTTCCGGTGGCGGACCTCGCCGGAACAGAGAGCCTCCTCGGCGGCCTCGAGATCGAGGCCGACGACGAGGACTTTTCCTTCCCGGAGAGGTCGAGAACAGAGACACTCTTACTAACACTTGAAGCTTGCCTTCCCCTAATTAAATAAATAAAAATATCAGATCATATAATTCGGAAAATAAGGAAAAAAATAAAATAAAATCAACGGTTACCTCTTTGAAGCGGAGGAGTGGGGAAGATCGGCGACCGGCGGCTTCTCGTCCTTTGACTTAGACGCGGATCTCAACGGATACCGCAACTTCGATTTCGCTTAAGAAATCATAGTTAAAAAGTACACTTTAGTTCCGCGTTTTCATTTAAAGTACACTTTAGTATCATGCGTTATTTAGACAAATATTTTTTTAAGTTTTAAATCTATTATTCAATTGTCCGAGACTTTCAACAAACCTAAAATATTCGGAGAGTCGATTTTAAATAGGATCCGACGTAGATGCGTTACCTAGAACAGCAGCAGCAGCGGGAGTCGGGTGTTCCTTGACGCTCTCCTCCATCTGCTTCTTTCTTTTCCTTTTGGAGGTTTTTTTTTTTAATCGAAGGCGAGGAAGAAGAACGTATCTAACAAATGGGATTGCGATGAGATTATTTTGAGTTTGGGTTTATAACCGAGGAGCGGTTTGGCTGTGTGGGTCCCGCAGGATTTGAAGTTCGGGAGCTTTTTTTCAAATTTGGGAGTCTAGGCGGGCGGGTACTTGGCACTTTGAATTTGTTTTTATCTTGGCCGTTGGTTTCTCGTTGGTGAGTGGCAATCGCGCGACACGTGGATATCGAGCGTGTAAATGGAACGGTGGTTAACGCGCGTGGAGGAGCAGAACACTTCTACAAGGTTGGAACCGGAATCAATGTGGGACGGAAGTGAACGGGAAATTAATTCTGCGGGAACCAACAAACATTTTGATAAGAGAAATTTGTTCTGACTCAAGTGTGTTAAATAATGTACAATGTAAAATATTTGTTGGAACAATAACTATCTTTTAAATATTTTATCCGACTCAAATTTGGATTAATCAGCTTAACGTTATGAATATCCAACAACTGCTGAGTTTTGCTCGGTTTCGCAAATTCAACAGATAATTTGTTCTTGATTAACTCCGTTATCATGTTAAAATTTGATGAGAAAAATAGTATTACACTTTTTAGTCTGAATTTACTAAATTTTGGATTAAACGATTAATTAATATATAAATATGGACATTGCAGTTGAGCCGAGGGCCCAACCATATAAAATATTCACCGAATGGAACTAATCTTAAAAAGTTAAAGCAAATCCATTCGTCTAGAAGTAAGTTCTTCATAAGTAGTGGGAATTCGAAATTCAAATCCTGGGCCGTTGGACGCCACTTTTTACAACGGTCTATGATTCGCATACGACTAGTGGGCCCTGTATTTAACATAGGAGATTCCATTTGGGCCTATAGTTTTATTTTTCGGCCTATAAAAAAGGCCTCCTCTTCCTTGACTAATAGCTATATCTAGCTATTTGAAAATGTTGACTTTTATCACACAAAAAAGAGAGATGGACTTTGGATTTTGAGCAAAGCTCGTACACAAGTTAATGATTTGTTTTGCTTAGCCTCAATTTAGAGTGTGCCTAAAAAGGCGGAAATAAATGAGGGAAGAAAGAAATTAGAGAAAATTACTATCAAGTCTCATGTATTTGCTTAAATGCATGCAAAAGGTCCCGGTGTTTGAAAAACGATGATGTTGTCCCTCTTGTTTGATTTTATATACTTTCGGGTCCCTGGCTGATGTCATCTTCAATTTTTTCATTTTTATCATCAAAATGACAGAAATGCCCTTTAAAAATATAAAAAATTCATCTTCTTCCTCGCTCCTCTTCTTCTTCCCTGTGAACAACATCAATTAATCAGATTAAAATTAACAAAATCAAGAAACAAGACGAGGTAGCAAAATCAAAATCAACAAATGAGACTTGGCAGCAAAATCCAATTGGATGATATTTTCGTCCTGACGACGCCTTGAAGTTGTATGCTATTTTCCTCCCGACGACGCCGTTGCAAGTGCTCAGAATCAGCAACGACGCCGTTGCAGGTGCTCGAAATCGACGACGATGCCATTGCAGGTACACTGTGGCCGAAGTACGCATGTTCCTCCTCAAATACGCGTCCTCCTCCTCCGGCTCCGGCTTCCCAAGGTACTCGGACGGGGCCTTCTTAAACGACGATGTTGAAGACAACGATTGAGAAAAGTTTGACCTGGCTGCCATTGACTCGGATCTAGACTGGGGCATAGGCTCCTCGGCCTGATCGTCCTCCTCGGATCTGGACTGGGGTTGGCATTACTATTGCTAAAAGAAGAGTAATTGCTCCTCCGTTCGGGCTTGGGGCAGTAGAAGTGGTGGGCATGAGGTTGGGCCCAGACCCGGGACTCACGGTCGAAGAAGTCAGAGCCGGGAGGGGAGGGATTTCTGGATTTTGTTGTCAGGAAGAAGACGAAGATTGAGGGACGGTCCTGTCCCTCTCGAACTGGCTCGGGTCGTGGCTGTCCGAGTTGTAATCCTTGAGCGGCGGGAGTGGGCATCCCACGAATGTGAGAGAGAGAGAGAGAGAGAGAGAGAGAGAGAGGAGTACGGAGGTTAAGAATCGCACGGGAGTAGGCGACCCAGTGTCTAAGATTACTTTTTTTTGTTTAGTCACCTGAGAAGAAGGAAGCTTCGGCGAGGGAGTCGAAGGAAGAAGAAGGTCATGCATTTTTTTTAGTTTTTTAGAGTATTTTGGTCATTTCAATGACAACAATGAATAAAAAAACTGATGATGTCACCGAAGGACCCGAAAGTATAATAAAATCAAACTCGAGGGACAACATGATCATTTTTCAAACACGGAAGACTTTTGAGTATATTTAAGCAAATACGAGGGACTTGAGAGTGATTTTCCCAAGAAATTAAAAGTAATTTGGTCAAATAAATAAACTACGAATATACATTCAACTCATTATTTTGAATCAACCTCATTATTTCCCGCAATTCTTCAACCATCCAAATAACAAAAATAACAGCATTTTGTTTTTTTTATAGTGTACGAATAATAACAAATATCAAAGTTTAATAGACAAAGAACGGCCGAGCAACAACTTGAATGTAAATTATATATCCTGAAAATGAGTGAAAAAGGCAGAATTCAATAGGTTGAGACAAGAAAGGGTGTCAAATTTGATACAATTAATGTTTCAGAGCAATAGTTAAATTAAAGATTAAAAAATCAGCAATTTAGATTCAATCATGAATTGTTATTTTTATCAATGGAGGCAAAATTTGAAGACAGGTGATGATGATTCTCAAGTCACAAAATAAAAGAAGAAACAAGTTGGAGATAATAGAAAACAATGAAGATCCACAATACTAGAGCTAGAGTTCACTCAGTAACAAGAATCTATCAGGATTAAATATCTGAGGCATTACTAAAACACAATTCAAAAGAAAAATTCCAAAACGATTTCAACTCAGTTGGACTTGATGTGTTGTTGAACAACATTCAGCCCTTGGCTTTCTTCGCCGAAATCCTGCAACAGAAGAAGCCTCTTAGCGACATCAACAACATTGAATTATTAATTAATTCTTCTTGCTTTTATCCAAATTATTGAAACCATTTGCAGGACTAAAATTCAGCGGAGAAAATAGTGTCCTTTCTTACAGAATCTAAACTTCTGCCATTAGATGAATACACACTCCTCAACTCGTTAGAACAAACACTTCAATTCTACGAGCTTCCAAGAATAAATACTCAATGCAATTAAAATCCAATCACAAATATGACGGATAATCAAATATAGAATTTCAAGAGGTCCAACGTACATGATGCATTTCATTTTTGATTTTGACCATCCAAATTAAATTATTCACCTCTTTTGGAATCAATGGGCTATACAATTACCAGGAAACTTCCTTGGCCAAACAAAAACGGGAGGAGGAGCCCCAGCCCAGCCCTAAGAAGAAGAAGAAGAAGAAGAAGAAGAAGAAGAAAGGGAAGGAGGAGAGAGAGGGAACAGAGAAAGAAGAAAGAGAGGGGAAGGAGGATGAGGGGATGCCACGTGGCGCCACGTTCGCATCTAATTCCGATGTGGCTGGTCCACGTGGCCGGGCAGGGTCTGGGCAAGACGGGTAGGCTTCGGGCAGCTGCCCGGGCCTCTAATTGATTTTAATTGGGATAAGTTTGACTCAATTGATACGTTTTAAACCACAGGGTACTGACTTGATTTTTCGTGATACCACAGGGTACTTAAATGGACTTTTCCCTAAAAAATTGAAACGCACACGCGCGTGGCTTGGTTTTGTGGGTAATTTGACGGACGCGGGCATATTGACAATTTTACCCCCTCCCGTATCGGACGGGATTTACATTTTCGGTGCCGAATCCGTCCTCAAAGAAAGATGCACTTCTGATTTAACTTTTCTTTAAGGGTAATGGTTATCTGTTGATTGATTTGCTATTTTATTATTTGAGATTTTTTAAAATAAAATAATATTATTTCACAAAAGAACTCCAAAGTTTAATTACACCATAGTATTTGAGCTGATTTACATTCTGAAATGTTTGGGTCGAGCCATCTTGTGCAGTTTTTTTAATCTATTATTATTATTATTATTATTATTCATAATATGTATTATCAGGCTTAATTTTGATTATGGCTCTCTTAAAGATATATTTTAAACTCAATATATTGTTAAGTTAATTTGGATGACCCATACCATAAATCGGTTTGACTTTGTCGAGCTCGAAGTTCCTTTTCATAAGTTGAGGACGACTCAATTTGTGATTTGTGGGGGTAAGAGTAGGACGACTGGACGAGGGCAACGATTTTGATGGGTCTGGATTGGGTACGGAATGCCCCCATTTCAAACGGTTTGGAGAGAAGGACATGCAGTGACTTTTTTGCAAAAATATAAAATTACGGAGACCAAAATAAAAAAAATACACCATTCACTATGACATAACGGGGCATGCTATTATCACAAATACAGAAAATACACTTGTCAATACGATATAATGGGGCATCCTAGTATCACATAAAGGGCATACCATTACCACATAACTGTGCATGCCATTGCGACCCCTTTTACTCAAAACCGTTCGAAATCATTTCCTTCACTCCGTATCCAATCCAAAATCGATTTTGATGAGATTAAAGTCGGAAATTTGGATATGGAAAAAATTTCCAGAGCTATTTGGATATATGGTCATTAAAATTAGTTATCGATTTTTTTTTAATATTGAGGCAATTTGGATATTGTTTGGACGTTGAGCTCATTTTGTATCGAGCTATTTGGATTTCCAAATCAACCCATTATCACATTAGAATAAATCAATCAAAACTAAAATTATATTATTTAACATACTCTTCCGCAGCAAAACTCTTGCTAAGAGATCTAACTGATGTCTCTTTTGTGATGTCAATTGTAATGTTGGACTCGGACACTCTTGGAACGAAGATTCCAAATCCGAATAGAGATTAATCATCCTTACACTGTTGTACCGGGAAACAAATTCGGTAGTATTCGTGGTCGTATCGTTTGCGAGAACCACAACCTGCTGCCTCGAGGAGGAAGGCGAATTCATCAGTTCGAATTTAACTAATTTGAGAGACTTCTTCGTGAGCGGCCTCATCACTTCTCTTCTAGCGCAACTAGGGAGCCCCAGCGGTCCATCATTCGGTTGAACAGCTCCACCGGTGAAAACCAGGGCCTATATCTACTATTTCCAGAAAAAAATTTGAGACAATTCCAATAAAACATAAAATTTTAAAAATAATCTCAAAACTGAAAAAGTGCAACTGTGCAAAAATATGTTACTAAATATGAACCAAAACAGAAAAAAGTTGAGACAATTCCAAAATATCTAAAATTGAAAAAGATAATAAAAAATTGAAAAAAATACAACTAAGCAAAGTTATATAACTAAATAGGTAAAAATTCAATTTTGGTACTTGTGTTTTGACGGTTTTTGAGATGTGATTAAATAATTTAAAAATGAACTTTTGATTCATGTGGTATACAGAATCACTTTTAAGTTTGGATAGTTCCCTGAGCCAAATTTTGCTCCGAACCAAAAAAAAAAGGCAGTTTGCAGCTGACTTGGCAAACCACTTCAAGAAGTTTTTCTTCCTCCTCCTCCATTAGTACTACCTCTTCCTCGATTGAAGTTTTTCTTTAACTTCCTTCCCAAGTCGTCCATTTTTCTAGTTAGGTGTGGAAGTTATTTGTCCCTTGTTCATATGGGGAAAAGGGATAATTGTGGGTGGAAAGGCTTGGTGAAGGTTTGTCGATGGTGATAATTCTCGGCCAGCTTGTACGATGACGACGAGTATAATTTTATAATTAGAACTTTTCGTGACTTGGGTTTGCTTGAGTATATTGGCTGCGTTTGAATATCTTGGTCTTCCGTTGGGCGATAATATGCGAAATAAAGCCGGTTAACTAGTTCCTGATGCTATTGATACAAGACTTGGTAGTTGGAAAGGATGCCTTCTTTCGTTTGGGGGTCGTGTAACTCTAGTTAGGTCGGTGCTTTCATGCCTACCAATCTATTATCTCTATTTGTTCCTCCTTCCAGCGGGTGTTTGCTAGGATATCGAGAAGCGCTTCCTGTGGTCCGGAAATGTGGACGTGGCGCAATGATTAAATGGGATTCGATTTGTAAGCCGAAGGATATGGGCGGATTGGGTTTTGAATCCATGAAGACCATGAACAAGTCACTTCTTCTTAAGTGGATTTGGAATTTTTGTATCGATAGGAATTCCCCGTGGGCTGAAGTGGTGGCGGGTGTCTATGCATTTAAAAAGACCACTTCAATGTCAATTCCTGTTGGGAAACCAGGAAGCAATTGGGAGTGCATATGTAAAATGGCAATGGATGGAGACAGGTTGATAAGCGACTTTCGCGATGGAATTGAGCTTGTTCTTGGCAAAGGGGAGCTATTTCTCTTTTGGGATGACATTTGGATGGGTGACACCCCCTTGAGAGAAAAATTCAGCAGGCTTCACATGGTTGCTGAATGCAGATTTTGGTCCGAGGATGGTTGGAAATGGGCTCTTGACTGGAGACGCTCCTTCTGGGTCTTTGAGGGGGAATCGGCACCGGAATTAAGGACGATGCTCGGCAATACTTGTTTGAGACGAGATGGGCAGATGGTGGAGGTTACACGGCAAATTCTTGGCGTCGCCATATGAAGGAATTGCATTTTGTGGATTCTTCGTTGATCAAGGAGTTGAGGTCAGTGTGGTCGGGTTCCATTCTCTTAAAGGTGGAATGTTTTATGTGGCTGGCAATCCAAAGTCGAATCTAAACAAGAGATGTGATGATTAGAATGAAGAGAATTCAAATTTGGGAAGCACTTTGCCCAGCAGTGGATATGAGACATCTCTTTTCCCACTCGATTTTTAGTGAGGCCTCGGCTGCAATCCTGTAAGTTAGTACGGGGTGAGTTATCTCTCGAAGGAGGGTTGGGAACTCATGGATAGGAGTTTCTTGGGTAGGGACGGGTTAATTTGTAGTAGTTTAGGGTAGCTCTTTGTAGATTCGAGTAGGTCTCTCTCTTTTTTCTTTTCTCTTTTCCGTTGTTTTCTTATCGAATTTTAATAAAGGACTTTACTTGCATAAAAAAATTGAGAGCGGCAAAGCGGACAAGATCGACTAATTCGAGACCACTTAACGATGCAATCATCATGATAAACATGTTTGCATGGTATTCGATCCCCTCATTTTTTACTCGGAGAGACTCCCTCACGAGGTGGCGGATCACTTCTTTTTTGACGCGATTAGGGAGCCCCAGCTGGCCCATCGGCGAGTTGACAATGATAAGAGAGGGTCCTCGATTCGTTCCCTCCAGACCCCCGCCTCCCCCGACTCCCACAGTATGTTATCGCCGGAAGGGTTCTGGGTGCAAGCAAGAAAAACTTGCGCAGGATGAACTCGACCTTGACATTTGGTGGAGGGGCTTGAGTCCCAAAAATCGGTACACCACAGTTATAATTTGAACGAATTTGAATTATGAAAATTCTGATTCGTGTACGAGATACGTCCAAGGACGAATTTGGATTTGTAAGAATTGATTCAATTCGGATTGAATTTTTTGACAAAATTTAATTTCGAATGATCACTCCTAGTGTCATCATTTATCTATATGGATCGTTATTGTTATTATTATTAGAGAGCCAATGGAAAACATTTGCTGGGAGTTGTCCCTTTTATACGAAATGTTCGAGCCTTAGAATTTATCTATATGGGTAGACACCGAAAGTTTATTTAGTGAAATAATATTTACAGGGTACAAGTTTTGCTCGGGATAAACAAAAGAATGATTTTTTTTAGGAAAGAATAATGAAGAACTTGGACGACCTTTTCGTAGGAAGAAGGGAATACATTCTACTGACCCAAAAAAAAAATTTCAGGAGCGAGCAAAATATTCAGAATTTGGATTGCAAATCCAACTTTAAATTTTTTCAGATTCAGATAACCCAAATCCTATACATTTAAACTTCGAGTATAATTTAAGTTTGCAATTTTAAATTGTAATTCAAAAGTATTAAAATGAACAAAAATATTATTTACAATTTAATATATATTACATGTTCTACGTGTTGGAATTAATACATGCATGACATATATATATATATATATTTTGTGAGAATGAAATAGTTTATGTGAACTATTCAAAAATGTGATTCGGGGGTACTGAAAGAGGCTTGTTGACACTAAAGATAATATAAAGGAATTACAGTGTCTTTTTACAAATAAATATTTTAGAAGTTGTTCGTTCAGAAAAATTGAGCTGTGATTGCATTCACGAGTGGGTCCGATAGTAGATAAAACGCTCGCGGTCACAATGCTGAAGTAGCTCGATAATAAATCATTTGCGAAAAATATACAACTAACGACCCTAAATGACTTGGTTAGCACGCTTAGAGTACTACACTATATAGTTTCCGGATGCATGCCTCCTGAAAGGTGGTTACCATTGTCGTTCTTAGAAAGGGTAGGCGAAGAGAAAACTCGTAGAAGATGGAGAAAAAAGATCAAGAACTGAGGACGAAGAAGATACAAGAAGAAAAAAAAGGCAATGGAAGCCGAAATATTGGAAAAAAAGTTGACAGAGGCGGAGCTCAAGAGGCAGCTCAATGCACTAATAGTTGCTCACCTTCGGGGCAACAACCTCACCGAGGCAAGCCAACCTCACTTCCTCTAAACTATAAAGTTGTCGTCTTTATGCTTCTACGAGAAGAAAGCTCCAATCTTTATGCTTCCCTTGGAAGAAAGTTTCATTCTTTTACATGTTTTGGTCATGCCTTAGTTTCCAGTTCTGAGTTGCTCGGAATTTTGCGTCATCTTCAACCTGTTTTGGTCATTGCCCTTACGGTTCCAGTTTACGGTTTCTTGTTGGTTTTCTTGGTGGTTGCTGTATAAAGTTCGAAAGCTCCAATCTTGAAGAAAGTTACATTCTTTTACATGTTTTGGTCATGCCTTTATAGTTTCCAGTTCTGGGTTGCACGGAATTTTGCGTGAAGTTCCCATCTTTAACATGTTTTGGTCATTGCCCTTACGGTTCCAGTTCTTGGTTGCTCAGAATTCTGCGTGAAGTTCCCATCTTTAACCTGTTTTGGTCATGCCCTTATGATTCCAGTTCTGGGTTGCTCAGAATTTAGCGGTGACGTTTCCATCTTCAACCTGTTTTGGTCATTGCCCTTACGGTTCCAGTTTTCGGTTTCTTGTTGGTTTTCTTGGTGGTTGCTGTCATTTTTGTGGATTTCTTTGATGAGTTTAGAATGGCTGTATGTTGTGTGTGTAGGCTGCAAGTGCTGTTGCATCCGCTACCTTGACCCCTCTGGATGTTGAGGCCCCTCCCGATGCGCTGCTCGAGCTGTTTAAAAAGGTTGTTGCTTGATGCCATTGCTGTTTTAAAGATTGTGTCCTTACTCATTGACTTGGAAGTGGATCATGAAATGGTAAATGGGATTTATTTGATGAGTTATAGTGGCTGTTTCTGTAGGCTGCAAGTTCTGTTTCCTCTGCCACCGTGGCCCCTCTGGATGTTGACGCCCCTCCCAATAAGCGGCTCAAGCTGTTCGGAAAGGTTGTTGCTTAATACCCATTGTTGTTCCATAGAGCGTCTCCTTGCTCGTCGACTTGCAGTGAAGTAGATATTGTTTGAAATGATCAATAGGGCATTTCGGATGGGACTTCAAGTGATGTTGGTTTGCTTCCATTGAGCGATGTGGGCACATCTTCCATATTATCCTCCGGATATGGCTCAAAACCAGCTCGCCTAGCAGCTTCCGTTGATTTCAGGCAAATCCATTTCCTTCTCTTTTTCTAGTTATCAAGTTATTCATTTATTAGCTCAATTGCACCTCCTCTTTCGGTATTGCCTTGTTGGATGGATGTTCAGCTGATGTTTAAGCATCACAAGTCAATGAAAGAGGTTGATCTAATGATCTCTATTTGTTTGTCCCATCAGTGCCCCTCATAACACCAAAGGATTCCCAAAGCATGAACCACGGCATCTTGACGAGCATAAGGTATGAATGAGCTGCTGATCAAAAGAGTTGGTTGAATTTATCTCTCCCTCCCTTGATACACCAAGTTCTGATTCATCTCATCCAATGCACTATATGAGAAATTGTGTAGAATGCTGTCAGATGTGCAAGGTTTAGTCCTGATGGAAAATATGTTGCCACTGGAAGTGCAGACGCATCAATTAAGCTCTTCGAGGTGCACTAGGAATTTTATCTGTTGTGTACTTGGGCTATTCCTTTGCCTGATAATCATTTTAATCACCATATCTACTGGGACAGATTTTTAAAGACAAGCAAACGATGGTATTCGAAGCGAGGGATGGGCATGTTAATCCGTATAAACCAGTCGTACGATCGTTTCCTGGCTGCATCCAAGTATGATCGATCGATCATCTATTAGATACACTCTATTTTTATAGGTCCAACTATGTTGTGTTGCAATAGAGATAGATGATCAATTGTTTTTGAGGATCATCAGACCTCGCCTTCAAAGTTGAGCAGAATATGACTGACCCCTAAGGCTTCTAATGTTTTGACCACTTGTTTGCAGCCAATAAATGATCTGGATTTTCATCCAAACAAGACCATTCTTATCTCTGGCCGCAAAGACCATACAATAAAGTAAGACGATAGTTTCCACTCTCGATGAGATCCTACAAATACAATGATGCTTACAATGCACAAGTTTTCACTAGAATGAAGCTGTAAATCCCTTTAAGAAAACTGTATTGTTTTTCAGGTTTTACGATTTTTCTGAAGTATCAACAAAGGAGGCAATCAAAGTTATCAAGGTACTTTTACTGCAAAATCAAAGCAAATCATTGTGAATATGTTTGTTCCTTCCTGTCTCCAGCAAGTAGTGGCATACCTCTGAGCTCAATGCATGATGGCACAGGACACTCATAATGTGCGATCTGTATCATTTCATCCAACAGGGAATTTCGTTCTTGCAGGCAAGTATTGTTTATCAATTTCCGTTAACGATTGAAGTACAAAAATTTTACAAGACAGAGATGATTTTGTGGACGATCATTAAACAAGCTTATGTGCCTATTTTAACAAATGCTGCTGTTTTAGTATTGCAATGAGGTTGGCTATGATCTGCTTTTCCTCCTTTAGAGAAAAGTTTCTTCAACTCAAGTGATTGTTTTCAGATTTGTCATGATTCAACACACTGCTTTTAATATGGCGACACGGATGAGACTAAAACTCTCCATTTACAGGAACTGATCATCCGAGTCCCCGCTTATACAACGTTCTTACCGATACATGTACCGTATTCACTCTCCCAGATGATTGCATTTGTGGACCTATAAATCAGGCCAGATATTCATCAACTGGTACCATGTATGTAACAGCAAGTAAAGATGGTGCTGTTAGACTGTGGGACGTTGCAACCGCACGCTGTGTCCGGCCAATACTTGGTGCGCATGGAACCGCAGGGGCCATAAGTGCTGTCTTCACCAAGGATGAGAGGTGCACTTTATCTAATGAATGCATTGTATTGTTAGTAGGCACATATATAGATAGATACATTTGTTCTAAAGTTAAGTTTTAAATCATCCCTCGATGGTAGTCCACGAAAACTTCTCTTTGGCATGCTCGATTTTGTTCAACTAATTCCTTTTTGTTTTAAACCCTGCAGGTTTGTTCTTTCCAGTGGAAAAGATTCTACCATGAAGCTGTGGGATGTTGGTAGTGGAAAAAGGGTCAAGGAATTTTGTGGAGCTGCCCGTACACAACTCCGACGTCCGGTAGGCTAAGACTACTACTTTTTGACAAGTTCCTGTTAGACAGTTAAGTTTATTATTTCATAGTTATATTGACAAGTGCTCCATCCACTCTGTTTTCACAGGCTACTTTCAACGATAATGAAGAATTTGTGTTATCAATAGATGAACTCAAGAACGAGGTAAGTTTGTTTGTTCGTTCATCTTCTTTGTCAATGGGGGCACTGTATCTTCTTATAGGTACTAAATCTCTTTTCCCGGGGAACGAATGCAGATCGTTGTCTGGGACACTTTAACGGCGAACGAGGTGGCTAGGTGGCCTTCCACCCATGTAGATGCTCCTCGATGGCTCGAGCACTCACCGACAGAGGCTGCCTTCGTAACCTGCGGGAATGATGATGATCGGTCAATCAAGTTCTGGAGGGAGAGTCTCTAGGCTGTTAGAATGCTATGCTGTCAGTACTTCTATTTTTTTGGGTGATACGTAGTCAGTACATAGATGGCAAGAGTCTTTCCATTTAAGCATCTTAGTGAATGGTGTAACTGCTGGTCTTAGATCAGATCAATGATGCTGATGTTATTCGAGGACAAGATTTATAACATCAGCATCATTGATCTAATCCTGAGACATACACAATCAAGTTCTGGAAGGAGTCTATTGTAATAAAATGACGATATGATAAACCACCATACCTCTGAATTCTTTTTCGGATTCGGTTTGTGTTCAAATTCGGATAGTACAATCGTAAATTCGGACTATCTGAAGTGCTGTTCTTCCGCTGGAGTTTGAAGCGATTGGGTTACTGTAGTTGATGTAGGTGTTGGATTATACATTTATTAAAATATTCAGATTATCCTTATCCAAAAAACATTTTGGATTTTGGATAATTCTTATTCGAATTTGAATAGTGAATCATCAAGAATATTACATGAATGTTCCAAACAACTGAAGAAATGAATGCCAAACAACTTATCAATGTTAAACATTGGTTGAAGTCACGGAGAGAGAAACAACTCATCTGGAACCCATCACTTAGATAAGCATAAATCATTGAAGAAATGAATTTTGTTCAGACTTTACAGCTTTTTGTCTACAGCAAGCGTAATTATTCCTATCCTTGATGACAATAAACTCAAAGTAGCAAGATACAAAAGGAGCTTTCGCGATCAAAACTCAGTCTGATCTGCCTAAGACACCTTTTCTTCCTCGCCATCTTCTCGGGCAACTTCTTCTCTTTCTTTACAGCTTCAGGCTGCTTCAAATACATTAGATCCACTGGATATTCTTTGGGTGTTAGTGGCACCCCGTTGCTAACAGCTTCACTGAAAAGCGCATTAGCTCTATCGACACGATTGTGCGTGCACCACCTCCCCATCAACAAGTCATTGGTCTTCTCCGCAAGTTGGCACCCGTTGGCTTTCACCATCTCAAACACGCTCTCGCATGCTCAAGCCTCTCTATGCCACATAAAATCTTCAAGCTTATCACCAAACCCGGCACTCTTCATCCGATCAATCATCTCATCCCCTTCGCCAACTCTCGCAGCCTGATACAGACTCCTAATCAGAGTGAGAAATGTAGTCTCGTTAGGATAACACCCCCATTCCCCCATCCTAAAGAACAGACTCATCGCATCCTGCGTCCTTCCTAATCTTGCACAGATTAACAATCAACACATTGAAGGTCTCTACGTCTCTCGGGACACCCCTAACATCCATCTCGACCAACACCTTCTCCACGAATCCATCCTAAACGGATCCTTCTCCCTATATAGCCGACAAACACAATCAAGAATCGCATTGTACGCCGATGCACCAATCTCAAACCCACCCCTAAACAACCCCCCAGCCAGCCTCTTCGCCTCATCGAGCTTCCCATCAACACACCAACCTCTAACCAACGAATCGCACATCTCCTAGTCCGGGAACATCTCGTCAGCCAAATTCTTCACCATCTTAAACCCGATTCCCTGTCCCTCTTAATCCCTCTCCATCCGCTTGAAAAACCCGACAACCTGCGTCGCCCTACGCACCCTAACAAGCCTATCAACCACGCACTCCGAAGTTCTAGACCCGGGAGCACCCTTACCTTGAAGAAGCAGCTCGTGGGTGGCCTTGAAATACTTCCTCTGCCCGAAGTAGTCCACAAAGAACGACACCGTTTCGTTGGTCTGGTCGAAAGCCGCCGCCGCCGCCTTTACGAGCCACTGGTGGAACCCCAGCACCGACCGGCCGGCCTCGGGGACGTGGTTTAGGGCCTGGAGGAGAAGTTAAGGCTCAGCCTCTGGGGTATAGGGAGGAGGATCGGCGGCTTCTTCGGGTTTCAGGAGCTCATCGGAGAGAGATTGGGCTATGGGATTAGGGTTAGGGTTTAGGGTGGAGAAGGGTAGTTTGGGGAAACGGGTAGGGGCAAAATGGGAAGAGGGAGAAGAAAGGCAGCGGTGGAGGAGGCGCCGGAGCTGGATCGAGATTAAAGGAGGCATCTTTCTCCTCTTCTTCTACCTCTGAATTTTGTTTTTTTTTTCTAATTTTATTTGCTTCGGTCACTAGGAGGAAGGAGAGAGAGTGAAGAAGAGGGAAGCTCCAAAGTCCAAAAGGACCAAACCTGAGATGGTGGATTGGGTCCCGCAAGGTGAAATGGTTGTTGGGCTTGATGGGTTCCGATAAGGCCCATTTTCTGAAGACCAGAGGGCCCTATTTGACGTTTCTTTTAGTTAATTTAAATTTACCTTTAGGATTTTAGATAATATTGAACTTTGTTCTTTTCTCATATAAAGTTTTTTAATTTTTGTAAAAGATGAGAATAGACTCTCCAATTTTTGGGAACCAGGTAGATAGTTGTCATCTTACTTACCAAGTGTTAGTTATTTGGGCTGCTTTTGAAAAAAAAATTTTGCCCACGGCTAGTTTCTTTTATTCTTCAATCAAAAGTTCCAATATCACAATATTCGAGACCACGAATTCGAGTACTTAGAAATGTATCAGTCTAAAATATTTGTAATTTTTTTTATCTTTTAAAAATCTCACTCGACTCAAATTTTGAGTAATTAGCTCACTAAAAAGCCATATAAATACACTCCATGATATTCATGAGAACCACCAAAATAGAAATCCACTCCAGCAAATCATTAAATATTGTATTTATATGATTTCTTAATATTTCTCTCTTTTCTCCAATGAACTTAGCGAAAATACATGTTCATTGTGCATCCATAAACAGGAAGTCGTTTTTCAGGTAACTGGCATTCAATGTTCCTTGATTATTGTATCTTTATCGTAAATTACTCAGATAAATCATATGTTAACAAGTAATTTTTTAATAATATATTTTATATTCATAAGATTTAAAATACAATCTCATTGAATAAATCCAAAATATATAAAAAAAACACACAAATTCTTTTTAATTCCTCTGTGTTACCCTTTTTGTTTAAAGTTCCCGTTTTATTTCTCTTCAATTCTTTTTGCATGAGAAGAAAACCAACTTCACCACATAAGAACCACAAACCCTCTCTCCCTCTCTCTCTCTCTCTCTCTCCCAATTTCATTTAGAGTAAAAATCCCGCCTTTTTTGCTCTCCACCACTGGGAATAAGAGCAGGAGAAGGGGAAAATGAGATGGGAAAGGCTCCAAGAAGGTGTAGGTGGGCCAGGTAAGAGGTGGGGCCACACCTGCAACTCTGTAAGGGAAGGGAAGTTCCTCTATGTCTTTGGGGGCTACGGGAGAGACAATTGCCAGACCAACCAAGTTCATGTCTTTGACACTGGTGGGTCCCTCCCACTCCTCACTTGAGTTCCTCTCTTCTTCTGCGTGTATTCCATTGGTTTCAGTACTTAAATGGCGGGAGTCTTTCCATTATTAAGCATCTTAGCTGTAGGGTGGTCTTAGATCAGATTAATGATGCTGATATTGATGCTGATATTATAAGAGGACGGACGAGATTTATAACATCAGCATCATTGATCTGATCTGATCTCAAGAGGAGATACACACACAAACAAACTTCTTCTGGTGACAAAATCATCCATCCACTTAACGATGCTAAGTCCAGTGAACCAACTTGCCGAGGTACTATATGCCAGCCACGGTGATGGAATCCGGCCGCCTAATCTTCTCCAGCTTCTCAGATTACCCGAAACCCTCGACGCCAACATTCTCCTCTACTCTACAGCTATACTTTGACGGCAACAATCTTTCCATTTAATCATCTTAGTGAATGGTGAAAAAAAAAAAACTGAATTTTTTTTCTAAAAGACAATATGAACAAAAATATTTAAAAAGATAATCAGAAAAACCAATATGAACCAAAATAGTGTATCCGGCTGCTAATTCTTGTACGATGACGACTAATATAATTATTATTATTTTATAATGATTATTCCATAATAACAAATGGTTATAACTCATTCCATAACAAGCGGCAATACCGGAGGACGATCACAGTCATCAGCGAGAGCGGCAAAGCGGACAAGATGGACTGATTTGAAACCACTTAACAATACAGTCATCATGATAAACATGTCCGCACGGTGTTCGAGCCACTCGATTCCCAGTCCCCATATCGCCCAAGCATACCCTGTGAGGAGGAGGAGGAGGAGGAGGACGCGGGGGAGGAGGAGGAGGAGGACGCGGGGAGGAGGAGGAGGAGGACGCGGGGGGAGGAGGAGGAGGAGGACGCGGAGGAGGAGGGGAGGAGGAGGAGGAGGGAAGGAGATGGATGTCCACGTGGCGCCACGTCATCAAAATTTGGTGGTGTGGCTGGCCACGTAGTTCGGGCAGGGGTCGGGTAGGTTCGGGCAGGTCCGGGCAGCTGCCCGGGCCTCTAATTGATGTTAATTGGAATAAGTATGACTCAATTGATACGTTTTAAACCACAGGGTACTGACTTGATTTTTTGCGATACTACAGGGTACTAAAGTGGACTTCTCCCTTCTTAATATTTCTCTCTTTTCTCCAATGAATTTAGAAAAAATACATGTTCATTGTGCATCCATAAACAAGAAGTCGTTTTTCATATATGGTAACTGGCATTCAATGTTCCTTGATTATTGTATCTTTATCGTAATTATTATCAAATCCTATATTAACAAGTAATTCTTCAAAAAGGCAATGGACTCTTGAAGGAAATGTTGCAAGGGAGAGGCGAAGAAGCTCCAGATGGGAGGAGGCAGCTTAATAGTTGCTCACCCTCACTCGCTCAGGCAAGCCAAACCCTTTGCTTTGGCTCTACTCCCTCCTTCCTGTATAAAGTTCGAAAGCTCCAATCTTTATGCTTCCCTCCCCTAGAAGAAGAGAGCTTCATTCTTTTACATGTTTGTTTTGGTCATACCTTTATAGTTTCCAGTTCTGGGTTGCTCGGAATTTTGCGTGATCTGTTTTGGTCATGCCCTTACGATTCCAGTTTTGGGTTGATCAAAAGAGATCTCTCCCTCCCTTGGTACATACACTAAGTTGATTCTAATTCATCTCGTTCACTATATGACAAACTCGAGTGTATTGGATTCTGACATAATGGTCCAAAAGAATGAGAAGGTGAATAGGCCATTCTTATTACAAAAAATACCAACCCCATCCTTGAAATGATGAAACCGATTTGTATCATCCCTCACAACTATCTTCCTCTTCTCTGGCCTCGAGATAAACTTGGTAGCCTCATGACACAAGCTCAACGAAGATTTTTCGTAATCCTAAGTGAAGTTCCTGCGCGCGCTGGTACTAGTAAGTCTGTACGCTATTTATTGCTAGTCTCTCGCTCGCTGTGATTACAACAGAGAGTCTAGGCCACTTCAAACCATGCAACATTAAAGACTCTGCATTGGAGGGCAAATCCGGCTACCTTGATCCATCCTTCTCTCTCAGCATTTTCGAGCGGATTGTCTTTCAACTTCGAAACACAACACAATCCCAGGAAGCATAGAGATTTGATAATTGAACGTGCTGACCAGGGATATCCAATGCGAAAAGTTGTTCAGCTGCCTAAAGTCACACGACGATGAATCTTGCAAGCAGTTAAATCCCCAGACAGACACCAGGAAGGACCTGGTCGAATAGGCAGGCATATTATAATGATTATTCCATAATAACAAATGGTAATAATTCACTCCATAACAAGTGGCAATACCGGAGGACGATCACAATCATAAGCGAGAGCGGCAAAGCGGACAAGATGGACTGATTTGAAACCACTTAACAATACAGTCATCATGATAAACATGTCCGCACGGTGTTCGAGCCACTCGATTCCCAGTCCCCATATCGCCCAAGCATACCCTGCACGTATCCCCCCCGACCGCCCCTTCTTCTTCGACCACGAACCTCTCCAACTTCTCCTCTCTGGACTCCTCGACCGCCCTAGTAGAAGCCTCTCGCAATGACTCCTCCAAAGCCGCATCGAGATCGGGGGAAACAAATTCTTTAACAAAGGAATTTATAATGAAGCTGAAGACACCTTTCAGAGAGATCATCCCTTCGTATCTAGCATGAAAAGGCTCATTCGCGAGCTGGCGGATCACTTCTCTTCGAACGCAAGTAGGGAGCCCTAGCTGCTCCATCGGCGAGTTGACGTACTGCACCACCGTTGATAACGACGGCGGCGGCTCACTGGAACCAGACAACGATAAGAGTGGGGCTTTGATCCATGCCCTCCTGACGCTCGCCAGACGCGACGCCCCCGCTATTATGTCTTCGTTCCCAAAGGAGTCCACGGTGTATAAGCGGACAATCTCGTTGAGGACGAAGTCGAACTCGGCGTTTTGGGCACGAGGAGGGGTTTAAGTCATGATGGTGTCCTCCATTAGCCAGTAGCGACCAAGATTGATCTCGTATCTAGTGTTATCATCGTCTACCAAATCATCATCGTTACTCCTCATCGTGTCGTATCAGCAAGGGATGGATGATTAGGGTTTGGAAAATTCAGCAATTTGTGTATCGCAACAGATCTATTTATATATACAATTACTAAATATATAAATTCGAGATATGTACAACTAATTTCACTAAAGAATTAGGTTTTTTGTGTGTGGGTGGAATCAATCTAGGAATTAGCTAAGAGGAAAGAAACGTTAAGGGTAATGATTATCTGTAGGGGTGTGTATTCGGTATCTACCGAATACCAAAATGCTAAAAAAAACTTTATCGATCTCGATTTCAAATAGTATTCGGTAAATTCAGTATTTACCAAATTAAATTTTGGTAAATTTAGAAAAATTATAATTTATCATTATATTAATTTAAAAATACAAATATAGTTTTAATAAACACAAATTTAAACTAATAAGTAGCCAGTAACGATTGAAATTGATCTCATATCTAGTGTTACCGTAACAAATCATCATTACTCATCATGTCGTATCAGCAAGGGATGGATGATATTAGGGTTTGACAAATTCAGCCAATTTGTGTATCGTAACAAATCAATATATATATACACACAATTAAATATATAAATTCGAGATATGTACAACTAATTTCACTAGAGAATTAGGTTTTTTGGAAAAACTACTCTCAAGTTCCTTGGGTTTGGTTAAATATACTCAAAAGTCCTCCCTGTTTAAAAAATGATATTGTTGTCTCTCTTGTTTGATTGTATTATACTTTCAACAAAAGTCCGTCCGAAAGTTCTGGGTATATAAGGGTTCGCCCGAAAGTTTCGAGATACGTGTGCAACGTTCTTGGAAACGCCCGAACAGTCGTTGTATCTTGGGGATGATTGCCGTAGCCCGTACCGCACTGAAATATACGGGGCAATCTCGTCTTACGGAGAAAGTGTCCAACACTTGCCTCGACTGCAGTAGCTCCTAATCAAATACACCGAACCCTCCGGAAACAACAGATTGATCATCCTTACACTGTTGTACCGGGAAACAAATTCGGTAGTAGTCGTGGTCGTATCGATTGCGAGGACCACAACCTGCTACCTCGAGGAGTAAGGCAAAAGTATCAGTTCGAGTCTTAACTAATTTGAGAGACTTCTTCGTGAGCGGCCTCATCACTTCTCTTCTAGCACAACTAGGGAGCCCCAGCGGTCCGTCATCCGGTTGAACAGCTCCACCGGTGAAAAGAAAGGCCTGTATCTACTATTTCCAGAAAAAAATTTGAGACAATTCCAATAAAACATAAAATTTTAAAAATAATCTCAAAAGTGCAGCTGTGCAGAAATATATTACTAAATATGAACCAAAACAGAAAAAAGTCGAGACAAATTCAAAAATATCTAAAATTTCAAAAAATAATAAAAAACTGAAGAAAATACAACTGAGCAAAGTTGTATAACTAAATTGGGAAAACTACAATTGGGTTATTGTTAGTTGATGTAGGTTGTAAGTTGTATTGGGTGGAATACACATTTATTAACGACTTCGGATTATCCGTATCCAAAAGAATTTTGGATAATTTTTTCGGGTCCGAACAGTAAATCATCAAACAACTGAAGAAATGAATGGTAAACAACTTATCGATGCTAAACATTGGTTGAAGTCACGGAGAGATTCACAAACAACTTATCTGGAACCCATTTACTTAGATGAGCATAATAAATCAGTGAAGAAATGAATTTGGTTCAGTCTTTAGAGCTCTTTGTCTACAGAGAGCGTAATTATTCCTATCCTTGATGATATAATGAACTCAGAATAGCAAGATACAAAAGGAGCTTTCGCGATCAAAAAGCAAAAACCAGATTCACTTTAATCAGAGCAAAACTATTAAGCACAGGCATGCCTAAGACGCCTTTTCTTCCTCGCCATCTTCTCGGGCCATGTCTCCCTCTTCTTCTCCTTCTTTACAGCTTCAGGCTGCTTCAAAAACTTTGGATCGACTGGATATTCTTTGGGTGTTATTGGCACCCCGTTGCTAACAGCTTAAAAGCGCATTAGCTCTATCAAGACGATTGTGCGCGCACCACTTCCCCATCAACAAGTCATGCGTCTTCTCCCCAGGTTGGCACCGTCGGCTTTCATCATCTCAAACACGCTCATTGCATGCTCAAGCCTTTATATGCCACAAAATCTTCAAGAAGCCATAGCAAGCCTTCTTCTCGGCTTATCACAAAAAGAACAACCCTGTTCCCCCATCCTAAGGAACAGACTCATCGCATCCTGCATCCTCCTAATCTAGCATAGATTAACAATCAACACATTGCAGGTCTCCACATCTCTCAGGATGCCCCTAACATCCATCTCGTCTAAGACCTTCTCCACCTCAGAATCCATCCTAAACGGATCCTTCTCCCTACAGAGCCGAGAAACACAATCAAGAATCACATTGTACGCCGATGCACCGATCTCAAACCCACCCCTAAACATCTCCCCGACCAACCTCTTCGCCTCATCGAGCTTCCCATCAACAAACCAACCTCTAACCAACGAATCGCACATCCCCTCATCCGGGAACATCTCATCAGCCAAATTCTTCACCTTCTTCTCGGCGTAACTCGCGTACCCATTTTCGCACAACTTGCCAACCACCAACCTAAGCGATTCCCTGTCCCTCTAAAACCCGCAATCCCTCTCCATCCGCTCAAAAAACCCGACAACCTGCGTCGCCCTACCCGGCCTAACAAGCCTATCAAACACCCTTACCTTGAAGAAGCAGCTCGTGGGTGGCCTTGAAATCCGTCCTCCGCCCGAAGTAGTCCACGAAGAACGACACCGTCTCGTCAGTCTGGTCGAAAGCCGCCGCCTTTATGAGCCACTGGTGGAACCCAAGCACCGATCGGCCGGCCTCGAGGGCGAGGTTGAGGGCCTGGAGGAGAAGTGAAGGCTCAGCCTCTGGGGTATAGGGAGGGGATCGGCGGCGGCGGCTTCGGGTTTGAGGAGCTCATCGGAGAGAGATTGGGCTATGGGATTAGGGTTAGGGTTCAGGGTTTTAGAAAGGGTGGAAAAGGGCAGTTTGGGGAAATGGTTGGGGGCAAAATGGGAAGAGGTAGAAGAAAGGCAGCGGTTGAGGAGACGCCGGAGCTGGATCGTGGTTAAAGGAGGCATCTTTCTCCTCCTCCTCTTCTTCTTCCTCTGAATTTTATTTGTTTCGGTCACTAGGAGGAGGAGGAGGGAGAAAGGGAGTGAAGAAGCGGGAAGCTCCCAAAGTCCAAAAGGACCAAAACCTGAGAGGGTGGATTGGGTCCCACAAGGTGAAATAGTTGTTGGCCTTGATGGGTTTGGATAAGGCCCATTTTATGAAGTCCAGAGGGCCCTATTTGGGGGTTTTTTGGTTAATTTTTATTTAAACGGGTTAGCTTAAATCTTTAAAATTTTAGAAAATATTGGACTTTGTTCTTCTCTCCTATAAAGTTTTTCAATTTTTGCAAGAAATGAAAATTGATTCTGCGATTCTTAAAAAATGAGGTAGATAGTTGTCATCTTACTCATTAATTCTTTGGGCTCATCTTACTCATTAATTCTTTGGGCTTCTTTTGAAAGAAAAAAAAATGTTGCTCATAGCTAAGTTTCTTTTATCTAATATCACTATATTCGAGACCACAAAATCGAGTACTTGAAAATGTCTGGATATCAGACATTATAAACAAAAGATACTTTGATGTAGCAACTAATTTAGTTTTGACATCGATGGGAAATTATCCCCACTAAATTATATTTAGGTTCCGCACATTTTTTATTTATCTCACAGAAAAGTTAAATTTGAATAATAATTCAGTGTAATTTGCATGAGAGATCACCTTTCAATAAAAATTGCATGAGAGATGGAACATTAACGTTAAATCTAATGAATGCTAGATAATAATGTGACGTCCTACACGTCATTACCATGTCATAGCGTTGAATATTTAAAAAAATATATTATTTCTTAATAGGGAAAAGTCTACTTTAGTACCCTGTGGTATCACGAAAAATCAAGTCAGTACCCTGTGGTTTAAAACGTATCAATTGAGTCATACTTATTCCAATTAACATCAATTAGAGGCCCGGGCAGCTGCTCGGACCTGCCCGAACCTACCCGACCCCTGCCCGAACTACGTGGCCAGCCACGTCACCAAATTTTGATGACGTGGCGCCACGTGGAGAGGAGGAGGAGGAGGACGCGGGGAGGAGGAGGAGGAGGACGTGGGGGGAGGAGGAGGAGGACGCGGGGAGGAGGAGGAGGACGCGGGGAAGGAGGAGGAGGAGGACGCGGGGAGGAGGAGGAGGAGGAGGAGGAGGAGGAGGCGGAGGAGGAGGGGAGGAGGAGGAGGAGGGAAGGAGATGGATGTCCACGTGGCGCCACGTCATCAAAATTTGGTGACGTGGCTGGCCACGTAGTTCGGGCAGGGGTCGGGTAGGTTCGGGCAGGTCCGGGCAGCTGCCCGGGCCTCTAATTGATGTTAATTGGAATAAGTATGACTCAATTGATACGTTTTAAACCACAGGGTACTGACTTGATTTTTTGCGATACTACAGGGTACTAAAGTGGACTTCTCCCTTCTTAATATTTCTCTCTTTTCTCCAATGAATTTAGAAAAAATACATGTTCATTGTGCATCCATAAACAAGAAGTCGTTTTTCATATATGGTAACTGGCATTCAATGTTCCTTGATTATTGTATCTTTATCGTAATTATTATCAAATCCTATATTAACAAGTAATTCTTCAAAAAGGCAATGGACTCTTGAAGGAAATGTTGCAAGGGAGAGGCGAAGAAGCTCCAGATGGGAGGAGGCAGCTTAATAGTTGCTCACCCTCACTCGCTCAGGCAAGCCAAACCCTTTGCTTTGGCTCTACTCCCTCCTTCCTGTATAAAGTTCGAAAGCTCCAATCTTTATGCTTCCCTCCCCTAGAAGAAGAGAGCTTCATTCTTTTACATGTTTGTTTTGGTCATACCTTTATAGTTTCCAGTTCTGGGTTGCTCGGAATTTTGCGTGATCTGTTTTGGTCATGCCCTTACGATTCCAGTTTTGGGTTGATCAAAAGAGATCTCTCCCTCCCTTGGTACATACACTAAGTTGATTCTAATTCATCTCGTTCACTATATGACAAACTCGAGTGTATTGGATTCTGACATAATGGTCCAAAAGAATGAGAAGGTGAATAGGCCATTCTTATTACAAAAAATACCAACCCCATCCTTGAAATGATGAAACCGATTTGTATCATCCCTCACAACTATCTTCCTCTTCTCTGGCCTCGAGATAAACTTGGTAGCCTCATGACACAAGCTCAACGAAGATTTTTCGTAATCCTAAGTGAAGTTCCTGCGCGCGCTGGTACTAGTAAGTCTGTACGCTATTTATTGCTAGTCTCTCGCTCGCTGTGATTACAACAGAGAGTCTAGGCCACTTCAAACCATGCAACATTAAAGACTCTGCATTGGAGGGCAAATCCGGCTACCTTGATCCATCCTTCTCTCTCAGCATTTTCGAGCGGATTGTCTTTCAACTTCGAAACACAACACAATCCCAGGAAGCATAGAGATTTGATAATTGAACGTGCTGACCAGGGATATCCAATGCGAAAAGTTGTTCAGCTGCCTAAAGTCACACGACGATGAATCTTGCAAGCAGTTAAATCCCCAGACAGACACCAGGAAGGACCTGGTCGAATAGGCAGGCATATTATAATGATTATTCCATAATAACAAATGGTAATAATTCACTCCATAACAAGTGGCAATACCGGAGGACGATCACAATCATAAGCGAGAGCGGCAAAGCGGACAAGATGGACTGATTTGAAACCACTTAACAATACAGTCATCATGATAAACATGTCCGCACGGTGTTCGAGCCACTCGATTCCCAGTCCCCATATCGCCCAAGCATACCCTGCACGTATCCCCCCCGACCGCCCCTTCTTCTTCGACCACGAACCTCTCCAACTTCTCCTCTCTGGACTCCTCGACCGCCCTAGTAGAAGCCTCTCGCAATGACTCCTCCAAAGCCGCATCGAGATCGGGGGAAACAAATTCTTTAACAAAGGAATTTATAATGAAGCTGAAGACACCTTTCAGAGAGATCATCCCTTCGTATCTAGCATGAAAAGGCTCATTCGCGAGCTGGCGGATCACTTCTCTTCGAACGCAAGTAGGGAGCCCTAGCTGCTCCATCGGCGAGTTGACGTACTGCACCACCGTTGATAACGACGGCGGCGGCTCACTGGAACCAGACAACGATAAGAGTGGGGCTTTGATCCATGCCCTCCTGACGCTCGCCAGACGCGACGCCCCCGCTATTATGTCTTCGTTCCCAAAGGAGTCCACTTTGTATAAGCGGACAATCTCGTTGAGGACGAAGTCGAACTCGGCGTTTTGGGCACGAGGAGGGGTTTGGGTCATGATGGTGTCCTCCATTAGCCAGTAGCGACCAAGATTGATCTCGTATCTAGTGTTATCATCGTCTACCAAATCGTCATCGTTACTCCTCATCGTGTCGTATCAGCAAGGGATGGATGATTAGGGTTTGGAAAATTCAGCAATTTGTGTATCGCAACAGATCTATTTATATATACAATTACTAAATATATAAATTCGAGATATGTAGAACTAATTTAACTAGGAAAATAGTTTTTTTTGTTGGAATCAATCTAGGAATTAGCTAAGCCCAAAGAAACAGCGCTCGGATTGTGTGCAGAAGCACAATCCATTCCCGCACGGCGCGGGAAGAAACGTGGTCCTTTAGATCAGGCCAATCCTGATTTGACAGCTATTATTATCCAGGGGTAATTTTGTCTATAGTCATTTTATTTCCTTGTTGCACATGTGTCATTGGATTTGGTACGATCAATGAATGACCGCGACGCGTGCTCCTTACTATCAATTAATGGTCCACATTTTTTTTTTGTTTTTATTTCTCGGGTGGTACATTTTTTTATGTTCCCTTATTTTTTTTAATGTGACCTCATTTCTATTTTTTTAAGCGATCGACAAATTTTGGTTGGGTTGGCCAAGAACGACTTCTCCGGTCGGATTCCAGAGTCTATCTCGCAAATATACCGCCTCCTTCTGTTGGATTTGTCAGGGAACAGGTTCTCTGGTAGGGTCCCGGCCTTCAATCCTGATGCACTCTTAGCCTATGTTGATTTCTCTTACAATCAGCTCTCAGGAGACCTCCCAGTGTCCTTCTCCACAGAAACCATGATACTTTCACTGGGAAGCAACAAGTTCTCTGGCAGGATGTCAAGAAACCTGACAAACCTGAGCAAGCCCGACAAGTTTCGGAAATCTAGACAGCGTAGAGAGCTTGGACATGTCACACAACAATCTATCAGGTTCGATCCCATCGACGTTGTCCAAGCTGCAGCAGCTCAGCATTCTTGATGTCAGCAATAATCACCTGCAGGGTCCTATACCTCGAGGCAGTCAAATGGACACGATGAATGATCCAAACTATTTTGCCAACAACAGTGGAGTTTGCGGGATGCAGATTTGGGTTCCGTGTTCAACCGATCAGCAGCCAACTACCACGGAGCCAACACGAGATGAAGAAGATTGGTTCTCATGGGGAGCAGCCGGGATCGGCTACTCGTTTGGCTTCTTTGTGACAGTTGCTATAATGTTCATAACAGGCTGGCCACGCTGTATGGCGGCCATCAAGTCCTAAGCGCACGGACAGGGCGACATTCAAGCGTAGCCTCCAACAGGGTACCAAGCAGATTGACTCGATGACAGCTATAGTATTGTATGAAGGACGCTCGAAAGAAAGCAGCTCGAAAACTGGTTCCCCAGCAAGCTTTTAGGAGCATTTAATGCCTTTTCTGTCGTTGATCGGCTTTCTGTACTTGTACCAGTCACCTCACCTCTATATAGCAAAATAATGCTTCTATTTCTGCAATGGCATCTCTATTCTCATGTTAAACCAACTTCTCTTCCACTATCATTTGATCTAAGGTACTCCCATCCTAGAAACTGATAATAAAATATACAATACATTCATTTAAACTTCACGAAACCACGAGCAGAATGTTGTATCTGAAAACGTCAATCATCATCATCATCATCATCATCATGAACAAATGCAGTTTGCAAGGACCAAGAGGCAGTAGTGACATTCTTCTTTCTTCTCCGAATAAAACGTGGGGTCCAAGTGAAATGAAACAATGAACTAAGAATCTAAAACCCTCTAAACCAAGTCGGATAAATCATATACTCGCATAAGATACAAGGCAGCATATAGCATTTTCGACCACTCCAATACAATTTATTCACCCAGGGAAGCAGCAAGTATTTATTATACTCTTGGGTCCCCTAGCTGACGTAATCAATCAATTTTTTTAAGTAAATGACTCGAGGGTCGCCACAGATGGTGTAAGATTCACCGGAAGGAAGATTGGAGTCGATTTCAGGGGTATAATAGTTATTTGAGGATTAAAAAATATACAAATCGATTGAAGACATCAGCCAGGGAGCCGAGAATATAAAAAATACCAAACTACATGAACTAAAAAAATGAGAAGGCAAACTACAGGCTCCTTATCTTCTATTTCACCAAACACCAGTGATCCAGATGTAATTTACCCTTGTTTTTTAAGCCTAGTCGCTAATGTCACATACCATAACTTGTCTTAAAAATCCGACCGGTTTGGTAAAATTGAGTTAGCTAGGCTATCACCACACCGATTAACTTAGCCATATGTGTGAACCACTCGCACATCCCAATTTCACACGAGTTCCCTAGTGATTACAGTTCAGGAGGAGATAGAAATGTGGCCGGGGTCGATTAAGGAATCCTTCAACCAGCTTTCAGGGAAGCTCGTTTACAAGTTTATGACTAGTTTAGCTTAGCATTTACTGATTTTTTAAAGTGTGTTTAAAAAGGTGGAAAAAGATGAGGGTACAACGAAATTAAATTTTATTTGGTCAAATAAGTTTACCACGAATATACATTCAACTCATATTTCAATCAAATTCATTATTTCCGGCATTTTTTTCCAACCTTTCAAACAAATTCTTAATGATGGTTCGAAATAACAAAACATAACAACACTTTGTTTCTCTAATGGTGTACGTATAACACAAATATCAAAATTTACTAAAGAACCAAAGAAAACAACCGAGCACCAAATAATAGATAAATGAATGAAAGAGGCAGATTTCAATTCAGGCTTCAGAAGACTAGTAAATTTAAAGATTAGAAAATCTGCAATTTATGATTCGATTAATAGTTAACTTTACCATTGGAGGCAAAATTTTAAGCCAGGTCACAAAATTAATGAAGAAACAAAGTTGGAGATAGAAGTTGATAGAAAACAATGAAGATCCACAAGACTCGAGCTTAGAAGTTCACTCAAAATCCTCAGTAACAAGAATCTACTAAAACACCATTTCAAGAAAAAAAATCCAACACAATTTCAACTTAGTTGGACTTGATGTGTTGCTGAACGACGTTCAGCCCTTCGCTTTCTTCGCCAAAATCCTGCAACAGAAGAAGCCTCTTAGCGACATCAACTAAAGCTGTTAAAGTAGCCAACGTATAATCCGATAAAGAGGACAGCTACGTACCTTAACGACCACGCAGGAGCAGCCAATAACTTTCCGTGCCTTTCCCTCAGTATCAATCTTGCACAGCTGCAGCCAGACATTTGCAGTTAGTTACAAGTTAAGGGCAAATTCTGTGCAACAATAGAAAGAACCATTGCACTTACTCCCTATGCTAGAGCGAAAACTGGTCGATAGGAAACTCATACTCGATTCATTTCCAAAAGCCATGGACATTGAATTATTATTAATTCATCTTGCTTTTATCCAAATTATTGAACACAATTGCAGGACTATTACATTTCAGAAAAGAAATTAGTACATTTCAACTCTAGTCCCTTCTTACAGAATAAAAACTTCAGCTCATTCCTGAACATGTTAGAACAAACACTGCAATTCTACTAGCTTCCAAAGAATATAAACCGATCACAATCGTGCCAGCAACACTGAAACTAACAAGCTATATATTCTCTGATGCCAGAACGTCTTTTCGTCAAACATAGAATATCATAAGGTCCAACATAGAGCTCTTAGCTATTGCACTTATTACTCGTCAAGGCAGTAACGTTACAAAATCACTAGCAAAAGAAAAGACTACAAAATGTGGCAGAATCATCAAGCCAGGCAGCAAAACTTACACCAGCCCACTCGCCAAGGGTCACTTTAGTGGGAACAGTTAAAAGGCTGACTCCATGGTCGGCACACAGTGCCTTGACCAACTTAACGTAGTCAGGGTTGTCGCAGTTATCGGCCAACACACAAAGCTGGGCAGCGTGCTTCTCAATAACCTTGGCACCCTCATGGAGGCCACGAATGAGACCGCCATGAGCCAACGACTTCTTCAGCACAAGCTGCAGTGCAGACATCAAGTCCATGGGCTCACCCAATGGCTGTGGCGCCGCTACCTCAACTGGAATGGCAACCTCTTCCCTGTAATAAGTCGGAAAATGAAGAGAATCAAATGGCCACACGGCGAGAATTCCACAAAAATGATAACAACAAAGATGCTTTACAACTTTTAACATTTCGGGAACTAGATCGAACAGTTCAACAATTAAAAGATCCATCGATTCTTAGCTCCGGATTCACAAACCTGACCACACTATACATACTAATCGTATCGCCATCAACTAAAGCTAATTTCACATGTGAAATCAAATAACTAAACCCTAGAAAATTGGCAAAATACAGATTAATCGAAGAATAAAAAAACAGACGAAAACAGGCGATTCGGGGAAAAAGAGAAGATGGGTTTATATGGGTTTTACCCGGCCATGGCCTCGTAGATGGAGATCGGAGGATTAGTGTCCAAAGACGGAGCCTTTACTTGGCTTTCTTAAACCCTTCAAAAACAAAATCAGAAGAAAAAAATGTAAATCCCAAAATAGATAAAAACCCTAGACGGGAGAAGATGAAGGGGGCACGGCACCTGCGAGTCCTTGGGGAAAAGAAAGTTAGTGGTCGGCGTTTAGAAGGAAGACTGGGCTGGGTAAGTGTGGAAGATAAAGCTCTCCTTCCTAAAACCCTAATTCCGGATTGGTATTTTTACCAGTTTAGCCCTAGAACTTGGGCTTCTTTTAATGGGCCTGGATTTGGACGCTTTACGTCCACCTGGAATCGCCACGTCCTGTTTTTGCTTCCACGTGGCCTGCCAGCTACAAATAGCTTGAAAAAGTAACAAAACGATACACATATTTTTATGATTTATCATAAAACCCCTCGACCTTTGTCTAATCTCCTCTTCTTCCATGTGCTTAACTCGCCCACCAATGTTTGAAAGAAACCATCGTGTGCCTTAAAAAGTTGTGTTAACTACAAATAAATATATTGGAAGTAAGCTCAAAGCATGATACACGAATAAAGGTTCAAAGAGGAATACACCTCGGAGAACCGAAAGATTGGTATACGGGATCCAGGAAGCTCTAAAAAGACGGAGAAAGAGTTTCAAAAACCCTGTAAAAATGGCTAATTAGAGAGAGGTCGAAGGTTATGGATGATAGGGAGTCATAACCATTTTTGACATTTGATTCCAATTCATACCTACTTCTTGTTTCCTCTAGAAATATATAGTAGTATCTAGATGGAAAAGACTAAGTTGCCCTCATTGGCCTACAAGTAAATAAAATGATAACGACCTAAATATGCACAGGGGCCCAACACAAAAGAAAGATAACGGGCCGATGGACACTCAATCAAACCAAACTACCGAACATCCACACCGGTACAAACGACGGCAACGATAACGAACGACCATTTCAACCATTTTATCCAAGCAGCACAACTTCGGCCTCCACTTCCCTGTACAGTCACAAAATCCCCGATCCCAACCTCAATTCAGCTTGATAAGGTCTCAGATATTGGAAACTGAATTTTAGAGCTTCTTTGTTCTTCTTTGAGCTGATTCTCGAGGATGGGGACAATGTCAAGGCTTTCTTTAAGTAACTTGCACACGACGAGCTCGGTCTTCTTTTATTAATCGATTTTATCGTCACCAGGATTTGAACCCTGATCACTCCCCATCCCACCCTTCGTTTATACCCTCAGAGCAAGTATTTTTTGGTGAGGAACTCGGTCTTAATGCGGTGCTCTCGGTCTCGGAGAACATGTGACCGCCGGGGAAAGCATTGGTAGGGCTCGAGTTTGCTTGGACTTGGGCTTGGTGGACAAAAAGCTCGGTCTTGATGCGGTGCTCGTGGTTTTACTAGGAACTGGGCTTGTTTGACGTGGTCACGTGGATGATTTGTGGATGTTCATTAGTAATCAACGGGGGTTCAGCACTTAGAAGACGAGGATTATACCAAGGTTAAAGATGAAGGGGCATTATGATAGAGTACAAAAATATTGGTATTGTGTTGTTATTTTTTCAAAAAGCCACATCGTCATCATGAATTGGAGTTGGCAGTCCACGTGGAAGCGAAAACATGACGTGGCAATTCGAGACGGACAGGCGGCACAGCCCGGGGCATGATAAAATTTCAAATAACTTGTACATGTTTAATGCATTTAAACCAAATAGACTGAATACAGAAATCGTGATACCATAAAGTAATAAATTACACTTTTCCAAAAAAAAATTGGTTAACACAAAAGTTTCTTGGCCACTCGCAGTCGCTTGCGCGTGTCGATACTAGGGAAGATCACTCACTAACGGAACGGCCCAGATTTATCACCCGCGGAGAGGGAGCGGGAAGTGATGGGATTAGAGTGGCATATGATGTAATTAAGGAGGGCATAAAAGGGTAAAGAAGGAAAGATGCCACATTTGATTTCTCTTAGACCACACACAATGGTGGCTTTGTGGGTGGAGAGTCAAGTAAGAGGACACAATTTTTTTAATAAAAAAAGATAAACTAAAATCATGCCCCTGCCTCGATCGCGTACATGGCCTGTCAGCCGACTCTGACAAGCAGCTCGGGGTTAACTAATATAATAATTTTTTTTTTGCTTTTTCAATATAATCTGGTAACACCTGGCACTATGTTATTCCACAAAAATATGAAAGTTCATATATTTTTTTTCTCTATAAATTAAGCATAATATTTTCAATTAGTATAGAAACTAATTTTTTAATTCTCTATAAAAATTCGTATCATGTGTATAGATGAAAAAAAATTAATTATTTATTTAATGACATGAGTTGGACTAGTCACCACTATGAGTAAAAATAAATTAATTGGAATATTTAATTTAGTTATTTTATACGTGAATGAAAAAAATTAATTGTTTATTTCGTTTTAACGGATAGTCTTACTCCCGAAGTAACTACACCCGGTACCACCACCCACCTCCCTATCCAATTGACATTAATATTTATTTAACCCTCGGCTCTTATTTCCTCTACGACCGCTCCTACCGGTATTCCCTCTCCAAGTATTTTTACAAATAAAATATTTCTCCCTTAACCGGCGACAGAATTATAGTACAAAAATATTAATTCATAATTAAGGGAAGTCAAGGCTAATTAATCATCACTGTTAAGGGTAAATTTAATGGAGCGAAAGTTTAACTTTTAAGGTAACTTTCTAATTGGGATATTATTAAAGCGGACAAATTTATAGGGTTTTTTTGGGAAAGAAAATTGATGGGTAGAAAAAATACTAGGGATGGCAATGGGCAGGATCCGGGTAGGATCTATAGGACCCAGATCCTTACCCTCTTTTTGAATGGTGGATCCAGATCTTTACCCTTATTCTCTTTAGAAAAAAGGATTCGGGCAGGACTTGGGTCTCCAAAAACCGGACAAGATCAGGGCGACCCGCGGGTCTGTGTTTTTATTTTAAATATTTAATTTTAAAAAATTAAATTATTTTTTGATAATTTCCAAATAGTAATAGGATATTTTTATTCATTAAATAAATCAATACAAATAAACCAAACAAACAAATTCAAAAAAATTGAAGTCGGGTAAGTTAAAATTGAGAATTTGGTATTATGTCTAATAATTAATATACATATATATTATTTTAATATTAATTAAAAAAAATTCGGGTAGGATCAGGGCAGGATCCTATAGATCCATATCCTTATCCTTTTAAAATATCAGGATTCAGGCAGGATCAGAGTCTAGACCCGGTCAAAGTCAACGGATCTTAGACCCTTCGGGTCTGGATCAGGGTAGACCCTCAGGATAAAGGTCTAATTGCCATCCCTAAAAAATGCGTACCGAAAAAGCAATGTCGTGTTTTTGTTATTTTCCAAGAATAACATCTTGTTATAATTGTTCTAACTTTTATTTTAATTAACAATATATATTTTAAATCTTTTCAGGGATTAGGTTCAATTTAATAATTTAATACTACCCGGAAACAAACAAGATTTTTTAAACCAAGGACATTTAGCTAACGATTCAAAGAGTGTACTAATTCAAGGAGGTTTAAGTTCAAGCCTTACTAATTATAATTATATTGTAAAAAATTACTTTAAAAAATAAGATTTTTCAAGAAAAAATTAGACAATTTACGAGTTAAATAGCTCATCAAAATATGTGTTTTGTTTAGGGTATTTCAGGTATGAATCACGAGCGAAAGTAAAGTGTAGAGACTAGAACATGTATTTGTTAAAATATTATATTTTATCTTTTTATCTAGTAACAATCCCGTTTAGAAACAATGTAATATTACGAAGCGAAGTAATTTTATTAACTAACATATTTGGGACGTGAAAATTATAAGAGCAAATTGCCTTCAGATATTTTGCTAAATTCAATTTTAATAATAATAAATCTGAATTTGAATGAGACAAATATATCTTTCTCAAAAAAGTTGAATTAGACAAATATATAAAAAAGTGCATCATGGGTTGGCGATGCTAGGAAATGACAAGCCGTTGTCTTGAACATTGAAAATTGAAAAAACCAATTCCTCAGATATTTTGTTTGTGCATTATGTCCTCTCACCACCCACCCACCCACACAGAGGGAGAGCGACCCAGAGAGAGCGCAAATCAAAGCAAAAGTAAAAAGTACATTCCAAAAAATATTAAAATACCGAAAATTAAAGAAAAAAGACACTGAAAAAAGAAAACAAGGAAATAAATTTACTTGGTTTAGTTTAAACTTTAAACTATCTGAATATACAAACATTTTATACAAGTTCAACTCAGACAAAACTTTTTAATAAATGACGATATTATTAAAATAAATATTTAATATTTCTGTCAAACAAAATTAAAACTTCTAAATATTTTTATTAAATTAGAATAATGAAAAAAATGAGCACGTGACACATTTCTGACTTCTCCCATACCTTCACTCCCAAGTGAAGTGAGCTTGTGAAATCATCAGACCAAATACCTACTCCCTCTCTCTCTCTCTCCCTCTCTCTCTCTCCCTCTCTCTCTCATGGTACCCAGTTTCTCTCTCTATCCTGGTTGTTACATTGGGTCACCATTTTTTTAGTACATGGAAGAGGAACAAATTGAAAAGATTGAGTCTTTACATTTTCCTGGTGGTTTCAACTTTAGCTGACATGTGGTGTGGTTGATGCAGGAATCTTAGGTTTAGGTTTTTGGGTGGCTCTTTGAGTGCCTGCATTTTCCTCAGGTGGGTTCGCAGATCTGACCTCAAGCTTAAAGCTCGAGTTTTTCCCTTTTGTATTCGAATTCGGCTTAATTTGCCTTCTGGGTTTTGTTGTTTGTGTATAGTTTGATCAGATCTAGTAGGGGTACTGGGTTTTTTTACTAATTTCTCTTGCTTGGTCTCTCTTTGGCTTTGGTTATAGTTTCTTATTTTTGCTAAATTAGTGAAGCAAGTTGTTGTTTTTGAAGCATTGTGGGAAGAAATTAGCTCCCTTTAGAAGTAAAGGTGCTTGCTTGAACCATTGTGGTTGCACTTTTTTGTGTTTTAAGATAATGCTGATGAAGGGTCTAATGCAAGTCATGATTTTGGTGGTCTTACAGGGTCTTTAGTTGCTTGCACCTGCTGCGCGTGCTTCTCCAAGTATGGGTAAATCTCCTGCGAAATGGGTCAAGACTATCCTCTTCGGGAAGAAGTCCTCCAAATCGCAGCATGCCAAAGGAAGAGGGGTAATTCTTAAACATGAAATGTGCACTGCCTTTAATACCTTTGTTTGGGGCATTGAGCCTGTGGGAATTTTGATTTGAATTGCATTGATCCTATGAAAATGGAAAATCAAAATCTAACTGAAGCTATAGGATGTCATCTAGTTCAGTATACCAGATCTGCCGATACACCCCAATTCCTTTCGCTGCCACTGTTTAAGTTGAACAAATTTGAAGTCAGCAATTTGGCATTTGCTCTGAGTTGATTTGTACATTCAACTTTCACTCTATGCTGTATTGCTGGCACATTTTAGTTGGTTGTCTTGCTGTTTTTGCATCACTATCAAGTTTGAGCATAATGTTCCACCCGGAAGATAAATGTTGCTTAATGTCTACAACTCGAGATTTTGTCTCACGGTGCTAATTTTGTTGTTGCACAAGCCTAAAAGGATGTTGACAAAACCTGATGCTTTTGTTCAGAAAACTGGTAACGAGAATGAAGTACTGGTTTCTACTAAGGCAAAGGATGCTGAGTTGGTTTCTGCTGAACCTGTGATTTCACACCCAACGCTGAATGCTATTGTTAGAAATGAACGGAGTTTGGATGTGGAAAACAAGGAAAACTCGAACTTGTCATGTGACGGGGGCATAGTGTTAACAGAAAATCAGAATTCAAATGCGCAAGGATCTGTGGCTCGTGATGGTCCACCAGATCTTGAGACACAGAGGTTAGAAGAAGCTGCAACAATGGTCCAAGCTTCTTTCAGGGGTTACTTGGTATGTAGTTGCTTAAGAGCAGCACTCTTTTAAAGATATGGCTATTTTCTTTATATTCCTACTCACTTCTTTTACTTTTATAAACCTGAAGTTGCAATGCTTATGTTTGGCAATTGTTAATCACACCCAGCGATTAGAAATTTTACAATGTTTGGCTTATTATTGAAGGCTCGTAGGGCATTCCGTGCACTCAAAGGGATTATAAGGCTTCAGGCACTCATCAGAGGGCATCTGGTTAGGAGACAAGCTGTTGCGACTTTGTGTGGCATGCTTGGAATTGTCAAGTTGCAGGCCATAGCTCGAGGAAGGAAGGCTAGAAGTTCAGAGGTGGCGTATGAGGTCTACCAAAAGATCAGCTTAACAAAGCTTCAGGTAATTCCCCAAGCATTGACTTGTATAGTTGATTAATCTAACAGCAGTTAGCCTTGCTGATCTTCCTTTTCATAGCAAGGCACTTCTCATGATGATTAATCAGGTGTCGTATTGGTTTAAAACTGTCGATTGTAGAGATAGCAATGCTCTAACAGCATGCATCTGACCTTTTGTTTCGCTAACTTTAATATAAATTTGGTTCTAAAGCAATTTACTATTGTGTCAAAATTTCAACTTGCAATTACAGCTTGTTTATTTTATTCTCGATGTGTTTTTCTAAGTGCTTCGACTGAGTTTTTACCTTAAACCATTTGTTTCCTCTCAGGGAAGCAAGCAGGCTGATCTGACTCGAGTCAAAATTACTGTTCAAATTGCAAAGCTCACCTCCAGCGTCTATGTTCGCAAGGTATGAATTATCAGGTTTCACGTTTTCCAAAGAACATGCCTTGTCTTTTGTTTAAGTTGTGATCCCCACAATGGTAGGAGGTTGGATAGAAACATGTTAAGTGCTAGTTGTTGGTTCTATTTCAGGTTTTGCCATTTGCAATCTCTTAACTGCAACTGGTACTCTGACATGTATTTGGCACCATAATAAGCTTTGAATCTCAGAATTTCTGTTTGGTTTATCTCACTATGGACTGTTCTTTTTAGTTGAAGCAGACGAATTTTAAGTTTTCACACTCTTTTGTTTGCTCAAGTAATCACATGTATGTAATTCTACTCGCGACATGTAATTTAGTTCAGCTTCTACTTCTCAAAACAATTGTATGTAATTTAGTTCAACTTCCAATGTAAATTCAATGGATGAGTTTTAACTTTTCGTTTTCATTTGGTTTTTCCAGCTTCTTGGCCCATCACCTACTTTTATGCCTTTGCGAATCTGTTATGATCCCATAGAACCGAATTCTGTCCCAAGCTGGTTAGATCGCTGGTCTGTATCCCGTTTCTGGAAACCGATTCCCCAACCAAAGAGAATCCCTCTCTCAAAACTGCAGAAGAAGCATGCTACTGGTCAGGTGGTGGAAGCTGAGGTTAGCAGGCCAAAACGCAGTGTCCGGAGGATCCCTTCTGCTAATGTGGATAATAACTCGGTGCAGACCTCTGAACACGAGAAGCCCAAGCGTAACCTCAGAAAAGTCTCGACGCATATCAATGAAACTCTGCAGGAAAATCCTCAGCAGGAGCTTGAAAAGGTGAAACGTAGTTTGAGAAAGGTTCACAACCCTACCCTGGAAATTTCCGTCCAGCAGCCAGAGGTTGAAACCGAGAAGCCAAAGCAAAACGTAGAAAAGGTGCCAAGCATTATGAGCCATAATGTTTTGATACAGGGATCAAGTAATTCAAGTGAGAAGATGAACACAGAAGCTGCTTTGATGGTGCCGAAACTATCTGATTCGATGGAGGCCGAGACTGTTTCAGTACCATCTGAAGTTCTGGAGCCAGCCCCTGTGACATCAGAAATCAATGAGGCATCAGAAGTACTGCAAGATGAGCCGGAAGTGGTGGAACCAAAACCTTCACTGGTGGATAATGACAGCGGCGAGAACAACGCTAATGGAAATGGGGAATTGAACCTCAAGGAGGAGCCGACAAGCAACGGAGGTCATAAATCAGGAAGGAAAACACCTAGCCTGGTAAAGCAAGAACGGCCGGACAATGGATCGCAGAGCAGTCTGGTGGTCCCTAGCTATATGGCTGCTACTGAATCTGCCAAAGCAAAGCTGAGAGCGCAAGGTTCTCCAAGGTTAAGCCAAGAGAGTTCTGAAAAAACTAATCCAAGTCGTCGCCACTCTCTCCCTTCTTCGGCTAATGGCAAAGTCAGTTCTCAGTCACCAAGGACACAGAGATCAGGATCTGGAGGCAAAGCAGGCAATAAAACTGACAAGTCTCTTCTATCCTCGAGAGACGGAAATGGTACATCTCAGAATCTTGTATTCGTGCTCTCTCCTTTCATCTTCTCTGTTTAGTTTGCTGCCTTGTCTTATCAGTCCGTAATGTTGGCCGGTTTTGCAGCTAAGGGAGCTCAGGCGGAATGGAAAAGGTGAGCCGATTGCCGGGTATAATGTACGTTTGTAAGAGGAGTTCTATCTGGTGTCCCTTTGTACTTCTTTTCTACCTAAGGTTCAAAGATTGTGCTTGGAAACTGAGAACGTTACCGTTCGCCGGAGTGTGCTGGCTCTGTGTTGATCTACCTTTCTTATTGAGTGGTTCTGAGTGAATGTACATCATAGGTTTTTTTAATTTTCAACTTTAAATCACAGTTGACTGTTTTCTTCGTTTGGATTTAACATGCTTCTGTCTGTTCATAATGAAGTTTCTTGCCTGTGTCCTTTCAATCATCTACTGTACCCAAATTTACGAGTCTTGTTCATACGTATGCAATAGTGAAAGAAAATAAAAATACAACTCGGGTACCTGAGAGTCTCAAAATATCTTACAGTATGTCTAGCTCTACGAGGGACGGTGTCGTCGAGAAGTAGTTCGAATCGGACCGATCAGACTGGGATCGATCACAACGCCAGTGACAGCTCCGGACCTCCGGCCTAAGGTGGCTCGGCGTGCAGATGGAGTAGTAACCATCGGTGGGACATGAGGTGGCAATGGCATTTCAGCGGAGTGGCCGGAGATGCAGAGGGAGCCGGAGTCGTCTTGCTCCCAGAACACTTCGACCATAACACCTCTGGGATTCTCTTCAGATTCTGTCCCAGGAATCCCTACGAATCTTGCTCCTACCGGCACCTGCATTTGAAACAAAGCGGATGAAGTCACAGGGTACTTTCATTAATAGAAAGCAGCATAGGAATTGTGCTGACCTGAACTGCGTTGCCGGACGCCAGTGTGAGAGTTTCTAGCCTGCCTTCCGCTGTGGCGGATTCTAGCTCGGCCTGCCTAGCGATATTCAAGAAGACTTCTTCGAGGGTTGCGAGGCCAAGTTGAATGTCTGATATGCCATATTCTTTCTCCCTATCTTCGAGCTCCGCAAAGAAGTCCTGTTCGTCGAGGCGTCAATAGCAAAAAGAATGAGAACGGAATATGTATAGAGCAAACAAAATCAAGGTCACTGTGCCTGCTTCTGTGACAAACATTTCTTGCGGTACGAAGTTGTTATCGCAGAATAAAGGCGTCGATGCTCGAGTTGCTTACCGTCAAGAGCTGCTCTTTATCACGAGGAATGACGAACGTCAGGAAAGATTTCGTCTCTTCTAGTGGAACCACATCCAAACGCTGTCCAAAAGAGAGCCTGGTCAGAAGGTGATGCTCAGAAACAAATCTAATGCCAACTTGTGGCTGGATCATTGAGCGTACATTTTTGAAGAACTGCTTCACTGGCTCGTGCTGAACGGCAGGATTGTTGGGAGGGCTTCGTCCATCTCGGACATCAGCAAAGCTGACATTCGTTACAAAACCTGTACCAAACTTTGACTTCAATCTAATTGAAGTTCCAATGCATCGCAGCATACCCTTGGCCATAATTCCTATGCGATCGCTCAGAACATCAGCTTCTTCCATCGAATGCGTTGTCAAGATAATGGCACGGCCTTTTTTCGCATTTTGTATTATATCCCAAACATGCCTCCTTGATATTGGATCCATACCAGTTGTCTGTTAATTAACAGAAACAAGAACGTATTATGTTGCTGAAAAAGAGAAACAAATGCAATGATTCAGAGATTGTGGTCTCCATACCGGCTCATCTAGAATGACCAATTTTGGATCACCGATTAGGGAAATTGCAACACTAAGGCGGCGCTTCATGCCCCCGCTGTAACTTCTGGTTCTCACTTTGGCTGCATCACTTAGTTTCACCTCTGCTAATGACTCCTCAGCAACCTTACAAACAACACAATGGTCTGATAAGTTTTTACTGTTGGTCAACCAAAACTTTCTAGCTTAAGTTGACATTTTAGTTTGCACATACATACCTGCTTGATAGATGATGGGGGCAGGCCTTTTATGCTAGCGAAAAGGTGAAGGTGTTCTTGACCGGACAATGCATCCCATAGGATGTCAAACTGTTAAACGATAAAAAAGTTAGTACGAGCACCATGCCACCGAGTATCAATCAATATGCAAAGATCATCAGAGACAACAAAAGTTGCACGAAGACACCCGCAAACGTTTACCTCCGACCATGAACATGTCCATGCACCAAAATCCATTTGCATTTACAAAAGGCAAAATAGTACATGCAAGTCCGAACGACTGACACAAAGACACGTGTAGAAAGAAAAAAATTGGAAAGAAATCAACCTGAGGACAAACTCCAACGAGTCTTCGAATGTTTGACATGCCAACAGAGCTCCGGATGGAATATCCATAGATCAAAGCTGTTAACGTAATAGTATGGTCTTGGTAAAATTTTCAGATGCTAATTGATCAATGTGAAAGGAAAGAGTAGATTACCATCGCCACTTGTTGCTGGTGTTACACCAGTCAAACAATTGATTGCTGTAGTTTTCCCGGCGCCATTGGGTCCAAGCAAACAAAATAGTTGATCTCGCGGGAAGTTTATCCATAAGCCCTGAAGGTCATGTAAACAAGATAAACAAAAAACAAAAAAGATGAAGAGAACACCATTTGTCTACTTATGGTAAGGTGGAATGTATTTAGTACCTTGAGTGCATGATAAGGTGGATTTCTCTTGCAATTAAAGCACCCCCGTTTCTTAGTCCCAGCATAAGTCTTTATGAGTCCACGTATTTGGACGGCAATATTTGCATCCACCGAGCCTCTATGTGCATCCTCTTTAACAGTGCTTTCTTCGTCAAGGACATCTTCGTCGTCTGGAGTAATATGCTCCACCTGTGGAACTGAACCTATGCAGCTACAAATCCCTCCCTCTGAAAATGAGAAAGAAAATGTTGAAGAACTTGGCTAGTAGTCACAGCTGCAAACCATTTTACAAGAATTAAATTACCTTTAACACGGCTCCCGCCTTTCCCTGTCCAATATCCCGGCTCTAAGAAGTAGAATACGGATTTTCTCACACCGTAAGCATTTGGAATGATATTATCGAAGTATATCGCCAGAAGAAACCAGACACCAAAAGTGGCTAGGAGCCATATGTAAATATCATTCTGCCAAGAGCACAAAAAGAAAATAATTGGTGATGGAAAATGTTATATTTTAGCATTGGAAAAAAAGGAAATAATAACAAGGTAATTGCAATATTTTTAATTTAAGAATATAAACACTTTTTTTAACTCAACATATTTTCGCATATGTTTTTTGTCTGTCCTTTTCTGGGAAAGCTTTGAGCTCACATACAATTGTGATGTAGCAGTACTTTTCATCTTTGACACACTTTGTCCTCCCGCTCCAGCTAATCCCAGTATCTTCAGGAGTGGCAGTTGCATCATTGAGCAGACTTACAGCCTCTGCTAGAAGATTGGGTGGGAATATTGACCAAATGAAGCGCCACATACTAGAAGTACTAGTTCCGTATGGGAACCCGAAATTAGTTACAAGCTGAAAGCAAAGAACATCATCAACAAAAACCATGTAGCCAAAAGTTCTTCTTATGAGAAGTTTCACGAAATGGAAGTTGAAATGCAAGACTGTTTACAGTCCATATGACAAGAAATTCACGAATATGAAAATGAGCATGAAAATGAAAAGACAGACAGATTTTTCCCTAACAACTGAACTATTGCAATTCTAGGTATCTGGTTCCTAGCATTTTGGCATTTTTACTGCAGTTTCATTGGAGATAATCTTGATGTCAACTTTTTCTTTGGGCTCCCTGTACATATACACCGAGATAAATCCAAGAAGCCTGCCTAATCTGATAACAGCAGATCTGGAGCTTTGTATAGATAAACTTCGTATAATCATTTTGTCCCAAAATACCAACCTCTTCCCACATAAATTTTAGCCACCAAGCAGAGTTCAGAACAGAATCTTGCCTGAGTGAAAAAACCAACAATAAATATGGAGAACCCAGCTGCTGTGGCAGAAGCTGATTTACTTATGAAGGTCGACAGCATGTAGGCAAACCCAGTCTTCAAAAGAAAACGGAAAGGTCAGATCTATGTAGTGCAAGCCAAAAATTCAAACCATTACAGAATTAGGATTACCATGTTGAGCTGGAACAGGAAGAAAACAAGAAGCACAACTGCGAAGCTGTTATTCTTGAAAAATTCAAACTGAAACATCATTCCAAAAAGAACTAGGAAAAGTGAGGAAATGAATGCAAGGACTCCATCCCATATGATCCAAGAGAACCAATAGGCAGCATCATAAAGACCAGTCATGCTCATTGCCTGCATGAGAAACCGATAGTAAAATTGATAAATGAATTGCACAAAGAAACAAAAGGATTAACGAATAGGGAATTCTAAGTCATATCATTTCAAAGTTTGGAACACCTGACGAAGTTTGAGCTCTTTCTCTGCAACTAGTGCACCAATTTGCAGGACAAAACCAAACATCGTGAATGCAAGGAAGAAGGCTGGTCCTACTGAACCCAGTGCAGAAAAATCTTCCTCTGCTGGGTGTGCGAATTCTTTGAGCCCAACAACCCAGCTAAAGCTTGCATCTAGACATGAAGAAACAAGAAGTGAGCAAAAGATCATGCAAGGATGTCATCAGCACGCACAACCACAAATCATCCCGCCCACCTCCTATGAGAGACCGAGCAATCTCACGCTCAGCTGCAATCTGGAGGGGGATTTGGAACTTGAATGTGGGATCCTCGTACTTTCCTCGTCTCACAGCTGAAGTAGAATTCGTCTGCAGTCCGTAGCTGATCACAGTAGAGTTCAATTCTCTGAAATGCAGTGCCCCTGGGCAATGCATAGGATTGATGAGAAGCCACTCATCCACTTCATCCTTCGTTCTGAAAGATTTAACCTGAAAAACCAAAGGTGCAAGAATCATATGCTGTTCTCTCGTCGATTTTTCGTACTTGTAACAAAACCATAAATCATAAACCAAGAAAGTTCCTCAACGGAAAGCAGCTCAATCCACACCAAAGAAATGAAAATTTTACTTATCTCAAGTTGATCCACTAATCAATCTTAAGGCTCCGTTTTTTTCCCGAAAATATTTTCCGAGTTCAAACAAACATGGTAAAATGCAGAAAGTATCTTCCCTGATGAAGATAAAACTGCTTAACTGGGGTAGAAAACAACTTCCCCTAATAAATGTACAAAATTCATTTTCCAATGAAATAAACGGAGCTTAAGAATGTCACATCGCTTAGTGCAATAATGATAGGCGTGTTGAATGTCCACCAATCCATCGCCTTAAGATTTTGGGTTGGATATTTAAACCTCTAAACATTCTTCTACAATATATTCATATTGCATTTCCCCCCTTCATTTTCAACTATTCATTCTTCTTCAAAATGAAAAAACGACACGTGGCAACTCACAAGCCTCAAGTCAACCAAACAATAAAAAAATCAATACAAATCACAGTTCAGAATTAACACAAACAGCAAACACATTCCCCAACAACTGTCACCTTATCGGCCGGGATGATTCGGCCGGGGTTGTTAGCCCTAATGGAGTCGACGAGGCCGCGGAGGCGGGCGCTGTCGTTCCCGCTCCAGGCGAAGTCGTAGCAGGGGAGCTTGACGAAGAACTTGTCCTCGCAGGGCGGGATCGCGGGGGAGAGCAGCGCGACGGGGTCCGAAACCGACTCGTACGCCGTCGTATCGGCGGTCGTCGAGTCGGTGGCCTTCTGGATGACGAAGAGGAGGAAGACGAACACCAGCGACGAGAACAGCTGGATCAGCGTCGCGCGCTTGTTCCGCCACGACAGCAGGAGGTTCTTCACGAGAAGCGATCGCGATTGCTGGTAGAGTAGCGGTATCCCCCTCTTCAACTCCATTTTTTGTAATTTCTAAGCTTTTTTTTTTCGGAGGAGGGAAGGGGAGAGGTTGAAAAGTGCGCGGGGAGAGGGGGAGATGTAACAGAAAGTGTAGGGGTGAGGGGTAAAAATGGAATGAGGAATTTTTGTTGGAGTTTGGGTCTGGGGTTCGGGTGGAATTACGAGTTATGCCACTGGGGGGTGGCGTGGGGGTTAGAATTGAGAGATACCGCGTGGACTTTTTAGTTTCCGGGTAATGGGTCAAGCTCTCATTAACGACTTCTAAGAAAGATAATTAGAAAATATGTCGTTTCGGCTTAACTACGTAAATATTTATTATTTTGAAAGTAACATTGATTGGATGTGTTAAATTGTCACGGGCCGGATTTACCCCAGCAGCACAAATCTAACAATAGGCCCTCCAACGGCACAAATGTCCCAACGGCAAAAACATGTTGACGGCACAAAAATTCCAATGACAAAATTATCCCAACGGTAAAAATCGACGGTACATTAATTTTTAAAAAATAAAATTGTAATTTGTGTTAAATTCTCTTGCCAAAAATATATTATAATAGAAAAAATTTTAAAAAAGTCAAAAGTTATGGTTCATCGAAATTTTGATAATTTTGTTGAAATTTTTTTTTTGACACACGCGCGTCAGAATTGCAGCATGGTACTGCAGGCTCCATGTTACAAGCACTGAATCGAACGGGGCTCCAAATTGTCAATTCCACGTAAATTTCAAGGGACGTTATTTCTACGTCTGTTCCAAACCACAATTCTATAGGAAATCTCAACAACTATAAACAAACCTTTTTTCCTTGTGAAAATGTCTTTTTGTTATAGTTTAATTATTTTTTAAAGGTAAATTTTTACATATGGTAGTTTGAACTTAGACCTCTTTGAATTTTAGGTTTTTTGTGCCGGTAGGCTAACTTAATCAATTTGTGAATTTACCTTTTGGTTGAACTATCTGATATCTGGACTGACTAATCCAAATTCGAATTATTGGTGTTAAATACTTTTTGAAAAACTTTGCCACATTGTAAAAGATTTAATTGACTCGAATTTGGATTAGTCAGTCTTGGACTACAAGTGGTATAAAAAGTTTCAAATTGGACGACAGTTAAAGCACAACGGTCCGACTTCCCGCCAATTTTTCTATCCCTTTGTTTTCTACTTTTCTTCACAAATGCAATTATGCAAATCCCTGAAACATTCTACAAGGGAACGCTACCCAACTTAACCGCTCTCCTGCACTCGCACCTGCACACGAACTAAAGCAAATCCATTTCCGGATCATCACCGCGCGCCTCTTCTCCTCGTTCTGATCCTCAGCTCGTCCCTGATCGACTATGCCCGCTATGTGTTCGACCGAATTCCCAACTCAAAGTCTTCGCTGTATGAACGCCTTATTTCTGCGTACACTGGTATGCGTTTGCACCAGGGAATTGAGCATTACGGTGACGTTGTTGACCTCTATTGCAGATCCGGTAGATTCGGACAAGCTCACGAGTTCATTTGTAGAATGGAAATAGAGCCTAGTGTCGTGATCTGGACTTTATTATCTGGAGCCAGCTTTTCTCTCTGTAAAAAAAGGTGCAGGAACTTGAACCTGGGAATCATGAATACTACATTCAACCCTGCATTATTTATGCTTCTACGGGAAGATGACCGGAAGCGTCGGCTGTTCGGAACATAATGAAGGATACAGGTGAACCAAAGACAACTTCGCGCCGTTCGATAAACTACTAAATGAAGTCTGCGAACTCCTATCAGTTCACCTACAGTCTGTTTGTTTTGTTCTGAACTAAATCAACCCTTTTAGTTATGAATGATGTTGCTCTGCTTGAATCTACTGCACATTTACTTGCCACTAGTTGGTTTTCGAAAGTATTTGACTCTGGATAAATCCGATGATCGTAAATTGAATGAAAAGTTCTGTAACCAACTATTGGCTTTTTCCAATGGTGCACGTCATTGCTTGTTTGCATTGGAACCGGCCATTTAATTGACCGAGATATTTCCTCTGATTCTAATTTATCTCAGTCAAATTGAAGATACTTTCCAGCTGATATCATCCAAAGTCCTAGTCTTTACTAAAAATTATATATTATACAGAGCCAAGTAATCAAATCTTCCAACTGTTCAAGTATTAAGACCACATATATGGTTGACCAGAGCTTTAAGACAGACCAAGTTTCCCCGCAATTTCGCTCAAAATGATGTGTTGTTGTTTTTTCAATGACTTCCATATTTTTTTTGTTTATACCATATGGTATCTAGACCCATTAGAACGATTAATTTAAATTCGAGCTGCGTGAGACTTTTGAAAAGTGTCAAAACTCTCCCAACGAGTTTTTTAACAGGTGCGTTCCCTGAACTTGTCAACACCTTGTGTCATTAAGCTAATTAGTGTATGTGCTGCCATATTTATATGCGAGTCGAATATCTGTCATACCTATAAAAAATGCGGCTATCCCAACAATATTAAATGTACTGACAAAATCCAAACTCTTGATTAACGGTATTCAAATTCATTATCACTTGTCTAGTACTAACCTATTAGGCAGATGGTCAACAATAGTAAGCTCGCTGATCTATAATAAATATAACTTAGCATACAATGCTACCCGTTCAACTTGCTTTAAAAAATTATAAGTGCAAAGGTCATTGTCTCTCTACTCGAGAATAGTTAATTTAATTTAAGCATGTTATTATGATTTTCTTGGACATTACCCAACCTTAATGAAGTAATCAAAGAGGGCTCTCTGGTCAATAATGGATGCAAGTAGTGTAATAATTCCTGTTCAACTTGCACTAAAAAATTTAGTGAGTATAAAATTCTTTCTTCCTCCAGAGTTCTAGAACCATTTTCTTTACTTCTATATTTATATATTCCATCAGGATTTGACTCTTACTTTCATCCACTTTAATTATAATATTCATTCATTTATTATAATAATTATAAAGTTTAACCGCAACATTATAAATTATTCTATTATTCTGATTGAACCTGTCTTATTTTTGAGTTTCTTGGATATTAAGGAACCTTGATTAAGTCATTAAGGCGAAAGCCGAACGCGGTTTCTCGAATTTTCTAAGCATATTTGCAGTAGAACATGGTCGCTCGTTGGACCTTGTTTTTGTCGGTGAGGTGGTAACTGGTGAAACGATAATTTTAACCAAATAATTAAAAAAAATTCACAGAAGAATTGTCATTTTTTAAATAAAACTCGTTAAATAAAAATTAGTCGTTGTTGTTAAATATAATAACCGCAGAAAACAACTACAAACCCACCACGTTCGACTTTCCTCTACAAGTTTTCAGTTTCAACTAGTCGAGGTATTTCTTGGTGATCGAGTTCCGATCCAAATACTTTCAGGTCCACAAGCAAAGCATCGAATACAAATGTGGACCACTAATTTTTTTTTCACATTAGAACATGTGCAAGGCAACTTAGTAACTTACAATACACATATTCTTCATGAGGCCTGAACATTATTAGACGTTATTTTTGAGTTTGTTCTTTACTGATATTATACAAAGTTAAATAGCCAAAGGACATATAATTTAAAAGCACAAGGTGTTGACAAGTTCACGAAGATTTAGGGTTCAAGTTGTGGCAAGTGTAATTATGGTGTAAAAATTTATATTTCATAAAAGAACACAGAGCTAAATAGTCGAATCTTACAACTGTTCAAAGATTGAGACGATAGACATAGTCGGCCAAAGTATTTTTTTTTCAAAATGGTGGCACAAAACCTATATTATATAAACGGAGTACAAAACAGGTTGGCCAAGACACACCATGTAACCCTATAATTTTGCTCAAAATGATAGTCTTGTTTTGCCCTATTCACATGGGAACGACTAAATCTGGAATCAAACACTGTAAAATTTTATTGATAGCATAGTTTTAAAAAATGTGGTTCGACCGTCCAAGAAAACATGTCATTTTTTAGTGTTTATACGGCCTCTGGTCAGACCGCCCAAAATCCTGTCAGATAGGGCAGTTTGTATTAGTTTTTGACTCGGACTGCCAAGTCTGACCAGTTTTTATCCAAATCAGCAAAAATTAAAATAAAAAAGTCGTATCATATGCTTGATTTCTCTAAATCAACAAAGAAAAATAAACTTTACATGTTATAAATTTGTTGATATTTCTAAAATGTGGATTTTGAAACCTATATTTTGACTATTTGATCTACATATTATTCGGATAATAGCAAAAAATTAATAAAAAAGTTTCAGGTCCGACTGATAGTCCAATCGGCCAGACCAGATGACAGACCAAAATTCGTATTTTAAAACTATGATTGATAGGACAACTATCTCAACGATATCCGATATATTCTAAAAATTTGAGCTCAAATATTTGGTTAACCATATTCAAGTCTATGATAATTTAAAGAGATAATTACATGCAGAACCCCAGGTATACTCAAATAGACTCTGAGGACCCTGTAGTTTTCTTACTAATTGCTGAGCCCATATAGTTTGGTTATTATTATACTTTCGGGTCCCTGGCTCAAGTAAATGACTCTAATATCCTTATAAAAAATTTTAAAAAAATCATGTACTACACCGGCGTCATCAGGAACGTCGGGAACTTGCCGATCTTCATCGGGAACATCGGGAACTCGCCGGTCTCCATCATCGTCCTCGCCAACAACAACTTCCACGGCTGCATTTCGACGAGCCTCGGCAACATGTCGAACCTCAACGAGATCATCCTCACGGCTGCATTCCGATTTCCTCCCTGCCATCCCCACCGCCGTCCAACGGAGTTCTCTCTCTCTTTCTCTCTTGGCAAGGTTCAGCAGGGAGAGTTGTCGGCTGGTGAGCGATTTTCCCAGCGAGTACTTGTCGTCCAGGGCCTGGGTTCCCAACGACAGGATGACGAAGCCTTCTTCTTCATGTAGTCCTTGTAGGCGACGAGGGCTTGGGATCCAGCCATCTTGGGGGCTGTTGGGTTGATGGCCCACGAGATCCAGCCGCGATGAAGGAGATGGAGAGGGTGGCGTTGGCGACATCGTAGGTGCAGTGAAGGTATGTGAGTTGTCGCCTAAGGGTAAGCAACATGCGAAGCTAAAATGGCCGGAGAAAGAAAGTGGCCGGAAAAATGGCCGGAGAAGATGACCGGAGATTTTAGTTGACCAGAGTAAGGGCATATCTATCATTTTAAATATAAAATAAGAAAAAATTGATTAATGACATCAGCAAGGGACCCGAAAGTATAATAATAACCAAACCATAGGGGCTCACAAGGTCCTCATATTCTATTTGACTATACCCTGGAGTCCTGAGAGTAATTATCTCTAACTTAAATCTGGCAATAACCTGCTAAACAGACGATCAAAAATGATAAGTTGCTGATCTATAATAAATATAACTTCGTATACATTGTTACCCGTTCAACTTGCTGTAAAAAATTAGAAGTGCAAAGGTCTTGGCTCTCTCCTCAAGAATAGTTAATTTAAGCATGGTATTATCGTTTTCTTGGACATTACGCAACCTTAATGAAGTAATCAAAGACTCTTGGTAAATAATGGATGAAATTATATAATAATTCTTGTTCAACTTGCAACAAAAATTAGTAAAACCCCAATAAAATGATGCCCTATAAAGTGATAATTTTTCTAAATTGATAAAAATATTCGGTCCCAAGTCAAGACTACTGTTAATATTTGATAATTTCTTTATCGTAATAAAATAATATTTTTTAGTAAATAGTTTGTCTTAGACTTGCTTGTTTGTTATTTTTTACATCATTCTTCATATTTTGAATCATTATCAAATGATCATTTTAATTGTCGTCTTGTTGTAACAAAAATATATCAATCGAGTATATCATTTATTATAATAATTATAAAGTTTAACCGCAACATTATAAATTATTCTATTATTCTGATTGAACCTGTCTTATTTTTGAGTTTCTTGGACATTAAGGAACCTTGATTAAGTCATTAAGGCGAAAGCCGAAAGCGGTTTCTCGAATTTTCTAAGTATATTTGCAGTAGAACATGGTCGCTCGTTGGACCTTGTTTTTGTCGGTGAGGTGGTAACTGGTGAAACGATAATTTTAACCAAATAATTAAAAAAATTCACAGAAGAATTGTCATTTTTTTAATAAAACTCGTTAATTAAAAATTAGTCGTTGTTGTTAAATATAATAACCGCAGAAAACAACTACAAACCCACCACGTTCGACTTTCCTCTACAAGTTTTCAGTTTCAACTAGTCGAGGTATTTCTTGGTGATCGAGTTCCGATCCAAATACTTTCAGGTCCACGAGCAAAGCATCGAATACAAATGTGGACCACTAATTTTTTTTTCCACATTAGAACATGTGCAAGGCAACTTAGTAACTTACAATTCACATATTCTTCATGAGGCCTGAACATTATTAGACGTTATTTTTGAGTTTGTTCTTTACTGATATTATACAAAGTTAAATAGCCAAAGGACATATAATTAATGGCACAAGGTGTTGACAAGTTCACGAAAATTTAGGGTTCAAGTTGTGTCAAGTATAATTATGGTGTAAAAATTTATCTTTCATAAAAAAACATAGAGCTAAATAGTCAAATCTTACAATTGTTGAAAGATTGAGACGATAGACATAGTCAGCCAAAGTATTTTTTTTCCAGAATGGTAGCACAAAACCTATTTTATATAAACGGAGTACAAAAGAGGTTGGCCAAGACACACCATGTAACCCTGCAATTTTGCTCAAAATGATAGTCTTGTTTTGCCCTATTCACATGGGAACGACTAAATCTGGAATCAAACACTGTAAAATTTTATTGATAGCATAGTTTTAAAAAATGTAGTTCGATCGGCCAAGAAAACATGTGATTTTTTAGTGTTTATACGGCCTCTGGTCAAACCGTTCAAAATCCTGTCAGATAGGGCAGTTTGCACTAGTTTTTGACTCGGACTGCCCAGTCTGACCAATTTTTATCCAAATCAGCAAAAATTAAAATAAAAAAGTCGTATCATATGCTTGATTTCTCTAAATCAACAGAGAAAAATGGACTTTACATGTTATAAATTTGTTGATATTTCTAAAATGTGGATTTTGAAACCTATTTTTTGACTATTTGATCTACATATTATTCGGATAATACCAAAAAATTAATAAAAAAGTTTCAGGTCCGACTGATAGTCCAATCGGCCAGGCCAGATGACAGACCAAAATCCGTATTTTAAAACTATGATTGATAGGATAGCTACCTCAACGATATCTGATATATTCTAAAAATTTGAGCTCAAATATTTGGTTAACCATATTCAAGTCTATGATAACTTAAATCTGGCAATAACCTTTTAAACAGACGATAAAAAATGATAAGTTGCTGATCTATAATAAATATAACTTAGTATACATTGTTACCCGTTCAACTTGCTGTAAAAAATTAGAAGTGCAAAGGTCTTGGCTCTCTCCTCAAGAATAGTTAATTTAAGCATGGTATCATCGTTTTCTTGGACATTACGCAACCTTAATGAAGTAATCAAAGAGACTTGGTAAATAATGGATGCAAATTATATAATAATTCTTGTTCAACTTGCAACAAAAATTAGTAAAACCCCAATAAAATGATGCCCTATAAAGTGATAATTTTTCTAAATTGATAAAAATATTCCTTTGTCGTAATAAAATAATATTTTTTAGTAAATAGTTTGTCTTAGACTTGCTTGTTTGTTATTTTTTACATCATTCTTCATATTTTGAATCATTATCAAATGATCATTTTAATTGTCGTCTTGTTGTAAGAAAAATATATCAATCGAGTATATCATTTGAATAACGTTAGATGTAAAAAAAAATTATGATTTAATATAGAAAAAAATAATTACAATCTATCAATATTTATTGTTGATTTTAATGTAAACAAAGTAATTTTTTTGTTTATATTTATTTAGGAGCTAAAAGTTTATTTTTATTCGTTTCAAATCTTAAAAAAATAAACCTCTCTTATATGATAATTTTTCTATGGTGATTTTTTTTTGAATCGTAACCATATCACTTTTAAAGGTTTTAATATAAAAGTCTTTCTTTCTCCGGAGTTTTAGAACCATTTTCTTTACTTCCGTATTTATATTTTCCATCAGAATTTGACTCTAATTTTTATCCTATATATTCTATAATTGTTTATTTTAATAATTCTAAAATTTAACCGCGACATTATGTAATTACCTACCATTCTGATTGAAATTATCAAATTCAACGCATAAAAACTTTTTTATATCTTATGATATTCGAACTCATTAAACTGATTAATCCAATTTTGAACTTATTAATAATTGATAATTTCCAAGGGCTCGAAGACTTAATAGATTGTCCCAGTAATATTCTTAACATGTATTCAACGCATAATTGATTGTTCCCAGTAATACTCATATTTTGATTCTCTTGGACATTAAGGAACCTTAATCAAGTCGTTAAAGAGAAAGTCGAAAACAGTTTCTCAATTTTCCAAGTATACTACCAGTAGAACATGGTAGCTGATAGGCCCTATTTTTTTTGTCGGTGTGGTGTGAACTGATAACTTTAACCAAATAATTCTACAATGTCCAACTAGCACTTGTTTTTTCTCAAAAAAAACTAGCACTTGTTGAAATGAAAAAAATATTTCAACGTGAGTTTGAAATGACATGGTTTAAATCTAAAAAGCAAGTGTACTAACACTATAGCCAACTAATAAACTGCACCTATTAGTTACTCGGAATGTAATAACTTGTAAATAGAAAAATATAATTGTGCAATACGTTAACCACGGTCCAACCAATGGTCTCATTGGTCGAACCCCAATTTAGGACCGAAATTGGGTCATTTTTGTACATAAACTCAGATGGTAGTTCAGATCATCAACAGTGTTAGCCACGGGCTCAATCGGTTGAACGACAGGTATTGACCAAAATGCAAAAAAATAATTTTTAAAAATAATTTTTTTGAATTTTTTAATAAAAAATATTAACTTTTGATTTCTATGCTTTTAAATTATAAAGTTTGCATAGAGTATATTCATAATTTTTTGATATTTTAATGATATATATTTTTATATAAAAAATCTCTAGTATGACCGGCCCAAAGAAAGGAAAAATCCCAGGTCACCCTCCGATATGCTTTTTAAAATATTATAGTTAGGAAAACTCTCATTTTTATAAGACTCATCATTAATTAATTATTGATCGTAAAACCCAAAATAACTAAAAACCCACCACATTCGACTTTTCTCTACGAGCTATCATTTTCAACTAGTTGAGGAATTTCTTGGTGATCAAGTTTCCATAAAAGCTCCTTCGGACCACAAGCAAAGCATGGAATGTTAGCCATATTTTCTTTCAATACGTAGCTACCCACTCATTAAATTGTGGACCCCCACTTTTGTTTTTTCTTCACATTAGGACATGTGCAAGGCAACTTGCCATGCACATAGAAAGTTTATTTAGGGGTAAAATGTAGATACACATATATATAATCTGATTTGTACACTGGCCAAATGTTTATACGAGTTCCCCAAAAAATACTTTGTACGAGTTCACCGATCTAAAGACTAACAAGAATTGATTCGAGTGATAAAGGACTTAATTTCTCTTAATATGTTTTGAGTTCAACCTTTTTGAATAGAAAAAATAACATAGTCAGAACCATCCTTAAATAGAACATGATAATGGTTGACTCGACTCTTAATACAAAAAGTTGAAAAAAATCCCCTTTTCACTAGTTCAATATTTTTTATTTGATATAAACACTAGTTCAATTGATATGAACAATGCGAAGCCAATAAATTTTATTTATTTGGGCATTTTAGTTTTTTGATTATATTTTTTATAGAACTACGATTTTTACTGGTGTAAATGGAGTTGTACTTGGGATCAAATCAAATTAATCTGATTCCGCGTCAGATAGAAATAGATAAATTCTTTATTTTATCAATCATAATTTGATCTTTATCAAAATCAATTAATCAAAATTAACTATTCACAGTTGCCTTTTCTTTTGAGAGGATCTATTTTAAAAGTTAGACCCCATAGTAGACAAAAATTCAAAAAATTCAAAGAAGAGACTTTTCGCAAAAATTATCGATTTATAACCAATCATTATTTACATTATTAGCCGGTCACTTTCTCCTATTAGTCAATTAATCAAACAGATAATTAGGCGACCAGCTGTTTAGATTTGACTTTTTTGCCCCTCTCTGTTTGTATGTTTCTGTAGTATCTACAAAATACATTATAAAAAACATCTACATAATATTCTACGGTGGAATGGTTCAGTCAACGGTCAAACTATTCTGGTACATATCGTGGTTAATTTAATATGAGAAGGATACAATGTGAATAATACGTCAAAGTTTAATACTATTTAGTAAAATTGTGCAGATACAACTTAGAATACATTAATACACACATATATATATATATATATATATATATATATATATATTGGTAGGATACCAGATGTACTAAAAAAATCCCGTGACAACCAATTGTAAGTTTTCAATTTCAAGGGTTTCCAATGTTGCCCCTGTCGTATAATAACACGATCATCTTAACAATATTTATTATATTCACCATCAAACTTTTATTGTATTTCTTACGTGGCACTCTGTTGGTCCACAAAGGAAACTACGTGGGAAATTCCTCAAACGTGGATCTTTCCCTCCTTTTTGTTTTTACTCGCGTCGGATCTGAGCCCTAACTGCTAAGGATATCGAAAGGACGTTTTTTGTCTGGTCAAACAAATCACTTCAATATTCTCTTTAATTTAAACCCCAAACGGACTGGCCGTTGACAATTAACTTTAACTAATACACTAAACGACAGGTCATCCCCCTAACCACGCATTAGCACTACCAAAACCTTCGGGGCCAGTTTCGTTATTCCCACCACTTCTCAGGGTCAATTCCGGGATCCAAAATACACGCGTCACCCGCTGAAGCCTTCCGAAAACGCGTCAAGGGCAGTAATGACATTGCAACACACTGATTAATAACTCGCAAACGAGTAAAGTAGTAAAGAGAATGCAAAGGGACCACCAGCAAGGGCAAACCCGTCATTTCATTCACCCGGGCCCACGCGAAAAACGAAATCGATAAGTAAATAAACGGATCCCGCTTCTTCCCGGCAAGCGCGAAGCCGAAAAGCGATTATTAACCAAAAAATTAAAAAAAGAAGACACAAAGAAACGGTTTTCTGGAGCATCTTCCCCCTCCAGGTTTCGAGGTCGGTGAGGGAAGGAGGGAGAGAATAGGAAAACCGTTGTAAAGTAAAGTAATAAAGTTAACCGCCGGGGAGAAATGGAGGACGGCCGGTCGCCTGATCCGGCGAGCTTCTGGACGCAGGCGGACGCCTTGCTTCGAAAGAACTTAACCTACCAGGTCTCTTTGCTTCCTTTTTTTTGTTTTTGAGAAGATTTTATTTATTTCGCGAGTTAGTTTTTAGTTAATGTTCGTTTGTGTTGCTTGCTGTCTTCGTTTAAGGTCAACGCTAACGATGAAGCATTTTATGTACGATTAGAGCTGCATTTTTAGCTGCGCTAATTAAGTTCTTAATCTTGTTTGATTAATCTGTTCGTCGTCGTTTCGACTATAGGGAGAGTCGGGTATTTAATTGAATTCTGATAAATTAACCTCGAGCTCGCTTACATTTGTCTCGAGTTCGAATATTTGTGGATGGAGTAGCCACAGCTTTATTGAATTGGAATCTGATAAACATTTCCTTGTTTTGTCTTGTGTGTTGCAGAAACGGAATGCTAAGACAAACTGCAGGCTGATTTCGTTCCCCTTTTTCCTCTGCATTATTCTCGTTCTCGCCCAAAATCTTATAAACCGCGAGTTTGACAAGTCGAGTAAGAGATGTGGCTGCTCTTGCGTTGATACGAACGGGGACGGAACATGCGAGAAGGTCTGTGGCGTGCAATACTCGACTCTGGATCAAGTGATGACTTGTTCTATTCCGGATCCTCCGGAGTGGCCTCCCATGTTACAGTTTCCTGCGCCAGAATATCGTGCTGTGAGAAGTGATGTTGTTTCGTTTACTGACTTGCCTGATGAGGCTTGCCGGCTCACTGGGTCATGTCCCGCTACTGTGCTGGCCACTGGAAGTAACCAAACTCTTGGACAAAGTATATATCTCTCTCTCACTCTCTCTGTGCGTGTTTCATAGCTCGCACTTTTTCTCTGAAAACGGATGCTCAGTTTTGACCTTGTACTCTATACATGTTTGATAGTTTTGGCTGGGTACATGTTCACAAGCTCCGTCGCTGTTAATTCCTCTGATATTGTTGATAGCGATGCCAATATGGTGCTAGTAAGTTTACTTTGTTTCATTGTCTTTAAATTCCCTTATGGTGTTGCCGCTTTGGACGTTTCTGACAAATTTGATGATAGGGAATGTGCTGTTGAATTTCATGTTGGGTTATTTCTTCAGGGAACATCCACAGACACCGAAACGACTGGCTATCTTGAGCCTGGATTTACTGATGATTCTCCTCTCTATAACATAAGGAATCAATGCACTTCAAATACCACGTTCAATGTACCTTTTCAGCAGTCGGGCTTAAATTTCCAAAAAGGTACAGTCTCTTCATCCTAACAGTTTAGATGGTGGGAGCCTCAGAAAGCACAATAACCGAATTATGTATGATTGCAATGATATGAGTTTTAGAAGAGCATATTTACTCGTACTGAGGAATTCCTGTGGACAATGATCCACAACGTTTGTTGATTGCTTTTATAGTCCCCTTCAGAATACTTTGAGCCTTTACAATTGCCTTTTTTCTGTTTTTCATCTACTCTTTGTATCTTGAAATTTGTCTCTTCTGCTTGATATACAGAAGCAAAATGTGTTCAAGGTCTAACTTTGTGGCGTAATGGTTCTTCCGAGGTAAATGAGGAGCTATTTAAGGGTTACCGGAAAGGCAATCCTGATAGGAAGATAAATGAAATACTTGCAGGTACTTCATTGTCTTAACATTTGCTTAGTACTGCCGTTTTATAGAAGTATGACTGGCAAGTTTCTGCAGCATATGATTACCTGGACTCCAATGGAAAGAAGTTCAATGTTAATGTCTGGTACAACTCAAGTAACAAGGATAACTCTGGATCTTCATTTAAGTTGCTCCGAGTTCCACGTGCAGTGAATCTGGTATGTAAAATGAAGTCATTTAATGGTACTTCCAGGTTTTTAAATTGAAGTCTTCTAAAATCAAAAGTTTCACAGTGATTATGTTCCTGAACTTTCTAGTTGACGTCTTTTCCACTGGTCCTGCATGATAGTTGTATTATTTTGTAATTTACTTTGCTTATTTGAAAGTTGATTGCTGTTCTAGTGTAAATTGAATGTCTTGCTCATGAGTTTAAAAAGCGAGTTAATAAATTTTTAATTGATGTGGCTTTATGATTAGTCCTTATCTTTAGGTGGAAATCAACTTTTTGGTGTCTGTTTTGGTTACTTATTGCCATGAGCGGTGAACCTTGCACATACTATTAGTATTATGTGCAAGATTTCCTTATCTGTTGCGAACTTTCAATTGTGGCATCTCATCAATTTTTGTTCTGTATCTCTCATTTACGCCTGAAGTTGATTTCCCAACTTCTTTTGCTCATGGCCTGCTTCTTTAGTAATTTGGTCAGAAATCTGAATCTGTTATTGCTATAACTGGCAATTCTATGCAGGCATCCAATGCGTTCCTTAAGTTCTTGCTGGGATCTGGCACACAAATGCTATTTGAGTTTGTCAAAGATTTCCCTAAACCCAAAACTAAAATCAGATTGGATCTATCTTCTCTTCTTGGGACACTGTTCTTTACATGGGTTGTTTTGCAGCTGTTCCCTGTAAGTAAACCCATCCTTTGTCATTACTCAGATCAGATTTTGAAATTAATAATGGCTAAGAGATTACCTAGCAATGATTTCATGTTGTCTTTTATGGACGGTTAAATGCAATTAAAGACCGTTCTGTAATTATTTACTTATTGATGTAGGTGGTGCTCACAGCACTGGTATATGAGAAACAACAGAATCTGAGGATCATGATGAAAATGCACGGGCTTGGTGATGGGCCTTATTGGATGATTTCTTATGCTTACTTCCTTGCCATATCTGTGTTGTACATCTTTGTTTTCGTGGTATTCGGTTCAGTTGTAGGTAACATTCCAGCAACCGGTGATTTTGTCTATTTCTTATTTCAAGTTCCTGATGTAGCCTGTTTTCAGGATTGAAGTTCTTCCAACTGAACGACTACAGCATACAGTTTGTATTTTTCTTCATCTACATAAACTTGCAAATTTCCTTGGCATTTCTCGTTGCGTCCTTTTTTTCAGATGTGAAGACTGCCACTGGTAAGCTATCTATTTGGTCTTCTTTCGGCGTGATAACTTGTTGCAAGCAAGTTGAAATGGTTGTATGTTTCTGATGGTTACAGTTGTCGGCTACATATGTGTCTTTGGCTCTGGACTGCTTGGTGGATTTCTGTTGCAGGCATTCATTCAAGACAAGTCATTTCCAAGTACGTGTGGCGGAGTCAGATTAAATAACATCTTTTCTCATGCAAATTCTTTCTTCGGCTATATATCTCACGTAGTGCATCTAGCATGCAGTGTATTAGTCATGTTCTTTGTTGATATGCAAAAAGATTAGGCATGTCAAGGGAGATTGATGCTTAGGAAACCTATACCAACAAAATCTATCTATTCTATGTCTGAAATCTAAAGAAGCACATAGTACACCAGAAACTTCTGTTTCAAATATTATTTCCATAATACGTCTTTCATTTTTCCTATACCCATTTTCTAATATAATTTTATATTTTAATGAATTTCTTAAATTGCATATTGATATAGTTCTTGTTCTTTTAAATTTTCTGTATTTCTTATCCATATGATTCGAAGCTCCTTTTCCATTTTACTGTTGTTTTTACATTACACCCATTGGGAAAAGGAACCGTAACTTCTAACTTTTCCTAACAAATAATACTGGATCTTTTTGTTAAAAACATGTGTGTGCTTTTGAAAGCGTATGGTGAACATTACAAGATCCACTTAGTACTTTTAGAAACAAGTTGGTGCTTTATATAGTTTGTTTCTATCATTCTGCCTTCAGTTTTTGGTTCCATTTATCCTTTGTGTGCTATTCAACTTATCTTACCAGAGTTCTAATCTGCTTCAGGAGGTTGGATTATTGTGCTGGAATTATATCCTGGATTCTCCCTTTATCGTGGATTATATGAGTTTGCACAATATGCTTCCACGGGCAATTTGATGGGAACCCATGGAATGCGTTGGGGAAACTTGCAGGATAGCGAAAATGGGATGTCAGATGTCCTAATTATCATGCTTGTTGAGTGGTTGGTGGTGCTTCTTGTTGCATATTATATAGATCAACTAATATCTACTGGAAGTGGAAAAAGTCCTCTGTCTATCTTCAAAAACTGTTGGAAGAAGCCTCCGGCAACTCTCCGGAATCCTAGCTTGCGAAGGCAGGAGTCTAAAGTTTTTGTTGATATGGAGAAAACTGATGTCAGTCAAGAGGTAATACTATCTGTTCTGTGGATATGCTTTTCCTTAAATGCTGAGCTTTTGGCCCACTTGTTTATCCGCCTTGTTGTTTAGTACTCTTTCGTTTCTGGGAATATGTATAAGTTAATCTAACTTGCGGTCTATTTCAACTCGTTCACACCTTTTGTTTTGCATGAACCCAGAGGGAGAAAGTTGAGCAGCTGTTGCTTGAATCCAGCACAACACATGCAATCATTAGCGACAATCTCAGGAAGGTCTACCCTGGAAGAGATGGAAATCCTCAGAAACTGGCAGTAAAAGGCTTATCGCTTGCTTTGCCTCGAGGGGAGTGCTTCGGAATGCTTGGTCCCAATGGTGCTGGGAAAACCTCATTCATCAGTATGGTGGGTACATCATTCCTCACTGATAAAATAGCAAATCTAGTCTGATTTTCCTTGTCTTTTATATTAAATGAATGATTCTGTTAGCGGCATCTACGGATCTCCTCTTTAATGAGATGGCAAGTACCCCCAAGAGTGTTAAAAGATTCTAAAAATACAGCTCAATGAGAATAGTACAGATCTCGTCTAAGAAGTTATCACGGCATCAAAGTAGAGTCTTAAGAAGATATATGCACTTATTATGAGTTGGTTTTCTGCCTTTTATCCTCCATTCATAAAGTTTTGGGTCAATCATGTAAGTTCTACTTAAAAGTGATCGATTTTCTCTTTGTTTTGGAAAAAATGACCCTTTAGTTGACATCTTTCCTGAGAAACTGAAAGGTGCTCTAAATATTTCACTATCCTGCTGGGTCAGATGATCGGGCTAACCAAGCCAAGCTCAGGATCTGCATATGTTGAGGGAATGGACATTCGGACACAGATGAATTGGATTTATACAAGCATGGGGGTGTGCCCGCAACACGAGTAAGCTAGAAGTTTCCATTTTGTTCTGTTTTGGCCGAAGTGAATTTATGCTCTCACTTAAAGGCTCACACACAGATGTTGCTTGTTTCTCAATCACTTGTAGCCTGCTTTGGGAAAATTTGACTGGAAGGGAGCACTTACTATTTTACGGTAGATTGAAGAACCTGAAAGGCTCTGACTTAAATCAGGTACTTGCTACGATTTTTTCACTTTAGATTGTTGTCCTTCCAGCATTTAAGTTCTCTGGATTACTAGTTATGACTGGTTGACATATGATCAATCAGCACATAACCTTTTTCTTGCCAGTCTGTTCCCTGGAAAGAGTCTCCGTAAGTAGCATAGAAAATCTTGGTTTTAGCAGAGTCAAAAAATGGCGTGCTAGCGCTTTAGGACGATAAGAACCTTGGGCCATTCCTGATATAATTTCTTGGCTGGTTCGATCGTGGAAACTCGGATTTTATATTTTCTGGTTAAATCATTGTGACAGGCAGTGGAAGAATCCCTCAGAGGTGTCAACCTACTTAATGGTGGGGTTGCTGATAAACAAGCTGGGAAGTATAGCGGAGGTATGAAGAGGAGGCTTAGCGTTGCCATTTCTCTGATTGGGGACCCCAAAGTAAGCATGCATGCTTCATATAGCATTTCCGGTACAATTGTACGTGTATTTATATACTGTGATTGCTCTGAACTAATGGCTGATTTTATTTCAAGGTTGTTTATATGGATGAACCCAGTACTGGATTGGATCCAGCTTCAAGAAGTAATTTATGGAATGTTGTTAAGCGCGCTAAGCAAAACCGGGCTATCATTCTCACAAGTACTCTCTCTCTCTCTCAATGTTGAATGGACTGAAGTTGTTCCCTTGCAGTTACTGACATGCCTGTTTCATCTCTAGCGCATTCAATGGAAGAAGCAGAGGTGTTGTGCGATCGCATTGGGATATTTGTGGACGGTGGTTTGCAGTGCATTGGAAATCCGAAAGAGGTATTTTCTTGTGCAAAACATATTTAAAACGACTTGAAATAGAATGTTCTGCTCATGTACGGAAATCTGAGTGCTGTGTGGATCGGACCTTGTCCAAGCCAAACGCCTTCGAATGCTTTTGATTTCCCCCTTACCTGCATTGCAACATCATACTATATTATTAAGCATGGTAATCGTACCAATGTCTCATAACAGCTGAGGGCACGATACGGAGGATCTTACGTTTTCACGATAACAACATCAAGCGATCACGAGCAAGAGGTGGGGGAAATGGTCCGACGCCTCTCCCCGGGTGCCCAAAAGACGTACCAGACATCCGGGACACAGAAATTCGAGATGCCAAAGAACGAGGCCAGAGTTGCAGACGTTTTCCGTGCAGTCGAGGTTGCCAAAAGCAAGTTCCCGGTATTCGCTTGGGGTCTGTCAGATACCACACTGGAGGATGTATTTATAAAGGTGGCCAATGGGGCCTAGCCCTAGCCCTTGGCTTGGAGGGTAAATCTACAAAAACCATAGAAGTACAGCTTAGAAGATTACTTCTCTTGTTGCAATCCTTAGGGATATTGGTGTATCAAAACATAGGCAGTTTGAGGATATAGTTCCATACATGCAGATTATAATTCGTATACACAGCATCGAACATCTACTCTCTCTTGTAGAAAAAAACTATATTTGTAACAATTTTGTCTCCTGATTTTCAATCTTCTGATTCATTTGATCTCGCACCAATTCTATCTGCAACCCTTTGCACGCATCCAATGCCTTCCTACAATTTTTTGGAATCTTCATATCACCCAAAACCTTAGTTAATGTCTCTACAAATGAAAGTAATCAGATCGAAGTTTGTACTGACTTAAAAAAAAAGAAAAAAGGAAAAAGTCTACTTTAGTACCCTGTGGTATCGCCCAAAATTACTTTAGTACTCTGTGGTAAAAAATCGATTAATCGAGTCATACTTATTCCAATTAACATCAAAAAGGTCCTCGGGCAGCTGCCCGGACCTGCCCGAACCTACCCGAACCCTGCCCGAACTACGTGGCCAGCCACGTCACCAAATTTTGGAGGAGGAGGACGCGGAGGAGGAGGAGGAGGAGGAGGAGGACGCGGAGGAGGAGGAGGAGGAGGAGGAGGAGGATGCGGAGGAGGAGGAGGAGGAGGAGGCGGAGGAGGAGGACGTGGAGGAGGAGGACGCGGAGGAGGAGGAGGAGGAGGACGTGGAGGAGGAGGACGCAGAGGAGGAGAAGGAGGAGGAGGACGCGGAGGAGGAGGACGAGGAGGGGGAGGACGCGGAGGACGCGGAGGAGGAGGAGGAGGAGGAGGACGCGGAGGAGGAGGAGGAGGAGGAGGAGGACGCGGAGGAGGAGGAGGAGGAGGAGGACGCAGAGGAGGAGGAGGAGGAGGAGGACGCGAAGGAGGAGGAGGACGCGGAGGAGGAGGAGGATGCAGAGGGGAGGAGGAGGCGGAGGGGAGGAGGAGGGAAGGAGATGGATATCCACGTGGCGCCACGTCATCAAAATTTGGTGACGTGGTTAGCCACGTAGTTCGGGCAGGGTTCGGGTAGGTTCGGGCATGTCCGGGCAGCTGCCCGAGGACCTTTTTGATGTTAATTAGAATAAGTATGACTCGATTGATCAGTTTTTTACCACAGGGTACTAAAGTAATTTTGGGCGATACTACAGGGTACTAAAGTAGACTTTTCCAAAAAAAATGCAAAGACAAGCCAGAGCTCGGATTGAGAGATGTTGGGCCTCCAGCAGCAAGGTCTGGACAACGTGGGCCGGCCCGCGAGCGCGATGACAAACTTGTAATATCAGAGATTACGTAGGAACAATTTTGAAAATTTATATTTTAAAGTGTTGTTGTACCATTATTAGTCGCATTTTGTATAATTGTTAGTCGTGTGTTGTATTATTGTCTGACGCCAAATACCTGTATATGTCCCGTGTTGCTATTGTTGGGTTGGGGAGTAGATTGAGCACGGAGTGAAGGAATCGATTCCGGACGGTTTGGAGTGAAGGGGGACCGCAGTGGCAAGCGTAGTTATGTGATAATGGCAAGCGCAGTTATGTGATAATGGCAAGCGCAGTTACGTGATAATGGCATGTGTATTTGTGACAGTGGCAAGTCCCCGTTGATCATAATGGCGCGCATGGTTTTTTTCATTTTGGTCCCCCATATTTTAGCATTTTTGCAAAAAGGTCACACTGGCATGCGCAGTTATGTGATACTGGCATACGCAGTTATGTGATAATGGCATTTGTATCCGGCCTGCGTTTCTGCGTGGCTTTTTTCATTTTGGTCCCCGTATTTTAGCGCGTTTGCAAAAAAGTCCCCGCGTGTCTTCATTCCGAACGGTTCGAAATCTGAGCATTCCGTGCCCAATCCATACCCCTTGGGTTGAATGCATATTTAATGCATTTGGCCCAAATCGGAAAGGCCCAAGTGGAAGTCCCAAAGTCAAGTTAAGGAGTGGATGTGTACCACATTGAATAGAGCAAGGAGGATTTTCTTGTTTATAAGGAATTCCTCTCCTTACCTCTCAACTTGGTTGACTACCCAAAGGCTGACCCACCGCTAGCTGCAAGGACGGTGCGAAGCACCGTTCGAGCACGAGCACGAGCACGAGCACGAGCACGCGTCCGCGCCCGCGCCCGTGCGCATGGCGCATTGGACGCAGGTCGCAATGGGCGCTTTGTGGCGCACTTGGCACTTACAAAGAGTCCGAAAGTTCTGGGTATATAAGAGTTCGCCCGAAAGTTTCGAGATACGTGTGCAACGTTCTTAGAAATGCCCGAACAGTCGTTGTATCTCGGAGACGATTGCCGTAGCCCGTACCGCACTGAAATATACGGGGCAATCTCGTCTTATGGAGAAAGTGTCCAACACTTGCCTCGACTGTCGTAGATCCTAATCAAGTACACCACCCCTCCGATCACAATAATCGTAAGACGAGATCGTGTACTTGAAGATGGCATCGTCAAGCACCATACCAATGCCAGCGGTCCCGGGAACTGTCCACGCCGAAAGGCCGACCAAGTTCAACGGTACTGAGTTCAAGAGGTGGCAACAGAAGATGACGTTCTATCTGACCACGCTCAACCTAGTTCGGTTCCTGAAAGAGGAATCACTGAAGATAGCAGAAAATGAGACGGATCAACAAAAGATCAACGCTCTCGACGCGTGGAGTCACAACGACTTCCTGTGCCGGAACTACGTCCTGAATGGACTAGACGACATGCTCTACAACATCTACGCGGAAGCCAAAACCGCTAAGGAGCTGTGGAGTTCACTCGAGAAGAAGTAAAAAATGGAGGATGTCGGGATGAAGAAATTCATCGTCGGACGAAGAAATTCATCGTCGGACGATTCCTCGACTTCAAGATGGTGGACTCCAAGAAGGTCATCGACCAAGTGCAGGAGTTGCAGCTGATCCTTCACGAGATCCAGGCCGAAGGGATGCAACTCAGCGAATCCTTCCAAGTAGCTGCAATGATCGAGAAGCTCCCCCCGCTCTGGAAGGACTTCAAGAGCTACCTCAAGCACAAGAGGAAGGACATGGGCCTAGAAGACCTGATCGTGAGACTTAGGATCGAGGAAGACAACCGAAAGTCTGAAGTCAAGCAAGGCAAGGCCAACTCTGAGACCACAGTGCACCTTGCCGAGGGAAAAGGTGGCAAGAAGAGGAAGAAGTTCGGGGATAAGCAGGAGAAGCAAGAGCCCAAGAAGAAAAAGAACAAGAAGATCAAGGGCGATTGCTACAACTGCGGTAAACCTGGACACATGGCTAAGGACTGTCGCCAGCCGAAGAAGGACGACCAAGGAAAAGCTAACCTAGCTGAAGACTTATCCCAGATGGATTTGTCAGCCATGATGTTTGAAGCCAACCTGGTGGACAATCCGAGAGAGTGATTCGTAGACACAGGAGCTACCCGCCACATCTGCTCGGACAAGGAGATGTTCTTGAGCTATATCCCGATCACCGGCCGAAAGCTGTTCATGGAAAACTCCGCAACGTCCAAGATCGTCGGTCTGGGTAAGGTGGTCCTAAAGCTGACCTCAGGAAAGGAGCTGACCCTCAAGGATGTGCTGCATGTCCCGGACATCCACAAGAACTTAGTTTCCGGCTCACTGTTAAGCAAAGTCGGTCTTAAGCTTGTATTTGAGGCTGATAAGTTTGTACTGACCAAAGCAGGTCAATTCATAGGAAAGGGTTATCTAGAAAATGGGTTGTTTAAGATGAATATAATAACTGTACATCGCACCTTTAACGGTGAAAATAAAGTTAACGCTTTTTCTTACTTGGCCGAGTGTTCTAATTTATGGCATGGTAGATTAGGACACGTAAATTTAAACTCGCTAAGAAAGTTAGTAAGTTTAAAATTATTACCGCATCTAGAGTTCAACCCATCTGATAAATGTGAAGTATGTGTGGAAGCTAAAATGACCAAAGCACCTTTCCATTCGGTGGAAAGAAGTACTACGCCTTTAGAGTTAATTCATACGGACACTTGCGATATGAAACACGTGCAAACTAAAGGCGGGAAGAAATACTTCATCACGTTTATCGATGATTGTACGAGATACTGTTACGTATATCTCTTAAAGGGCAAAGACGAAGCTCTTGATGCCTTTAAGAGATATAAGAATGAGGTTGAAAATCAACTCAGCGTGAAAATCAAAATGATTCGAAGTGATCGAGGGGGGAGAATATGTGGCTCCGTTTGATGAACTCTGTCAAGAACATGGCATTATTCATCAGACGACTGCTCCATACTCACCTCAATCGAATGGCGTAGCTGAACGCAAAAATCAAACTCTTAAGGAGATGATGAACGCTATGTTGATTAGCTCTGGCTTACCCCAGAACATGTGGGGGGAAGCTGTGCTCTCAGCTAACCACATTCTAAATAAATTGCCACACAAGAAAAGGGATAAAATCCCATATGAACTATGGAAAGGAAGAAAGCCTTCCTACGGTTACCTTAAAGTATGGGGGTGCCTAGCAAAGGTCGAAGTACCTAAGCCTAAGCAGGTGAGAATAGGACCCAAGACCATTGATTGCATCTTTATCGGATATGCACAAAGTAGTAGTGCTTATCAATTTTTGGTGCATAAATCTAAAAATCCTGAGATAAACGCGGGAATGGTCATAGAATCAAGGAACGCAACGTTCTTTGAGAATAGCTTTCCTAATAAGGAAAGAAAGGAAGGGAGTCCAAAGAAAAGGGCTCACGAGACTACGCGAGGGTCAAATCAGGAAGATGATGAACTTAGACGTAGTAAATGGACGAAGGTAACCAAATCCTTTGGTCCGGATTATCTAACCTATGCGTTAGAAGATGAACCCAGGACAATCTAAGAGGCATTGTCCAGTCCAGATGCTCCTATCTGGAAGGAAGCTATCAATAGTGAGATAGAATCTATTATGCAAAACCACATGTGGAAAATCGTGGATCTCCCACCGGGCTGCAAACCTTTGGGATGCAGGTGGATCCTAAAAAGGAAATAGAAAGCTGATGGATCAATCGACAAGTGCAAAGCTCGATTGGTAGCTAAGGGGTTCAAACAGAAGGAGGGATATGATTTCTTTGACACGTATTCACTGGTCACAAGAATCACATCAATTAGAGTACTCATAGCTGTTGCGGTACTCTATAATCTCGAGATCCACCAAATGGACGTAAAAATAGCTTTCCTAAATGGAGAACTGGAAGAGGAGATATACATGGAGCAACCTGAAGGGTTTGTGGCTCCCGGTCAAGAGCATAAAGTGTGTCGGCTAGTCAAGTCACTATACGGGCTAAAACAAGCGCCAAAATAGTGGCACGAGAAATTTGACGGAACAATGCTGTCAAATGGATTTAAGATCAATGAGTGCGATAAATGTGTTTACATTAAGGGCACACTTGAAGCTTACGTAATTGTATGTCTCTATGTAGATGATTTACTAATTATGGGAAGCAATAAAGAGGTTATTGTGAAAACTAAGAACATGTTAAAGAACTATTTTGACATGAAAGATATGGGTCTGGCAGACGTCATACTAGGGATAAAATCTCTAGGAAAGCTGATGAAATTACCTTGACGCAATCCCACTACGTGGAAAGCGTGCTCAAGAAATTTGAAGCTTTTGACAAACCTCCGGTTAAGACTCCAGTAGATTTGAATCTACACTTAGCCAAGAATCAAGGGGACCCAGTATCTCAACTGAGGTATGCGCAGATTATCGGGAGCTTGATGTATTTAACAAACTGCACACGTCTCGATATTGCGTACTCAGTTAGTAAGCTTAGTAGATTCACAAGTAATCCAGGGAAGGATCACTGGCTAGCTCTGGAAAGGGTTTTACGGTACTTAAAACATACCATAAACCATGGCATACATTATGCTAAATATCCAGCTGTATTAGAAGGATACAGTGACGCAAACTGGATATCAGACACTAAGGACTCCAAATCCACGAGTGGATACGTATTCACCATAGGAGGAGGAGCTGTGTCTTGGAAGTCCTCTAAACAAACGTGCATAGCTCGATCCACCATGAAGTCAGAGTTTATAGCACTAGACAAAGCTGGGGAAGAAGCTGAATGGCTCAGAAATTTCCTAGAGGATATTCCGTACTGGAGCAAACCGGTGTCTCCCGTATTGATACATTGTGATAGCATGTTTGCAATCGGGAGAGCACAAAGTACAATGTACAACGAAAAGTCTCGACATATCCGTCGGAGATAATACCGTTAGATAGTTGATCTCTAGTGGGGTGATCACCATTAATTACGTAAAGTCCAAGGACAACTTAGCTGATCCTTTTACGAAAGGAATCAATATAAATCTAATATACAACGCAGTAAAGAGAATGGGATTAAAATCCACACACTAAAAAACGTCCATAGCGGTAACTCAACCATGATGAGTGGAGATCCCACAAACTTGGTTCAATGAGACAACTAAGTTATGGAGGGTTCAATTAATCACCTGGAACCTATCTCATTCTCAGAAGCTGCCCAGGTATTAACCTGCAGAGGTGTGGTAAGGTTAAGCATTACGCTTTTAATGATTCTTATACCTTGATAAAGGTGGAGCATGGCAGGATATTCCTGATAGGAGATCACCTATGTAAGTGTGAAGTGAGGCCGCTTCAAATGGAAAAAATACTTATGAATCCAAGAAATGGTCAATGGCCGAAACAGACACAACGTGAGAACCCAAATATACTAGGGTTATTATTGTGTAAATGTTATTGTCTTGGTTTACGCCAAAAGCTGACGATTCAAACATCACGTTCACCGAGCAGCGAGTAAATCCAATAACATATTACTGGAGAAGGTTCAAAGCCGTAAGCTACCTGTCTCGATGCAATAATAACACGTCAGAACTTTCGATTAGAGTCTGCATGCATTAATATCATTCATGTTGGGGATTGTTGGGTTGAATGCATATTTAATACATTTGGCTCAAATTGGAAAGGCCCAAGTGGAAGGCCCAAAGTCAAGTTAAGGAGTGGATGTGTACCACATTGAATAGAGCAAGGAGGATTTCCTTATTTATAAGGAATTCCTCTCCTTACCTCTCAACTTGGTTGACTACCCAAAGGCTAACCTACCGCTAGCTGCGAGGACGGTTCGCACCGTCCGAGCACGCGCACGCGCCCGTGCGTGTGCGCATGGCACATTGGACGCAGGTCGCAATGGGCCCTTTGTGACGAAGGGCTGGAATATCCAGTTTCCAGAAGGCCGAAGAGTTGCGAGATCTCTCGCGAAAGGGCGCCAGCACAGGCTGGGCGCGCCTGGAAGGATCCAGAAGCCACCGAAGGGCCACGAGCGCAGCCAGCCAACCAGCTGGCCGAACGGACACGTCCTTTCGGGGTGGCTGCTTCCCTGCCTCCTCCAGCCTATAAATAGGCCTGCCCCCTTGCCATTCAATCCATCCCAGTAGCAAGTGCATTCTCCATAGTATTGTTGTCTTCTTCTCTCCCCCGTTCTTTACTTACAAAGAGTCCGAAAGTTCTGGGTATATAAGGGTTCGCCCGAAAATTTCGAGATACGTGTGCAACGTTCTTGAAAATGCCTGAATAGTCGTTGTATTTTGGAGACGATTGCCGTAGCCCGTACCGCACTGAAATATACGGGGCAATCTCGTCTTATGGAGAAAGTGTCCAACACTTGCCTCGACTGCCGTAGATCCTAATCAAGTACACCACCCCTCCGATCACAACAGCTATATTGTATACCGCATAATTATCATTGTTAGTTACGATGAGATAGATCACTTCAACATAGATTTTTTTCTGGTGAATTTGACTCTTGCAATGATCTTAACTCGCTGGCCACACACCATGTAGGTGGTGCTGGCATCTCCGGTGAATGAGAAAGAACAAAGGCCGAGGATCGTGATGAAAAAAACGAAAATGCTTATTTTCTTCACATATAATTGATATGCATTATATTTTTTTTATAGGTGATAACATTATAGTATAGTGAAATAATATTTGATGACTGAATACTATACTTCATAACATATAATTACAAAAATTAATATGAATTTCTGAAATTAATAATAACATTTTCCTTAAAATACCAACCAATCCACTTTAAAACGAATTAATTTGTAAACCAAAATATGAAAATAGGAAGTTTTTTAGATTCCCTAAACAAACAGCTAAGTTCAAATACTTAAAATATTCTCTGAAAAAAACTCATCTTATTTTAGAAAAGAAAAAATAAATTCGATTTAACCCTATTTTTCACAAAAAAGGTTGCTATTGATAAGACTTAAGAGTCCACAAACTAATCTGATACTCCAAATCTTCATCTAACCAATTGATCTTATCAAATCTTCTATCCCTATCCACATCCAAATTAGAACTTATCAAAGATTAATAACTAAACCCTAATATATCTCCTCCCAAATCCTATCCTCTCTATAAGTACACCTCAAGAGTGTCAATAACACTCACACACAGTAGTAGTTTCCAACTCGTAGGACTCCAAAAATGGCGAAATCATCAAATCTTTCTTGCTGCTTTTTTATGGTTGTGGCTCTATTATTTTTAGGGTGCAAAGCAGAAGACCAAGTTGGGATTTACCAATTGAAGAATGGAGACCTCACTATCAAGCTAACCAATTATGGTGCAATTGTTATGTCCATCATCGTCCCCGATAAGAATGGTTCGAATATCTTCTCTCTAACTCTCGTTTTTCAAGAGACTCGAACTCGGAATTTTTTTTTCCGACGATTAATGTCGTTTTGTTTTTTGGTGTTGCAGGGAAGATGGATGATATTGCTCTTGGCTTTGATAATCTCGACGATTATAAGGTAATAGTTGTGAATTTAACTCTCTTTCCATTTCTGTTTTGCCAAATTTTGGAAATAATCAATATTGCCTCTTGTTGTTTTATTTTCTCGAAATCATATACATCGACTAATACGGTTCTAATTTATTGCAGCACGATGGAACCTATTTCGGATCCATTGTTGGTCGTGTAGCTAATAGAATTGGCAAATCCCAATTCACCCTGAACGGAACCACATATACATTGCCCTCCAACGATGGGAATAACACTCTACACGGTAAAAAAATTAATACCTCCATTCAATTTGAATAGAATTTTTGAAAGACGATAAAGTTTTAATATTTAATGTTGATTTTCTTTTTTAATCAGGTGGGCCAAAAGGTTATGCTGATGTTATATGGTCTGTGTATAGCTACGTACCGGATCACCATATAACTTTCACCTACCAATCCGCTGATGGAGAGGAAGGTACTTAACCAATATTCCAATTTTTATATCCTGAAATTAACATTATTCAAATTAAAAGAACTTATGTTAAACTTACTCAATCTTATTTTATTCAAAATAACGATTTTTCTGTCAAAAACTAAATCATAAATTTTTATTTCTACCTCTTGTTTCATCGTGACTTTCCTCTGGCGACATTAACCAATATCATGAAATTAACATTATTCAAATTGAAAGAACTTATGTTAAACTTAATCTTATTTTCATCGAAATGACGATTTTTCTGACTACATAGCTATAAAGTTGCAAATTTTTACTTCCGTCAAAAATTGAATCATAAATTTTTGTTTCTACGTCTTGTTTCATCGTGATTGTCCTTTGATGACATTACTCATTGTAGCTAGTGGCCTAGTGACATGCATGATTCCAACATTGATGCTAAGATAGGACGGTCCTAAAATAGGACCCGATAGTGCTTGAATAACGTTCATGCTTCACAGGATTCCCCGGAGATCTTTCGGTGTCAGTGACGTACATGATCATTGGCAACAACAAGTTGGGTATAAAAATGATGGCCAAGCCACTAAACAAGCCCACCCCAGTGAACTTGGCATTCCATGGCTATTGGAATCTCAACGGGCACTCCAGCGGAGACATTCTCTCCCACACCATCCAAATCTTCGGGAACAACACCACCCCCGTCGACACCGCGCTCATCCCCACCGGGGACATCGTCCCCGTCCAGGGCACGCCCTACGACTTCCTCGAACCCGCGGTCATCGGAGACAAGATCGGTAAGCTGCCCGACGGGTTCGACATCAACTACGAGCTCGAGGACATCAACCCGGGGCACGTCAAGACCGCGGCAGTGGTCTACGACAGTGTGTCCGGGCGGAAACTCGAGCTGTGGACTAACAAACCCGGGTTGCAATTCTACACTGGCAATATGCTGCATGATGTGAAGGGCAAGGAGGGTGCCGTGTACCACAAGCATGACGGGCTTTGCTTGGAGACTCAAGGGTTTCCTGACTCGGTCAACCATGATAATTTCCCATCTCAAATTGTGGAGCCTGGAGAGACTTATGAGCATGTTATGATCTATAGGTTCACGGCTGGTTAGAGAGGAGGATCTCAATTTGCTTCATGGAGAAGTAAAAAATAGAAATTGAGTAGGGTTTCGCTTGAACAAATTTAAAGACTTTTTGAGGTGGTTTAGGGTTCTAGGTTGGTCCTGGAATTGAGAGCAATAATGTAAGTTCTAGTTGGGTTTTTAAATTTTGAATCTGTGGTACAATTGAGTAGTTAATAATCATGATTGTGACCCCTTCCGTTTCATTAATTCACTCAAAATCTTGCACAAAATTTGTACCTTGCAAGTTGGTGCAAGATCCTTTTCAGTGTACATGGTCCTCCTGTCCTGAAGAAACCATGGTCCGGACTTGTACCATTTGAGGTAGAATGCTTTCTTTGGATGGCGTTGAAAGATAAGCTCAACACCCGAGACAATCTCGACCGCATTGGTCGGATTGCCACTCGTACCTTTCAAGCTAAAATGCTTCCTTTGGATGGCGTTTACAAATAAACCCAACACCCGAGACAACCTCGACCGCATGGTAAAGTGTAGTTCTTGTTGACACTCAAGGAGCCTTGTCCTTGTGTCCTTCATGGTAAAGTTCAAAGAGAAGTATAGTTCTTGTTGCTTGCAGCCATCAGGATTAGATTGAACTTCCCAAAGTATACAATTTGGCTTTCTTGATGTATTTGGATCCAGATCTCGATCCATCAGAAGACAACAGATTTTCGAAAAGATCTTTTGTCATCCGTATTGGTGTAAATCACAAATCAAACTCAGGTGAAAAGAAAACTTTTCTATGCTTATCACAAATAATCCAAGAGTTTCAAGAACAAATGCACGGTCCAAAAACATCAAACTTGCAAAAAGCAAAAAAGAAAAGAAAAAGGAAAACCACGATTTGAGTTTCAATGAGTTGAGGTTGTAGTCTTCTTGAAATCTATCTTGTCAACTTTGACCTCGCCATCGATGAGCTCGTAAACGTACACCACAACGCGCAGGCCGTCGATGTCCATGAGGACGAAGCTAGGATTGACGTCGTAAGTGATGCTGCTATAAGCGCCAGTAGCAGAGCCTGGATTAATCACAACGCCACCCTCGTGCTTGTACGCAGTGAACTGATGCGTATGGCCTGTCACAAGTATGTCTACATCCAGTTGCCTCTGGAGCATTGCCAAGGAGTCCAAGTCGCCCCATGGAACAACCTTCAAGACATCCAAGATAAACGAACCCAATCAACAGGAGATTAACGAGCAAAACTATGCCGTATCGTATTCGTATAAATCTATGGAACTCATTGGCAATCAAAGAACATGGAGATTAAGGAAGCACCAGTTCAAAAGAGACAAGGTCAATACGTGGTTGGCAAGCAGAGAAATGAACCAAAAACGACGAAACAACAAAAGATAGACATGTGCTTTAGATACACAAACAGGCTAGCCTAGAGTTGATTTGAGTCTGACATCAAACCAGAATGACCAAGGTTACTGGAAGGAAATAAAGAGGTAGAAAATCAAACCTGATGACCGTGGCAAAGCCCCAACTTGAATTGACCAATAGTTAGTGTCTTAGTCTCTGGATATTTTGTCTCTTCATCGTATTCACCTCGCGCAATGTGCAAGTCAGGACAAAGACTCTTCAAATAGTCATGGACTTCCTACAAGCAGTTTCGCATTAGTCCAAAAGCGAACTTTCACTCACTCCACCCTCCAGGCTCCAGCTGGACATTACCGGTTCAAAAATGTAAAAGTTCTCTCTTATCAAGCGAAAGGAAACCTAATTCTCCGGTCATCTCATCATAATAAACCAATAAAGCAGATCGAATTCGGGGGAAGAGAACGAACACATACTTTGATACAGAGATTTCCAGTGCAAATGATGTGCTGGATCTTGCCAGGGACAAGCATGGACTTGAACTTGGCGGGGAGATCAGACGCCCTGTGGGGGATATGAAGGTCCCCCAGAGCCAACACCAACACCATCCCCGCTTACTCCACCTTCTCTACAGTACCAATAGCAACAACATCACTAATGATCAAACCCCAAACCTTTACACAAAACCAATCAAGGGAAAAAACCAACAACACCCTAATCCCCTTCCTCTAGAGTACTACCCCAATAACAGCACTTCCGAATTCAAGAACGAACACAAACATGGAAACCCAGAAGCGGAAAAAGCTTAATTTCCGGTCAAATGGTTGAAAAGTATCTAAAATCTTAGTGAAGTTTGGATCTTTACGGTCCAAACTGCTCGACCGACTAATCCAGATTTGAGCCGGGTAGGATTCAGCCGCCCTACGGAGGATATGCAGGTCCCCTAAAGCCAACACCATCCCCACTCACTCAACCTTCTCTACAGAGAGTACCAATGGCAACAACATCACTAATGATTAAAGCCAAAACCTTTGCACAAAACCAAACAAGGAAAAAAAAAATCTAACAACGCCCCAATCCACTTCCTCTAGACTACTTTCCCAATAACATCACTTTTCAACCCAAGAACGAACAAAAAGATGAAAACCCAGAAGCGGAAACAGCTTAATTTTTGGTCAAATGGGTGAAGAGTATCTACAATCTTAGTAAAGTTTGGATCATTATAGTCCAAACTGCTCGACCTACTAATTCAGATTTGAACCGGGATATGCAGGTCCCCTAGAGTCAACACCAACACCATCCCCGCGCACTCCACCTTCTCTACAATACTAATAGCAACATCACCACCAATGGTTAAAGCCCTAACCTTCCACAAAACCAATCGAGGAAAAAAAAAACCAACACCAACCCAATCCAAGAACCAACAAAAAGAAGAGAACCCAGAAGCGGAAACAGCTTAATTTTTGGTCAAATGGCTGAAGAGTTTCTAAAATCGTAGTAAAGTTTGGATCTTTAACATGCGAAATTCATAGTTTTTGGTACCGATCGATTAATCCGTGTTCGAACCGGGTAGTATTGATACCTGGACAAAATTTTCTGGGGGTGCGGGGCCCACCGAAGTTCCCAAGAAGAAGAGCTTTGCCTAATTGATCGATTGAACCAACGAAGTTGCTGATTAGTGGAAGTTCTCTCTTTTCTTCCCCGTTCTTCTGGGTTTTCTTCTTTTTGTTTCCCCTGTTTTAATAGTGACACGACGTCGTTTTTGGTAGGCTTCCACATGTTGCTTCGTTGACCCAATGAACCTCAGTCAGCTTCAGATGGTCCAGCCTAATTAATTATTTCTCTTTTTTCTTTTAATTTATTTATATTCTTCTTCTTCTTCTTGGGGGAGAAATCTTACAATGTTGCATCTAATATATTACAATCAGATAATGAGATTAAAAAAAATTATTCCCGAACCAGGAAACATTTAATTTAATCGGTAAGAGCATTGTTCTAACTTAATTAAAATATTTCGAGTTCGAATTCTTGAAAATACAATGATGTTAAGTATTTGTTATACTTTTTAAAGACCTCGCCCGACTCGAACTTTCTATGGTCGGTAATTGTATCAAATGTCGATAAAAAATACAGATAGCATATAGTTTCGTAAAAAATCTTCTGTTATCACCAGTCCTCAGGCTCTAGCTAGCTAGTATTAAGCCTGACATTCTTATGAACAAAATCTTCTGTAATGTTGGGAGGTAAAGGGTCCATATCCTATACACTTCCAAGGGCTTTGGCCAACAAAATCAAAGTGGCTTGGACTAATTTTTTTTATAAGTAAATTTTTTACGCCAAATTATACTCGTTAGAAGATTGAATCATGGACCTCCTTCAATTTCTCTATACGCTTTGTGCCATTAACCTTTTTGCGTGCCTTTTGCAAAGGAAGATGCATGCAACTCCAATACTTATCTAGCATATAGCCTCAGGAGAAACTAGAATCATGTTGTTGGAAGTCACTGAAGATTCTCTTGGCAGTATATTGGGTGAAGAGTGGTTGTTGTATGTCATAGGGGACCTGGAAGGCGTCGAGGCTGGCTGTTGTTCCGACCGCGGCGAGCTGCTTCCTTGCTTGGCGTTCGGAAGCCCTTCGAGCATGGCCACCACCTCGGACATCCGTGGTCGGAGTTTAGCCTCGCTGATGCAGTGCATTGCAAGAAGTGCAACCATGTATGCTGATTTCAAGGGGTACTGCCCCTCCAGCTTGGTGTCCATTACTCGGAACAGCTTGCGCTTGTCTCCGAGGCACGGCTTCGCCCAATCGACGAGGTTCTGTTCGACTCCGACTTTGGATTTGTCGACTGCGCGACGCCCTGTGAGCATTTCGAGCAGCACCACTCCGAAGCTATAGACGTCACACCTTTCGGTTAGACGACCTATTCAGAAGGCACAATCATCAGCCAATCAGATGAAGAAATATGTGCAGATTTGGCCAAACAGAAAGGAAACACAACCTGTGGCAATGTACTCGGGCGCAGCGTATCCTTGAGTGCCCATGACTTGAGTCGAGACATGCGTATGATCACCTGTCGGCCCTGCTTTCGCCAATCCGAAATCCGAAAGCTTTGCATTGAATTCCTGCATATGTTCATATTACAGGTAACATCAGAAAAGATGCAATATTCAGATCAAGTTTCCAGGGTTCGACATACCGAATCTAATAGGATGTTCGAGGCCTTAAAATCGCGGTATATGATCGGCTGCGCGGAGTCGTGCAGGCATGACAATCCTCGAGCAGCACCGGTAGCGACTTTCACTCGTAACGCCCAAGAAAGTGGTTGAGCCCCTCCTATAAGTAAGTAGAATGTGATCATTCCATCGACAGATAATTCAACAAACTTATTCCTTTTGGTATTACTTCTAAATAGATGATTCTCTAAACTGCCTCTGGCCATGTACTCGTACACCAGGAGGCGGTTATCTCCGTCCGAGCAGTATCCGACAAGCTTGACCAGATTCAGATGACGAACTTGGCCGAGATAGTTCACCTCAGACTGCATTCGAGTGGCAAGATGAAAGTTATACCGAAAAAAGAAACCGAATGCATGGAAACTTAAAATTGAGACAGAGGAACCTACCAACCATTCTTTGTGACCTTGAAAGCTTTCAGGTCTAAGCTTCTTTACTGCAACAACTGTTCCATGTCCCGGCTTGACCGCGGTAAGGGTCTGATCGTTGATCCAACCTTTGTAAACCTCGCCGAAGCCTCCTTCTCCGATGAGACTATCAGGTCGGAAGTTGCGCGTAGCATTCTTAAGCTCGGAATATTGGAACGCTTTCACGTGCGGAGACGACAGTATCTCCCCTTCTAGCTTTGGTGGGACTTTGAGAGACAACAGAACTGACCTAGAGCCATTTTTGCTGCTGGCTGCAATAAATCAGTAACATGAATATTGTTGTTAGCCAAATGACAAGTTGTGCATCAAGTTAGAATTCGGATAAAACCAGTTCCGATATCATGTTAGAATTCGGAATGTGGTCAGCAACCCGAATGCGGCAGTGAATTCGTCAGCAACCCGAATGCGGCACTGAATTCGTTCTAGCTTAATCAAGAAGTCTCGACTTCGAGTTATTGGAAACAAAGTAGTGTTAAATATTCGTTAGGAGAGACTCGGCTCAAATCTAGATTAGTCAGCCCCGTGAGTGTGCGTATAGCAGGTGGTATCAACCAAAACAAGAAAAATAACAAATTTGCAGCCAATCCAAACATCAACCTAATCTCATGAGAATAAAACAGGATGATCTAAAGAAAAATATTAATGAATACCAGAGGTTGCACCACGTGAAGAGCTCAGGCTACCATAATTCTCCTCCCTGTTCTTCCCATCAGAAACAAGGCAATTCCCCATCTCTCTCCCTCCTCTGAAACACACAACCAACCAAAAACAAAGGGGAAAAAACAACAAAAACCCAATTTAGAGATTCTATTAAACCCCAACAACAAATAAAAATGGGAGACGGACAAGAACAAATTTGATGCTAGCTTAGGACATGTGAAGCTGGCTAGCTTAGCTTACGTTAAAGCCAATTGTAATATACAATGTTGTTACTCTCTCTTTCTCCTCTCTCACGTAACAACCTAAGTGAAGCGAGAGAGACGGGGGGAGAGAGAGGAGAGAGTCGACAAATGAAGAGATGGAAGAAGAAGAAGACAACGTTGAGACATGGACGCATCTTTTCTAGCTTTGGTTTTTCCTCCCTTCCATCTTTTACCCTTTTTATTTGTTTTGTCCTTATTAATTTATTATATCTATTACAATAATCAATATTATTATTTTTTAATCATGGTGTTTTTATACCATCTGTTATCCGGATGAACTGGACCGACTAATTCAGATTTAAGTTGGGAAGAAGTTTGAAAGATGGCAAATCTTTTCTAACAAACATTCAACATTGCTCATTTCAAATTACTCGAACTCAAAACCTCGTTAAATATAATCAATTAATACACATATCGTAAGTAATATTTGATTATCTGTATAAATCATATATTATCTACATATTAAAAAAGAAAGAGCTGAGATATTATAGTGAAACATTGTCTGACTCTATTTAAAAACGATTCTTCTAAAAACAAATACAAAATTTATAAGTGAATCCAAAAAATAACAATCCATTCTCGAAACATAAGAGATCTGCGATATATTAATTTCTAATAATGTTCAAATAGAGACTGGCTTGAGCGAGTACTACATAAATAGTGTCCTTATGGTGGGGATCAATTATAATTTGTTCGATTTATTTTTAAAAATATTTTACAGATCTAACGTTTAAAATGATCTCAGGGACTGATGGTTTAGATATTTTTCTTCCCGCCTAAGTTGTCATGGTTATTAGGTGTGTGAGCTAGATGTTTTTCTTAATTGTTCTTAGGTGTATTTTGGTGTTTCTTCATAGACGAATTTTTTTGAATATGCTTATGAGGTGACTTGTACTACTAGTACTTATGGCATAATATTTTTAAAGAAAAAATACAATTATACTTTTTTTTAAACTCTCAGAGCATTTTAGGTTTTTATCTAAGGATACCTCAACTAGGATTCCCACGCGTCAAGCCATTTTCGTTTGTTTCGAGAGTGAGTTTTCTTAATATAAAAAGCAAAGAGAGAAAGCAGCCTCTCCCCTCCATCTCTAATAACTTTGTGAAGCCGAGACAAGATAACGAACATGAGCTTTATTGAAATAGAATAACCACCATTGACGGAAGGGAGAGAGAGAGCTTCAGCTCAAGAGCTCAAGCAAGAAGAAAGCTAAAAGATAACCGTCACTTGTTTCTCTTTCCTATCTGACAAAAGTACCCAATCACTCTTGCTCCCGCTTATTTATATGCGAAGCCAAAAATACAACACAACAAGCAAAACGACGTCGGCTAACTTTATTATTGTGAAATGTCTAATTTGCCCTCCTGTGTCACCTGAGCTGGACGTGTCTTCTTTCTTTCCTTCCCGCGTGATACAATGGATAGCCTGGCTTCCTCTTCTTCTTCAATGGCAAGACCTGGTCTTCTTCTTCAACTTCAATAAAATGAATCTCAGCACAATGATTGAGCTTATCAGCAATCTTGTGCGTTATCACGTCCCTGTAAGCTGGATTGTGTATATCTAACAGACCAAGCTTACTAACAAGAAATTCATAACGAGAAACTTGCAAATTCTTGGTAAGGAGATCAGCAAGTTGGAATTGAGTTGGCATGTGAAAAAGCTTGATCAGACCACTATGTACACGCTCACGAACAGAATGGCAGTCTAATTCAATATGCTTCGTCCGCTCATGAAAAATAGGGTTTTTGGCGATGTGGATAGAGGACTTGCTATCACAGTAAAGAAGAGCAGGACCTGCAGGTGTGAGACCTAAATCATCCAATAAATAAGTAAGCCATTGAACCTCCCAGGATGTCAAAGCTAGAGCCCTGTACTCAGCCTCAGAAGTAGAGTGAGATATAGTAGGTTATTTCTTTGCCTTCCAAGAGATAAGAAAATTCCCAAGATAAACGCAAAAACCAATGACAGAGTGCTGAGAATTAATGCAAGAGGCCCAGTCACTGTCAGAGTAAGCCTTAAACTGAATACAAGATTCCACTAAATAAATTAAACCCTTCCCTGGCAAGCCTTTGATGTACTCTAAGACATGATAAGTAGCTTGCAAATGTGTCTCCCGTGGTTTTGTTAGGAATTGGCTAAGTTGTTGAATCATAAAACTGATATCAGGACGAGTGACCGTCAAATATAACAACTTCCTAATTATTGGCGATAGTGAGTAGAATCCTCTACAATTTCTTTGCCATCCACTGTAATCTTAATCACAAGAGTACCATCAGGGAGATAGGCCAGATCATCAAGCAAAGTGCCTCCTTTGTGTGTTTTTGTCAGCTTGATATTAGCATCTATTGGCGACCGCCTTGGTTTACATCCAAGATAGCCAACATCTTTAAGGATCTCTAAGGCATACTTTTTCTGACAAACATGTAATCCCATGGCATTCCAAGCAAGTTCCAATCCCAGGAAGTATTTTAATAAACCAAAATCTTTGAGCTTCAATGTTTGTTCAAGATGAACTTTGGTGGCAGAAATAATGGCCATAGAATCCCCAGCCATAATGATATCATCAATATAGACTAAAAGGACAGTAAGAGAATCATGCCTTCGTAGAGTGAAGAGTGAGTAATCACATTTGGACTGAGCAAAGCCAAAAGTCAACAGAATGGTGGTAAGTTTCACAAACCATTGCCTACTAGCTTGTTTCAAGCCATAGAGGGATTTTTGAAGCTTGCAAACTTTGGAAGAATCTACTGTAGAAATATATAAACCTTGAGGAAGAGACATGTACACTTCTTCATAAGATCGCCATATAAGAAGGCATTATTCACGTCCAGTTGCTAGAGATGCCAACCCTTAATAACGGCAAGAGCTAGAAGAGTACGAATGCTAGTCATCTTAGCAACTGGACTGAATGTATCAAAGTAGTCTATTGCCAAGGATTGTGTGTATCTTTTTGCAACCAAACGAGCCTTAAACCTCTCGATACTCCCGTAAGCCTTATGTTTGATCTTGAAAACCTATTTACTAGCAATGGTTTTCTTTCCTGGAGGTAAAGAAACTAATGTCCAAGTGTGATTTTGAGCAAAGGCATCGAGCTCTACCTGCATAGCCTGGAGCCAACAATCCTCCTTTACAACCTATTCATATGTGTGTGAAAGGTGAGCTAAAGTAAAGAAAGACTCTATAGGATAAGTCATGCCTAAAGAAATAGAAGACTGACCTGAGGGATTGGAGTGCTGTGTAGGAATCTCATGGTCATAGGCAAGGAGATATGGTGGCAAGGTTTTAGGTCAGGTAGAGTGTCGGAGAGGGAGGTCGGGTGGTTGTGGTTATGGTGATGGTGATGGAGAAGGTGAGGGAGGTGGCGCTGTAGAAGGTGAGCCAATATTGTTTGTGAATTGGCTGCAGAATCTGCAGAATGACCAATATTGTCTACATAATCTGCAGAAGGTGGGGTAAGTACTGGCGTGGGTAGAGTACCAAGAGGATGATGACCAGGTATGGTGGGTGAGGAGCTGGGACCAGGAACATCATCGAAGAAGAGAAATGGTTGGGTAGGAGTAGTAGATGTAGGCTGATGATATGTGGGTTGATAAGTAGCAGAGGTTTGAAAGGGGAAAATTGTCTCATAGAAAATTACATCCTAGGAAATAACCACTTGATTGGTCACGAGATCATAGAACTTATATCCTTTGATTCCAACCGGTATCCCAAGAAAAACAAACTGCCTTGCTCGAGGATCAAGCTTAGTTCGATGAACACTTGGTGTGGCAGCATAAGAGAGACAACCAAACACCCTGAGATGACTGAAATTTGGTTATTTACTATGTAAGACCTCAAAAGATGTCTTGTTTTGGAGAGCTACAGTAGGTAACCTATTAATCAAGTAGGCAGAATATCTAATAGCATCACTCCAAAAAATTGTAGGTAAATGGGCTTAGAAAATCAGGGATCGAGCTATGTTTAAAATATCTTGGTGCTTCCTTTCCACTCTTCCATTTTGTTGGGGTGTATATACACAACTAGTTTTATGGGCAATCCCTTTGGCACTATAGTATTCTTGCATTTGAAATTCCTTTTCTTGATCACTCCTTATTCTTTTCACTTTGCTGTCAAATTATGTTTTCACCATAGCTACAAACTTTTGAATCAATTGTCGCACCATTGATTTATCTTTCATCATGTATATCCATAGAGAACGAGAATGATCATCAACAACAGTCAAGAAGTAAGCAAATCTATTATAAGAAGGTTCGTGATACTTGCTGTGATATCTTATAAATGGTCGGTTGGAATAAATTATATTCTATGGTACAATCTACATATGAGATGTGTTTGGAAGTGTTTCTAGATATTCTATAGTCTTCTTAGGATTCTAGCTAACTACAACAAAGCCTAGTCAATTATTCCAAGCTTTAAGAATTTTGTTGGTCAAGTTCGGACAGCAATGACCTTTGTTTAGTAAATGGAGCACCACGTTCTCAATTTTACTCCAAATATTATAAATAAATATGATCCAAAAACTACACACATAGAGCTACAATTTGTTAGTTGACAAGTTTTTATAAAACGCAATGGAAGACAGTCAAAACGGAGATTGAATGAGTCTCTTTCTGATTGGACCCCATTGGGAATCAACCAATCATCTATTACCACTTGCTTGTTCATTAGACTTGGTTAAGGAGGTGAGTCAAGCTGGACTCTTACTCACCTATATACTTTTGGGACTCAGAAACCTTAAGGAAGAGGCAAGAAATTCCGAGACTCAGCCATAACTCAAAAGAGAAGAGAAAGTTGAGAGAGAGAGTAAGAGGAAAGAGAAAGAAGCAGGTGACAAAGAACGACTTGGTAAGCTATATTCTGCCTCAAACTAGATTTTTATATCTTCATCAAAGTTATAGAGGACATAAAAAGATTTCTGAGCATATATTATATGTCCCGTTTTGATAAAGGAATCGGCGTGGAATTAATTTTGAACATTGGACTAGTTACTGGAGTATCAAGTGAGGTAGTCGAAGAAGAATTGCTTGGTAAGTTATTTTTGGATTTGAATTAGACTTTTATGTCTTCATGGAAGTTGTAGAGGACTCAAATACCTTGTTAAAGGTATATCATATGTTCTATTCTGATCAAGGAGCCAATAGGAAATTTATTTTGAACAACGGACTATCTACGGGAGACATAGATGAGCTAGTGGAAGAAGAATGGCTTGGTAAACTTAGTTGGACTCCGAATTGGACTTAGGTTCCTTCTTACAGATTGTAGAAGACTTAATTAGCTTTCTAACGCCATATTATACGCCCTGTTTGGATAAAAGAATCGCCTTCAAGACCTAGTTGAAAGTTAGACTAGCTGCCTGGTTCAGGATTGAGCAGGGTTTATGAGTAAAGGCTTGGTAAGTTAATTCTTTTAGATTCTAGGTTGATTTTTGGACCCTGAGTTATCAAGAACATACAAGAGAGCTTAAGTACAGTAAATTAATTGGGTTTTGTGTGATATCGGGTTATATGTGATATCTATCGAACTTAAAAGCGATTGAGTTTATCGTGTGCTCAATATGTAACTCGGTTGGGAAGTGAGGAACTGACCTCATTTTATGATTGGAAATTATTATACAGATCATGTAAAGCTTTCTCAAAGTGCTTTCAGTGAAGAAAACTATCTGGGAGGAACGGTTGAAGGTTAAAAGTGACGAGAGATTAGGACTCGGGAAATCGGCACTATTGCGTGATATTCGTTTGTGTAAGCGAATAGAATCTGATAAATTTGGTTTTGTTTGGTGCATGTGCATGTTTCAGGTCTTGATTATGTGCGTCTCATGCATATGAAGTATGTTCATGAAGTGGTCATGTGCATTTGTGATAAGATCGTTCATGTTTGGATTGGTCTGTGAGAGATATGGCACATGTGAATGGCTAGCTAGAGAATATGTCTTTCCTAGCGTGGGGCCAATTTGTGTGGGTATGCTATGTTGTTTTTGGTGAGATATGGACAGGTTTTCGCGTGCTAACCGAGGATGTTAGCCTATGTGCACATAGACTGGGGATATCCTAGTTTACTACTATTAAACTTAGTATGTGATTATGGAAAGGAGATCTGATGGCCATGTTGATATCCCTGTGCTGGAGAGGAAGTGGCCCGTCTAAATCTATCTATAGCTCACCGTTTGTTCACTATGTGAACTTTTGTGTGTGTGTGTGATCATATGGTTGGCATGCATCTTGTGGTCTTGCATATTGTTGGACATGGTTAAGTTCTGTCTCTCATATGTAGCAGACATAACCAATATGTTATGTTCTATCTTCTTACTAAGTGTTTCAAAATACTTACCCCTTACTAATCCATCTCAGGTTAAAGCAATCATAGTTTGCCTCGGGTTCTGGAGTCCGTGGTGCATGCCCATCTCTTCCATTCGAGGGCTACTCTTTTGAGGTCTCCGGATCATGCTATCTTTTGTACTCTTGTATAGACGCTCCGTAATGGTTTTCAGAGGCTAGATCCTAGACTATGCTTTGGTTTGAACATGTATCACAGGAAACTTGTTCAGACTTTTGGTGATGGTTCTCACACCATTTTTGTATATCTTATATTTTGAGAGGCATGTTTATATAGCGTGCCCTAGTGTTGCTTTAAATAAATATTGATAAACTTTATGCTATGTTTTGAGGCTGGCTAGATCTGCATTTTGTAGTTTGTATACAGTGGAGTCTAGCGCCGGTCACCGACCTCATGATGGGTCGTGACACTTGCCCCATATATCCATGTGTATAAACTCAAAATAAGTACTTGCAATAGAATCACTAAGAGAGAAAGGAAGTCTCTTGTGACGTGAGTAATGACACACCTCACAGTGCTTATTCACATTTGTAGTAATAGTAAGATCCATCTTACAGACTTCTTGTAATCTATGATGCGACAGATGTCCCAAGTGGTAATGCCAGACATCCAACTCTTGATGCATAAGAAGGCTAGCTGCGGCATGGTTATTAGCTTGGTGAGGGTTTATGGTAGGTGAGGAGAGGGTAAGGATATATAGGCCTTGAGATTCCACAGCACTATCAATCACCTTCAAGCTGACAATGCCTGAATTAAACACATGCCACGTTTAAAAACAATCTGGAACGAAAAAGGGGAAGTCAGTTTACTGACAGAAATTAGATTAAATGTAAAGTTAGGGACTAAAAGAATATTGAAGAGGAATAAATGTGGAGTGAGCTTGACAGTTCCTACATGTGTTGCAGTGGCTTTGTGATCATTAGGAAGAGTAATAACCACATTGGCAATGTGACGGCTTTCTACAAAAAAATCTAACGAACAAGCTATATGATCAGTGGCCCCAAAATCTATAATCCATATTTGTGAGGTAGCTAATAAAGAACAAGCTCTATAAAAGGTAATGGTATGTTTTTTACCAGTGAAAGGAAGAGATTGAATAGTATTGACCTGAGAATTGGACTCTAGGATAGAATTACTAAGAACTAAACTCTTAGGCACTCCAGTGGATTATTAGACCAGTGCTACTAGATTGTTGTACTGCTCAATGCTAAGTTCCAACTTCTCCAGTCCGTGATTCACAAAATGCACTCCATCAGTAAACAAAGCCTAGCGACCAGCTGCATCATCTGTTCTCTGAGCAGAACCTACAAAAGAATTAGCATTCCCTCGCGTAGGATTATGAGTGAACTTGAAGTTGGGTGAAAACACATGCTTCCTATAGCATTTATCAATAGTGTGACCCTCTTTGCCACAATAAACATATGTTAGTTTCTTCCCATCATTTCAATTTTTCTTCTGATGATTAAAAGGCTTACTGCTGCTGGAACTTCCCTTCACAGAATTTGCTTCAACAGTTTGTCCATTGCTCTCATTATTTAATATCTGCTGCTCATGTTGCAATACCAGATAGAGTGTTCGATTCATATTCGGTAAATGACTGATCAACATGATCTGCGACCTCACGGTGTCATAGTTCTCATTAAGACCGATTAGAAACTTAATCACTTGATCATGTTGCAAGTATGTTTGATTAGATTTGACGGCATCACAATTAGAGGATCCTTTCTCCGTATCCACACACTTGAACAAATGACCAGGCCTATATTGAGTAAAATGATCCCAAAGAGTTTGAAATGAGATAAAGTACTCTGTAACAAAGAGACCGCCTTGTTTCAACGTGCAAAGCTACATCTGGATGCGAGCGAACTGAATAGAATCTCTCGTACCAAACCTCTCCTTGAGATCGTTCCAAATCTCAGCAGCAATTTCTAATCCATTCAGACTTTGAGCAATTGAAGACTCAACGGACGCCATTAACCAACTGATAATCATGCTATTGCAACTTTTTCACTCAAAATAATCCTCATCTCCGAACTCAGGTAAGGCAACAGATCCTTCCACTAAAGGCCATTTCTTCTTAGATATAAGTACTCTTTGCATATACTTGCTCCAACTATGATAGTTCAAGTTGTTCAATGGAGGATTCACTAGGACCGAGTTAGGACTCTCCCTAGGGTGAAAATAGAACAGAGAAGGCTCTCGAAAGTTACCAGAAATTGGAGGATCCACGATCGGAGGGTGAATCGGAACAGCATTGTGACGAGGGTGAGTCAGAACAGCATTGTGATAGTTTTCCACTGGAGTACGGTGATGTCCAGCTTGAAGAGGACTAGATGCCATTAGAACTTCACGGAAGCTTCGTGGACTCGAAAAATCTAGGACTGATTAGGAGCAGAACTTGCCTAATCGCTCTGATACCATAATAAGTTTGTGAAGTGGAGAAAGAATAACGAACATGAGCTTTATTAAAATAGAATAACCGCCATTGACGGAAGGGGGAGAGAGAGCTTCAGTTCAAGAGCTCAAGCAAGAAGAAAGCTAAAAGATAACCGTCACTTGTTTCTCTTTCCTATCTGGCAAAAGTATCCAATCACTCTCGCTCTCGCTTATTTATATGCGAAGCTAAAAATACAACACAACAAGCAAAATGACGTCGGCTAACTTTATTATTATGAAATGTCTAAGTTGCCCTCCTGTGTCACCTGAGCTGCACGTGTCTTCTTTCTTTTCTTTCCGCGTGACACAACGGATAGCCTGACTTCCTCTTCTTCTTCTTCAATGGCCAAGATATGATCTTCATCTTCAGCTTCGATAAAATGAATCTCAGCACAATGATTGAGCTCATCAACAATCTTGTGCGTTATCAATATCTTCCACCCTAGACCCTCCCGTAAGCAGCCTCTCCTCGACACGACAATCAACTGAGCTCCGTACCCGACCCGACTGATCCCCTCGCCGTCTTTCGACGTCCCTTTCTGATTTGAACTGTCCTTTCCCAGAGACTCCGCCGTCCTGTTTTGCTTTCAGGTAAACCGTAACATTTTCCCAGAGCAAAGTCGTCGTCCTGTACCGATTACGAGCGATGTGGGAAGGAGGTAGAACTGTGTTTCTTGGATTGGATCTCACTTGGGTCCTAGTTTTTCTCGTCGGTGGTCTTTTTTTTTTTGTCGGTTGGGAGGAATTTGATCCGGTGTCGGGAGCTTGTAGATGGACTATTGTTGTTGGTTTTGCTTATAATGGTCAGTACTTATTCTGCGTTGCTGGAAACCTAGTATTGGTTTTGATATTATGTTATAATGGTATGTGTGTGATGTTGGTTGGAAATGCATTACCGATATTGGTTTTGATACTTTTTTTTAGAAGGGTTTTTGATACTTGTGTCAATATTCTTGTAAAAGAAGATATATTGCGATTTGGCAAGACTAATTTCTATAACAAGTCGTATAAAATATAATCATAGATATACATTCGAACTGGCAATGGTGTAGACGTGAGCTAATATTGATAATTATTTTATTCAAAACTAGTATACATTTGTTACCGTATGTTATGAATTTAGCAACTACAGAACAAAACGTGCAAAGAACATGGACACAAGAGATAACGTAGTTCGGCCTAGTGCCTATGTCCACGGTGAGAAAGGAGAAATTTTATTGATGGATCCGAGTCACAAAGCTATATAAAATCTTAGGGTAACATGCCCTTATATAGAGACAAACTCTTGTACATCAAGTAAGCTATCTAGGTCAAATTAGGAGTCCAAAATCTAGTCCAAATAGAATAGGAAACAAGCCCACAAAATATTTCCTCTTTAATTTCTTTACATCTCTAACAATCTCCACCTTGGCGAGAAATCATCCTGTGGACGAACCATGAAGCTCCATCCGAACTTCAACAAACTCCACCTTGATGAAATATCGCCACATGAAGAACCATGAGAACTTGAGAAACCAAACTGACTCTACCAGCTCCATCTTGATCATAGATACACCGCCATCAATAATACCATCTCAACTTTTTTACCACCTTTTTCATTCAATCACATGGAATCAGCCCTCAAGCTCAAGCTTCCGAACTTGCTTGGCCTATTCTCTCCAATCTCCATTGAACCCCAACTAGCAAGTCCACCTGCTGAAGCAATATTGTGACCAATAGATGCGTCCTCTATTTTTCGGTCAGTCCCATGCTCCACAACCTCGAACTGCTTCTCCGCTGGACCTTCTTGCCTCATACCAATGCTACATGCCATAGCATACAAAGGGCAACCTTTTGTTCCACCAAGTAGAACCCTCGACATGCCACGAACTCCACCGTTCGACCTTGAGTGAGATACCCGATTCGCCCGTGGTGCTACCAACGGCTTCGTATTCCCCATGCAAAACCTACCCAATACTTTTGACGTGCACATCTCTTTAGCCAACCATAGCAGAAACTTGCTAATTTTGTCTCCGCGAATCCCAACTCCACTCAAACCATTCATGTCAAGCTTTCGCTCCATCACACAAGAGCTTTTCCCCCCTCTATCAGAACCCAACGATGTGACTCCACCTACAATCGTGTTCTCTACTAACATGTAGGTATTTCTAGCATTTCTTTCACCCTTCATCACCACCACAACATCCTTCTCCAACTCCATTAGCCCGCCTACAACATTATAGTTGTACCCACTATAATCCAAGGCTCCTAACGAGATCAAATTTCTCTCCAACTTTGGAATATGTCTAACCCCACACAATTTTCTCTCAACACCATCCCATATCTTGATTTGGATATCACATATGCTAGTAATTCTGCAAGTAGAACCATCACCCATTGTGTGGGGGCAATTGCCCTCACTTAATTTTTTGTTTGTTTGATAACTATGTATATTTTTTAATGTATGTCTCCACTAAAATTTGGATTATCCGATATTTTTATTTTAAATTAAGATTCAGATCCGGATAGAAAAAACATAAATTCAAATTATCTGAATATCTAAATTTTTTAATTCATCTACTTAACTATTCTGGGTTGGGCCAACTAAATGCAACTAAATTAGCTTAAAGCCCTAAAGACAAATCACCCACTTTACCGTGACCTACCTCAGCTCCTTCTCGACTCCAAATCGCTTAAAATAACTTTTTTTTGAAATGGTAAATTGCTTAAAATAACTGAAACCCTAAAATATTTTAATTAGTCCCTTCTCGTGAAAGCTGGCATCTCCTCAGCTGTTGCCGACTAGTTGAAGTTGTGTTATTTTTTACTTATTTGTGGAATTTCTCGTAAAAGCGAGAGCTTGCTGGGTGGATTATCACCTTGTTAAGGTGAGAACTTGCTCGGTGGGATTTCTTGTTTGTGGGATTTTCCAGTTTTCACATTTTTGTTTGATTTTTTTAATCAGAATTTAGTTTGCATTATTTCCATTAGGTTAGGGTTTGGATTAGTTGTTAGGTTTTGTCTCGAATTCATAATTCTATTTTCTAACCGATACCAAATATATTGGGCGATGATGGTAGACTTTGTCGTGTGTATGTATATCATATTTTTAACATTATTTCATATATTCTCCCATCTCTCTGTTACTGTGATGTTCAAATAATTTATGTTTTTGATTTTGCTGTATTAATATTGGTGAAATTGTTTTCCTTATTGCGGTATTGATTTATATTAATCTATTTGATTTTATATTTCTGATCAGTTATGGATAAGTACGTGACAAAAGATAAGAGGCCTATTGACGAAGTTAGTGGTTTTAAAAAGAAAGGAGTTTCAAGCAAGCTTATGTCGAGATTGATTTGAAAAATCTTCCTTCAGATCCTGGTTTGAGACCAAGAATTTCATTATATCATCCTGATGTCCGTGATAGAGTAAGAAAAAAGAATCTGTTATCTTGACCTTGTCAGCCTAGGATAAGGTATGTCAACAGAAAAAGTTGTATAATTGAGCGATTTTTTGATATTGTTCGTGTTTCTGATAGAACTGCTCCTTCACTCAAGAAAGGAATTGAGTTAACATTTATGAAGTATGGATTAAGTTTGTCCAGATTACGTGGACAAGGGTATAATGGAGCAAGTAATATGAGAGAATAATTCAATGGGTTAAAAAATATAATTATAAGGGAGAATAAATCTGCGCATTATGTTCACTGCTTTGTTCACCAGCTTCAGTTAACATTGGTAGTTGTTGCTAAAAATATCGATCATGTTGCATCTCTATTCAACGTGATAGCTATGGTCTTAAATATTGTTGGGGCATCATGTCGACGTTGTGATATTTTGAGAGAACAAGATGCTGCTAGAATTGTCAAGGGATTAGAAAATGGTGAACTTGCAAGTGGAAGGGGTTAGAATCAAGAACTTGGTATTAGACGAGCATGTGACACAAGATGGGGTTCACATTATGGTTCACTTTTGAATTTACAACTAATGTTCAATTTCGTGATCAAGGTAATATTTTTTCTTAAGAAATTTATTTTTATATTAATTAATTTCTATATCTTTAAGTACTTTATTATTATTTATGCATGCACAAAAGCTAATGAATTTTCTCCAACTTTCTAATAAAGGTATTGGATATCGTAGCTGAGGATGGAACTGAATCTATTCAATGAGTTGAAGCTAATTCTCTATTGGAGTCACTTCAATCATTTGACTTTATATTCAGTTTTCATCTTATGAAGAGCATATTAGGAATCACCAATGAATTATCACATACTTTACAATGAAAGGATCAAAATATTGATGGAGCCATGACACTAATAAAAGTGTCAAAACAAAGGTTGCAAGATTTAAGAGATACATAGTGGACTTCTTTATTATCAGAAGTTTCAATATTTTGTACAGAACGTGAGATTATTATTCCACATATGGAACATACGTTTCAGCCAAGTGGAAGATCACGGCGCAAAAATTTTGAGGTTACTAATCTGCACCATTATCAAGCTAATATTTTTTATGCAATTATAGATACGCAGCTTCAGCAATTAAATAGTCAGTTTACTGAGATCAACACTGAACTGCTTCTTGGTGTGACATGTTTAAGTTCGGATGAATTATTTGCTACTTTTGATAAGAAAAAATTGCTTGGTCTGACTAAGTTTTATCTACGTGACATTTCGTCATTGGATATCTTGACACTGGATAATCAGTTGGATAATTATATTGCTGACATGAGATCTAATGATGAATTTTATGATATAAAGAAGATCGATATTTAGGCTCAGAAGTTAGTGCAAACACAGAGAGATCTCATTTATCCTATGGTATTTCGGCTCCTGAAATTAGCTTTGATATTGCTGGTTGCGACTGCAAGTGTTGAGAGAGCCTTTTCTGCCATGAATATTTTGAAGAATCGTCTTCGCAATAAGATGGGAGATCAATTGCTAGCTGATTGTGGGCCTCCCTCCTGCCATGACCCCCGCGAGGCTTCTAAACAGAGACTGACCCATTACGTTGGCTTTGAGATAATATTTTGGACACTGTTACACCTATAGGTGGCCCACCATGGGCAACGACCTTCGTGACTGCTTGCTGGTGGCTTTGGCAATGGTAGAACGAGTCTGCCTTCAGGCCTGGCACCACCCCGGGGCACCCCCTTTCCTCATCACTTCGTAAGCACATGAGTTTGCTCGTGTCCTAGCAAATCAGAATACTCCATTACCCCACCCCCCCCCCCCCCCCCCCCCCCGGTCGTAAGATTCTAGTCTCTTGGCAGCTCCCCATAGAGGGCTTCATCAAACTCAATACAGATGGAGCTTTGGCGGGCAACCTGGGTCCTGCTGGTGCTGGAGAGATTATCTGCAACTTGGGTGGCTTTTGGGTTTGCGGGTTCGCTAAGGGCATTGGGAGCTACACTTCGTTGGCTGCAGAGCTCTGGACTTTGGTTCTCAGACTTGAGTTGACGTGGGGCAGGGGGCTCTGGGGGGTCCAGGTAGAGATGGACTCGTCTCTGGCTATCCTATGCGTTGGTCAAGCGGTGGACCGTGCTCACCCTCTGGCGGCCCTGATTTCAAGGGCGTAGGAGCTACTGGCGAGGAGCTGAGAGGTTGAGATACAGCACACCTGGCGGGAGGGCAACCGTGTGGCAGACACTCTCTCCAAGCACGCTCTGAGGATCGTTTATGATTATGTTACTTCAGATGTGCCCTTAGATTGTTGCTTTGAGGCATATCTTGGTGATTTGAAGGGATTTAGCCTCCCTCGTTGTACTCGTGTGGCCGGTGATGAGTTACGTGGATCAGATCTTGCAGTTTTAACGTCAAGGCGGGTCACCCTGACCTTGCCGAGGTGCTCTTTCCTTACTACTGCGGGTTTTTCCACTGGATTTTTATCGCTAGAAGATTTTATTGAGGTCGGCGGCTGCAACCTCAAAAGAGGGGACCCCATTTCTGAGGCTGATGAGGTGCCTTTGGCCCTCTAGGTAGGATGACTGACTATGGAATGTCTGTTAATTGTATTGTTTTCATTTTCTTTTTTCGTATCTATATAGGGGCTTGACTCCACCATTTTGACCCAAAAAAAAGACAACGCTGAGACATGGACGCATCTTTTCTCGCTTTGGTTTTTCCTCCCTTCCACCTTTTACTCTTTTTATTATTTTGTTATTATTACCGTCTCTTATTCGGACTCACTAAATCGACTAATCTAGATCTGATTTGGATAAAATCTTTGAAAGATGGTAAAACTCTCTCAACAAATATTTAACACCATTCTCAAAAATTTGAACTTGAGATTTAGTTAAGTATAGCTAATTAATACATGTATGGTACGTAATATCTGATTATCTATAGTTATGTGTATAATTCATAGATTATCTGCTTATTAAAAAATAAGAGATTGAAATATTATATTCAAATACTGTTAAATTCTATTTAAAAACCCAAATTCAGACCAAATAACAATCCATTCTTGAAACATAAGAGATCGGCAAGATATTAATTTCTAAAAAATTCAAATAGGAATTCGTGATTTGGAATAAGAAATTTATTCTGCCCGTTGGCTGGTAGGGCGGTTGATAAACGATAAATAACGGATCCGTGCCCACTTTTAGCGGGAAACCACCTTGGGAGCTGCCGTTGTTCCTTGTTGATTTTACAATATTACCCTTCTATTTTAGGGATGATAATGGATAGGGTATGGTATTAATAGAACTTTACCTATACCCTAATTTTTTTAGTTGGACCCATACCTTACCCTCGACCCTACAAATTTTTTATTGTTAGATTCATACCCTACCCTCCTGAAGATCCAGGGTCTATAAGGGTCTGCAGGGTCCGACCATTTAACGTTTTGCATTTTGATAATTTTTAATCAAAAATTAATTTTTATATAAAATTTAACAAATTCAAGATATTTACTACATTACACATCAATATTCAATAGAAAATTGATGAAACATCAAATTTTGTAATTTAATTTCAATAGTACAAGATTTTTCTTTTCGAGTTTGAAATACATAAACAATTCAACAAAAGAAAAATATAGAATGTCGGCTTCTAGTGATTTATCATTCACGATATTTTCTAAGCTGATTGTATAATAACATAATAAATATGTTAAAGTTAACCATAATGTATATTATATATATTATCAATATGATCTAATTATGGTCTAACTAGGGTCTAATCAGAGTAGAGTCTAAAATATGGTAAAAATGTAAGGGTATGGTGCGACCCACATGGTCTAACTATGGATTCATACCATACCCTAGACCCTACTTCTACACATGGACCCATACCCATGCCCTACCTTAGACCCAGTCAAAGTCAACATACCCTAAACCCGTAGGGTAAGGATATGGTCCGATTCTCAAGGTATGGGTATTTCTGCCATCCCTATTCCATTTTGATGAAATTGAGTATTGGTGGGCCTTCTCGAAATTCTAGCTTCCGGTACAAGTGTAGTGGATCTGGATTTGGTTCACGCGCCCACAGTACTATTAGCTTTTGCCTTGGAAGGCCTTTAAAACCCAACAAGTTCAGTGGACAATGTTTTTATTCAATTTGAAACTATTGGTGTTTGTACCCCACTAAGCTCAATAATTTTTTGGTTAATACAAATGGTAACCGACTATATACTAATTCGATTAAACACGATAATTATCGATCTTCACACCTACAAATAGAGGTCAGTTTGGGTACTGCCACTAATAAAGTGCGTAGCACCATTTGGAATGCATTTGTAGTCGTTGATTTGGGGAGACCTGCGTATTTTTAATCAGACAGTCGGAAGAGAGAAATATGACTTGGTTATACAATTAACTATTTCAATGGTCAATTAGCTATCAAGTTTTGGTAGATTTGGAAATTAGAGTTTCAACTGAGATATTTTTACTGTTTTTATGGGAATTCCAGCTAGGAAAGAGAAATATGACATGATGCTAAATTTAGAGAATTTGAAAAACCTCCATCACCAAAATAAAAAAGGTTAAACCAAAAAATACTAATTAAGAATATGTGAAATGACATATTATTATAATAAAGAGAACCTCCAATTTTGATCCGACAACGTGAAAATATGAAAACTACCTTTATTTTCCCCTCCTCCTCTACCTCATCCTCCCCCTCATTTTCTTGAAGTTGGATTCGGTGCATACGTTGAAAATTTCTCTGTACCGCGCCAAATAGAATCTTGGCCATCCATTTGAATAAATTAATTCTGTATTAAATTTGACGGATCACTCTTGAGTGGAGATAATTTTAGGTTTTAGTCTACATGTAGATCAGGAAAGAGAAAATTTAAAAAGAAATATAAATCCTTCATAAAGAGTAATATTCGTTCCACCACAAATCCCTTTTTTTCAGTTTTCTCCACAAGTATTGTTTAGAAAACAGAAGCGATTCTCATTCTTCCTTCTCGTTCACTTATTCGAAATCACTTCTACCCATCTTTCTTCTCTTCAACTGTTCTAATATTCTCGTTCTTTAATTTTCTTGTAGTTTTTGAGGAAGCGGTTCTTCAATATCATGACATTTCACACAACATGACATGTCTGTTGTATTTGCAATATCATGCCATTTAACACAACATGACATGCCTTTTGTATGTGCAATATCATGCCATTTAACACAATATGTTATGCCTTTTGTATGTGCAATATCATGCCATATAACACAACATGACATTCATACACTCTTTACAATACTATGTCATTTATCAAATCAGAACATGCCTATGCAACATAACTAGCATGCCATTTCCCATAACAAAATATGCCTGTCGATATCACGCCTTTTACCATATAAAGACATGCATGTTCAGTTTTTTTGTCATGCCACTTCACACAACATGATATGCCTTTTACTATCATTGCTTTAAATCGTTACATAAAAAAGAAGTTGCAATCAAATAGTCATTTATTTGTCTTCCGTGATCTAAAATGGCAACTAATAAAATTGATTTTGTAATTTTCTCTTTTTGAATATAGAATCACGGTTATTAGGAGTAGATTTTGTTCCATAACTGCCTCCTCTTTCCTAACTAATAGAGCTGGTTGTTTAAATTCTAAATACCAAATTTACCCCTCCCTTCCTATTTTTCTTTTTACAATTATGCCTTTACTACTTCTTTTGATACGCACGGTACATAATTTTGCTAAATGCAGTGAATCCAACCCCCATTTTCCTATTCATGCTGACTCTCTCCATCTCTCTCATCTTCCCTCCTCTCCTTATATTACCATTTTGTCCTTCCTCAGCTTTAGAGCCACGAAGCTCCCTTCACATTAGGGTTTTATCTGCTATTTTTTCTCAAATCCTACTTTTATCGAAGCTCCCTAAAACGACGCCGCGCCAAGGCTTGCCGTTGGGCCCACCGTGACAACGACTCCTCCCAACAGCAGCTGCTCCGTAGGCTCCCTAAGACGACAAGCCCCACCTTCAAACAATTCTGTCTTCTTTAATTCTCTGAGGTTGAAATTAGCTTTCCATTGTTAGTGACGGTGGTGGCTAAATCCTAGATTTCCATTGTAAGAGTGGGAATTATTTTCAATTTTTGGGGCTTTTTCATTTTTTATTGGCCTTATGGGCCCGAACTGGAAACCCACCTATAATTTTGGATATTCAGGATGTGGATCAGGACAATTTATGCCCGGGAATGAGTTCGTTAGAATTCAAATTAGATAAATCTTTAAGATTAATTAATAAATCGTATATTATACTACTACCGGTTCAAACGACTGCATGTATATGTGCACGAGTGTTGTATTATATGGTTAAAAATTTAAATTGTTGAAAAAGTACGTTCATATTAGAAATTTACAAATACATACATCTATTTTTCTAGCGGGCACTCTTCTACCCTACATGATGATTCAAACGTGTGATATTCCCTTAACAAAATAGAGATGGAGAGAAATGTAAAGACAATGGCATCTCTCGGTGGTTCCATTTATTCTCTTTCTCAGGGAATATGGGAGATTTTCCAGAACCTCAATCATATAGTTTACAGATCTTCCGATAAAAAGTCGTTATAAAGAATTTCAACGCTAATTATTTTTTCCAACTAGACGCTTGGTTACCCTAAACCTGATTTTTAGATAGTTTAGTCTCATACCGTAAAAATATCAAAATTACCCTTTAAATTAAATCGAAGAAATTAAGCAAAGCACAGAAAAGATTCGAACCCGCCCATCAACTTCCTCTCAAATTCCCCAAAAAATAAAATAGGGTTGCCACACACATCCTAGGCATTTGGATCTCTCCCACTTCGAGTGAAGATCGTTTTTCCAGGTGGTGGTTTGGACCAAAAGTCTCTGGCTTTCGTCACGGAAGCACCAATTGGAATGGCGGCGAGGAGGGCAAGGGAGCGGGCCAACTGGGACGGGGAAGAAGAAGAGGAGGAGAAGGAGAGAGGGAGAATTGGGAATTTAGGGTTTTGAAGGTGGGATTGGGTGGGAGAATTTTAGTGTGGAGGAAGAATGAGCTTGCAGATTATGTATAACATTTAATTGATTTTCACATGCTCAATGAGCTTGAAGATGGAAGAATGAGTTTGCATATGAAAGATTTTTGAAAAGATATAAATTAATAATGATCGATTTGGTAATTTATCACGTGCCACATGAGCTACGACTTATACAAAGGATTGTCCACATAGGATGTCGAATGACATCTTTTTGGGGAATATGGAGCCTACTTGGATGGCCAAATTGCCCGGCAACTCCCCTGGCTGCCCGAAAAAAAAACCACATGGTCTAACTATAAAATTTTAAACCATACAGCTTAAATGCGAAATACATCAAGCACACAGTGTAGTCTCGTAAAACGGCATCGGTCAACGGCAGATTGTAGAGGGAGAGAGAGATCATCTTGATGACAGAGTCATCGAGCCCGTATGGGGAGTACACGTGGAAGTCAGCGGTCCCGTCGGGGGAGAAATAGTCAAACGGGAGGGGAGGCGATTCTAGGTTGGACAAAGTGGTGGAGTAAGATGACAGCTGAAATCTGCAAAGCTGGTGCCGGCGCCACTACTGACAAAATCGATGGAAGAGGAGGATGAGGTGGTGGGAGTAGGTGACCAATAGGAAGGCCGCCGCCACAACGACAACCATGGAGATAAGCGGTGGGATAAAGTCCACACATGAGATGTCGGTGTTGCTTGACGGCAGAGCAAACTGATTGGCAGATGATGAGAACATTGTCAGCATGGTCGTAGACGTGGGTTCTACGGATGGAGATGGTGATGGGGCCCACAAGGGAGACAGAGAAGGAGAAGGAAAGTGAGCTATAGCCATCACATATATATATTTTCCCTTTTCCCTATTTAAATCACTGGTATTTATCTGCTTGTGTCTTCAGTCACGGGCAGTTGTATATTGCCCTTTCAAGAGGTGTTTCAAGTAAGAACACTAAGGTGTTAGTCAAGAGAGGTGATGTTGCTGATAAAGTTAGAATGTTTACAAAATATTTCGTGTACAAAGAAGTTCTTATAACGTCTTAGTTAAATCAAAAAAGAAAATAGTGTAATTAAATATGTAAGAGAGCATTTTATTCATACATAGTTTAAAAAAATTAATAAACAATATATTTTTCAAATTTTCAAACAGAATGGCACTCGCATCGCGTATGCATCTTTACTAATAGTACTTAACTAAACTTATCCTTAAAAATTTTAAATGTTTGTCTTCTACGTAAAATAGGATAGCTCTTTTAATTATATTTTTTTTCAAGAGAATTCAAGTCACTTAGATGAACTATAATTACTATTCAAATTTTAATTTAACAATGCATTAGATCTACCAAAGAGTATTTGGCTTAACAACACAAAACGTTATAAAATTCAAGGAGATCAATAATTCAAGCCCTCAAAATGGTGTAAAAAATTTAATTTAAAAAAATCGCATCAGATCTCAATAAGTATAAAGAAAAGGTGAACTTTGTTATTTTGACATGGCTCTAATTAAATTTTATTCAAAATTATGACGTTCAGCATCGTACAACAAAAATATCTGATTTAATACCATGTTAGTTTTTTGGCTTATACCACTTAGTATCCAATCAATACGGTGTAGACTAATTCAGATTCGAACCGAGTGGAACTTTTGAATACTATATTAGTTATCGAGAATAATCTGATGAATTTTTCGCACATATTAATTAGAGCCAACAATATGTCATAATCAATATAAGAATATTCCAACATATTGAAACAAGAAAACAAATATAGCAATAATACCTTGTTGGATTAAGTTGATGACCCTCTAAATATTCAAACCATACTATAAATCGTGAAAATCTATCGATGTATCATTAATTAAACTACTGAATAGTTACTCGCGGGGAATCCCATGTGGACTCATTTCTTTATCTTCATATATTATATTTCCGAACCCAATGTTGGCGTTACAGTATAGTGGAGGACATAGTAAAATGTTTCATCTGACTTCACCGTGAAGCCCATACCTCCCCATTAGAAGTTTTTTTAATCTCTAATATTTAGAGCTAAATATTCTCGAATCATATTTAAGTGTGATTCTCATTTCCAAGAATTAAATAAGAACTTAAAAAAATAAAAAATTGTTAAATTTGGAACAATTCTCTTGTTGGTGAAATTTTTTTTTAACCCCACAAGGAGCAAAGAAACTGCGGATCACTACTGAATATTTTTTACCAAAAACAACCTAAAATGGACCCTTGTAACAAAAACTTGAAATGACCATACTACTTCATCATGATGATCACTATGAGAACGCCAATTGGATTGTCATTATGTCTAGATGTGGTCAATGTCTGCCCAATTAGTTACAATATCTTCCCTTGGAGTTAAAGACCCATTTTTTAATGACTTTCCGACTTAACTTAATATACATTGCAGTATGTTTATTTAAAAAAGGACCATTGTGACAAAAACTTGAAAAAATCATTAAAAATAATCTGAAAATAATCATGATCACACGATGAAAAATCATCTGAATTTATTTGGCCCTCCCGTGTATTACTCATGTACAAACTGTACTTTCCTAGCTTGTAGTATTCCTGTTTAAGTAGATTCCTAGTTAGAGTTAATTACCTAATATATATTAGGGTTTGCTAGGTTGACTACCTACGCATGTATATATGCTGTAACACTGCTTAATGAGAACAATGCTTTTCTCTCCACACAAATTCTTCATGGTATCAGAGCCACAACCATGACCGAAAGAGAGAAAGAAAGAACCGTACGAACTGGAGAAGGGTCTATAGTACGACGATGTCCAATGATCGACCCGAGCTCCCCATATTACATGACCTCTGGTGATAACCCTGGAGTCATCATCACACCTGTGATACTCAAGGCCAAGAACTACGATGAATGGATGAAGGCAGTACATAACGCCTTGAAAGTCAAAAAAAGCTGGCTTTCATAGATGGCCGCATATAGCAGCCAGCTGAAATGCCTTGAAAGCTTGCATAGTGAATGCTATGTTAGTTGGATGGATCTTTAATATGAATGATCCATCGCTGCGTTCCAGTGTCTCATACATGGAGAGCATGAAGGACCTTTGGAAAGACTTGAAGGAACGATTCTCTGTAGGAAATGACATGCGAGCGAGTGTATCAATTGAAGAGTGAAATCGCGAGCTTTAAGCAATCATGCATGACCTTGGGGGCTTATTACAATCTTTTGAAAGGTATGTGGGAAGAACTTCATGCCTATGTTAAGCAACCCACCTGTACCTATGGATGCAACTACGGAGCTAATAAGGAATTAAGTTGTGAACGAGGGAAGGTGTATCAGTTTCTAATGGGACTGGATGATTCAACCTATCGAACAGTTCGCTCAAATATCTTGAGCACCATCCTGCAGCCAAATCTGACCCAGATTCACGCTCGCCTAATGAACAAAGAAATTCACTGTGCTGCAGCGATCGCTAAAGATGAGAGAACCAAAGCCCTAAGCTTTGTTGTTCAGACGAAGCTAAAACCACCTAAATGTTGTGATAATGGAAAGCAAGTCTATGGGCATTGCAAGAAGCATGGCCATAACGTAGCCGAATGTGTTCAACTTATCATGTATTCAAAATGCTGGTACTCTGCAAAGTATGGGCAATATGTTGCTGCCCGCGGGGGTAGAGGTAGGCATACACCAGGATGCGATGCCGGGTGAGGGCGTGGGCAGGTTGCATACGCTGCCAAGACTCACACCTTCGGGGGACCTGCGGCTACGGACAGTGGTGGATACGAAGGAGACCGCTCCATATTTCTTTGGATGACGAATGAGCAGTGGAACCAGGTTGTCGAAGTCTTTAATGGGGCTAAGCCCGACAATGCAGGACCTACTTCAATGGACAAGTTGTCTGGTAAAGAAGTTTGTACTCAGTTGCTATTTGATACCGGGAGCCTCTAACCACTTAATTGGTGATATTCAATTTTTGAGTGATGTTGTGAATGTCCCTCCAAGTCCGGTGAGGCTCCCGGATGGTAGCGAGGCCCATGCAATTAAAGCCAGCGTTGTTAAGCTAAGGCAAGGCTTAACAATATGTCAAGCTTTATTCGTTCCCAAATTGACGTGCAATATGATCTTTGTCTCTCAATTGATACAAGACTCACAATGTACAGCTAGTTTCGCTGACATTTTGCGTATTTTGCAGGACTGTACTTCGAGGATGGTGATTGGTGTGGGTGAACGGCAGTCGAGAGTCTATATTCTGCGCACGGTGTCACCTATTCGGGCTTTCAAGACAATCGCCAGTGAGTCTCCTAAATTGTGGCACGCTCGGATGGGACATTCCTCACACAAAGTTATTGAGGCGATGCATCTCCAGCTTGCTGATATTCTCACCAAGGCTCTTGGCAAGCGCAGGTTCGATTTTCTACTTTCCAAGTTGGGCATCCGTGATCTATATGCTCCACCTTGAGGGGCAATATTAGGCCCTCCCGTGTATTACTCGTGTACAAACTGTACCTTCCTAGTTTGTAGTATTCATGTTTAAGTAAATTCCTATTTAGAGTTAACTACCTAATATGTATTAGGGTTTGCTAGGTTGGCTACCCACGAATGTATATATGCTTGTAACACTGCTTAATGAGAACAAGGCTTTTCTCTCAACACAAATCCTTCGGAACTTGTGTAATGTATTACCTGTCCAATAGTTTAAACAACCTCAACGAAGTCAACGTGTCAAAATTAGTGGTGAGTTTCAAACCGACTAAAATCGTAAAACTGTACAAATTGAGATCGCAAAAAAAGCAAACCGATTGTACGAATGATTTTTCGGTGCGATTTTAAACCGAAACCACACATGTAACTTCATGACCGGTGTCAATTTTTATAAAACTGACAAATCATAAAAACGACACATAATATAAAATGACTCGTTTTATATGTAAAATATATATAGATCACTTTAATTAAAATATCTGACCCGCTTCCAATCTCCCTACAAAATTAAAATAATGAATCTTAAACATCAAGTACTTACAATTATCTTATGTGCATGATATCATACTAAATTGGTCAAGAGCTTGTAGTTCAACAGTACAATGCGTTGTAAATATTTAGAGGTCAATGGTTAAAATTCTGGCATTTTCATGGTATAAAATTTACCTTTTAAAAAAATATCTTACTAAACTATAAAAAACTTGCTGCTGAGTATTTGCTGGTGCTATGTTGACAGTAGGTTTAGACCGAAAGTGCGACACCCATGGTTTTGATTTTTTTGTTGGCGTGGTTTCGTTTTGAAGACGTAAACAGCCAAACCGCAAAAAATTCACCCCTAGTCAAAACCACCCCGTATCTAATTACTAGGCCAAAAACTGCTTAGGTAAACTAGTTAAAAAGTTGTTATAACTTAAATAAAAAATCTTCGACCTATCGTGAAACAAATAATATTATACGGTTGGTCTACTGGGTTTCAAGTAATATAGAAAACATTACGTCTAAAAGCCGAAGGTGGCTGCAATTTTTCTGAACATGCAGTATCTGCATTGAAATGATGTTTTAGGAGTGGAAATCAGTGGGAGGGGCAATCATATAAATTATGTTTGGTAGTTAGAGCTATATCCTCTAGAGTACTGACTAGATAACACTCGAAATTGTGCCAAACCAATCTGCACCGTTGTTGGCTACTAAATACTCTTTGCCCCAACTTGGTTATTACCCCTGAAATGTTTCACCCAAATTGTTTCTTATAGTACTGTAAAGGATTTATGAGTTCCACTGTTGGTACTTCCTTAGTCTTATAGTGGTTTTTTTTTCTTTCAGGTATTCTGATATTAGGATATTTTACAATTAATTATTTTAGTATATAGTCAGACAATATGGAGATATGTACTTCATTTGAGAAACTTGAACTATACAATGATCCTTATTTAGTAGTGTACTCGTCCACACTCAAACTTAACATTGTTATGGCTAATAAATATTTTACTTTATCAAAAAGAAAATTAGTGACATAGTTTTGTAGTTCAATTAAAAATCTCAAGTTAAATGATGGGTACTATTTTATGTGTTGTGCTGAAGTTTGTGCAGTTCGCATGTGTTAACAGAAATTTCGACGCCATGAGTCACATACCATGGAACGGAAGTCGTGCAATTGTAGATCAAACTATTACGATAATATGTTATGGTCTTCATTAGTAACTTAGAACTCGAAAATATTGTGTTATTACTCGAAATAAGTCTTGATCCAAATACTTTGGAGTATATTTGATGTAGATTTATTAGTAAAGTTACTTCATGTGCCACACATGAAGTTCTGATTTAACCCAATGTTACTAATTAAATGAATTTTCCATGCAAGATCTGTATGTGCTCAAAAAATTATTTTCTCCCATATTAATTTCCAATGATGCAAGTAAAATAAATTATCTTTCCAACCGACACCAACGGTCTATGGACCTACGAGAGGCGGGCCTACACGGATTTGCACCGAACTTGAGATCACGTGACCCTTGAATGCTTCACGACGACACTGAACCAGGACGGTCGGTTTTAATTCTTTGTTTGTTAGTTCTTCCAAAAAATGATCATTTAATTTCTCTCTAGTTCCATTAACATGAGATCACCTCGGAAACAATAAGAAAAAAGATTTTTTGTTGACGTATACATATATAAACATGCAACTAGCAAATAATCGATATTTCGAATTCAAATCTTGCAAATATATATTGCAGAAAATATTTGGAGAGGTAAGTTGTTTACATGGTCCAACAATATTCAATTTTAGACCTAATCATACACGTTGATATGACATTGGCTGCCAATATGCGGGTCATACATGAAATATTAAAGACTCAACAAGTGATTCATGGGTTCCAATTTATTAATTACTTCCGTCTGAACTCTATAAATTTATAGGCCTCGTATTTGTTTTTTAAGGATACGACTTTAAAATTGTTTTTGTTAAGTAGAAGTCTTACAAAGCAGAAATACAAAGTACATAAACTATAGTGGGAGAACAAATAAGAAAGACATAACAAGATACCAAATAAGTGTTGTGTACAATCCTGTCGTAGGCAGCGTGGTAAGGTTGGTTATTATGGTTATGGTATTAGCTACGAAAACTAACAATTTCTTTAGAAAAATAAGTCTAACCGGGAGACTGCTAACAACCTCCTACAGAGGTAAGCCTAAACGACAGCTGATAAATACTGAATTACCTCAAAAATGTAGTTTTGTGTTAACGAGCACTGCGATGCATACGAGAAACACACAATTCAAAAACGATGGTAGCGCCCTGACTTGTAAAAACGATGACCTAGGAGCAACGACACTTTAAGTTAACCTTGGTCGGTCGAGGAGGAGGAGAAGCGCTGTGGTGGTGGTGGGTGGCTAGATCTAGAAAGGGGATAAAAGGTGAAAAAATCCTAGATGAGTAGAAAGCTCCAAAAAAAAGGGACAGCAGAAAGGAGATGTGGTGGGATGAGAGATGGAGGTCGGTGGAGGTGGTGGTTATAGTGGAGAGAATAGGTTGAGAAAAAAAACGAGGTAAAAACCCTAAAAAGATAGAAAGTTCCCAAATTGGGAGAAAACTACAATCGTGACTGTGACGAGTAAGGCACGATCTATATCATACCTTCGATCCTAATAATTTTTCATTATCAGATTTTTACTCAGGTCCATAGGATACGATGCTTAAATGTTATACAAAATAAATATTAAAAAAGTTAGGAGAAGCTCCTAATACATCAAGTGAAGTAGCTAGGGCAAGTAGTGCTTAATTCGCTAATGATTGAATGGATGGTCATAATTAAATTAAGCTCTCTATTGCATGAGCAAGTTCCTGATAAGAGCAGCTTGAGCAGTATCAGTAGTATCCAGAAGCGCAGACAACCTTTCGCTGAGATCGTCCATCTCTCTATGCAAGTTTCTGATGTAGTTGCATGTCTCCTGTAAGACCTTGGCAGCTGGAACCTGTCAGGTAATATATATGGAGAAAGAAGGATTAGGTTACTAGTAGCTAGTTGGGTCATTATTTTTTAAGTATTAATCTCCTTAGTTGGCAATTTCCTGCGACAATAAGAGTTGGTCCAAATGGTAAAAGATTTAAATTTTTTTAAGAATGTATGGAGTCCAAATCTGATGAATGAAGAAGAAAATATTGGAGAATATACGAGATTTACCAACAAAAAAATAGCAGGCCTAAAGTTGTACCTGAATTAACTATCTAGGAGAAGATATAGATCGTGGTAATTAAATCCATTAATTATGATGATAAATAAAGATTACCCAACCAAAAGAATAAATATGGATAAATTGAAGATGGTTTTTAAGTTTTCACTTCCCTTCTTAATTTTTTAAGCTCACTCGTTAAGAATATAGTAAAACACGCCTCATCTTTTGGTTCTTCATGTTTCAGGTAGAATCTATAATAGTTTTAACACCAATAAATCCGTGCATAGACATAGTATTATGGCCTCCATGGGGCTTGCATTACTTTAAATGATATGTTAATAAATTAATCACCGGTATACTTCAAGAATCCCACGTAAAGGAGACACATTTTCACTAATTTTTTTCCCATTAATTTCCACTAATATGAGCGCAAAATTTCACATATATGACGATCATTTTAGACCCTTTAAATACCCGAAAACCCGAATCGATGAAGAAAATTACCTTATCGGGACGCCCGTTGCGCATCTCAGGAAGGAGTTGTTGCAACTTGGTAACGAGGTCAAGAATCTGATCATCGCTGATCCTTGAGCTCCCTGATTGCCTTGTCCTTGACCTCCTGCTAGACATCTTCCAAGTTGTACACTTTTATCTTCTCGAGACTATATAATGTAAGAAATTCTTAAAAAGAATATTCGAAGACAATAAGTAGGAGAGCTCTAAAACCAAGGGAGACAAATTTGAGGAAACCCAAAAATGTCAGAAGTATACTGGATGAAATTAATTGACCAGGACCTAGGGTTTAAATAGGTGGGTGCTTCTCTAGTTTCTAGTGTCTAAGAGACAAGTTATGGGAAATGGGAATATGGAAGAGGGGGAGAGAGAGAGAGAACAAAAACACAAGCAGTGGTGTGTTGGAGAGTGGAGAAGACAAGTGCATGGGAGAAAGGAGTGGGCTTGGCTTGTATTTAAACTACATGGCATTTGTTTGTTTTTTGGATTCTCTATTTTGTCCTTATTACATATTTTATTAAATCAGTTAGGTTGACTAATATAATTTTGAAACAGATAAAATTTTTAAATGATGATAGAGTTTTTCAGTAAGTGTGATGTGTTTTTTCAAATTTAGTATCTCTTAACATTTAGCAGCTGGGCACATCTCATGTTGTGATAATTTCATGAAAATGAACATCTCAATGGATGGAGCTTAGTTGATAGGTTGTCTTCGTGTTCGCATATGTCGCCCGATTGTTTTGCTTGAATAATTCGGTTTTGGTTTTTTAATTTGAATTAGAATTTTTCAAAATTAAAATTTTTTAAATTTTGATTCTCTAATTAGTTTTGATTATCAATCAGAAGATTTGAGTTTGAGTTTTTTTTGGGTTAAAAGTGGTAGGAAGAAGAAAGTGTAAGAAGAAAGAGAGGGATTTTTTGATTTTTAAGTAGGAGGTGCATTTTTGTCTTTTCAAGTGGGAATTCGCCAGAGAAAATGACATATTCTGGCAACAGAGATCCATATAATAAAACCAAACACGTGAAACGAAAAGATCATTTTTGAAAATTGAGGGACTCTAAAAATAGGATGATGAAACTTGAGATCTGAAAATAATTTATCCTATATTTTGTCTAGCATCTTATGGATATGCAATGGTGTAACATCTTTGATGGTTGTTTTTTATGAGTCGTGCAATTTTATTTGTAGAGAAATAATATTTTTTTCTTCAAACCTACTAAAGAAGCTAATTTTTATGGCCAACCTGGAGAAATGTATATTTGCACGTACGCCCTTATATACTCAAAAAAATATTGCAACATTTTTTTCATTGCAATATTATCTGTAAATTTGACTGGTCAAAAAGGATCAAAATTAATGAAGCACACCATGTGTCCGCGCCGATGACAATAGACCACGTGGTATCTGGGAAGCCCATGCGTTACGCCGAAATCTAAGAAAATATTTGATATTTTTCCCTATTCTTTTATTTTAAAAATATTTCCTCTTTTTTATTTCTGGATAGCTATTGAATCTATTGACCATTTAGATAATTTTTCCAACTAAAAATAACGCAATTAAAAAATTTAAATTTTAAACTCAAAATTTTTAATTAAAATAAACTAGTCAATAGTTAATAGATCTGCTATTACCTGAGAATTGATCTAAATCGTAAACAAATTTGATTTTATTTCGAAATCTTGAATTTGAATTTTTAGGATTGAAAAAGACATTCTCGGTCCTCGGAAAGTCATATCTTAGAGTACTTGTGACCAATGTTTTAAAAACTGACTCGGAAAGTGAACCGGAATTCTTAAAATTTCTGGTTCACCCGGCCAGACCGGTTAGGCCGCCGGTCGGACTGAGACTTTTATTTTATATTAATATAATTAAAATAATATTTAATAAATTTAACTTAACATAAAAATGATAAAATATCAAATTAGTTCAAATATTTAGCAACTTTGTTATACAATTTATCCAAACAAAGTCTTCAAACATGAATTGAACAAGTCTAGAAGAACAAGAAGATGATTATACAAGTTTTCAGGTTCGACATATTAATCTAATTTGTTTGACTTAGTCTCAGTCCGACCGGTTAGGCCGCCGGTCGGACTGAGACTTTTATTTTATATTAATATAATTAAAATAATATTTAATAAATTTAACTTAACATAAAAATGATAAAATATCAAATTAGTTCAAATATTTAGCAACTTTGTTATACAATTTATCCAAACAAAGTCTTCAAACATGAATTGAACAAGTCTAGAAGAACAAGAAGATGATTATACAAGTTTTCAGGTTCGACATATTAATCTAATTTGTTTGACTTAGTTAAAATATTAACAAGAATTGTTAAAAAATAAGTTTTTGTAATAAAAAAGTAATGTACGCGCTCCGAATGTGGAAGTTGAAGTTTTGTTTCTAAATTAAATCAGATAAAATAGAAAAAAATATACACTAATTTTTCTGATCCGGGTAAACCGGATCACCCGAAAGTACCTGACCGGATAGTCCGACCAAATTTTAGCCGGTCGAACTGCATTCTGAATTTTATGAAAAAATCAACCCAAATTTAGTTCTGGGTAGTGGTCCGACCGATCGGACCGCAGTTTTTAAAACATTGCTTGTCACGACGATTATTACAATGCACGTTGGTTTAGCATTTCCAAATCTCAGACTCAGTCAAATTAATTAAAAATAACAACTTCCATATCTCTGAAGTGTAAGCAATTTATTAATATTTGCATGACAGGGTACGTACGGCCACACGTCGTTCTACTATAAGTCGATAAATTACTCATTCACTCAATAGCTAGCAGTATAAAACATTGAAAATAGAAAACAAAAATGAGTAAATGACACAATAATTCTGTTGTTATATTATTCATAATTAAATTTTTTTAAATAAAGATTATTGATAGAGAATAGGCGTTGAGTAAATGTATCAATATTGATGGCATAACTTTTACTTTAAAATTTTAGATTGTAAACAAAATGTGTAATACGAATTAGTTTGTTTACTTATTAAAAAGATTGTAACAGATTATTCCAATTGGAAAGACCAAACCAAACTTATGATTAACCCTCTTGACTCTTATTCCGTAATCGTTTAAATTTTGTATATATTTTCAACCAAAAAAAATTAAGGTTCCGATTGGATTCTGAAACAAATAATTGAGGGGATCCTAATAAACCTCAAAAAAAATTATTTCTGACGTCAGGAATACTTAATGGTTATATATATTTTTTAATTTATGATCGGTCTATAAAGCTCATTTTCGCTCAAATATTTTTGCAAAAAAATCACAGTAAAATTATTTCCGGATACTCGTACTCAACCCTTTAAAGAGCTTGAGATTGGATCGTTACTCTAAATTAGTTATCACACAATAACTAAAGGGATTAAAAATCAGCTGATCATGAGGCCATTATTACTTCTCACATGATCCAACCTTTGAAAGATTTTATTTCGTGCCCACATTAGTTACAATGAATTTGATTTGATTTCTTTCCGGATTCTGACTTGTTTAAATAATTCTCATGAATGTGTATTGGATGTCAGGTGAAGTCAGGTGGGGTTCAATTTGTATTAAAAATATTTTCTCTTTAAAAGTTCTTAATTATTACAAAATAAACAGTATTTTTCAAAAGAATTTTCTACCTCATAAGTTATGGAGGAAGACATGAGGAAAATGATAAACTTGGTAGAGGAATTACTCACATTAGAGAGGCAACTAGAGCTGATTTGGTGAGAGAAATCTCGCCTTATGCGGAGGGCAAGGAGAAGATAGAAACTCTAAATTCTTTCACTCCACTGTGTGCATCAACCGAGCAATGAACTTTATTGGATCTGTTAAAGAGAATGTGCGGGCTAATTTTAGATTCGAGGGAGATAAAAACCCACATCTAGAACAATTTCAAGAGAGTCTACTATAATCCGAAGAAGCCTTGCCCCTCCATTGGTGCTCATGTTTTTCAAAAAATAGATGAAAATTCAAAGATTTTACTAGAATCAATGGCCACGGACGAGCTGCAATATGGAGCTGCCATAGTAACAAGGCCTCAAGGCGTCATGATTGCAACTCCAAATTTATCAAAGCCTCATGGAATTTCATCAAAAAAAAAAGGATGTGATTGACTATGTGAATCATTTTTTAGGACTGGAAATGTGCACTACCTGTGTACTACTTGTCCATCTTTAAAATGCATGCGGGTGTCACCAAGAAAATCAACAACGCCTCTTCCTTTGGTCGGGCAACTTGAACCTTAAAAAGTCAACTGTGGTAAAATGGAAAATGGTTTGCAAGCCAAAGAATTTCGGAGGTATGTGGGTGGAAGATTTGGTTTTGAAGAACAAGATGATGCTTATCAAGTGGTTCTGGAGATTTGTTAAAAATCCAGACGCATTGAGGGCTAATCTTATCTCCGGCTTGTATGATTTCTCCCTACATCTTCCATCTCTTTCCCAAATGCTACTGGAGGCAGAATCTGGGTGGATATCTCTTTCTCATTCATATGATTTTATATCGAGTTCACGAATAGCTATGATGGACGAATTCAATTGCGGATTTAAGATACCGAAATTTGATTTTGTACATAGAATCTCTACGAGATCGAAAAGATTAAAAATATAATTAACAAGTAGTTTAAACTTATTTTGTTTGAACTTGGTGTAACTATTTGCCTTATATGTAATATTAATTCATTTAAAAAAAATTGTTGTATAATCCGTACTATATTGGACCAATTATTCATCTCATGTTTTCTATGTTCTTGACAATCTGTCTCTGTTTCGACAATCCAAAAACAAAATGCTCAGCGTGTATCTCGTGGCACATGAGGATTGATACAATGGACAGCGAAGAGTACGGTGTGTCACGTGGAACTCAATTACTATCAACTTAATGGTTTTTTTGTTGTTGAGGAATTATCAACTTACTGATTTGAGAAGTTCCTTCGAATCCGATGAGCTACTTCTTCATTAATCATAATTAAGAGATCTCGAGTTTGACTTGGGTTAGTTGTATTGGTGAGCATCACCAATCGCTCACAGCTAAAAGACAAAAAGAAAATTAAAAAAAATTGAAAGGAAAATGAAGCCGAGCCGATCGGCCACTTTTTTTTTCTTTTTTATTCTAATTCAATCTTAATGATACATTATTCGTTAAAATATATACTGGTGGTTATTATTTATGTGGTTATAAAAATTAAAATTCAGCAGTAGTAATTATATATTTGTGGATGCATAATTTTATATATCCATTACAATTTATATGTAAACATAAATTAAATTATAGATAATACGTGGATGAGAGAGAAATTAATTTTTTATTTTGTGAGCGGATTGGATGAGATCACTAATAAAGGATAGTAAAAGATTGTGTTAGATTGAATAGTAATTTGATGAGAGAGAAATTAATTATTTATTGGGTGAACGGATCCAATCCGCTCACCAATGTGGGTAGTCTTATTAAAAAGTAAAAAATATTCATAATTTTTCTAGGTTTATCATAATGTATTAAGAAGTCCATGTATTAATTAATTAGTCCTCATGTTTTGAAAAATTAAATTTTTTAGTCTTTCGGATCAATTTACGTCTCAAATAATACGTGAGATTACCGAATTACTCTCAGTCACTTTAAAACTCTCAAATCACCCTAAAACACACAAATCTAAATTCCAATATAAAAACCTCACAAGCCGCATGTATGATAGATGATCTCCCTCTCCATCCTAGTTTTTAGGTTTATTCTACATGTTTCATTTTCTTGGTGGTTAGATAAATTTACTATATATTTTTTGGTTTAACTAATTGGTATCGGGTTTATTGGGTCGACTAATCTAATTTCAAGTCGGGTAGGACTTTTAAAAGGTGGCAAAGCTCTCCCAACAACTATTTAACACTGCTGCGTACCAAAAAACTCGAACCCAAAATCTGGTTAAGATAGAATAATTCTATCACCAATTGATCTAAGTGTCTGTTGATATAAATTTATTATATTGGTGTTTATTATGATATTTCTTTTTCGCACGAGAACTGCTCTTTTTATTAGGGATGGCAATGGGTAGGGTTGGGTAAAGTCTACCCATACCCTAGTTTTTTTAGTTGGACCCATACCCTACCCTACCCTCGACCCTACAAATTTTTTATTGTTAGATTCACACCCTACCCTCCTGAAGATCCAGGGTCTGCAGGGTCCGACCCTTTAACGTTCTGCATTTTGATAATTTTTAATCAAAAGTTAATTTTTATATAAAATTTAAACAAATTCAAGACATCTATTATGTTACACATCAACATTCAATAGAAAATTGATGAAATATCAAATTTTGTAATTTAATTTCAATAGTACAGGGTTTTTCTTTTCGAGTTTGAAGTACATAAATAATTTAACAAAAGAAAAATATAGAATGTCGGTTTCTAGTGATCCATCATTCATGACATCTTCTAAAATGGTTGTGTAATAACATAATTAATATGTTAAAATTAACTATAAAGTATATTATATATATTATAAATATGGTCTAATTAAGGTCTAACTATGGTCTAATTAAGGTAGAGTCTAAAATAGGGTAAAAATGTAAGGGTGTGGTCTGACCCACAGGGTCTAACTATGGATTCATACCCTACCCTAGACCCTACTTCTAAACATGGACCCATATCCATACCCTACTCTAGACCCAGTCAAAGTCAACATACCCTAAACCCGTATGATAAAAGTAGGGTCCAACCCTCAAGGTATGGGTATTTCTTCCGTCCCTACTTTTTATGGGTTCGCTAGGCTCTTTCTCGCCATTTGATGAACAAGTAAAAATCTCTTTTTATTGGTTGAGTTTTTTAGGCTACGATCTTTGTTCCTAAATCTAAACGAGTAGTTTGTTTATAAGTAGATGAATTTTATTAAAATATTTACAACTTACATACGTAAAATTTTTTTATACTAATACGAGATTCCAGCCATGAACGTTACTAACAATCCTATTGCACCCCTAAAAAAAATCCTATTGCTTTAAAACTCATTGAAAAAAAATCTAAATAAGTAACATCTACGACACTTCTAGATCAAATACTACACCACGAAACCCCAAAATACAACACGTATCAAACCTATAATTGCAATTTTTTTTAGGTTTGTATAATTGCAATTGTAAAACAAGATGCAACAACTTATCAAAATCCAAACGGTTATTTTTTTTTATGTGGTGGGTTAATTTTTTTATTATAAGGATATGATTATTATGTTTTATTTTGATTCTATAATTATAAATGATAGAGGATTATTTTGGTAATCTCATGTGGTATTTGAGATTAAAAAATTGATCTAAGGAACTAATGAGTTCGATTTCTCAAAACGCAATGACTATTTAACTATGGACCGGACCTTTGAGTACGTTATGTTAAATCTTAGGGACTTCCCAATATTTTCTCCTATTGAAAATATATCTGTATTAATATTTTTTGAGAAAATATATCAATATTCAAAAGTTATATCCGACTCAAAACTACATTAGTCGGCTCAGTAGGTATCGAAATAAATTTGTGGTTAAAAAATGATGAATATGACAACACATATAAATTATAAGCTTAAAGTAAGTAAATTTATATCCTAGTTAGTTGGCAAGCTCAGGGTGCAGGGATTTGTTACTTTAGCAGTTCAAGAAAGATAGAAATTGATTCTCCTAGCATACGCCATATCATATCAATTATTATATTGTTTCGATAAGTTTGTATCAAAATCAATTCCTCCGATTCCTAACTTTCCCATATTTTACTAGCTAGGATATTATTAGTTCCAAATAAATTAATATCTTCTCCCAGAATTTCTATATTCACTTATAAATAAATTTATATCCAATTTAATATCTGAAGTAGTTATTTTTCACTTATAAAGTTAAAATTTTTGTATCTAACTCATGTATTAATATAATTAGAAGATACTTTTTAACGTAATTTTTTTCAAAAATAAGAAACCTAAATTAACACCAAATATTGAATGTTGTAATGATCCCAAATGGGATTAGGATTCAAGAATACAAGAATTGGGGAAAGGGTAGAAAAAGAGAGAAAGAAAAGAGAGGGAATAGGAAGAAACCATTTGTTTCTTAGAATTATTGTCAAAATATCCGAATAGTCCAATCAGTTCCTTCTACTTTTATTTATACCCCTATTGAGGCTGTTTACATGCCCTATTACAATTCAATCTCTTAGTTCTCATTACTTCTCAGTCAAGTCCTTCCCATACATTACAAAGGTGCACGTGTAGTGGCAGCATCTTTCTCTTCCTGCCATGCATGGAGGAAGGGGATTCATTAGAAAACCAATGTTTATCTGTTGCAAGCGGGTAGGGTTAGTAGGATCCAGGGGTAATCTAGATTAAATAAATTAATGATCAACCTGATGATTTTTTTTGTAAATGAAATTTTTATTAATAATTATAATATTTATACCACGTAGTGAGTAAACATAGAATTCTCTCTAAAGAAGTTGTAGTTGTCAGTGTCATATAAAACTCTGAAACGGTATAATTTTTTGGAAAAAAACTATGCCAAAATTTTTTTTTATCGATAACACTATTGTACACAATTTTATCTCTCAAAATCATTATTAAATTCTAACACTCTACCAGCACAACCCTATTGCATATCCACAACAGTTGAAAAAATAAATCTGAATCCTAAACTTTTTTTTTGGTCAAGAATCTGAATCCTAAACTTTGCACCTCACAACCTGATGAGTTATCATATGTTATGATTCCATTGGTAGATCTACTAGCAATCATAATTGTATACTACATGAACATATATATACTATAGCAACATATAACTAGCTGTGACAGTGCCACATGTTTCAGGCATATATTTAAATCATAGATTTTCGTGAATTCATATATTAGAAGTTATTTGGCACAGAGAATGGTTTTCGTCCAATAGTTTTAAATTAATTAACAATGGAACTAATTTCTGTGGCCGAAACCTACTGCGATCTTTCAGTATGGATTTCTAATCTTATAATTGTTTGCAAGTGGATGGTAAAACTATTTTTCAGATCGTTGGTGGTCCTCGTAGCATTCCCAGGATTTCATAATAATAAAAATCTTCATGTCCAATCTAAAATTATAGTCCATCACCCTTATAACTAGTAATGTGGCCGAAACGACCCATATCATTGACGAAGTCAAATCTCATGCAAACATTATCATGATGGCTTCGTTTGAAGAACAACAGATCACAAGATCAATCTGTTTCTGATATCATATTAAAAAGAAAAAATTACTCTCAAGTCCCTCGGGTTTACTTAAATAGACTAAAAAATCCTTCATGTTCACAAAATACATTCCCACATCCCTCTAGTTTGCTTTTATTATACTTTCGGGTTCCTAAATAAATTTTTTCCTTTTTTATTGAAATGACAAAAATACCCTTCGAACAAAAAATATTGATGTCATCTTTTTTTATATTCTCTTTTTGATACGCTCTCACTAGTTAATCTCGGTTGCTTTTCGGTAACATTATTTGCTATTGACTAAAAAGGAAAAAGGAAATCCTTTCTTCCATAAAACTAAAAGTCCATCAAAAAGAGATAATAGGTGAAAATTCTTAAACTGTAAGCATTTAACAGTAATTTACCGCACCAAATCACATGTCCCAAATATTACAAATTCAATCCCACTCCGCCACTGATCCACCGGCGATCTCCGCCTCTCTCACTCCCACCCCCACAACAGAACCCTAGCCATATTAAATTCCCAAATTACCCTTCCCCGCGATTCTAATTTATACGCCGTGCCCCTGGCCCCATGACGAAGCTCCCTCCGCCGCGGAGCCTCTCCCCCTCGGTCGTCTCCTTCCTTGACGATCACCTCCGGACCCCCGACAACCTCGTCTCGGCCGCCCCGGCCCTGGCATCGGAGCTCCAGTCCGGATGCGCCGATCTGGACCGGGCCCTGGCCGGGCTCGCATCCCGGCTCGATTCCTCCCTCCTGTCTTACTCCTCCGCCTCCGATCGGGTCAACGCGATCGTCGCCGACGCCGGATCCTCGTTGACCAGGCTCGCCTCGTCGACATCTTCCTCTTCGCCCCTAGGTATCGCTCGAATTTTACCTTTTTGCCCTTACTCATCCTCGCTTGTTTAATTAACCGCTGTTAGGAAAAAAAACGCAATTTTGCATGTATAGGTGGCGGCGCCGGACGGCGGGCCGCGTTAGGGGAGGAGCTGCCGGAGCTGGCGCGGGAGGTCGCTAGAGTGGAGACAGTTCGAGCCTACGCTGGTAATTAATTTTGAGTTTTAACCATCGGATATAATTTGAATTGTGGATAGTTTAGTTGCTGATTTGATTTGAGTGTTTGCTTAGGAGGTCTTTTCTGGTTCTGTTTCGATTTTATGCATATCCGCGTCCAAAGCGATCGAATCTACGAACGAGGACTAATTGAGGTCCGTACGGGATGCAGCAGTTTAGTGTCGTATGATTCACAAGATTCGAATTCAAAACCTTGCTTGAAGGAATCTGAATCTCTTATGATTTGATTTTATTAGGTGTCTTCTGTTTATGATCTGGTTGAGTGATTCTTACTCTGAGTAGGAAGTATTAGGGAAGCCCTGACTAAACTGGTTTTTTTCCGGGGTTTAACGAGCTCTTCTCTCTCTAAACTGGTTCGGGCTTTGGTTGATGATGTGATTGCATTCTTCATGTTCTCCTTCTCTGTTCCATTCTCGAACTCATATCTCGATGCTTCAATCTGTTTTACTTTTCTGAGTTGGGTTTGAGGAAAGATAGGGAGCAGGTTGTTGTTCTTGAAGAATGACTGCAACTTGGTTTGTGGCAGCAAGTAGGTCAAAAGTTATTTCTGTTAGGTTTCTTGGGCCATCATTTGTACCTTTCAAGCTAAATTAAAAATGGATTAGTGCCAGAGGGTACTGGAATTTCCCGCAGGTTTTCCTTGTGGTTCTATTTGGAATGAGTGATCAATTATTTTTTCCTCTGTATTGGCTTCATCTGGTGTCAAGAGTGTTTTTCTGACCTCTTGTAAGAGCTGCAACCTTTGCAGTCTTACTTTGATTTCTCTGAACCTGGGAGTGGAAATGCTTATAATAGGATTAATTCGAAAGATACTACTGTTAGTTGAGTAATGTTTTATATCTCTTGTAATTCTTTTTTTCCTTTGCGGTCAACGACAGTTTTTTCCTTGTGCATTTTGCAGAAACGGCATTAAAGCTGGACACTTTAGTTGGAGACATTGAAGATGCGGTGTCTTCTGCCATGGGCAAAAACCTGAGGAAGCTTTCCTCAATGCAGAATTCAGAAGTGAGTTCAATTTATTCGTTGTAAATCTGAATGTTGCACATAGTTTCAAAAGTTGATTTTATATAGCATATGCACAGGGAACGAGAGAACATGCTATCGAGGCCCTTGGACATGTGGAAGATGCATTGACATCAATATCCAAGACAAGGCCACAGTGGAAACGTCTTGTTCTGGCAGTTGATCATAGGATTGATCGAGCTCTTGCCATTTTAAGACCTCAGGCTATTGCAGAACATAGGAACCTTCTTGCTTCTCTTGGATGGCCGCCACCTCTGTCGAGTCTGGATTCAGGAAAGTCTAGTGTAGTACCAAATCCCCTTTTCACCATGCAAGGGGATCTCAAAGGCCGCTATCATGAAAGTTTCCTTGCCTTGTGCCGGCTGCAGGGTCTGCAAGGACGAAGAAAATCCCGCCATCTGGAGGGCCATTACAGAGAAGTTGCTCTCTTTCAGCCGCTCTGGGCAATAGAAGAACTTGTGAATCCCCTATCCGTAGCTTGTCAACAAAAGTTCTCTAAGTGGATAGATAAGCCGGAATTCATCTTTGCCCTTGTTTTTAAGATAACTAGAGATTATGCTGATACGATGGATGAATTGTTGCAACCCCTAGTTGATGAGGCAAGGTTGTTAGGTTACAGCTGCAGAGAAGAATGGGTTTCAGCAATGATCACCTCTTTATCAACATACTTGGCGAAGTATATTTTCCTTCGTTATATTGGTGAACTTGATGAAAAGAATGACACGAGCGTCCAGATACAGACGAATGCGTCTTTTCTGAATCTTATCGACATAATGATTGGTTTTGATAAGCAAATTCAGTCTCTGGTAGCCCAATCTGGAGTCGGAATTTCTCTTCAAGAAGATGGGAACATGCAGAAGGTTTCATCTTTAGCAATCTTCTGTGATCGACCAGACTGGATTGACTTGTGGGCAGAAATAGAACTTGCTGACACTCTTGAAAAGCTAAAACATGACATTGCTGATGAAAGAAAGTGGGCAATGAAAACTAAGGGGGAAGCACCTTTATCCGATGACGTATTATTTAAATCTCCAGCAGTTGCCGGTGCCTGCCTTCAGTGTCTGTCTTTGGTGGTTGACCGATGCCAATTCCTGCCGACGACTTCTTTGAGATCAAGGTTTCTTAGATTGGTTGGTGTACCTATCATCCGCACTTTTTTGGATCGCGCGCTTCACAGGTGCCAAGAAGCTGAAGGGATGACTGCCTTAACAGATGATGATGCTTTAATCAAAGTTGCACTTTCGATTAATGCAGCCCACTGCTTTGAGTCCGTGTTGAAGAAAAGATGTGAAGACATCTTTTTCCTTGAGTTGGGGATTGATTACCTTGATGAACCCGCATCACCAGCTAATGACAGTGCTAACAGTGAGGGGGCAATTGATGAAACTTTTGGATGCATTTTTGCTACGGAGATAAGAAGGTTCGAAAATTTCAGGGAAGAGTGGGTTGAGAAGATTTCAGTTGTTATCTTGAGGGGATTCGATGCCAGGTCTAGAGAATACACGAAAAACAGGAAGCAGTGGCAGGAAAAGGCGGAAAGCGATTGGACTGTATCTACAGGTTTAATTGAAGCTCTGGATTATTTGCAAGGCAAAATGGCAGTCATCCAGGAACATTTAAATGGGATGGATTTTGTTGTTGTTTGGAGAAGTTTAGCTTCTGGAATTGATCGGTTGCTTTTCAATGGTGTTCTTATGAACAGCGTGAAGTTTTACAATGGTGGTGTCGAAAGGTTCAGTGGCGACACGAAGGCTCTGTTTGGGGTTTTCGGAGCATGGTGCTTGAGACCCGAAAGCTTCTTCCCTAAATTAAGCGACAGCTTGAAGTTGTTGAAGGTGGAGCAGAAACAGCTGCAAGATAGTTTCGCAGCAGTCGGAAAATGGATGGAGGAGAACGGAATCAGACATCTGAATGCTACCGAGGTAGAAAAGATACTGAACTGTAGAGTATTCGTGAGTTGATTCGTTCTTTCGAGATTAGACGAGCATTTTACATTCTTGTTGTACATGATCAAAGCTCATAGACTGATACATTCATTTAGGACAAAATACTAAGAGTTCGGAATAAACTGGTATCATTTTTATGAGCTGGCCATTCAAGAAGGTGAGCCCTTCTTTATCAGCATTTGCATGGTCACTGCAGTAGCTGTTCGATCTGCAGCTCTTTAGCTTGCTGCGATACAAGCCACCGCGTGATGAAGGTCCGGTGGGGGTCGGGCGCGGCCGTCGGGCGCTACAGATGATAAGGCCAAAGATGTAATTGGCCGGAGAAGAATACACTTGACCATTGATAACTGGAGTACCTCTCTTTTGGGGCATTGAAACTATAAGTTTCGAAAATGCAGAAAGAGGGCTCACAAACTTTTAGTACCGATTAACGATATTACTGATCAATGAAGGGATGCATTAGAATTATCCAAATTATGCAAATCCGATATTACGATATTTGTTTTGTTCAAAATTTGAAAGTTTTTTAAGACAATTTTAGAACCTTTTATCACTTATTTCAAAATTTGCTGCCATGCTCCACAAATTGTCACAAAATTTGCGGTGCATGACAACGAGGCTCTGCTTTCACTTTTCATTGACTAGCCAATAAATATAAAGAATTTCCGCATCAAATTTCTTTCAAGTTTGAACAAAAAAGAAAGAAATCTCCTGAGTTGCTGCCGAAATCAACTAGTATTGAATTATTTGTATCTCGGATTGAAAATACAAATTTGTTTTGATGTTAACATTTTATAAGAATATTTTTTGTGACCCAATATTAAATTTGGATTTCGCTTGTTCAATAAATATTTGGATAACTAATGGCTACAAAATAAATATTATTTTGCTAGCCTGGGAGCTCGGCGTCATTGAATCGGAACCAAAACGGTCGGCAGCCGGAAATTGGGGAGCCAAATTGATAGGTTGGTGAATAGAGCCAAATCTCCTTTCTAAAAAATGACATCAAACATATAAAAATAAAGCCCAAATGTCCTCTCAGAAATAAGAACAAACATGTAAAAAGATAAACCAATCCCATCTTAAAAAACTAGGGACTCAGCTCCCAAGTTAATTTTTGATACTACCGACAAATAGTCGAAAAGTGTTTTAATTTAATCAATATATCTGAATTCAAGTCTATAAAAATGTAATAATGTTAAATAATTATTTCGGAAAACTTTGCAACTTGATTTGAACATGAATTATTCATCATAGTAATAGTAATATCCAGGTATTAAGTGTTATAAAAAATAATATTTTGAACTTTTTCTTGCTTGGGGCTAGTCAATTCATCTTTTCACGTGTATATTGTTACGTCAAGACTTGATCTAATTAGCATCTTTATCCTGTTTTGCGATAGAAAATAAAGATAACCCACTTGCACGAGACATCCAGAGATTTCAAAAAGAGAGTTGGACTTTGATGAGATAAGAGTAAATAATAAGATTTTTTTGGTGGAAAATAAATAATATGATAGATTATACCGATAAATGTTCATTTTATGTTATTTTTGGATTTTTTTTTCGAAAATAAGGAATAATGGGATCCTGAACCTTCGTTATTAATCTCGAAATACAAGGTTACTTGCACCGTTAGCTTCCCTCGTTTCTCTAATATACCTTCATCTACTCGACATCAAGTTTACTTTTTATCATAATTTTCATATCAATCTAAACGCTTAAAACAATGAGTCAGTAAATTTTTAATACATGTAAAGTGATTCAGCAATCTTGTATTGATCGATATGATAATTTCAACATGAATTTTTGGATGAAATTTATCAGACCAAAATTTACACGAATTTCAACTTTATAAATGCGATGAAACGAAATAGTAGAAAAAAACTTTTGAAGCAGGGTGTAATATAGGGACCATGTAACAGTTGATTAATTAGTTTAACGTGATGCTAATTGTTCTATTAGTGAGTAATCAATAAAAATCAAAGCACATAGTAGTTGGTACCCACAAAATATATATCCAAAAGCGATTGAGGGAGTTGCCACTCTTAGCTAAACAACACAGCAACTCCATGGTAATATGATGGATATTATGTCAAGTCAAATAGAATTTTGCCAAAACATACTTACTCCAACGGCACAAGACGTAACAATGAATTGACAGAAATTTAGTGATCAATTTCTGACATGTATAATATTACAGTAAAAATTTACTTCTAAAAAAGTCAAATGTAATTCTGGATTGAGATGATTATAAATTCCATAAAGATATACCTGAATTGCAAAGTTTTGTGTTGGTAGGTATTACATCCCAATTATTAGCACATTCAGTGTAGCAGAATTTCACATCGGGTTTAATTCGTCTCATCATTGTATCGGAGTCATAGCCGGTAATAGTTTTTGTTTCGTCTTTTATATGGTCTATACAGCTCGAAAATTATTGTGTCATATTTACGAGTGACTCTATCAAAAATAATTTTATATGTGAGGTTTAAACTCAATATTTTCGGAGAAAATCAAAATCTATTATTACTTTAAAAAGGGGAAAGACATGAGAACCAAGTTGAGCCACTTTGTTGCCTTTCAACCTCTCGTATGTAAAGGGAAAAATCTTGGTTTCCAACTCAATCAATCATTCAACTAAGGAAAAAGTCCACTTTAGTACCCTGTGGTATCGCCCAAAATCACTTTAGTATCCTGTGGTAAAAAATTGATTAATCGAGTCATACTTATTCCAATTAATATCAAAAAGGTCCTCGGGCAGCTGCCCGGACCTGCCCGAACCTAGCCGAACCCTGCCCGAACTACGTGGCCAGCCACATCATCAAATTTTGATGACGTGGCGCCACGTGGACATCCATCTCCTTCCCTCCTCCTCCTCCTCCTCCTCCCCTCCTCCTCCTCCTCCTCTCCGCGTCCTCCTCCTCCTCCTCTGCGTCCTCCTCCTCCTCCTCCTCCTCTCCGCGTCCTCCTCCTCCTCCTCCTCCTCCTCCTCCTCTCCGCGTCCTCCTCCTCCTCCTCCTCTCCGCGTCCTCCTCCTCCTCCTCTCCACGTGGCGCCACATCATCAAAATTTGGTGACGTGGCTGGCCACGTAGTTCGGGCAGGGTTCGGGTAGGTTCGGGCAAGTCCGGGCAGCTGCCCGAGGACCTTTTTGATGTTAATTGGAATAAGTATGACTCGATTGATCGGTTTTTTACCACAGGGTACTAAAGTGATTTTGGGCGATACCACATAGTACTAAAGTGGACTTTTCTTCAACTAAATCAGAAAGGGAACCGCAAGTAAATCTTTGTTTGAAACTAATCCTTTTCAAATGATTTTAGGAGCTCATGACCTCTGTAGTCACTTCGGTAAAATCAACTTTGTGTTTTTTTTAAGGTTATGTCTAGTGGTACAAGCCTCATCAAATAAATAATTAATTTATATTTTATTCACAAACAATTTAATATAATTAAATATTTTTTTACTCATACTTGTGACGTAGTCTAATCTCGGTCACCAAATAAATAATTAATTTTTCTCTCATCCACATACATGTATTATTTATAAAAATTTTCATAGAGAATTAAAAAATTGGACTCCATACGATTTAAAAATATTAGGTTTAATTTATAGAGAATAAAATAATACTAATTTTGTATATTTTTATCGAATAACATTGTGCCAAGTGTCGCTAGATTAGATTGAAATATATATATATTAAAAAATACTCATCACTCAGGCCGCGTGTCAGAGGCGGCCGACAAGTCTCTGCACGCACTCGGGCGAGCTCCCCATTTTATTTTTGTTTTTTTAATCCTTTTTTTGTCCTATCCTTAACCCTGGTGACAAAAGTCATCACTAGACATAGTCTTATAACACGTGTTATTCGAACATATACTGAGTTGACTAATCAATGTTCGAGTTAAGCATGACTTTTGAATGGTGACAAAGTTCTTCTAATAAATAATTAACACTTTTATATTTATAATGATTCAAACTCAAGACCTATTTATTAAACTAGAATAACTCTACAAGTTGATCTAAATTCATCTATTATTTATTAGACTTATCTCATATTTCTTTAATTGTTAAATAATGCTCCAATAGTTTTGTCATGATTATTTACAAAAAAAAATAAAGCTTTCAATCACCATAATTTATCAGGATTTTTTTAAACTAAGTAGATTATGATGTTCTAACCATAAATGGCCTAAACTTCAAAGCACGCTAGTAAGGGTGTGAAGTGAACCTGAAACATGATTTTTTTTATGTGATATAGAGTTGGATCGTTGAAGTGTCTATTTATGTGTGACTTTTTCAATTGTGTCTTTTCTATTCGTGAGACTAGAACTCTAAATTCTTTTAAAAGAATCCAAATTCATTGTCACTGAAACCAACTATATCATTGATACTTTAAACATGATTCTGTTAAAAATACACAGAACAGGGACAATTATTCAGTACTTAATAACTGTTTTTTTTTTCTGTAAAAAATATAAGAGACTGTTCCCTTGTATTCCCCTACTTACCAAACAAGGAGATAAAACAATCAATTGTTTGCAAGTTAACATCTGGTTAGATTTCCTAATTTGCATCCCAAAAAGGGCCACGTGTTCCATTAGGGTCGATTGTAAGATTACTAATTAGGGCTTAACTGATTTTTAAAATTGTTGATTGCCCTTAAATTTGCTGGGTCCCACCTGATTGAGGACCCAAGAAGTGTATAGAATGTGGGACAGAAAGGATATAGTTGAGCTTATTTTATTACCATTGCACCTGTTGATGTCTTTCTCCAACTAACTTGAGAACAATTACTCAGCCGCCTTAAGAATCTCGAGTTCGAATTCTTGGAACACAGTAGTGTTAAATTTGGTGACAAAGATCATACCAAATCTGGATTAGTCAGCTCATTGAATATCCGGATACGAGTTACTTTCAACCAAAACTACTAACCTCTTGTAATATCTATTTAAAGCGCTTGCCTCTTGCTTCCCACACTTAAACTTGATCATTGGTAAGAACCCACAAATAGGAGTGGAACAAGAGAGAGCACTAAGATAAGCTTCATCCTTGAGTTTCAGTTTCCAGTTATGTCTAGGCAAAGATCATCAAGAGCTCCATTGATCACTGATGATGAGATCAATGACCTCATTCTCAGACTGCAAGTGCTATTACCCCAGCTTAATCAAGGGCAGAACACAAGGGTATTTGCCAGTTTCTTTGTTATTAGTTTATTACAAGTTAAGTTTAGCATCTGACGGATTTTATCGTGGCGGGTTTTTAATGAGGCTCGTGGCTGCAACCGCGTACTTTGTACGTGGGAATTCCACCCTTGTTATATATACACACACAACATAAACAATAATATAATTCAACCTTTTCAAAAAAAGTTTAGCATCCGGCAGTGCATGTTTTGAGGTAAATGCAAATGCGTGAAAAGAATGAGCTCAGATGGTTCGTCTACTTTACGTCTTCGATGAAGACTAGTATCAGTTGTCGTATCAACGAGATATGACTAATTTTGGTTTGAGTTTGGTGGGGCTTTATAGAGAGCGACTCTCGCAACTCTGTTTTTTTTTTTCATTCGCAATTTTCGAACTCAAGTGTGTATCGACAGAATCCGTGTATGTTTCCACTCAGGTATTAACCGGTTCTTATGATTTGTGGTTTCAGGCACAAGTAACAAGAGTTTTGAGAGAAGCATGCAGCCATATCAGGAAGCTACACAGAGAAGTGGACAACTTGAGCGAGAGATTATGTCAGCTTCTGGATTCTATGGATACCAATATCACTGCTAATGATGCAGAGCTAATCAGAAGCTTTCTGCAGCAATAGGAACTTCAATCGATTAAAATCCGCGACACGTTTTCGTTTGTCAGTACATTGTCTATTTGATCAGAAATCATTTATTTGGATGATTCCTGCAGTTAGCATTTTGCAGTAGATCTGTCTCATTCCCCTGTTACGTGAGCTTGATTTGAGGTGATTGGATTTTTTTGTTGTCGTGGTTAGCTGCATTGTGTCATTTACGACGTTTATTGCGGTACTAACGAGAGTTGGTTCAAGTGATAACAGTCCGACACTCGTATAAAAGTTGACCCTCTTAAGGAATTAAAAAATGTTTGGTTCCAGGTTAGATATGAATACATATAAATGATAAGTTGACAATCATATACCAAAAATGAAAGAACATTTTTAAGGCATCTCTTGCTGGAGATTTCACACTTGCATCAATTTAAACTTGGATAAGATCGTCGTTAGAAAGTGGCAGTTAACTGTCCAGTCAAATAGGCAACATTCTTAAATTAAGTGGAAGAACTCAACCAACTCGGCGTTTTTGGACCTTTTGTGTTTGTTTAAAAGAAGAAAAAAAATTTGGATCGAATAATTTAACATGGTATCAAAAGTTGATTGATCTTGTGGCTCGCGCGAGGAGCATGGCCCCCACTTCATAGCACGATAATAGCATTGTGCCGACCTACTACTACAGTAACTATTCTAGCTTTAGCATATCTTTTGTGGTATTTCTTCTTGAACAATCAACAAACCTTCCTCTAACTTATATTGATTAACTCTCAAAAATGAAATGAATAACAAAAATCTAGTGCCGAGAGAAACGCTTTGTGGCAGAGCTATGTGATTATCACCAAGAATTCAAAACAACATAGATGATCAATCATCTGGGACCTCTAGGCCTGCAGAAATCTACCATACTGCAGCTCTAGAAAATGTCTCAACCTCTATAAGGGTCGTAGAAGAACCTACTATTGGATGTTCCTGGCTGGTCACCATCAGTTTTCCCCCTGCCAATCCAATTAGCTGCAGTTCCTGGCTTGATGTACTTCATCCCGTCGCCCGTCTTGCTGTGTCGCGCGCCTGTGTCACGCCCCCGACATCCTGTCGCCCGACTTGAATGACTTGCTTCAGTAGGTACCAATAATTAGTGAAGACAAAATGAGTAATCCGAATTTGAATGTTGGAGGAAACAGAAGTCAACAACTTGTCTCCTCAGTTGTTGGCTGGGACATAAATGGGATAGTATCGAACAAACAACTTTTTTTCTCAAATCTTTCTAGGGATTAAACCTCGTCCTGCAATACAATTTCAAATCTCCGTCTCACTTTTTATCACTTGAGTCAATATCAAACAAAGTATTTGAACCTCATTGAATGTATATGAATTTTTCTTTTTTTGATATGCCACTTCATTAGTTACGTGGACAGATGAGGAAGATCCGAGATGACGTAGACAGTAGATGGCCGAACAACAAAAGTGTAACAATTTGTGTCACTAGAATGTAAAAAATTCAAAGCTCAATCAATGAGATAATCATTCACAGCTTTTGATTTCGTGACTTGCCATGATCCCAGTTCACATGTTGTGTGTCTGGGATGAATCTCAGGACATAGCTTTCGTTTTGGTCGAGGGTCATCCTCGACAATATTCGACTCTAAAATCAGTACTTCACAAAAAAGTCAGGCTGATAAATTTGGATGGTGTTTTGACATTTCCTTTCCCGCTCTTCCTCCTTTTCATTGGTCATATTCCACTATTAAATGAGGCGATTTCATAGATAACAAAGGGAGCAACTGAACAAGCCCTGATAATTACAAGCTACAACAGTCATTGTCTTCTCCGAATTCCACGTACCGTGCAGTTAAAGCATCCATCCTACCAAAAGAAAAAAACTTAAAGCATCCGGGACGATGGAGTCCATCACGATCTAGCCGTGAACAAAACAGTTATTAGACAGCCAGCCCAGGCTCAGTATCTGCGGTCTCCGTCAAATCGAATAACCGACTTGGTTCCTCCCAGATCTGTCAGCCTACAGATGCAGAAAAGACTTTCAGTCTTTTTGCTACCCGATATCTTAACAGAGAGTGAAAATAAGTAAATACGAAAGTTCTGAGAACAGGAAAATGGATGAGCGCTTACCCTGTGAATGAGCTTCTCAAAAGCATCGGTTCCATTCTCTTCAATGTACCTCTCCGCCGCAGTCAGAACATCATCTGGCTTGCTGAAAACATCCTTCTTCCTTGGGACATACCAGATGTTAATAGTTTGCTGGGGGTTGAGGAACAGAGGTCGCAGAAAGTGTTCGTAGACATATGCAGCACCACTGAAGTACGGGATGACCAACCAGCAAGTGAATAGAAGCTTAGCATATGACCAGATTGGAATCCTGCAACACCACGTTGAGAAAATCTCATAAATAATCGGATTCTACTTCTAAGAAACATTTATTCTAGTGTATCACTGTGCTCTATCCTAGGTAGTGATTTTCGAGCATGTACCATAAGCCATGACCAAGAGCAAGCGTTCAAAGAGAAAATTTTAAACAGGCGAAGGATCTATCCACAACAGTACACAAATATTAGTTTTCTGACCATTTGGAGAATATTTCCACTTAAATCTTGCAAATCGGCTCACCCAAACAGAAGTATGGACCAAAAATATGCCCCAGCGGTTCAGATTTGAGGATACCAACATGAAACGACTCTAGATATATAGATATGTCAGCCGGGACGTGATATGTTTTCACAATCATATCTTCATAATAAGCAACCATGTGTGAAACATGAATAGAAGGAGCTGCACATGCAAGTCAAGGAGGACAAGAAACACCACCATTCAATGAGTCTCGCGAAGGTGAGCTCAAAAAGTGTGATCATAGAGTAGAGGACCCAGTAAGTAAGCCACTGCCGGTCATCCGTGGGTGACTTGGTCTCAAGCGCTATGACCGAAGCATATCTGCGCCAAACACAACCCTTAATCAGCATGGCGCAAACGCACTTAATTCTGAATCACGAAACAGGCAAACCGAATACCGAACCAAGAACTAGATTGCCGAGTCTCAACCCACAACTAACTACCAAAACCAACAAAAACGAAGCACACCAACAACGAAAGGGGTTAAAATAAACTTACAGCGGGTAGACAAGACTAACCACAGGCCTGCAAATATGAAACAAGTGAGAGTTAGCAAATAAAGCATTTAAAAGTTTTAGTCAAAAAACACAACTTCTAAAGGGATACTGTCATAATCCTAGCTAAAAATCTAATCTTTCCTTAACTAATCTCCATAATCCTAGCTGCTTTTGAAAAAATCACAACTCCAAAAAAAGAAACTTTCGCAAAGAGAAACAAGGGAAGAAAGACTCAACCTTTATCACATCCAAGGGCCAAGAGAAAATGAAGGAAGGAGGAGGAGGAGAATTGAGGAGATTACCCAGCAAGAATGTCAAAGTTCTTGAGGACCACCTTCAGGAAGCTTCCAGCCCCAGAACCCATCTTTCTTCTGTTCACCAAGTTTTTATCCCCCCCTCTCTCTCTCTCTCTCTCTCTCTCTCTCTCTAAAAACCCAATGTAGGATTTCTCTAGGGTTCTTTAATTGGGTTTTTTTTGTCTATATTCTTCCCCTACTTGATCTCAGGTTCTGTTTCTCGATGGCTCTGTGTTTTGTCCGAGAGAAGAGATGGGGGAGAGAGAGAGAGGACAGGTGTCTGAATTTTACGAGTCGTGACGAGGGATGTAGGACCTGAGCGGGCCTACTCTTTTCCAAAAAGCAACATTCAACTTTTTCTCTCTCGTACTTCTGTCTGCCGACCTATAGTTTCTTTTTTGTTTTATAACATTCTTTTTTCTTTTGAAGAATGTTATATACATTGTTTTATAACATTCTTTTTTGTTATATACATTCTTTATAACATTGTTTTATTTGAATCAGATGAGACATTTATAATACTATTGTGTTCTTAATAATTCGAATCTGAAATCTAATTAAGTTTGATAATGTCCTCACCGGCAGTTGATCTAAGTGATTGGTAAAAGAACTCATAATTCTCTTGAACTGTTAAATGTTCGAAATGTTTGGTTAAATTAAACTAAATTAATCTAAATACTTAATTGTAACCATAGAGGTGAAACTTTTAATGGAGATGCTTTGACATATACATAATAACAGATAAAACATAATTCGACGTGATCAACCGTCCAACCGATCAGGAGAGAAATGTCGGTGGTCTCCTAGTCTACTTTTTAAAACATTGTTCATCTCTAATAGATCTTTATTTATTTTTTTCCTGGAAGGAAAGATCCTGAAATATGAAGGTCCAATCCAACTTCTTGAGCACTAGTCCGGAGAAGGAGAATGACAAATACAACTGCACGTTTTCTTTCATTATCATGTTGGCTCGCACTTAAGCAGATATTAATTCAGCTACCAGTATATTTTTATTTACATTCGGTATCTATAATATTTAAAACTGCAGATAATAGTAATTAGCTGGTAAGTAAGACCCTGAAATTGGATCAAAACTCAAGGTATACTTCAGTCCCCTACTTGGTGCAGAAAGCAAATTTCACCTACCAGCTAAGTTTGCTTGTTTGATGCAATCATCAAAGCTCGAAATGTAACCCGCATTGGTTGTAGATTGAAAATTGGTTCTTGCTGATTGATACTTGCCATCGTTTCGCGCTTGCTCGCCTTCCTTCGCTCACCAATCTCTGACTCGCCGAGAGTTAAATTTCTAGCTCCATGAACTTCAGAGATTTGAACGAGGGGCTACTTGTCTAATGAATGCACAAGAATGTTAGGAACTATTGAGGTTGTTCCCAGGTTTATATCCACCACTATTTACCGTTAGAGTGAACTCCGGTACTGCTTCTTATCTGCTCTCCAAGGAGTTGGGACGGCCACATGTCTGTTGGAGTCGGATACCTTGCGTGAGGTTTGCTCACGTTTGAAGCTGTCATGGGATGAGAAGGTAGATCGGAATGGTAGGGGAGAACAAAGATGGCAGGGGCAGGCTGATGCATAGTCGCATTGGCAGCAGATAAAGCGATCGAGTCACCCTGGAAACATGGTGTCAAGACATGTTGCTGAGACTCCGGAGGAGGCTCGTTCAGGTCAGGCTTAGAGCTGCCCACCTTAGCTTCCAGTTCAATTTGCAGCTTCTCAATCTGCATTTCCAATGCAGAGTTCTCCTCTTTTAGCTCATTCTTCTCAATGGTTACCTGCTCAACATTATTAAATTTGTGTTGAATTAGATAGAACAGGGTATTTGATACCAAAACTTTCAGAGACTTATTGGAAGAGGAAAAGATAAGGGGCTTACATAGTTTGACTCGGATAACAGGGATGCATTCTCCTTTTTGAGAGTTTGAATCTGTCCACCCAAGTCCTTCAATAATCGAGCAGCTTCACATAATACAGAAGCCTTCCCGTTGTTTGGCTGAGTCAGATCTGGCAAATAAGCCATAGTTTGATCAGATTTATTTCAGTAAATCTTAGCACACTACACCCTAAACCCCATACTATTTGCAAACAAAGAAAACCATCAATTACCAAGAGCATCAGCAAGCTCATCAAAGAGCTCGTTCAATTGCTCGCGCTTCATTTTCTCCCTCTCTGCCTTGTGTATCCTTTTAGGAACTTTACCCTTCGTCTTCCCAGAGCAATGCCTGAATCATCGGCAAATCCATTCACATAAATATGAAGTATCAACACTAAAGACTAAGTATGGCCAAAACGATCTGCCGCAACTGAAGCTGCAGGAGCCAATGCACAGAACAAAACATGCTTCTCGGGCCAGTAGCAAAACCAATTACTAGAAGTTATGATTCTGGCATTTATTTAGCCACGCAAATAATTCATAGAAGCTCTTTGCAACACCTCCCGAGGCTTTGAAAATGAGAAATCCACAACAGAACAACCTTCCGATAATTCGTGCCACAAAGGACCGAAACCCGCATTAGACACCCCGCCTAACTAAAACTTTAGACCTCCTTTACATCATCTCAGAACCATATGATTCAAGGAGCAACCAGGAATCAAACGTACATCAAACTGCGACGACGTCTTTCCAAAAGCACAAGATTGACTTAAAAATCCAAGAACATTAGCTACTCGCCTGTTTTCGGTCGCCGCAACCAGTTCAACCACGGGAGCCGGAACCTCTGAACTCATCTCCTCTCTCGCCCAAAATGAACGAAAATTCGCCGAAACAGATCCCACCTGACATCAAAAGACCAACAAAATCATCATCGGCAAAGAGCATTTAGTCTAACGGCACAAGCTGCGGGTACAAGTTCAAAGCCTGGCAATTGTAATCATGCCGTAAAAAATTTACCTACACACCACAAGACAGTACCCTCAAAAGCAACAATCACTAGAAACAAAAAGATGCCCTAACCAATTTGACCAGTAACAAAAACCAAGCTAGAACCTTTATAAAAAAAAAGAAGGAAACAACCCGAACCCAGAACAGAAAACAGACTAAAGATCAAAACTTTACATCAGAAACAAGTACCAGGGATCAAAAGAGGAAAAGGGTCGTCCCGATTTGCTCCAAAATAATAAAAAAACAATCGAGATTGAACCAAACAGGAACAAAGTCGGGGTCTTTCACCTTAACGGGTTATATCTTCGGAACGGCTAAAAACCATCCAAGCACGAAATTTTATGGTTTTAACCTTTGGCTAGAGAGAGAGAGAGAGAGGGTAAAACTAAAAGGCTCGGGGGATTTTGATCGGGAGAGAGAGCGAGGGAGGGGGAAGAGCGCGTGGCGGCCTCCGACCATGTACTGGGTCTTTACCTGGACGAGCGAGCCCGACACGTGTTCTTACCACTCCTTTTATGTCTTCTTTTCCTCGTGGGCCCCATGTCCTCCCATGGGGTCAGTTCCACGTCAGCTGCTCATTCTATTTTCTTCAAGGTTTTCAAATACGACCCGGAGATCGACCCGGATTTTGGGCCGAACTCCGGGTCGAACGGTCCGACCGGTTGAACCACCGGTCGGACCGGGTATTTTTTTACTTATATATTAATTTTTTTGAAGTGCCACCAATATTAATAAGGCCCACCATTACTTGTTTGGTTAAAAGTCTCCGGCCCAACATGGAGAAATAAGGCCCACTATTAATAATATATATAAACTTATTTCCCTTCCAATTTAAACAAGCATTCATTTTAATTCTAAAAAAAGTAAAAAACCACCCTTCACGATTTCGTGGGTCTTGGGGTTTTTTTTCCACGATTTGGGGGTAAGAGTTTCGATCATATTTTCCTCGATGTTCTAAGTTGGAAAATTTTGGTTTAATTTTCAAGTTTTAAGCAAAAAACCTTACGAACCCGAAATTTCCGGGTCAGTTTTCCGTACGAACCGCCCGGTCTGACCGGATTTTGGGCGGTTCGTAAGGTTGGCGTTTCAACTAGCAAACCCGGTACGCCCTTCTTACCGAATCGCGGTCCGACCGGTCGAACCGCCGGTCGGACCGCGTATTTAAAAACCTTGATTTTCTTGCCCTTTATTATTTTTATTTTTCTTGCACCCTTTATAAATTATAATCGTTCGTTAATCCTTAAAAAAAATATAGTCGTTCGTTGGTCGTTTTGAGGGGATAGATATCTACCCTTTTTTTTTAATCACTGTAGTCAGACATGGAATATATTGTTCAACATGTATTCATTTTTAAAATTTTGAATTCGATATATTTTAACTAATTGAAAATAATTTTATAGATATCTATTGATATTATCTATTCTTTTGCCACAGTTATTGATAAATTGCAATTTGATGTGTATGTTTTATAGTTGTTTATGATTTGAATTCAGATATGTTATGCATAATCCGTAAGATGTTTTTATTCTATTTAAGAGAATTAATGAACCGATAAAATATAGGAGAAATGGAAAATTTTTATTTATTTATGGGTATGATAGTTAGTGGATTGATTATTGAAAAAGAAGATGCAACTTTCTCTACCTTTTTGTTCACGATCATTCACTCTCCGAAAAAGTGAAAATTGAAACAATATATTAGATGTTGGATTAGTGCCGCAATGAAGTTTTTTTCTGTATGTGTGCAAACGTATGTAATTGGGAGGTATCCAACTTTCAACTTTATCATCTACTGAGAAAGATGTGTTTTTTCTTTCACGCATTATTATTTTATGGTTTTAAATTTTACGATGTGGTGATAGAGTTTTATCTAATGATAATAAAGAAATATATGTTAGTATCAGTTATTTGAGTTATCTCGTATAACATATTATGTTACATCATTAATTTTATCCAAGTGATATTCTGCTTAACTAAAATGAAAAAAGGGGAAGAAACATCTAAATTTAAATATGGACCAAGAGGAGATGACAACGTCCAAAAGTGATATGTTACACTAATAAAATTAGTAATACACCATAACATGCAAATAAATTAATAATTTGACATGTTATAATTCATAATTCAAATAACTATAATTAACATATGTGATTTAATTGTCAGCCAGGTAAAAATTTTATATAAATTCAAGGTCTATATTTTCAAACCCAAACAAATAGTATAAAGATTTACCTTTATTCTATTACCGGTTAGAAATCACGTAATAGTAATAGTAAAGTGAACCTTTTTTTGAGAAAAATAGTAAAGTGAACTTAATCCTAGTAGTCCCATATCTTCACGGAAGGAGTGGGGTCCACACGGCAGCAAAGATACAGTGGATAGGGACGAGGAGCGTGGATCGTCCACGGAAGGCCACACGGTAGACCACCGGAAGGTGATGCCGGTGGTGGCCCACTCAATCGCGGTGGAGCGCTTGTGTCCTCCACGCCACTCTCCCAATCTAACGCCTAACACCCACACGCCTCCGCGTTTCCCTCTATTTTTTAGTCCATGGACCACGCGCTCTACTCCACCCAACTCAACTTCTATTATAAAATATAGGTAATTTTAATTTAATACCGATTTCTGTTCTATTATCGTGTTGTTACAAAAATGTTTGACCCAATGACAAAAAAAATTGTACTTAATCTTTTATTTTTGTGCAAAAATACTCATAAATATGATTAAACTAAAATTTGGAAATAAATCAAGTTTTTTTATTAAAAAATCATATGAAAATTGTTACTGGAGATATTTTTTTCATATTTTTTTCTAATGTGCTTCTAAAATATTTAAAATCAAAATTTATTTCCTAAGTATACTTAAAGATATTTCTAAATTTTTTTAATTTAAATAGTGGAGTGTCAACTTTCACTACTAAATCAAACATTTTTTTCTGATGGGCAAATCTATCTAAAATTTGGATAAACAGTTACGATATAGTTTAGAATCTGTGATTTAATTATCAGTTTAACGTGTTAAGTCAAAGTCACTGTTTTATTGTTTTAAAATTGTTGACTCGATCTCTTTTGACTTTCTCAATATTGACTATAATAAATATCTCAGAAAATAAAAATATGGTTTTGGATTAGAAAAATCCACGAGTTTAAAAATAAAATGGTGAATTTTTCTATATTTTAAGTTCTTTCAAATTGTTTATTAAATTGTCTATTTAAACTGTCGGTAAACCCTCCAGAGTTTTTGATACCATTAACTGTTGAATAGTAAACCCACAACATGTAAATATAATTACCATTTCTAACTATAATCTCGATTGAACTATAGTCAACCGATTTTTAATATATCGGTTTTAAATTTAAATTGAATCATGGCCAGCCCTACTCAACTCCTTTTTGTCTCTCTTCTCCTCCTCTCATTATATAGAAGAAATCTTTGAAGAAAAAACCAACAGGAAGAAAAAGAGAAAGAGAAGAATGATGATATAATATACCCAAAAAATACCCAAGTTGATTATATCAAATTTTTGGGATGCTTCTCTAAGGGGCTTATAACAGAAACTAAGACAAAAAAATGTAGACATTTATATAGAATAATAAATATGAAACTTTTTAATTCGAGCACGACTTTCTTGTAGTGATTTATCTTCGAATTTATATTTCGGATTAGATGCGGCTGTATTAATCTCTCGAAGATCGACAGAGTTTCTGCCGATCAAATAGGAAACAAGCAAGCTCCTCAAAAGAAAAAAAATAACATTTAAAAATTCTAGGAAATTGATTACACTTAGTATATTTGGGACGTATATATTAGGTTCAGAAAATATTTTTTTATTTTGACAAAAATACAAACCTTGGGAGATTCTTTATCCCAATAATAGTTCCATCGCAGATACCAACAATTGGCTAGTTGCATTATTGTGGGAGACGTCCATTTCCCAGCCCATTGGAGTTTGCTTGCTTGTAGCTTGTACAACAAAATCGAGAACAATAAAAAAAAGGATAGCCAAAATAAATGCGTCTGATAAAATAATATCCTTCATTTCAGAAAAAAGAAAACAAAGACACTCCTTAAAGCTAAAAGGGGTCACCAAGTTTCATTAAGACGGTCAATGGGATAAACACCATCTAGGAAAAAAAATTAGATCAAAACATCGGTCATTCTCTTCGAACGTACACGAAATCAACTCGCTCTGATACCATATTAGAATTTTCATATCCAATTCAAAATTTTAAAAAAGTTAACTAAATGGATTCAGACATTCTAGGGAATTTATCTATAAATCTCTACTAGATTTTGCATTGTGTTTATCTGACAATTTTATAAGTACATTAACTAATCAATGTTTATAATTACACAAAACAAGAAAAAGTTGCCGTACTCTGTTTCATATTGCAGGCTATAGGGATATACTGGACTGATCTCTAGGCGTATGCAGAAACTTTGAAAATTGTTTGACCAAGATTTCCCAGGAAGAGCAGCCAAAAGGAAATCGGATCCCGCGCCACATTCTGGCAAATGGCGTCGTGAGTCCGACGACGGATCTTTAGGTTCCTTTGCAGCCGAGTTCGAATCGTCGGACCTTCATCTTTCCATTCAGTGCGAGGGCTAATACATCATACTCTTCCACATACCAGAGTTCAGAAACAACTGCCTGAATTTCACACAGGGGAATAAGAAGCACTTTCCAGTTTCCAGTTGAGGGTCATGCAATAAGAAGCTATACGAGGGTGCGAAAACAGACCTGGGATCCCCGAATTTTGTTGTTTAGGCGCGCCACAAGGTCATGGAAAAATTGGAGTTGGCCGGAAGGCTCCTGCTAAGATAAACGATTGGCCAGGTATGAAAATGCCATTGCAAGTGTGGGGATTTCTTCAAGGATAACAATGACCACACAAACTCGGGACATAAATAAATGGCGATATGGGTATTCTCACTCTTAATGGTTTGATAATATGGCATATGAGAGCGTCAGAAGAATTCAGTTCTATACTGGCTTAAAAGCTAAACCATATTCAAAGAGAGCTTGCAAGCAGAAAATAAATCAGATGAAAGCCGCCAACCGGAAAGTTGAAGCATTGCATTACCGTGGTTGAAGCTTTTGGATGACCGAGAAGTCTTGCAAATGAGGTATGAAGTATAGCAGGATCATACTGCAAACAAAATATGATTAAAATCAAGTTTTTTTAAAATCCATAATTTTAGACAAGAAAAAGAGGCAGCCATATCCAATACGTGGTCTGTGCTCTGGTATCTCGATGTTTCAACGATCAAGGGTTCCCTCCTAAGATGAGAGTGTGTGACTTACAAGTTGCTTTTCTGGTGCTCTTGGAAGTGCAGTTCTCAGTTTAGCACGTACAGTTATCGGATCAGACCCAGATTTTACCTGCAAAGGTAGAATTAGAAACAGGCTCTCATTAAGGTATTGTAATCAGAACAGAGAGATCCGGGCTATGGAGTTCATCAAATGTGAGCTATGGAAGAATCATAGCTTTAAGAGAGTACTTTGACTAAGCAAACATTTTCAAGTCTCAAATCAAACTCGAGTGCTAGGTTGACTCGAAAAGGGAAAAATTATTTAGGTCAAACTATCAACTAACTAGCTGTACTCTTGATATATGGCCTCAGTTACATGAACTCTAACCACTATACTTAAACTCGTATCTTATTTTCATGAAGCTCCTAACAACACTCTCTGGCAGCGCTGGATTAAGAAGACGGCTGAACAGAGACCTAAATACAGAAACAAGACCAAGGTAGTCGGAAAAACCTGCCAGCACCCTAGGAGCACACCTGTTGAAGTCAAAACCACTCTATCCAAGACGATATTCAGTGGGCAAAGGCCTTCCGCAACAGCTCTAACTGCCATTGCTTCAGCTTCAACCTGGTAACAAAATAGAAAACAAAAGTGTTATACTACGAGCACAATTCAAAAGCCTTCTGTATAAGCAAGAAGTGGCTTCGTAAGATATTCACCTCATCCTCAGTTGCAGGAATTGGAGAGAGATGATGAGAAGCATGAAACATGCTGAAATGGTATAAGCTAGAGTTCTGAAACCAAATTGCTAACAAATATGCATGTCAGTAAGTGACAGAAAGATCAGCAGATTCGGGAATGCTGACACCAGAAAGAACATTTTAAACCAAACCAAATGGCAATGACTAAAACAAGAGAGAATTGCCAAAACCTGAGCCTAGTCACACAGGGATCCGTGCTAAACATCTAGAATTCCAAATCATGATAAACAAGGAGGCAATCTGATTACTACCTTTGTCAAAGTATGGAGCAAATGTATCTTTCACAGCCGCCCTGTGCAACCAACCAACAACATTACTTCCGTTTAGCGTAGGTCACAGCATGCAACAATCGTTCTGAGTTTTAGGGAAAAATCTCATAAATCAAAGGTAATAAATATAGTGGGCAGTACCATAAGTAAGAAAATTTTGGAAAATCAAATACCGGAAAGGACATGCATAATACAGGTAAATACATGTAACATTACTTTCCATTGAGCCAGTTTTTGAATTGTTCAAGTTTACAACTAGCACATCGAGTTGTCTACCACACGGATAATAACAAAAAGGAGATAAAGATTGGATAGCTCACGCAATTGGTTCAGAGTATTTAGGACTGAGATACAGCACATTAGCCCGAACAGGAGGGTTAGCAGGCTGCGGATACAAAGTAGAGCGTCAACAGAAGCTGAAAACAGCTACAGAATAGAAAGGAGCTCATATATGTCATTACCTTAAGTACTGGTGTTATGAACCCGTCCTTTAACGTGAAAATATCCGACAAAGACAATGACTGAGATGTCTCCCCGTGCTTGAGGAAAGCCAACCCTTTCTCATCCAAATCCTTTGTCATTTCATCATACAACCTACTTCTTTGATCTGCACTTGAACTTGGAGAATCTGACACAAGGACCTCAAAGGTTAACCAACCCTTAACAATAGCAAGCTCAACAGAAAACAGACAAATGGTAAACGCAAGCGGGATCACATAACACAAAGGAAGAGAATTGCCTCCACTAGGAAAAAAACAGATGAAAAACCTGTACTTGTACTAAGCATTGATTGTTATGACATCAAGCAATTCCCAAGTTCCCAGCTTCAAACAACAAAAACCAAGAAACAGAACTGCGGTTTCTCCACGAAAGTTTCAATCTTTATCCATCTCAGCTTCTGGGTTACCGATGAACAGTACAAAAGTGAAATAAACTGTTCTTGAGCCTAAACCCTAGACTCTAAACATGTACTTGTAATTGTACTAAGCACGGATCGTTAGGACATCAAGCAATTCCCAAGTCCCCAGCTCCAATCAACAAAAACCCAGAAACAAAATCGAGGTTTCTCCACCAAGGATTCAATCTTTTTCCACACTAGCTTCTGGGTAACCGATGAACAGTACAAAAGTGAAATAAACTGTGCTTGAGCCTAAACCCTAAACTCCAAACCTGTACTTGCAATTGTACTAAGCACGGATTGTTAGGACATCAAGCAATTCCCAAGTCCCCACCTCTAATCAACAAAATCGCGGTTTCTCCCCCAAAGATTCAATCTTTATCAATCCCAGCTTCTGGGAACAGTAACAAAAGTGAAGTAAAACTGGGAGTACCTGAAGCGGAGGGAGGAGGAGGAGGAGGGGGGTAATTTCGTGAATACTTGAGAACCATCTGGATCAAGAAGAAGGACAAGAGAATGGAAATGGACCAGATCAAAGTCACGGTCTTGTAACCCTTGGCCACCCCTACCACTGCCCGGCTTGCTCTTCCTGCCATTTCCATGTGTTTCCTTTTTTTGGCTCTTTTCTGTTGTCCACTGTGTTGGAGTGTTGCGTTGTACCAGGTGGTCGTTGGTTTGGGACGACAGGAGGGTTTGGATTACCATTCCGAATCGTTTGAACTGAAGGACACGCGAGAATTTTTTCGTAAAAAAGTTAAAAACAGGGACAAAAATGAAAAAATTTTGTGCGTGGTAGGGGATCACCAAAATGTCATTATTGATAATTGAGCATGTCATTGTCGTAGCATGCGGGTCATTATCAATAACTAGATATGTTAGTGTCATTATCAAAGCATGCCATTGTCAGAACCGAAGCATGCCATTATCGATCCTTCAGTCCAAACGGTCTGGAATTGCTCCTTCACTTCGGACTCAATCCACCCTCAAATTCGAGAATCGGAATAGAGATCCAGGGCACCCAAATTATATTTTGATATCATTGTGGTCGGTTAAATAAATTTTAGAATTTTTGATCCTGTTCCAAAAATTCCTAAAATAATTTTTGGATTTAGGATTGGACATCGAAATTATGTATTTAAAAATTTTAAAAATCCTAACCGGAATATTCTGAAATTTTTTAAAGGAAAAAAAGAATATTCAGGATATTCAAGCAAACATAAATTTAGGAAGCTCTACTGCTAACAATCAATGATAGATAGCAATCCACAAAAGCTGACCCAAAAGATGTGATGTGGAGTATTTCTTTAAAAAAATAAAAATAAATAAAAGTGACCAACCAACTATTTTGATCTTCAAAATATTGACTGCGTGATAGAGTTTTTTCTAATTGATAATTCATTACTTAAATAAATTTTTAGAAATTTTTTTTAAGTATCTTAAATTAAAAGTAAAAAAAGTAAATTAGAAAAAATTATGAAAAATATTACAATTGGGGACGAAGAGGGATTCATATTTTTCGATTTGTTTCGCAAAAAAATTAAACTAAATTTGTTTCCTAATAATATTTGGGATATTTTTGTTGAAAAAATTATTCAAATAGTGAAGTGAGTTTGGTGGAGTTGAGGAAGACTAAACAAGTCACTATTCAAATAGTGAAGCAACTAAACAAGAAACTCTGACTCTTCTTATGGTCGGGTTGCTCGGAGTTGAGGAAGATTTCTCTGGTTAGATGAGATCATGTTTGCTGCCCTAAAGAGTTTGGTGGCATGGGTGTGGAGAACTTGGCACTCAAGAATAATACACTTCTCCTAAAATGGGTCTGAAAATTTTTGTGTTGTCCTTCGTCCCTGTGGGCCTCATTCATTTCTGTAATTCATGGCTACTCAACAACTTCCTTACTGAGTTTTTCGTGTGCTTCAAGGGGCAATGGTGTGTGGGCCGATATATGCAAGATTCCAGCAAGCTGTCCGACCCTCTTCAATAGCTTTGCGGATGCAATCACAGTTAAGCTGAGGAGAGGCAACAAAATTTTCTTCTGGTCCAACGAGTGGCTTGTTGGTGGCTCCCTTATTGAGAGATTCCTAATGTTGTTCACGGTCTCGGCTCAACATATGGCAAAGATTAACGAATTTGGTCGCTGGAACAATGACCATTGGTGTTGGACGGTACAACGAAGGAGGACACTCTTTGAATGGGAATTGGAGTAGGCCGACTTACTTCTTCAGCTGCTCCTTTCGGCCAGACCAAATAGAAACATTGGTGATGCTATAACCTAGATGTTTCAAGGGGAGGTGCACTTCTCAGTTAACAGCCTGATTCGTAAGTATTACAACATGCTTTATGGACAACAATACATTTCATATGTGCCTCAACTTGGCCCAGGAAATTATCCTACAAGGTGTAGTGCTTCATGTGGATTGCTATGCACGGAAAGTTGTTGATAAGAGACAATATGATCCGAAGAGGTATACTTGATCGTTGGGACTGTCTTTGTCCACTGTGTGGTGACGAGGATGAGAGCATTGATCATGTCCTACTCTTATGCCCATTCTCGCGTGGGATATGGAACTACTTCATTAGGAAAATGTTGAAGTGCAAAAAATAACATGTTGGGAGATCGGAGTCGACTAGGGCGATCATTGAAGTACCTGGGCTTGAACGTCAACTTGCCTTGGCTGGGTATGCTCAAATCAGCTTGGGTACCCTCAACCTTGATATCCTCAGCCTTGAATCACCATGACTAACTCCAACTAGAGAAAGGTGGGCTTGGGTGGGCACGGTCAAACATATAAACCAAGTCCAACTAGGTAGAGACATATGTGACCTTGATTAACTACGACTAGAGGAAGTCGAGTTAGGCCGGCTTCAACCAGGCGAAGATGCGAAATGCTGACTTCGACTAAGGAAAGACGATTTGGATATATTTTGGCTATGTAGGAGTACAGCCGACTTCGGTTAGGCAAAGATATGCTAAGTCGACCCCAACTAGAGGAAGCTAACTTTGAGCATTGTTGACGGGAAAAATAATTTACAAGGTTGGGGCTTCGAGTATGGGAGTTAGGTGTGTGATTGACTTCACAAGTTCGAGAAGGTGAAGCCGAATGTAGCATTTATTCTTCTAGAGCGAGTGAGGTACCAACTCAATAGATGTGAGCCCGACACGAGCTGAACTCGACACCAACCGAGTGGAAGGCCAACCCGGCGCCAACTAAGGGTGGCGCCAACTAAATGAGGCGCCAACCGAGGACAGGCAAACTCGTCGCCAACTGAGCAAAGGAGAGTTGGCGCCAACTGAGGGAAGGAGAGTGTGGCGCCAACTGAGCAGAGGCGAGTATGGCGCCAACTGAGGGAAGGAGAGTGCGGCGCCAAGTGAAGGCGGTTGAAGGGGCTTCGGCTCTGGTAAAGTGGTCATAACTTTTGACTCGGACCTCGGATTAAGGTGATTCTTGAGCCTATGGAAATATACTAGATAGGCCTACAACTTTGTAGTTCATCACTTTTTCCGATTCATAGTGAAAGGAAGTCCAATACCGGCGCCAAGTGAACCCGGCGCTAAGTGGGTGAAAGGAAACCCGGCGCCAAGTGAAGGCGGTTAGAGGGCCTTCGGCTGTCTGTGGTAAAGTAGTCATAACTTTTGACTCGGACCTCGAATTAAGGTGATTCTTGAGCCTATGAAAAGATAATAGATATGTCTACAACTTTGTAGTTCGTCACTTGGGCCAATTCAGAGTGGATGGATGTCTAAAACCGGCGCTAAGTGTGGAAAGCTAACCTGGCGCCGAGTAGAGGAAGTAAATCCGGCGCCAGGTCATATCTTTTGACTCAAATCTCGGATTAACGCGATTCAAGTTGCTGTGTGAAGATAAGACATAGAGCTACAACTTTATAGTTTATGAATTCTTCAAATTCAAGGCAGAAGGATGTCAAAAAGGCACTTGAAGCAGATGTGGTGTCGGATGAGGCACTAAATGAGGCGCCGATTGAAGGCACCTAAATCCGGCGCCAATTGAAAGTACCGAATAGGGGCACCGATTGCCATTAGCTCAAGTAGAGAGCTAGTTTCCTCTCACTTCAGGTGAGACCAATCTCTTGAGGCTAAATGTAGTGCCCGGTGTACATGAGATAAGGTGGAAGAGACCGGGTTAGCACGGACTCTACATAGGTGGACAGAGATACGAGGAGACCAAGTTTAAGGCGGACTCTTGAAGTAATTGGAGGAGCTCTGGGATACTCGATGCACCCTGGGTTCTTAAGAGACTAGGATAAACTCTGGCACGATAAATCTGAATTAGATGGGGATAAGCGTTGGAAGTCCATTTTCAGACGAAGATAAGCATTGAAAGAGATAGGCTTCGGGCCTTCGAGTTCAGTCGGGATAAGGGTAAGGCCTGGTTGAAGATAAGCGACGAGGACTCCGAGTTCGACTACAACACGGTTAGAGCGAAGCTGAGGCGATCTTCGTTTTCTATATAAGCAAGGCAAGGGGCGAACAGAACGATCATCCAAAAACCAAATCACAAAATCTCTATCAAGCTTCGGCTTTTTTTAATCTTAGTTTAGGTTAGTAGTAGTCTCGGCTTCGGCCATCCTTGTTACTTTCGGCGTTACACCGACCTTGGGACGAGCACTCCGGGCCGTCACGAGATCGATCGACGTTCTTGTCACTTTTTATCCCAACATTGTTTTTGGCACGCTCGGTGGGACCTAGGAGGACGTCTGAGAAGGCGGTTTGACCCTACTCCAACCAAGATAACCAAGAGCAAGGAGATTGCACCACCCTCTTCTCAACACCTTGCTGGGAAGAATACTACCAAAATGGCTCCTCCCAAGGAACCGACTCTTCCTACTACTCAACCTAGTGCAGAGAGGAACATCACCAACACGGTTCCTTCTAGAGAGCCGGTTGAGATAGTCGTTGCCCCGATGGAGACATATTCTGCCTTCGTCGCTCGAAGGCGCTGTGAGCGCTATGAAGAGTCTCGTAAGTATCGTGAGGAGTCTCAAAGGTATTTTGAGGAGTCCCGTAGGCGCTCTGAGGAGTACTGGAGGCACTCTGAGGAGTACTGGAGGCATTCTGAGGAAAACTGGAAGCGCTTAAAGGAGTCCCTTAGCTGTGTTAGGGAGGACTTTAATGCGGTCGTCGATCAAGTCCGGGACGAGGAACCTCACGAAATATCTCTAGGTAATACTCAGTGTCTTGCCAGTTACTTGACCCACACCTTAACCCCAGCAATACCAAATGAGTCATCTGGGATGATCGGTCCTGAGACCGAGAAGCCAAGTCTTAATAGAATGACACATATAGGGCTATCACCCTCCACTGAGCCTATGGCGGAAGAACTAAGGGTAGGGTCTTTGCCTTACCATGATACCCAGACCCGGGACTGTACGAGCTTACTCAGTCGACCTCCATCGGCTGGGGCCTCTAATTACCCAGGGTTGGAAGAGTCTCCTACAAGTGAGGAGACCTATATTCCGACCATGATGCCTCAGTTCTTAAGATTAAAGCAAGGGGAGCTAGATCTAAGTGTTCCTACTTTGACCTTGACCCCTCAGTTCATGATGTTGAGCGAGAGGAAGCTTAACGAGGGTGATGTTAGTCCAAAGACGGAGAGTCCACCCCAATTTTTTGATGTTGAGATCTCAGACTCACACCGAGTATCGGGAGCGCAGCAGCCATCAATAGGTCCCCACGTTAGTACTTCTATTGCCATGGTGGGTATACAACAAAGTCAAAAGAAGGAAGGCCTTAAACAATGGAAGGTCAACCCTAAGACCCGGGGGACAAGACTCGGGGGGCAAGGAAGGCCGCTTGATAGCAGCATCCTAAAGGCTCAGATGTCCTCTCATCCGAGGGGAGTCGATGTCCCTAAGCAAGAGGAGATTGACTCTAAGACCTGGGGGGCAAAACTTATGAGGTATGGAAGGCCGCCTGATAAAGGCCTCCTAAGGACTCAAAAGTTCTTTTGTTCAAGGGGAGTTGGTGATACGTGGAGGTTCCATCGTCCCCGAATCAAGGTGGACCTTCAGGACAAGCCCAACCTACGCTGGTACACCTTCAACCAACTTGGAGACAAGGGGGTCACCCCTGAGTCATCAACACAAGACGTCTTGACCAAGACTCAAAGACGTTGCCTTGAGAAAAAAGTCCAAAAACAGAAGCAAGTAATTAAAGACCTCGAAGAGAAACTTGTGGAACAAAGGGCCAAGCTAGAAGAACGAAAGATGCTCTTAGCTCGCTCAAAGATAAAACACCATTCGGCCCTGACTCGAGGCCGACCCAAAGAGGTTGAATCCTCTAAGGTGAAAGGAAAAGACCTCAAGCACATTAAAGAGGTTCGACCAGAGGCACCCACTGATCAACGTAAGAAGTTGATTTGCAAATGGATACCTAAGGCAAGAGGAGAGGTCCACCCAAAGGAAGATCGCCCCAAAAAGGACAAGGCTGACCAAGCCAACCGGAAGGAAAAGAAAGCCTCGGTCGACCTTGACAACATGTACTTCAAGTTTGGGAACTTCCCAAGCATGGTGGCGATTAACGTTGCCCCATCTAGTTTTGGGTTGAAACCCAATCAAACGAGCCACCAAGAGAGAGACATGATAGAGAGTGACACTATTGAGGTTGAGGTAGAAAGGAAGTCTTCACCTGTATCCTTGATGGAAGACTTCAACGATAGTATCCCTATCGCTAGGCCTACCTGGAGGACAAGTGAGAGCCTGAGGTCTTTGTATACCATGGCTCACAACTTTGCAAAGTGGATAGAGAGGGTCCTCATGGATGACAGGGCTATTGTAAATATCCTACCTCAGTCGCTCTTGAAGAAGCTAAGCAATGAGAAGGAGAAGTTGACCCCCTTTAAGATAATAATGGCCAGCTTGGCTGGTAAGGGTACTCGTCCCCTTAGAGTACTTAAGGCTAAAGTTAGTGTGGGCTCCGTTACTCGAGAGATTGTGTTCTTTGTCATAAGCACAAAGACCTCCTATAATTCTCCATCGGGGAGGGATTGGATCAACTCAAGACGAGTGACCCCATTCTGCCTCCATGTGTTCTTGATTCGGTGGAAGCCAGATGGAAGGGTAGAGATAGTGACAACAAATGTCAATCCCTTCCTATCGACTACTAACTGTGTAGAGGCAGCCTTCTACGACTATTTTATAGTGCCAAAAAGGGTGATCCAGGGAAGCATAGATGACTGGTTTGCCCGCTATGCAAGCTCGGTCGAGCAGGATACTCCTTCTATCCATCGATCGGTCAGTGCCACACCCGAAGGGCAGGCACTTTTCCTTACCTTTGAGGAGTAAGGCCATATGAGAGGTGACAAGGTGGTTGGTGGTCTACACCTTGTCATTCTACGAGTCGGCCGGGTATGTCTTTCATGACAACGGCCTAGATCCCCTGGTGCTTCTCAAAATAGATAATTTTCACCCAAGTAAACAAGGTGAAGCCAAGCTGGAGATGAAAGACCTTTGAGTAGAGGTATTACAAGCTCATCAAAGGTCAAAGAGGTTAAAATGCTACATGTCAACACTTCTCATCTGACCGTACCGAAGTGTTAACATGTGGGGGGCATTGTTGAAGTGCAAAAAATAACATGTTGGGAGATCGGAGTCGACTAGGGCGATCATTGAAGTACCTGGGCTTGAACGTCAACTTGCCTTGGCTGGGTATGCTCAAATCAGCTTGGGTACCCTCAACCTTGATATCCTCAGCCTTGAATCACCATGACTAACTCCAACTAGAGAAAGGTGGGCTTGGGTGAGCACGGTCAAACATATAAACCAAGTCCAACTAGGTAGAGACATATGTGACCTTGATTAACTACGACTAGAGGAAGTCGAGTTAGGCCGGCTTCAGCCAGGCGAAGATGCGAAATGCTGACTTCGACTAAGGAAAGACGATTTGGATATATTTTGGCTATGTAGGAGTACAGCCGACTTCGGTTAGGCAAAGATATGCTAAGTCGACCCCAACTAGAGGAAGCTAACTTTGAGCATTGTTGACGGGAAAAATAATTTACAAGGTTGGGGCTTCGAGTATGGGAGTTAGGTGTGTGATTGACTTCACAAGTTCGAGAAGGTGAAGCCGAGTGTAGCATTTATTCTTCTAGAGCGAGTGAGGTACCAACTCAATAGATGTGAGCCCGACACTAGCTGAACTCGACACCAACCGAGTGGAAGGCCAACCCGGCGCCAACTAAGGGTGGCGCCAACTAAATGAGGCGCCAACCGAGGACAGGCAAACTCGTCGCCAACTGAGCAAAGGAGAGTTGGCGCCAACTGAGGGAAGGAGAGTGTGGCGCCAACTGAGCAGAGGCGAGTATGGCGCCAACTGAGGGAAGGAGAGTGCGGCGCCAAGTGAAGGCGGTTGAAGGGGCTTCGGCTCTGGTAAAGTGGTCATAACTTTTGACTCGGACCTCGGATTAAGGTGATTCTTGAGCCTATGGAAATATACTAGATAGGCCTACAACTTTGTAGTTCATCACTTTTTCCGATTCATAGTGAAAGGAAGTCCAATACCGGCGCCAAGTGAACCCGGCGCTAAGTGGGTGAAAGGAAACCCGGCGCCAAGTGAAGGCGGTTAGAGGGCCTTCGGCTGTCTGTGGTAAAGTAGTCATAACTTTTGACTCGGACCTCAAATTAAGGTGATTCTTGAGCCTATGAAAAGATAATAGATAGGTCTACAACTTTGTAGTTCGTCACTTGGGCCAATTCAGAGTGGATGGATGTCTAAAACCGGCGCTAAGTGTGGAAAGCTAACCTGGCGCCGAGTAGAGGAAGTAAATCCGGCGCCAGGTCATATCTTTTGACTCAAATCTCGGATTAACGCGATTCAAGTTGCTGTGTGAAGATAAGACATAGAGCTACAACTTTATAGTTTATGAATTCTTCAAATTCAAGGCAGAAGGATGTCAAAAAGGCACTTGAAGCAGATGCGGTGTCGGATGAGGCACTAAATGAGGCGCCGATTGAAGGCACCTAAATCCGGCGCCAATTGAAAGTACCGAATAGGGGCACCGATTGCCATTAGCTCAAGTAGAGAGCTAGTTTCCTCTCACTTCAGATGAGACCAATCTCTTGAGGCTAAATGTAGTGCCCGGTGTACATGAGATAAGGTGGAAGAGACCGGGTTAGCACGGACTCTACATAGGTGGACAGAGATACGAGGAGACCAAGTTTAAGGCGGACTCTTGAAGTAATTGGAGGAGCTCTGGGATACTCGATGCACCCTGGGTTCTTAAGAGACTAGGATAAACTCTGGCACGATAAATCTGAATTAGATGGGGATAAGCGTTGGAAGTCCATTTTCAGACGAAGATAAGCATTGAAAGAGATAGGCTTCGGGCCTTCGAGTTCAGTCGGGATAAGGGTAAGGCCTGGTTGAAGATAAGCGACGAGGACTCCGAGTTCGACTACAACACGGTTAGAGCGAAGCTGAGGCGATCTTCGTTTTCTATATAAGCAAGGCAAGGGGCGAACAGAACGATCATCCAAAAACCAAATCACAAAATCTCTATCAAGCTTCGGCTTTTTTTAATCTTAGTTTAGGTTAGTAGTAGTCTCGGCTTCGGCCATCCTTGTTACTTTCGGCGTTACACCGACCTTGGGACGAGCACTCCGGGCCGTCACGAGATCGATCGACGTTCTTGTCACTTTTTATCCCAACAGAAAAGAGGCATATCTTAGTGCTGTGGGGCGAGCATTTCTTCCTCTTTGTAGATTCGGATGGGTCTTGTACAAAGTGGCAGTGAAGGTATAGTTTGCCATCTATGGTGCAACTCTTTGGGGACTTGGGTTATTGAGGAACAATGCAATTTTTCGGGGGGATAGATGCGGCCGAGAACTTCTGACCCGTGCTATCCTTTTTCGAGCACGTGAATGGCTTCAGTGGGCCACTTCTGTCTCGGACCTGGGGGTCAAGATTTAGTGTTGTTCTTAGAATATCTGAGATGAGGTAAGGGATGTACTTTGCATTTGGTTTTGACCTCGTGATGTTGGTGTACATTTTTGAAATATATAAAATTAATTTATTTACAAAATAAATAGTGAAGTGAGTGTGAATTGAAGAAATATTTGTCACTTGGTTAAACATTTTGAAATCACAAATTAGTAGTGTGAAAGTCAACAAAACTACAAAATACTAAAAATATGATTACCTTGATAGTATATCCCTTTCATTCGTCCTCTATGTTATCTACAAAATCTATTTTTTTATGGGTTATAATTGTGGGGAGCGGATTTGGTCTTGGAAGGCCAAATCTAACCAGGACCGTCCTGGACGATCCAATGGTTTACTTAGTTAAGATTCAATGGTCTACCCAGTTATGATTTAATGGTCTACTTAGTTATGATTCAATGGTCTATTTTTATTCTGTCCCAGATAAATTGGGACCCTTCCGGATAAAAAGGGTTGGATACAATTGTCTACCCATTTATTGAATAGTTTATTCAGTTATGATTCAATGGTCTACTTAGTTATGATCGAATAGTCTACTCCGTATATATTAAATAGTTTGCTATCTACATTGATCCTGGATTCTTTATTCGAGGACCAAATCCGGTCCCTTGTAATTGATGGTTGGTTCCGAATTCCGTGTGAGTTTCTTCTCCTAAAGGTGCATTATTACCAAAAAAAATGATGTGGAGTTGCAGACAAAATCACATCAGAACACACACAAACCATTATCATACATGTGTTGGTGTTTTTTTTCGTTAGGTAGAACTTGAACATGTCCTTGTTTGCCTTATTGGTGGGTCTTAAATATTCTTGGCCCCTCCTCGCTAGTCGCTACTCCCTACCTACAAGTGTATGTACTCCCTAATAACAAGCAACGAATTAGTGCATAACCCAACAAAATGCTTAATTTTTTACTATCATTTACGTCAATTAATAAGAGAGTTGTTCTAATAAAAAAATTTCGAGTTTGATCATTGAAAATATAACAATGTTAAATATTTTTTGAGAAATTTTTTATTACCATTCAAAGATCATATCCAGTTGAAACATGGACTAGTCAATCCGTTGGATGTGTGATATCAAAAAAATCAAAATGCTAAATTTTCTTTTGATGAACAAACACGTTCCCAATCATAACCAAATGAGGATGGTTTACGGAAGGATTAAGATGGCTAATGGGCCCAAAAATTTGGGACCAAATCCAAATGGGGTACTTATCCGAGGAATTTATGCGGACCATTTCCGCATAATTCGGCTGATTGTATCCCTTGAGGCTAAGAAAATATCTCTAGTATCTTGGTGAATTTCCAAATTATATTTTTATATTCGTAAAACTTAAATTTAAAATCAGTTTAAATGAATTAAAATATTTTACCACTTTGATTAACTCCAGTAAAAAAATTGTTTTTGTTTTTCCAAATTCGAGGCCAGATTTGTTTGTTTAGCGGTCCCTAACAATATTGGGACGAAATTGATTTTTCTTGATGGGCTAATCTTTCCTATTGTGGGGAAATTTTTTTTGGGAAAAGTCCACTTTAGTACCCTGTGGTATCGCCCGAAATCACTTTAGTACCCTGTGGTAAAAAACTGACCAATCGAGTCATACTTATTCTAATTAACATCAAAAAGGTCCTCGGGCAGCTGCCCGGAGCTGTCCGGACCCGCCCGAACGCTGCCCGGACTATGTGGCCAGCCACGTCACCAAAACTTGATGACGTGGCGCCACGTGGAGGAGGAGGAGGAGGATGAGGAGGAGGAGGAGGAGGAGAAGAGGAGGAGGAGGAGGAGGACGAAGTGGAGGAGGAGGAGGAGGAGGAGGACGAAGTGGAGGAGGAGGAGGAGGAGGCGGAGGAGGACGAGGACGAGGACGAAGTGGAGGAGGAGGAGGAGGACGAGGAGGAGGAGGACAAAGTGGAGGAGGAGGAGGAGGATGAGGAGGAGGAGGACGAAGTGGAGGAGGAGGAGGAGGAGAAGAGGAGGAGGAGGAGGACGAAGTGGAGGAGGAGGCGGAGGAGGAGGAGGACGAAGTGGAGGAGGAGGCGGAGGAGGCGGAGGAGGAGGAGGAGGAGGAGGAGGAAAGGAAGAGAGGGAAGAAGATGGTTGTCCACGTGGCGCCACGTCATCAAGTTTTGGTGACGTGGCTGGCCACGTAGTCCGGGCAGTGTTCGGGCAGGTCCGGGCAGCTGCCCGAGGACCTTTTTGATGTTAATTAGAATAAGTATGACTCGATTGGTCGGTTTTTTACCACAGGGTACTAAAGTGATTTTGGGCGATACCACAGGGTACTAAAGTAGACTTTTCCCAATTTTTTTTACAGGTTGGGCCCATTTGTAGAGCAAAGCCCGATATTTTTTAATGACCTTTCATCTTTTCATCAAATTCCTGAAAATTTTAAATTTTTTACGAACTTTAAGTTTTCAATGATTTTATAAAACTTTAAACTTCCCATAAAATTTTAATTTTCTATGATTGCAAAAATTTAAGAAAATTACAAAACTATTGAGCAGAAAATCAAACGAACTGAGACGGATGCGGAGTGGTCGTCCCAAGGTCGGCCTAATAGCGAGGGAGAAAATGATTGGGTTGGAAAAGATTTCCTTGAGAAAATGAAAAACAATTACAAAGGTAAAGAAAAAGGTTGGGGTTTTTGTATGTAATTTTTCTGGTGTTCCTAACATATGACACAATCCTTGCTTATATAGAAAAACAACAATGACCCGGTCTCTTACCTTAAGCCGTGTTCTAGTCAAACACGATGACTAAGAATCTATCCTCTTTTAATTCCTATCGTAATCCAACTCAGATTTTTTTGGTCTCCAGAAATCTATCTGTCTTCCCAAATCTGCATCCATGTATAACTCTGAGATTTTGCTTGTACCTGGTCTCCTTCAACCTATCAAACTCTTCCTGAGTTTGTTCAAGTCCTATCAACGTCGAGTCTGGCATAACTCGATGTATTTATCCTGCCAAATTGACCATCTCACCTCGAATGAAACACATTGGCCGATGATTAGATTTGAGCGGGTCGACGATTAGAGTCGAACCGCCCGACAACTAGAGTCGAGCTGAGTCGGCTGATGATTGGACTTGAGGTGAGTCGGCCGATGATTGGAGTTGAGGTAAGTCAACTGACAATTAGACTCCAGCTGGCCTACGATCGGGCTAAAGTTGAGCTTGCCGATGATCGGCTTGAATCGAGCTAATCGACGATCGGCCTGTAGTTGTGATGGCTGATGATCGCAATAAGCAACCTAACCCTTGCACGACGATTGAAGCCTTACCTCTTAGATTTTCATTGTCGTAAGAAACACCTCAATCCGAGGTTCGAGTAAAAAAATATGGGCAATTTATCATAACCCGACGGTCCTCACCAATGAAACTAGCAACAAGACTTGAAGCATTATTTTGACACTCTTTGAAGCAGAATTAGGCAATGCTCTTGACATATAAAGTTGGAGATCTATCTCTTGTTCATGGCCGAAAGAATCACGTCATTTTTTAGGCTAGAGTACAAAGTTATAGTTAGTTCATTAAGGATGGGTGCTCCTTGAGAGCTTACTAGCATCCAACCGAGGTAGCACCTATAAGCCAATGAACGCTCAACCTGAGGGAGTCTTCCTAACCTCTCTAAGAGTCTGACCTGACTTAAGAAAATCTGTTATGACCTAAGGGTAACTCAAGCTGAGGCCGAGTACAACTCAAGCTGAGGCTGAGGGTAACCCAAGTGACCTAAGACTGAGGGTAACTCAAGCTGAGCTGAGACTGAGTGCAACCCAAGCTGAGGCTGAGGGTAGCCAAGTGACCTAAGACTGAGGGTAACTCAAGCTGAGCTGAGGTTGAGTGCAACTCAAGCTAAGGCTGAGGGTAACCAAGTGACCTAAGGCTGAGGGTAACTCAAGCTGAGTTGAGGCTGCGTGTAACCTAAGCTGAGGCTAGTGTACCCACCCAAGATAAATTGACATCCAATTCTGGGTACCACGATGATTGCCTTAGTCGACCCCAATCTCCAAACATGTTATTTTTGTACTTCAACAAAAACAAAGTAACGGTATTCCAAAAAAGGTGTTCGTATAAGTTATTTCACCTAATCGCAACATTCACAATAGAGTTTTCGAGTGTAGAAAGTATGAGTTCAAACTCTATTAAGCTATAATTATTGATGTAAAAATATACATTTTCAGTATATACGCTGACATTGCATATAATCTTCCCTGACATGGGTAACGATCACTTTTATTGGGCCCAGGTTATTTTTTCTGTATGAAAAAAAGAATTAGTGGACCAAGACTCGTCACCAAGAAGATAATAATCATAGTCAATGATTTTCTGAAAAGAAAGTACCACGACCCTATGATTCAATGATTTTTGTTTCTTATTTTTTTAAAGTAAGAAACAAAAAATAAAGTTATGGGTGACATTGATTCCTTAATGGACATATATGCATGATTTCCCTTCCACTAGCTATAACTGTTATAGTTTTTTTGTTACATCTAGTTTTCATAGTAAAAAATTATTGGATTCTATTTAGAATGTAATTTTCTCAATGTATTTCTATTAGTAAGTTTTGAACCTAAGAGTTCCTTAACGGAATCTAAATTATTTATCAATTGGACCAACTTTCATATATTTGAGAGAGGGGAGAATTGCATAATTACCCCTAAAAAAATTCTATGTGATTTGGATGAATTCGGAAGCCACTTGTTTTTTCATTGCACTTTTTTGTGTGGAAATTTTGAATTATTTTGTACAAAAGGTTAGCCTCTCTTACGAATTCGGAAATGGCTGTCGTGGTCAAATGCAACGCTTGATATAGGCAATCAAGACCTTTTGCTCTTGGTCGTCTCTAAATTGGTTTGGGGATGTCTGGTATTCTTTATACTTCTACTTGATAATTTTTTGCTCAAAAATGTATTAGTCGATTGCTAAGTCGGTGGTCTCACAAAAACAATTGATATAAGTTGGAGGGGAGCCAGGAATGTGGAGAGTGGTTCACTCTATCGCCCGTTGGGAATCACATTGGATTATCTAAGTGGGTATGGTCCTGTCGTCCGTATCTCTTAATTGAAATCGAATAAATTAAATAATGTGAACATATGACCTCTTGAAATGGCGACTTCCATCCTAAGGGCATCTTTGGGGATTTTCAAAGCTTTATCTTTCTCACTACATTTAAATTATTGTTTTAGTTTTAAAAAAATTTTAAAATTTAAATTCGATAATATAATTATATAAAAATTCGGTATTGAATGTTTTGTTTATGTTTATATTCTTGACTCAGATTAAATTAGACTATTTTTTCATAGTAAGTGATATGAGCCTATGTATATGTAATGTTCCGTTCAAGATATATTAAGAAAGGCTTAAATGATATGATTGTAATATTTATATTATCAAAGTGCACCTTTTTTTCTAACAATCATCAGAGAACTCTAATGTTAAGTGTGTTTGATCTATATAAATTTTAAAATCTCTCAGAGGTTTCTTATGAGAAATTTCTTAGATGCGTGTGAGAATTTAAGTGAAAACAAAACACGCTAGAAAAGAATCGTGTTGGTTCATGAAAATAGTCGGTCACATCACAAGCGTTACAATGCATGTTTGTGTGTCTATATATATATATATATATATATATATATATATATATATATATATATATATATATATATATATTGGTCATGATATCTATGGGCAACTGGGCATATATGAATTCAATAATTTCATTAATTTAAGAGGAGAACCATGATGGCGCAAATACTTTATGACATCTAATTATTACATGGTATGGTTTGATGGAAAACAAGATTAAAAAAATGCCAAATGCTGCTGCAAACCTCCAAATTAACAAATATATCTTATGCTCTGAATTCTAAACAACCGCCTGAAACCTAATCCGATGAGAATTATTACCTTCTCTGGATATATATGTGCCCCAGCTTTTTGTCAATTAGAGAAGTAATTGAAACTTGTTTGAGAATTAGGATGAAAAAATGGGTTAAATTATTTGAGACTGACATTACTTTATAGTGAATTATGTTAGGAATACAACATGAAAAAATAAATACCAATAAATACTTGGATCAACCATTGAGGGCAAAGAAGTTTTCAGAGTCTTTATAAATGCATAGGTGTTAGAACTTGTTGTGAGAGCTTTATCATCTAACAAATTTTTTTATTCTGCTCCAACCTCGACCAGTCGGCTTAGTGAATGTCCGAATGCTATGTAGTATAACAAAACATGAAAAATGGTGGAGTTTGGGCCTGTTCTATAAGGTTCAAATTTTATCAATATAATATTATAAATATTCTAATATAGTATGAGAACATGTTGATCTTGTGGACCATTATTATTGCACGATCTTAATAATGGCACGAGAGATGTTATCAAATCCATACAAATTTTAATGAATTATTTTAAATTTTTGGGATGGATAAAAAAATTGGTATTACGACATTAATTGCCTAGAGAGACGTCGGCAATTTGACATGGTACAGATAGTTGCTCCCATGATAATAATTTTTTTTCTCTGGTTGATACTGAATTTGATTATTGAATTGCTTCCATAAACTGTAACTTTGGGTAAAGCTAAATAGTACTAGAGATTTGTATCAATCATGATTTCAAATATAACAAATAATAAATAACCGACATTTGTAAATTTAAAAATACAGAAAAGAAAACAGTATGATTCGATTGCAACAGGTAGATTCCACGCAATCCTGTTTTCCGTAAAAAGACACGAATATTTTAATTTATAATAGCTTGAAAGTCGAGACCCAATCATTCAAATATGCCCATCAAAGAAGGCGATGGCCCACCTCAAACGAACGATCCAGATATATTAAATTAAATAGCGAGTGGGCCCATAGGGTCATTAACTTGTGCCAGCAAGTAACTAATATTATTATTGTCTCAGTTCGAATAATTAAAAATACATATTTATTAAGAATTTTTGTTAAACAGTAGACCAGTTGTTACAAAAAGAATACTATTATGCTTCGTTTCGAAATTATTAACTTGAATCAATTAATTTTATTTAACATGAATTAAATTTTAAAGAATAAAAAAACAATTTCTACTTAGTTTTGTCCATAGTAAATTTGAATTTAATTCTTAATTTAAATTAGAAGATTTTTATGTACTCATTGATAATAAATATAATTAATTTATACTTTTCAGTCAATAAATAGTCTAAATCAAATTCGAGTCCGAAAACGGTGTCTTCCTTCCTTTCCTCTTTGGATTAAGAGAGGGAGAGAGATGAATGATCCACCTGTTGGTCAGTGAGATGGTACACTGGGTTTGAGCAATGACCAGCACGTAGGGCCCGCCACCACCTGGAGCCGATAAGGGTGCGTGTCCCATTCTAAGCCTTATTAATTGATTTTTTTATTAACCTACCTTCGCAGAGAAATTGTTTAATCATTGGTGCTGTAAAAGAAAACCTAGAGAAGATTCAATTCCATTGCAGTTGCCCTAATTTTCTCGAACCCATGGTAAAAATTCATGGTCTTTGAACATCTAGCTAGGTACTCTTTTGTATTTATAGTAAACAATGTTGTCATCATTCATTAATCAAAATTATCTGATATCCAAATGCATATTTAACCGACTAGTCACTATTTTATACACTACCATTTTATCTATTTTTGGTTTAGTTTATACTACATGTTATCCGGACATCTATTTGATCGATTAATCCAGATTTGATTCGGATAAAATTTTTGTAAAGAGACGAAACACACTCATTATGTATTTAACATTATTGTATGTAAAAGATTCAGAATCGAAATTCTTGATTAATGTATAACAATATCAAATTAACCCCACAACATAGACAGAGAGAAGAAAATCCAATTGGCATATAGGTAGGGGACTGCCCTTGCCCTTACGCACACATACTATACAAAAAAGCATATGGTTAGTCATTTTCTCCAAAGGAAGAAAAAAACTAAAAGCACAAAACTACAAGCGCGTCTGCTTCAGACCAGCGAGCTAAATGTTATAGAGAGAGTGGCGATAAGAAGTAATGTCACGAACTGGTAATAAAAACAACCCAAAATTAATCATTAATTCTCCTCTTAATCATCAAAAACCAAATACGCCACTGATTGTTTTATATATGTAGCTTCTTAATCCCGATATTAATCACACGAAAAAATTGAAACAATATATAAGGGAGGAACCCAGAAAGAGGAGGATTAAAACAGGAAAAAAAACCAAAAATTGGAGAACAAATCAATAAACGAACCTCACGTGTGTCATACATCAAACTACACAGGTGGAGGAGGGAAGGGGAACGGAATGATGATGGATCATGCTGATGTTGATGATGATTTCTCTACGAACGATGATTCATATCATCGTGCCTATTGTTGTCCTCACCGTGGTGATGGTTGTGCGAGTCGGGTTGAGTCCGATAAGGGCTCAACCCGGCCAGCATATTCAAATGCCCTTCACTCACGGTGACACCACTAGTGTTGTTTCCGATCCCGCCAGTGGGGCCCAGCTGCTGGCTAGGCAAGAGGGCCACCTGGGTAGGGAAGTTCATGAAATGTAACCCACTAGACATTCCACCTCTATATAGGGTGGCTGCAGCGCTATTGGTGACGGGTGGAAATGTCCATATTGGGTCTCCACTCATGACCTGGTTCCCCGGATTGGCCACCATCCATAAGTTCGGTGGATGATGGCCAACTGTCATAGACTCGATAGTACTCGACTGTAGTAAATAGTTTCCGGACGACAAGTCCAACTCCGTCGGTTTTCTTTTCCGCGGGGTAGACGCGTCCTCAACACCATGATCGTTGTTGTTACTGTTGTTGTTGTCTGATGCAAGCTCCAGGCCGGAGGAGGAACCGCCCTCGCGCAGTTCCTGCTTCGCCTGGAGCATTGCACTCAGATTTCCAGACTGGAAATTGAGAAACCCCGGGCCGGCCTCAAGCCCAATCCCAGAGAACAGGCTGCTCCCAGCCCGTCCCCGCGGTGGCGGCTGGAAGGCGAAGCTGCTAGGGTTAAAGTACGTGGCCGCGGTAGAGGACCGGAGCTGGGCAGGGAGGGACATAGTGGACCCGGAGCTTCGCAGCGAGATGTTGAGGGACGTGAAGTTCGCCGGGATGGTGCCGGTCCCGGTGGCGGCGATCACGGAGGGCTCGGCCTGCTGGAGTAGCCACTCGATGGTCTCCCCATCGGACTTGTGACCGAGCTCGCGGGTTAGCTGGAAAACCCTAGCAGCGCAGAGGGCAGGCATCCGGATCCTCCTCCCCCGCCCATCCACCTTCGTGTGGCGGTCCTTGGTCGACGTCCTCTTCGGAGGCGGCTTCTTCGGCCCCTCTTCGGCCGCGACAATGGCCGAGGTGGTGGCGGGTTGTTGTTGGTAAGGAGAGGAGGAGGAGGAGCAAGGCTCGTCTTCCTTCTTCTCCAACAACTCGAAAGGGAAGTTATTGGGTCGGTGGTAGAAATTGTGGTGTTGGTGATCTTCTCCTCCTCCTCCTCCAGGTGGTTCCATTAGAGCTTGGAAATAAGTGGTTTCTCTAATGGCTTAATTTGTATTGATGTTGCTGTTGTGAGGGAGGGAGAAAGAAAGAAAGAAAATGAAATTTTAAAGGTAGGGTATTTGTTTATTTGGAGTTCTACTTTGTAATATAATTTCTTAATTTTTGTGGGTCTTCTTGGCTTTCTTCTTCTTCTTGTGTTGGGTAATAGAGAGGGACTATTATAGTACTGCCTATCTCTTTGTATCTAATGCTTAAACCTAAAGAGGAGAAACTATAGAGAGTTGATGTTAGAGAGAGAGGGGAAAAGGAGGGAGGAAAGGGGAGGGGGAAAGGAAAAAATGGCTATCTCGTATTTGGATATGATGACTACTAATTCATGTTCAAAATTTATTCAATAAATATTTAACACAAATGTGTTTTAAAAGACTCGAAATATAAATTAGAACAAGGCCAACACTAATTGTTGATAAGAAAAAAGATTTTTGTAAACAAAGATAATGTGAGAATTATAAGGGTTGGAGATTTAAAAATAATAAAGCAGTTTTTGTCATGGGGTTAAGAAATTTGATCCGACTCGAACGGGAAGTGGGGTTCTTAGATTATTTCGTGTTAATAATAACTATATAAAAAAATATTATTTAATCCGAGATTTCATATATGAACGATGAAAAATGCATCCGAGAGAATTCGTAATTCTTTGAAGTCCTTAAATATTTGAATATTAATTATTTTTGGATAAAAAATTAAATTTTTGGCAACCGACAAATTTAAATACAAAGAAGTTTTTTTTTTTTAGATGAGAGTGAAAAAAAAAATATCTGGGATTTTTCATGTTTTGTGAAAGAAGAGGGGCCCTTTTGTTATTGTGGTTGGACAGGCCCCTTTGTTCAGACTCCACGTGAGGTGCCCTTTTTTTATCATTCAATCCATAAAGACAATGGAGGCCGAGGTGGGCCCCAATCCCCAAGTCAAAAAATTTGAGAGACCTGTAAAGGAAAGATAGATTACCAATTGGGCCCCTTCTCATTCAAGTAATCATTTCATTTTCCACCCAATTTCCCCTTTGTTCCTAAAACTTTACTTGAGAGAGGGTAGTAGTATAGTACTAATAGTAATCTGATTGTCATCGTAACAAATTTAATGTTCCGAATCTTATTAGAATTCAAAATTAAACACATTTAAGCGAAGATGAATGGAAGTTATCATATTGCACCATCTTTTTTCTAAGCAATAAAAGTTGGTCTCAATCATAATGGACTCAAATTTATTTAAAAAAATAGGAAAAAGTCCACTTTAGTACCCTGTGGTATCGCGAAAAATCAAGTCAGTACCCTGTGGTTTAAAACGTATCAATTGAGTCATACTTATTCCAATTAACATCAATTAGAGGCCCGGGCAGCTGCCCGGACCTGCCCGAACATACCCGACCCCTGCCCGAACTACGTGGCCAGCCACGTCACCAAATTTTGATGACGTGGCGCCACGTGGACATCCTCCTCCTCCTCCGCGTCCTCCTCCTCCTCCTCCCCCCCGCGTCCTCCTCCTCCTCCCCCCGCGTTCTCCTCCTCCTCCCCCTGCGTCCTCCTCCTCCTCCTCCTCCTCCTCCCCCCGCGTTCTCCTCCTACCCCCGCGTCCTCCTCCTCCTCCTCCCCCCGCGTTCTCCTCCTCCTCCTCCTCCCCCCGCGTCCTCCTCCTCCTCCTCCTCCCCCCGCGTTCTCCTCCTCCTCCTCCTCCCCCCACGTCCTCCTCCTCCTCCTCTCCACGTGGCGCCACATCATCAAAATTTGGTGACGTGGCTGGCCACGTAGTTCGGGCAGGGGTCGGGTAGGTCCGGGCAGGTCCGGGCAGCTGCCCGGGCCTCTAATTGATGTTAATTGGAATAAGTATGACTCAATTGATACGTTTTAAACCACAGGATACTGACTTGATTTTTTGCGATACCACAGGGTACTAAAGTGGACTTTTCCCAAAAAAATATGTGGTTCAAGTCTCATAAATATAAAGAAATTAACTAAACCACTCTTAATAAGAGCAAAAAATATTTGATTTGAATATTAGAGATAACAAAAATAGTACTAGTAGTGATAAGTTGTAGTTTCTCTCCTCTTTTTCCCATTTGCCTCTTAATTTTGGGCCCTTGGAGGAGGAATTGGAATTCAAGGGACATCTAGAGGGTTAGGATTTTATTGGGTTTGATTCTTTTTGGATCCGGAAAGCGAGTACCTGAAAAAGTTTCGCTTTTGGGGTATATTTGGATGATTTATGCTCTAACGAAATTCCTGTTGGTTGTTTGATTTCATGGAAATTGTATCATCACATCAGAAGTTAGTTTCATTGGTGATAATCCTTCTATGTAAATACCAAACGACTTGTAATCTAACGACAAAAAGTGTTATCAAATTCAAGGAGATTTAGGATTCAAATCCTGGAAATGTAATAGTGTAAAATTTTCATTAAAAAAAAATTCTTCTCTGTAAATTTTATACTCCTGATAAATTCTGCACTGAATTTTTTTCTTTTGCATGGTAGAACATATTAATAACCCTTTAGTAAGTTACAATTAGGGATGACAATTAGATCCTTATCCTGAGGGTCTACCCTGATCCAGACCCGAAGAGTCCAAGATCTGTTGATTTTGACCGGGTCTAAATCCTGATCCTGCCCGGATCCTGATATTTTAAAAAGATAAGGGCATGGATATGGATCAATAGAATCCTGATCCTGCCCGAATTTTTTAAATTAATAATAAAATAATATATATGTATATTAATTAATAAACATAATACACAATTCTCAGTTTAAACTACCCAACTTCAAAATTTTTTTAGATTTGCTTGTTTGGTTCTTTGTATTGATTTGTTTAATGAATGAAAATATCACATTGTCATTTGAAAACTATCAAATGCTAATTTAATTTTATTTTAAATTAAATATTTAAAAAAATTACAGACTCGCAGGTCGCCCTTATCCTGCCCGATTTTTTCAAACCCAGATCCTGCCCGAATCCTTATTTTTAAAGAGGATAAGGGTAAGGATCTGGGTCCACCATTCAAAAAGAAGATAAGGATCTGGATCCTATGGATCCTACCCGGATCTTGCCCATTGCCATCCCTAATTACAATTGTATATTGACAATCACTTACATCAATTGATAAATATGTTGTTATACATTAATTAAAAGGCATCGAATTTAAATACTGATGTTAAATACTTGCCTGAAAATTCTACCACACACTATATGCAACCAATTTTTGTGAAGCCCAGAATATATAGCTAGGTAAAATCGTGAAACTTACAAGCTGGAGTAAATTTACTCCACACTACGTTAATAATCAGACAGCTACTCAAGATGTAAATATATAACAAATTAATTTAATATAACGCGTCAGGGATAGCTGTAGTGTAGCTCAAACTCCTATAACCTATAAAATGTAAAAAGATCGCACACTTATTGTGGCTCGGAATATTTACAGGTGATAGGTTCTGATTCTCGGGTGCAGCACAACAAGAATCAACCAGTTTCTTGCATTGCTCCGGCGAATAATTTACGGAAACTCAATTGCGATGCCTCGTGATTGGATACCTCGTCTCAATTAAGGATGTTGCAATTGCGAGAGATAAGACATGCCTCATTCATCATGGCCATATTGAACTCTTAGAGACCGCTTCCCCTTGCGATTCAGCTGTCGCTCTCTTAAGCTAGGCGTGACTTCCCCAATGTAGATACAATTGTGGAGATCGACTGCCGCATTGCCTTCACTTTCTTGAACTCTGACGTCCCCATTCAATGGCACTGGAGACTCTAATTCTAGATATTTAGGCAAGACTTAGTCAACTTGCCCTTTTGTAAGGTTCATCTCATATCGAGATTACAAATTAGGTTGTGGATTGGCTATGTAAACAAAATGGACTACGCCAACTCTAAGTGATTGGCTCCATGCCTATCTTTCGGTACTAGATATCCTTTTGTATGTCGATTTTTCTAACTAATTTTTAATATATATAAATAGTATCATTCCAAGAAAAAATAACCTATAATATGTCGTTTAAAAAAATCTATAATTTCTTCAATGGTACAAGGAAAGGGCGAGATCTAAAGTGACTATGGTTCAAATTCTGATCACCACAAAAAATTACTTATCAATAAAAATTTTCAGTTGGCCCTTTAAAAACTTATTGCCGTAGTATGATTTTTGGTTGAAAATAGTTCTTATTCACATTTTTAAATACTGATATGAACAATTTGATATAATTGTGTCGCATATTTTATTGAATGATAATGGTGATACTTATAATCCTCAACGTAACAAACATAAGCGATGAGGATAAGCTAGAAATTAAAACAAATACAAATACGAAAACTAAGCTTAGCAGCAGAAAGATAGGATAAGATAAGTGAAGTCTTCGAATGTCAAATGTAGGATAACGTTGTCAACTCCAACATGATAAACTCTGCCATACAATTATTTAATATTGATGTATATTTCAAACAAGATAGAACATATCTCTAATTAATTAATCTAGGTGTTTGATTATTTCGTTGGAGAGTGCAATTTGTTTAAAACTCTAGTTGGACTTGGATACCAATTAGATGTCATGTTAAATTGGTCGCTACTCTCGAGCAAGTTATACCCAGGAGCTCTCTTCCTTTCCTAGGGTATGGATTGGGTACGGAATGCTCAGATTCCGAATTGTTCGGAATGAAGACACGCGGAGACTTTTTTGCAAACGCGCTAAAATACGGGGACCAAAATGAAAAAAGTCACGCACAAACGCAGGCCGGATACAAATGCCATTATCACATAACTGCGCATGCCAGTATCACATAACTGTGCGTGCCAGTATGACCTTTTTGCAAAAATGCTAAAATACGGGGGACCAAAATAAAAAAAGCCACCCGCGCCATTATCATAAACGAGACTTGCCGTTGTCACAAATACACATGCCATTATCACATAACAGCACTTGCCATTATCACATAACTGCGCTTGCCATTATCACATAACTACGCTTGCCATTATCACATACATGCACTTGCCGCTGCGGTCCCCCTTCACTCCAAACCGTACGGAATTAATTCTTTCACTCCGTACTCAATCCACTCCCCCTTTCCCAACCCAAAAAAAAAATCCCAGCATTTTGTCTTATAATCTTTCAAATTAAAGAAATTCGACAAATACTTCATTTGGGTTCTAACCGAAGAAATGTACATTAAATTCTTTTTTTTTCCTTCTTTGTGATATTCTTAAGGCCTGATTATATGATGCAATTTCACTATCATGACAACGCATAAATAATTTTATATATTCGATGGTTAAAATTTTATCATTTACTAAGTTTACAACAGATTCAACTAAATTCACAATTTTTTATTTTATCTTATGTTTTACTGAATTTTTATCCAGTCTTGCCTTTACACTTCTACTTTTCCCTTTAAAATAAAATTATTTCCAACATGTGTTTATAAAAAAAATATCTTTTGGAGTGCATGTGCTAGATTAATAAATAGTTCTACAGGTCTCAGGCACACACATGGCGGTAAATGTAACCCTAACAAAGAATACATTGTCAGCTGGTCCTAAAACTTTCCTAAAATGCTAAAAGACCATCAACATAAAATTTGGACCAACCTTACTTCTTTTGTGGTCCAAATTCTATTGAGAAGGACCTCATGGCAACCACATATTAATAATATCCACTGGCATTTCACTCTTCTTTTCACACTTAATATTAATTTTAGTGGATATTTTTTTGACATTTCATATTATTTTTTAGATGTTGTGTGCTTCACTTGTTACCCAACTAGAATTAAGTAACTGCGGCAGGGAAAAATTAAATTTTTGTTAGATACTATGTATGTATATTTACAACTTGGCCTTTTTTTTAAGTCACTCGATATTTGAATATTTATTTAGCATATCAATATAGGTTCAAGTCAGATAAAAATCATGAATGATAACAAAGTTTTTAAAATAAATATTTAATATTATTTTATATTTAAGAGTTCGAACTTAAAATTTTAAGATTGGATGAGAATTGTGAGAACCAACTAATGTTAATGGGTCCTCTAAAAGAAACTAATGTTAATGGGAATAGTTTATGTTGTATTGTCGTATGTGACAGAAATGGTGGACCGTTGTGTTTACAGAAATTGTGGTGTAGATGTTTGCCCAAATGCTGCCTTTTCCGGAGACCACATAGCTGGCCAATTAAGTCGTCGAATTGAAGGAGGCAACTTATTTACCAATATGGCTTATTAGTTAGTTGGGTGATACTATTAGTTCCTTTTTTACCATCTTTATATGATTATTCAATGTTGTTAAAACTATATAATATTTTAATATTTATTAAGACAACTAATTTAGATTCGAGTCGAATTTGTTCATAAAAGTGATAAAATTATCCCTACTGAATTTTAGCTCGGCCGCATTCACAAGGCTGAAACTTAAGATATTTGATTAAATTTAAGAAAAATATATTTAGTACCTTACGATTTTACATATTCACCCCCAATACTTTCCGGTTCAAATATGACTAACCGGTTGACAAAGGTTTATATTATTTAACAGCCATGTAACATATTGACTTTCAAAAATTTTGAGGACAAAAATACCCTTAAACTCTTATAAAATTAAAAATCTAAAAAATCATAAAATAAAAATTAAATTTAACCAGAGAAAAGTTGTTGCGAGTTAACTAGAGGTCTCAAACTTGATTACCGGAAGCACAACTGTGTTCCAATTACTTATTCAAAAAGTTGTGTTACAATTTGGTAGCGATTAGCTTTATGATTCTTCATTTTTTTAATAATTTGAGTTAATTTAAATTTAATTAAGTGATGCAAATCTGCCCAACAAGTGTAAGAAAGAGAACTCTTTAAGAAAAGAGAGAGCCAAGGAGACAGTTGGAATCTTTCCACTCAAAACCATGAAATATACGGAACAAAGGCAATCGTGTCACATCACATCTCTTGACTCTTCCCTTGCTATCGATTCCCCATGGACGTAGGTTTCATCACCAACGTCACACCAACAGGGAAACTACAAATAAAAATAACCAAAACTACAAAAGGTAATTTACAAAATCCCAATATACCCACAATTCCACAACTTATATTTTATATATCCTCCTGTTATCCACCCAGTCAGATAAAGTTGTAGAAATATATACACATAAATAGAATACTATTGGAAACCGATAGGAGTAAATTGAGTGTTACCTCTGATAACGTTTGATAGCACCATATAGACAAAATATGGCATCACTATTCACAATATAGTTCATTACTTGTAATATGGTATACCGCTACTCGCAATATGATATCATTACTTTTTATATAATATCGCATTTCCCATATATGAATTTATGAATTTTAAATTTGTTCTTCGCACGCAGCCTATTTTGTGTTGTCTATTTGATGTTGTGGATCCTTGTCAACATCATATCCAAGTTCGGTGCCGATAAAATAGTAGAGCAATAAAAATTTTGAATTTTTTTAATGACATTATAAATTAAAATCTTGTAAATAAAAAAAATATTTGTACAGTCACCTGTCCATTGTATAGTGCAATGCCATGTAGGGTCACGTGTATAAACAATTCGATGTATCCAACGTCCACAGTGACGCTTACTCGTCTTTTGTTATCTTTATTCTGTTCGTAGTAATGGTCGTTCTCAGCTCTCTGTCATGCAACACGTGATCGTCTACTTGAAAATTCCTCTCCGATTTAGTGGGACAGCATTATTGGTAGCTTTTGTTGCTAATTTATATCAATGATATCGTTACAATTTAATTAAGAGTTTCAATATCAAGATGTGACGTTTAATTTGAGTATGAATTAATATCCGGATACCAAATAATTTAGAATGAATAAATATATGAACGATGCCGCAACTTAATTTATTAATTAACGTTAACAATGAACTTGTTAGTTTTGAAATAATTAGATAAATGGCAAATTATCTTCAGGTCCCTACATTATAGTTTTATCACTCGCAGGTCCCTGTATTTCAGAAATAGTGTATGAAGTCCCTGCTTTTTAGAAAAATATTGGGCTCGGGTCCCTGGCTGACTTCAGCTTTTTTTTGTCCTGGAAATATCCAAAATACCCTTGCACAAAAAATATAAAAAATATATCATCTTCAACCTCAAGTCAAGAACATCTAAACCCAGAAATTCATCCCTAATCAACAAAAAAAAGCAAAAAACCGTCCCTGCTCTTTAATCGATTTGTTCACCAATAATTTAATCAACCAAAAACTAAAAAATACTAACCCAGAAACCCATTTTAACAACCAAAAAATCCATTTTAACAACCCAGAAACCCATTCTTCACTTTCAAATTTTCCAAGCTCTGCCTCAAGTCAGGAGCCAAGTCAATGATCGTTCAAGCTTTGCGTCGTCGACATCGTTGAATAATGGGGAATAAGTTCTTTTCGGCGTCTGAGGATTGGGGATCTGGGCGATCAGAGAAGAAGAAAGATGCTTCCTTGCCAGAGCTCGGTCGGAGAAGAAGAGATTCTGGGTCAAAGTCGCTCAGCAGCGGCGTCCAGCTCCACGCCCACATCATCAAGTCGGATAACGGCAGTCCGATGTTGGGTTGAGTCTTTGAGGAGGAGGAGAGAGGCAGCCCGATGTCGGCTCGGTCTTAGAGCCCAAGGCGAAAGTTGTTCGACAGATTTGACATATTTGATGTATTTGATGGATTCGACATATTAAGATTCTTTTTGGTTGATTATTGGTTAGATTTCTGGGTTTGTGTTCTTAAGGTTGAAGATGATATTTTTTATTTTTTAATTCAAGAGTATAATGGTCATTTCACATGAAAAAAAAGAAAAAAGGTGATGACGTCAGCCAGGGACTCGAGACTAACATTTTTCTAAAAAGTAGGGACCTCATACACTATTTCCGAAATACAGGGACCTGCGAGTGATAAAACTATAATGCAAAAACTTGAGGGTAATTTGCTCTTAGATAAATTATATCGAACTTATTAAAAGCCTCGACAATAAAAAAGGTAAAACTAAAATTTAAAAATAAATAAATAAATTGACCCCACTAACAAAGATTAATGGCTCCACCAATATAGGGTATTTATGGCTTGGCATTTTTTTTGTTTTACCGGAGTTCGGGAACCTCCGCAAGATGGAACCCTAGTTGGATAAATATTTGGAGACTATAGCCCTAAAATATGGCCAAATAATTTCAATTATGGTCAGGCACACACATATAAATTGTGGTCTTCAGCTTACAATTGGGCAAGTAAGTGCTTAAAGACAAGGACAGTGAATTGGCTCACATGCCTTAAACTGCACCGGTTGATGTTATGCACAAACTTGGGATATGCCTAGTCTGGTCCAATTATGGCCCATAATATGCCAAGCGGAGGAAGATAGTAACCCAACTAGAGGGAAAGTAATATGGAAAAACATTTAGATCAATTGATAAATGAATTCTTCTAATTTAACTGAGAGATCCTAAATTTGAATCATTGTGAACACAGTATTGTTAAATACTTTTTTTTGTAAAAATAAATTTTGCATGTTACTTGAACTATTTGGTCAAGTGATTGTCCAATTATCGGGTAGTTTAAAAAAACTAGAGAGGAAAAAAGGGGTTGGGTTGGGTACAGAATGCCCCCATTCTGCACCATTCGGAATGAAGACACGCGAGAGCTTTTTTTACAAAAATGCTAAAATACGGGAACCAAAATAAAAAAAATTACGCACAAACACATGCCGGAAATAAATGCCATTATCACATAAATGTGCATGCCAGTATCGTAACCGGGGCATGCCAGTATTGTAAACAGGGCAAGCTAGCGGGACTTTTTTACAAAAATGCTAAAATACGGGGACCAAAATGAGAAAATCACATGCGCCAGTATCATAAATCGGACATGCTCCTGTCACAAAAACAAATGTCATTATCACATAACTGCACATACCAGTATTACATAGTTGCGTATGTCAGCGCGGTCCTCCCTTCACTCCAAACCGTTTGGAATTATTCTTTCACTCCGTACCCATTCCAAAACCACGAATAAATAGGAAATATGATCAAAATGCATTTGCAGAGATGCTAGTTTGGCAATGTGTAACACCAATTGTGACAATAGCTGAGAAAGTACATTGACCTTGCTATCTTGAACGTAGTGACAGTGTCCCGCTCCGCTTCAAGGTACAATTTCATCTCTCTCGGTCTCTGTCTCTCTCAGTCTATGTCTCTCACTCGCCGGCTTCGTCTCCAGCTCGCCGGCGTGTTTCTCTCGGTCGTCCCTGGTCTCGGCGTCGTCTCCAGTTTCCGGCTTCTCAAGCTCGCCTAGCTACTCACGACCGATAATGGTCATGAAAATAGTGAGGAGAGATTAATGATGTTGAAAATGAAACGTTAGAGAGCTTCTTGGAATTTGGAAATCGATGATGTGTCGTTGTTGGCTGTGCTGGTGACTTCCAGCTGTATACTTTTGTTAGAATTCAGCTGTATGAGTAATAACGTTTATTCCTCAAAAAAAAAAAAAGAGTAAGTACTAACGTTTGTAAAAAATTTCGGTCCGATCGACAGTCCAACTGGTCGGACTGGAGGATTCAAAAAACGAACAAAATTTGGATCGTACCAAAATTCATATTTTTTAAAACTATACTTTTACATGAAAACTATGGGTCTTATTTCTAAATCTCAGCCTTCTGGTAATCCTTGTACATGAAACCTCTGTGCTTGGCTAATTCTCCAATGTCTCTAGTGAACTCAGGTTTTAATTTAGGGAAAAGTACAATTTTATACTCTGTGTTATCATATTTTTTGCGATAGTACCATATAGTTTAAAAAGTATCAATCAAGTTCAAGTTATTTGAAAATTTATTAACCTACAGTCTCGTTCAGGTCCGGATGACTTCCAAATCTAGCTGGACGACCACGTCATTAAAACGACCTCGTTTCAGTCTCACGTGGCTTGTTGAATGAGCGAATTGGTTAACAAAACATCTCCTGGAGGCCTCCGACGACGAACTCGGGCTGCCAGGAAGAGGACTCGGCTAATTTTTTTGGCCTGGATCAAAAAATTGGGGTTGTTTTGTTAATTAACCAATTCGCTCATTCAACAAGCCACGTGAGACTGAAACCAGGTCGTTTTGATGACGTGGCCGTCCAGCTAGGTTCGGAAGTCATCCGCATCTGAGCGGGGACCGTAGGTTGATAAATTTTCAAATAACTTAGACATGATTGATAATTTTTAAACCACATAGTCCTATCACAAAAAATGTGATACTACATATTACAAAATTGTACTTTTCCTTTTAATTTAAGACCTCTTTGATTTATCTACTATGTTGTTATGTTTTTTTTACATGTTACTATGTTGTTTTGCGTTGCAGGGTTTAACCGTAGATCATTAAAAAAACGAGGACCATAATTAATTAAGAACTGATATATAGCCAAGTATATATTAAAAGAGGTTATTATTGGATCTTAAGTTGAGAGGGGAACTCAATTTTTTTTGATTATCATAATAACGTTAATGAATTTCCATTTGAACTAATAAGGTGATCGATCGTTAATTGGATTAGCACGGTATTTGAGCAAGGTTGCATGGAAATCTCGATTGTTTAGATTTCGGTGCAATTTCTTTGAGGTCGGGGAGGAGATTGTGGACTAAAGGGAACTCGTAAAATTTGGAAACTAAATAGAAGATTGTGACAATCTAGGTATTAATAAAATAATTAAGAGTAAAATTAAAAAATTAATATAAACAAAAGGGGAGATGAAAAATTAGCTGGCACACTTTTTTTTATGAAAATACTAAAAAGGTCAAAAAAAAAATAAACTAACCCCACGTGAAAAGAGAAGGAACGCTTCACAATAACTCTTTCTCTCTCTCTCTCTCTCTAAATTATTGTCAACTTCAAAAACAATATCATATATTTTTTAATAAATAAACTCAAAGAACTAAAAAATAAAAATTCAATAGAAAACTAAATATCACTACATTCGAAAACCAATATCACTACGTTCAAAAACCAATATCACTGCATTCGAAAACTAATATTACTACATTCGCAAACTAATATCACTACTTTCAGAAACCAATATCACTACGTTCGGAAATCAATATCACTATGTTGGAAAAATCAATATCACTACATTTGAAAACTAAAATCACTACATTCGGAAACCAATATTACAACGTTCGAAAACCAATATCACCACATTTAAAAACCAATATCAATACATTCGAAAACTAATATATCACTACGTTCGAAAACTAATATCATTACAGACTAAAATCAATAGCATTACTTACTCAAACCAATATCATTACAGACTTAAACCAATATCAATACATACTCAAACGAATATCATTACAGACTAAAATCAATATCAATACATACTCAAACCAATAGCATTACCGACTAAAACTAATATCATTACACACTCAAACCAATAGCAATACATACTCAATCCAATATCTTTACTTACTCAAACTAATTTCATTACTGACTAAAACTAATATCAATACATACTCAAACCAATATCATTACATACTCAAACCAATATCAATACATACTCAAACTAATAGCATTACTTACTCAAACCAATATCAGTACAGACTAAAATCAATATCAGTACATACTCAAACAAATATCAATACATATTTATTACAGATTAAAACTAATTTTATTACAGACTATAACTAATATCAATAAAGACTAAAACTAATATCAATACAGACTCAAACCAATATCAATACAGACTCAAACCAATATCATTACATACTCAAACTAATATTAGTATATACTCAAACCAATATCAATATAGACTCAAACCAATATCATTACAGACTCAAACCCTAATTCAACACCTCCGTTGAGCTGGGCATCGAGGCGGCGGTTGAGATCGTGTGTCTTCTGGCAGACCTGGAGCTCGAGCTCGTGCATTTGCTAGAGATAGTATTGCCTCAGCCCATCCCCTTGATGTTACTTCCCGCTTCTGTTACTGTTCACCATCCACGTGTCCTCCGCCTTTCTCGCCGCTTCAACTTCTACCGCTGCCATCTCCTCTCTCTCCTACTGTTTTGCCGATTGGGGCTTCTTCTTCTTCTTTCTACTTGTACTACTCGTTGAGAGAGAGAGAGAGAGAGATTTCTTTTGTTTCAAGAAGAAGAGAGAACGATGGCGGCCACAATTTTTTATAGCAAATTTAAGAGATAAAAAAGTTTAAATGGATAGGGGGTAAAAACCCTGGTTGGGATGGGTAAAAGGTCAAAAGTATCCTTGATAGATTAATGGCCCTTGGATTTGCAGATACTGTTTTAAAATTAAATCTGACGGCTTATATTTAAGTCCCCACCTATGGACAACTTTTCTTTAATTCCCACTCAATCTGTTCTCAAGTCGGGGATATTCTTTTTGCAACAATCTAGATTCAGGGATTGAGTGTGTAAAATTAAGTGTTAGCAGCATTAACGCAGATTTTTTTTCCACGCAGTTTTTCTCAATAGATTTTTCTGCATTAAGGTTTTAACCCTATTGCAACCTTGTACACCCACTTTTTTATATACGTAGATATCATTAATAAAAATGAATTCTACTTTTCCGGAAAAAAAAGTCCAAGATATGTACAAGTAGAGCTTTCTCATTAATGCCACTTGACTATGTGTGCAAGTAGGATTTTTCGGACACTCAAATGATCGACGAATTTAAGTTGAATTCGGGAAATATAGTAGAACTTTCTCAATTTTTGTAAGTTAAAAGAGGATATGAGAGTGTCAATATGTCCTTTCCAATCTCCATCAATGAGCTAGCTTCCTCCATCTCGACACTTATACATATTAACTTAAAAGTGCGATCAGTTCAAAAAGCATCGTAAACTATACGTATCAAGACAGTTGTTGTCACTTTCCTCTTCCACGATGGATTGGGAGGTGGCGGGGGCGATCCTCAGGAGATCGCACGAGTACGGTAGGGCGGGGGTGGACCTCTTGGGATGACATGCCACAGGGAGGAGATGGAGAAGGTGAAGAAACTATTATTTGGGGTCATTATGTTTTCAAACTTTAGAATGGAAGGGAAAGAATGAGACATGGAGGTTTGATTTTCTGAAATAGATGATGCAGCCTCTGCTTTTTTGAAATGCATGAAGTCATCCTCGTAGTTTGGTTTTATTATAATTTCATGTCCCTCGTTGACGTCATCGATAAGTTTTTTTTATTATTTATCTTGAAATAACTTTTAAACTCTTGTTCTAGTCGACCCAAACCTCTGGTCATTTTTCAATGAACATCAACTCCAGTCATCGCGTCCTCACCATTTTTGCGGTAGACACCAGCTCCGGTCGTCGCGACCTCACCTTGATTGTAGACACAACCGCCCCATCTCACCAAACCACCACGGCCGCCCCCCGTCTCCACCTCCCGTTCTCTCTTACATATCTTTTAGGTATTCCTCTTACCACAGTCTAGCCTTGATTTTTTTTTTCAAATAGGTAAAAAAAACTTATGTATTATTCTAAAATAGGTACAAACATATACATATTAGCAAAACGTTCATCCATATTGCTTACTGTCTTCTTTCATGATTTTGTTTCCTATTATTTTTATAATGATTGTTCTTATTAGGGAGTTTTTTAATTAGTAAAATATTCCAATAAATAGAAAATTCAATCCAATCAATATCTAATTAAGATTACTATCCAAATCAACATAGAATTATGTTAATAGATTACTATCTTGAAATTTAATTTCTATGATAATTTTTATCTAATTGAAAATAAAATAGAACGCATGTGTGAAAAATCCAACTTTAATCATTTCTTTATTTCAGAAAAAAATTCATTTTACCCAGAGCAAAAATAATATACTTTTATTGTTAATTTTTGTATTATTTTAGACTAATATGAGTAGAAATATTAGTATTAGTATAATGACATAATATAATATATTACGATAAATTCACATCATTAAGTGTTGTGATAAATTTACGATACAATGATTAAATCTGATGTACTAATAAATTTATGTTCGGCCAAAAGCAATAAAGCAACAAAACAAAATTTTTAAATAAAGCGTCATCAAAATTTGTGAAACAAAAATTTGTTACATTAAAAACTTTTGCTAATAAAATCATGAAACATTCCTTAGTACATTAAAAAATTAAAATGAAAGGAGGCGCCCTAGTAGTTTTCATATTAGAAAAAAATCACTCATAGGCGAGGTGGAATTTAAGTGAGAACTTTTGGTTTCCTCTGACACTTTTTTATTTTGAGGGATGATTCACTTAAGTTGGATGAAAGAGATGTCCATAAATTTTTTATTACATTTAAAGTTACACAATTTGGTTTTCAAATAGCTTCAAATGTTTACTTTCATATTGCTATAATTTACAAAATTTCAAGTTTTATATTCTTTGTTAAAAATTAAGGTTAGGTAAGTGATTTGATTATATATTATTTTGTTCATGTAAAATTTTATTGTATATTTTATGTTGTTTATGAAAAAAGAAAATGTATTAACTTCTATTATTTCACAAGTGCAAGAATCCAATAGTAATATCAGTAATGGTTTGATTATGCTTTATTTTGTGTATGTAAGATTTAAAATTAGATAATTTGATTTTTAAATAGCTTTAAATGTCCTATGAAGACTGCTCATGGGTGCCAAAACAAAGGTATTTGAGCTATCAAAGAGAGGAACTTTTATGTTGATTATATAATTCATGTGAGCTGGAGGCACCGTGGTTGCTGTGGTGAAGAAGGATGTGGTTAAGCTACAATTGATCGCTCCGGTGTGCTTAACCATAGGGGGGAACATTTCTCTTAGCAGGAGACTCGGCAGCATTGGAGCCTGATTGGTTCGGCAACATCCAAGGTGGAAAAACCGTTGAAGTTCCTCCTCCTCCTACATATTTTGAGTAATCGATGCTAAAAGCTAACCTGATTAGGCAAATCAAAACTTGACACCTCTCACTTTGGCTGTTGTTGTGACGATTCGGTATGCTGATACTCATTGGACTAAATGATAGGATTTAGGTAAGTAAGATTGCAAAGTTTTTTCAATCAAATTTTAATATTGATAAATTTTCGTAGTTAAAACATGAAACAAGTGAGACTCGAACTAGTTATGTGCACTACTGGGTGTGAGAATAACCTAAGGAAAGGAGAGCTATAAGACTTGTCATCTCGACTTGATTTATGCAACGATGTCATTATATAGTGGAGAATCTTTAAAATAAATACATAAATTTACATAAGGGTAAATTAAAAATGATTTTAAATATGACCGTTATGCAAATTTATTTGAATTAAATATATCAGACTTTTGAAATACCATAATTTCCAATAATCTCCTGCTTATTTTAGAAGTATATGGACTTTTTGTTCCTTCTCGGATTAACCCCTTGGATGCAAGTGCTTCGAAACTAGTGTGTTGCAGACTATGAACCAGAGAACTTAGACGTAGAGAGAAAGCATACAATGTCATGATGAAGTTAAAAACTTCTATGAATTATGAACACTATAGTGTACACTTGACCTTATAAATCAGACTTCACCCTTGCAGTTCTTGTTGTTGTTTCTCGCTAAATTGATCATGGGTGTAGCCTGATTATTCATGAGTGTTTCAAAGATTAAGCCACAATCTCATACAAGCGGCTCAACTCGACACTCATATAGGTGAGTGTATATTGCATTTTATACACCAGATTAAGTAAGAGCTATGAAAATCATTAAAAGCTTTAAGCTTAACCTTTTACATTAAAATCTAGCACTTCCTCGCACACCATATGAAGGGACTAATTAGTGCTAGTTGGATTACCTCATGACTTATTGTTACCCATATTTTAATGGAATCTCCAATCACAAAGGTTGAGTTCCCATTACCGTTAATCTAACAATTCGGCTTAAATCTATTCCCCTCGATGTTATATATGTGACTCTTCTACAAAGGGTTATATCATAGGATTGGAAAATCAACTCTATCTTCACATATTCTATGGATATTAATCCATCATTTAGCAATTGCTTAACCACATTATTCATTAACCAAATATATTAATTCTGCCATTGAAAGCTTTGTTTTTAGATATGACTAATGCATCTTTTTGGCAATCTCAAATCATCAACACTAATAATGTCGGTTATATTCTTACAAGAATATTCTAAGAAAATTCACAACCATAATAAACACTCGCTTTATAATCATTCTAGCTAATTTATTTGGTTGTTAAGGGTATATCACATTACTTCCAAGTTGATCACATAATCATTGAGTTTTTTTATCTGATATGAATCTAAAATCCAATAAACATCACTATATTTTCTCAATACAATGGATATCCACAATACCTGTGGTGATGGTTCATAAAATAAACTTGGACAAATTAACATTTGCTTTGTGTTTGAGAAATCGTTCGAGACGAATGAATCGATAAATATCGTAGATGGTGACTAATTTACATTCATGGATTTGATATCTTATGCATATGCAACGAATTGCACCGTGAGGATAAGAAGTGTATGAAATTATCATTCTCTATAAGTTGTTAATGTTGGAAAATTGGAGAAAAATGAATGAGTAAAATGGTAATTCAAAGAAGATCGAAATAAATTTTAATGATTTGAGAGATTAATGTGAGATGTTACAAAATTGTAACATTCTACATTAAAAATCTAAAATTAATAATGAATATATGTTTGAGAAATTTTTTCCATTATTTTTAAATATTATAAAATTTATGACATTCCAAATTTATTACATAAAATTAATTTCAAATTTTAAAATTTAAATCATATGTTATACAATTAAAATTTATAATTAAATTTAATGCCCATATTTATTTTGCCTATTATTGCGAGAACAAAAATTTGCCTACTTACAATTTAATGTTGGTCCATGAAAAAAAAATTAATTGCATGATAACCTCCGTTCCTGCAATTTAATGCTTTCAAATGCTCTATTAAAAAATCAATAGGAAGCAAGGAAAAAGAAGATAGATGGGTGGCTTGCTTCTTGAGTTGCATGATCAAGAGGAAGAGTGTAAGATTTGGGATTATTAAAATTAAGGAGGCGAAATAATTGCTCCACCATTTTGTCTTAGTGCTCCACCATGGTGATTTAGTGCTCCACTAAGTAGTCTTCCACTAAGTAAAGCTAATTACGGTAATTTGCTACCTTAAGTAGTGCCAGAGAAAGGAATTGGAGGAGTCTGAGAAATTCCTTTCTTTCTTGGAAGGTGGAGAAGAAATTCTAACTCCTAGAGGACAAGTTGGATCCATCACAAAGAAAGGAGTTCCGGGAGAATTATTGGAGGATCTCTCGTGAAGAACTAGAGATTAGAAGCAACGACAAGTAAGTGGAATTTCATTTTTTGTAAGTCTGTCTAAAATCGAATTCGGAATTGAACTCGATTTAGGCCTGATCACATACAAATCTGTTGTGAATTCGAATTCAGATTGGAATTCGAATCTCATTAGTGTTATTCTGATGTGAATTCGAATTCAGATTGGAATTCGAATCTCATTAGTGTTATTCTGATGTGAATTCGAATTCAGATTGGAATTCGAATCTCATTAGTGTTATTCTGATGTGAATTCGAATTCAGATTGGAATTCGAATCTCATTAGTGTTATTCTGATGTGAATTCGAATTCAGATTGGAATTCGAATCTCATTAGTGTTATTCTGATGTGAATTCGAATTTAGATTGGAATTCGAATCTCATTAGTGTTATTCTGATGTGAATTCGAATTCGGATTTGAATCCGAATCTGATCAGTGTGTTTGCTTTGTTGGGAATTCGAATTTGGATTGGAATCTAAATCCGATCCATATTTCCTTTGATTCTTTGTTTGAACCCATTTCTGAAATCGAATTCAATTCGCATCTTCTTTGATTTTGTTATGGATATGATTTCGTCAAGGTTTGAATATGAGTGTAAATGTGAATATGGAGTTAATTATGTTCTGTTTGACATGCGGGGTTATTTCCACACCTTTTGGGCCCTATAGTTTATATGCACTGTTTAGGAGGATACCGGGTAACTCTAGGTGCATGTAATCAAATGGATAGGGAGTGTGGAAATTATCTGGGCTCGTGGAGGGGATACTCTTCTGTCTTTTGGGCTCGCATCGCGAGAACGGAAGAGTATTTATCTGTGCCCCACGAGAACCTCGTCATGATATGTTATATGTTAGGCTCCGGAGACCTATTTGTTAGTTGGCTAAGTAGTCGGTTAGGAAATTATTATAGTGAATGATCAAATATTTGATTTTCATTGTGAGTTATGTTTATAAATATTCCATTTACTGAGTTTATTCAACTCACTATAGTCGTATGTGGTCAGATCGTTCAGGTGAGGCTCGGGAACGGGATTAGAGAGAGTTTTCGCTGCACGCATCACCACTGTTGATTTCCAATAATGAAGACTGTTGTTTTTCCTTATGAATGTCACTATATGATATTTGATGTCAACCTTTTGATTTTCAAGAAATGACTACTTTTGAATGTTGGAATGTATTTCATAATAAAGTCGGGAGCCTAACGGGGTATTTAATACCTCGAACAATTGTCACTTCTATTTTTGGGTCGTGACAAATTATGGTATCAGAGCATTTAAAATTTTTTTTTTGTTGAAGTGGTTTTATGTAAAAATTTTGAGTTGGCTTTGAAGTTTTACATTACTAGTCGAGTATTAAGAGTCGGGTAACCTTAGGAAGAGGAGTTTTATGTGATTTATATGGACAGATCACGATTTGAGTTCCTGTTTTGATAAGTAAGTGATTAGTGTAGACTGAGAAATTATTGAATGATTGTGATTTTGTGATGTTGTACTTATATGAATCCTAGTGATCTCGTGATTGATTTTGGGATGATTATGACTTCAAATTTAAGAAACGAATTAGGCATGGAGGCAACTGAATGTGGTTTTAATAACCTATCAGGGAAAAGTCATGGCACCACAGACCAGAAGCCGAGCATCCAGGGGACAAGGTTCGGGACAGGGTGCGAATACCGGGCTGCCACCACTTGACACCAGGAATACACGAGCTGCTGCCACCGTTGCACCTGATGTGCCCTCTGACTCAAATGCGCCTGCTGACTCAAATACGCAATCTGCCACCAATGTGCACGTCAATGGCCTGGCTGCTCCTGGTCCGAACCTAGTAGGGTTAAACACGGAGGGCGCACTTCTGCAGATTTTGAACATGTTAGTTCAGCAGCGCCAGCCAGCAGCTACGGTCGCGTCACAACCTGTACCTCAACCCACCACCGCAGGGGGTTACCGGGAATTTCTGAGAGTTAAACCACCCCCTTTTGATGGTTCATAAGATCCAATACAGGTGGAAGATTGGGTGATAGAGATGGAGAAGGCCTTTGATATCGCTCACACCTAGGCCACTGAGAAGGTGAAGTATGCTGCTTATGTGCTGAAGGGCGATGCTCGTAGGTGGTGGGAAACTCAGGATAGGACCCGCCGGGACAAAAAGGCAGATGAGGCAGTGGAAGTAGAAGTGTATGGATGGGAAGACTTCTTGAGAGACTTCAGGAGCCACTTCATTTCACCGGCCAAAAAGAGAGAGAAGGCTCGAGAATTTGACCAGTTGGTGCAAGGGAATATGTCGGTGTCGGAATACGATCGAGAGTTTTCTCGGCTTTCAATCTTCAAGTCGACGGCTGCACTCGATGAAGATACTCGAGCTAGAAAATTCGAGGATGGGCTCGCTGATGAAATCAGGAAGCTGGTGGTACCTTTCCTCTTGCCCTCCTATTCGGAGGTACTCCACAGGGCGCTGATAATCGAACAGAATCTAAACCTATGCCAGAAGAAGGCAGAAAAGGAGATTGCAAAGAGGAAAGGGGGACCCGATGTAGGGAATCAGCATACCGAAGCAACCAAAAGACCCTATCACCCACCCCCCGCTAGAAACATGAGCGTATGGTGTGGGAGATGCAACCGTTCGGGCCACAATCAGGATCAGTGCAGGTGAATAGCATGCTATTTTGTGCAACCAGAATATTTGGATCTTAAATTAGGAGTATAACATGTATTCTTTAGGTGGATCACTGGAGCATGCTTTAAGTGTGGGAAGATAGGACACCAACTGGCAAACTATCCCGAGATGCGTGCAAGGGGCTCAACAGCGATAAACTCTAATGCCCGCACCACAACTACAGCAGGAGGGAACCCGCCACCAAGGGCTACGGCACGGGTGTACGCACTCAACCAGACAGAAGCTGGGCAGCGGGGAGATATGGTCACAGGTAAATCCTTGCTTGGTTAATTATTTATGTCGCTAGGAGAATGCAATTAAGTATAGGACCATACCGCATCGCAGGAAAATTTCTAGTTTCGTGCTTCCCTGCAAATACATTATTCGATTCTGGAGCAACCCATTCTTTCATTGCCGAACATTTTGTGAGGAGACATAAATTGTCGAGGATTAGAAGTGGGGAAGAGATGGCAGTTATAACTCCACTGGGAAAGACCATTGTGGTAGACGAGAGTTGTGACTGCGAAATCCTCATAGACGGCCAGCAACTCAAGGGACAGTTCCAAATCATGGGGATGATGGGTTTCGATGTCATCCTAGAAATGGATTGGCTAGCAGGACAGCACGCCTGTATTGATTGCATGTGTAAATCGGTTATTTTTCGGCCACCAGGAAAGAAAAAATTTAGGTATGCGGGCGACAGTGTCAAAAATCTTGTGTCATTAATTTCGGCAGTAGAAGCAAAGAGACTGGTACAAAGTGGTGCGGTAGCTTACTTGGCTTCTACGACAGACACTCGGAGTGAGATTTTATTAGACCACATCCCTATCGTTAGAGACTTCTCAGATGTATTTCCAGAGGAGATTCAAGGGATACCACCAGATCGCGAAGTGGAATTCCAGATTGAACTGATTCCTGGGGCAAGACCGGTATCCAAGGCACCCTATCGCATGGCCCCAGTGGAACTGAAAGAGCTAAAAATACAGCTGGTGGATTTGCTGGAAAAGGGCTTCATTAGACCAAGTGTTTCGCCATGGGGAGCACCGGTGTTATTTGTGAAAAAGAAGGATGGCTCCATGAGGATGTGTGTGGATTATCGAGAGTTAAACAAGCTCACTATCAAGAATAAATACCCCCTACCCAGAATTGAAGACTTGTTTGATCAGTTGAAGGGAGCACAAGTGTTCTCTAAAATAGACCTACGCTCGGGATATCATCAATTAAAGATTAGAGATGGAGATGTGCATTTGACAGCATTTCGCATTAGATATGGACATTACGAGTTCCTAGTGATGCCCTTTGGATTGACGAATGCACCGGCGATATTCATGGATTTGATGAATCAGACCTTCCGACCGTACTTGGATAAATGTGTGGTGGTATTTATTGATGACATCCTAGTGTATTCGCCAAGTAAGGAGGAACATGAGGAGCACTTAAGGATGGTCCTACAAATATTACGGAAGGAACAATTATACGCCAAGTTGAAGAAGTGTGAATTCTGGCTTGAAAAAGTTGCCTTCCTTGGACACGTTATATCTAAGGAAGGAGTATCAGTAGACCCCAGCAAGATTGAGACGGTTGTAGGATGGCAGCCACCAACTACCGTGTCAGAAGTGCGCAGTTTCTTGGGTTTGGCAGGCTACTACCGACGCTTTGTGGAAGGGTTCTCCAGGATAGCCATGCCATTAACCCGGTTAACCCAAAGGGAGTAAAGTTTACATGGAGCGAGGAGTGCAAGCTAAGCTTTCAGGAACTGAAGAAGAGATTGGTAACAGCCCCCATACTGGCACAGCCCAGTGAAGGGAAAGATTATGTTGTCTACAGTGATGCATCAAGAAATGGGTTGGGTTGCGTACTTATGCAAGAGGATAAAGTGATCGCTTATGCATCAAGACAACTTAAGCCTTATGAAAGAAACTACCCTACTCATGACCTGGAGCTAGCAGCAGTGGTTCACGCGCTAAAAGTATGGAGACATAATCTATATGGGGTTCGCTGTGAGATGTACACGGATCACAAAAGTCTCAAATATATCTTTACACAGAAGGAACTGAATATGAGGCAACGAAGGTGGCTAGAATTGATTAAAGATTATGATATTGGGATTCACTACCACCCAGGAAAGGCTAATGTGGTAGCGGACGCTCTAAGCAGGAAAGACCAAGTTGGGAACGGGCTTACAACACAAGAAGGATTGTTACGACAGTTGAAAAGTTTGGGGCTGGAGGACTCTAAATGCACGGTCGGCTTAGTGGCAAGCATGGAGCTAGAGCCTACATTGCGAACCCAATTAGGTATGGGACAACGCAATGATGCAACCCTCATAGCTCTCAGACGGCAGGTTGAACGAGGGGAGCTAGCAGATTTTCGCATTGGGGCTAATGACTACCTATACTACCAGAATAGAATATGTGTGCCAGCAGCCAAGGAACTAAAGAATAAAGTACTAGAAGAGGCCCATACTGCCCGTTATGCAGGACATCAGGGAGGGACCAAAATGTATCAGGATCTTAAACTTGATTTTGGTGGTCTGGCATGAAGAAAGAGATAGCCGACTTTGTAGCCAGCTGTATGGTATGTCAACTGGTTAAGGCAGAACACCAGAGACCAGCCGGCCCCCTACAGCCATTAAAGATTCCTGAGTGGAAGTGGGAGAAGATTACAATGGATTTTGTGACGGGACTTCCGAGGAACTCTCAAGGCAAAGATGCAGTGTGGGTAGTAGTAGACCGCCTCACCAAGACAGCTCACTTCTTAGCATATAAGATAGGTATGTCTATCGAGCAAATGGCAGAACTGTACATAAGGGAGATAGTGAGGCTGCACGGAGTTCCGGTGAGCATCACTTCAGATAGAGACACTAGATTTTTGTCCAAGTTTTGGAGCAGCATACAGAAGTCATTGGGGACAAAATTACAATTCAGCACAGCATTCCACCCACAGACAGATGGACAATCTGAACGGACCATACAGACTCTAGAAGATTTGCTGAGGGCTTGTGTGTTAGATTTCGGAGGGAACTGGGAGGGACATCTGCCGCTAGTAGAATTCGCCTATAATAATAGCTTCCAGGCGAGTATAGGAATGGCTCCATACGAGGCGCTGTACGGCAGGAAGTGCAGGTCGCCCATCAGCTGGAATGAGATAGGAGAGAAGAAAATTCTTGGACCGGATATGTTCAAGGAGTTGACTGAAAAGGTACCAATAATACGAAGTCGAATCCAAGCGGCTCAGGATCGACAGAAAAAGTTTGCAGACCAGCACCGGAGGGAAGTAGAATTTGAAGTCGGAGATCACGTGTTCTTGAAGGTATCACCTACCAAGGGAATTCGAAGGTTTGGAGTTAAGGGGAAACTAAGTCCGCGATATATTGGACCATTCGATGTGATCCAACGGATAGGAGAGTTAGCTTACCGGTTGGCCTTACCTCCGAGCTTAGCTGGAGTACATGATGTATTCCATGTGTCTATGTTACGAAAATACATTTCAAGGGAGGGACAGGTGGTAAAAAATATTCCAACTGAGATCCACCCAAATATGAGCTATGCGGAGGTACCCTTGAGAATCGTCGATGTCAAACTTCAACAACTCCGTAGAAGAACTATTGAATATGTCAAAGTTCAATGGAGTAACCACTCAGAGGGGGAAGCCACGTGGGAATTAAGCTCTGAAATGAATGAGAAGTACCCATACCTTTTTAAACACTCAGGTAAGTTTGAGGACAAACTTTATTTAAGGGGGGGAGAATGTAAGATTTGAGATTATTAAAATTAAGGAGGGGAAATAATTGCTCCACCATTTTGTCTTAGTGCTCCACCATGGTGATTTAGTGCTCCACTAAGTAGTCTTCCACTAAGTAAAGCTAATTACGACAATTTGCTACCTTAAGTAGTGCCAGAGAAAGGAATTGGAGGAGTCTGAGAAATTCCTTTCTTTCTTGGAAGGTGGAGAAGAAATTCTAACTCCTAGAGGACAAGTTGGATCCATCACAAAGAAAGGAGTTCCGGGAGAATTATTGGAGGATCTCTCGTGAAGAACTAGAGATTAGAAGCAACGACAAGTAAGTGGAATTTCATTTTTTTGTAAGTCTGTCTAAAATCGAATTCGGAATTGAACTCGATTTAGGCCTGATCACATACAAATCTGTTGTGAATTCGAATTCAGATTGGAATTCGAATCTCATTAGTGTTATTCTGATGTGAATTCGAATTCAGATTGGAATTCGAATCTCATTAGTGTTATTCTGATGTGAATTCGAATTCAGATTGGAATTCGAATCTCATTAGTGTTATTCTGATGTGAATTCGAATTCAGATTGGAATTCGAATCTCATTAGTGTTATTCTGATATGAATTCGAATTCAGATTGGAATTCGAATCTCATTAGTGTTATTCTGATGTGAATTCAAATTTAGATTGGAATTCGAATCTCATTAGTGTTATTCTGATGTGAATTCGAATTCGGATTTGAATCCGAATCTGATCAGTGTGTTTGCTTTGTTGGGAATTCGAATTTGGATTGGAATCTAAATCCGATCCATATTTCCTTTGATTCTTTGTTTGAACCCATTTCTGAAATCGAATTCAATTCGCATCTTCTTTGATTTTGTTATGGACATGATTTCGTCAAGGTTTGAATATGAGTGTAAATGTGAATATGGAGTTAATTATGTTCTGTTTGACATGCGGGGTTATTTCCACACCTTTTGGGCCCTATAGTTTATATGCACTGTTTAGGAGGATACCGGGTAACTCTAGGTGCATGTAATCAAATGGATAGGGAGTGTGGAAATTATCTAAGCTCGTGGAGGGGATACTCTTCTGTCTTTTGGGCTCGCATCGCGAGAACGGAAGAGTATTTATCTGTGCCCCACGAGAACCTCGTCCTGATATGTTATATGTTAGGCTCCGGAGACCTATTTGTTAGTTGGCTAAGTAGTCGGTTAGGAAATTATTATAGTGAATGATCAAATATTTGATTTTCATTGTGAGTTATGTTTATAAATATTCCATTTACTGAGTTTATTCAACTCACTATAGTCGTATGTGGTCAGATCGTTCAGGTGAGGCTCGGGAACGGGATTAGAGAGAGTTTTCGCTGCACGCATCACCACTGTTGATTTCCAATAATGAAGACTGTTGTTTTTCCTTATGAATGTCACTATATGATATTTGATGTCAACCTTTTGATTTTCAAGAAATGACTACTTTTGAATGTTGGAATATATTTCATAATAAAGTCGGGAGCCTAACGGGGTATTTAATACCTCGAACAATTGTCACTTCTATTTTTGGGTCGTGACAAAGAGGATGATCAAAAAATGGTTGTCAACATTGTCTTCCTTGCCCTCATCTAGCACCGCATTTCAACAACTCTTATAGGAGTGGACGAAGTGGGGCCTCCCAATCATCTTGAACACCGCTGGTTCAAATATGTAGACGGAGTTAACCAGCTAGCTTGAACAAGATTACTTCATTTGACTATCTAATTCTATTTTAAGAATAAATTGATTACCGCCAAGCCTAAATTAGTATAGTAACGGTGTTTCTTTTTGGCTTTTTTGTTTCATTTTCATTTTTTATGATAGGATTCGGCAGTATCAACGTGATTTTGGAGGTTTTTTCCCTATCGTTGGGTTTTCCACAGAATTTTACGGTGACATAATTTATTTTAGAAGCTCGTGGCTGCAAGACCACTTCGGGTGCTCAGATTCATAGGCGTAGTGGATATTATTGATGGAATTTAAGTTTGTTATAACTATCCGTTTGTAGCCTAACTTGAGTATGTTTATCTCGTCTGGAGTCTGGTTCTATCAATGGATCACTTTCACCGACCTTCTTATCTAACAAGAAGGATCAAAGATAAAAGATGAGGAATGTGGATTGCGGGACGATCGGAGTTTTAATTTGAAACTCCAATGGAAAAAGAACCTACTGCCTCGGTGGAAGAAGCTATCTTCGACCCTTTAAACTTAGAGAAAGGCTCAGAGTTACGGCCATACGGTCAAGGACGACAAGTTCACTGATAAGATCTCTACGAAGATTTTTTTTAAATGGTAAATTTTTTACAAGTAGAATACAACTTGCCAAGATTTGAATCTCCTGTTTGTCAAAGTAAAATTTCTTACAAGTAGAATACAACTTGTCAAATTGTATTACGCCTATGCCAATATACCAAATGCTCTACGAATATATACGTAGGCATGAACAGTTGTATACTTGTATTCATTGGATTCAGCTGCACCCACCAAAAAAGTTAACACCAACCTTAAATCACACGCTTGATTGTTTTAGGTTTAGTAGTTTTTAGCTTAGTTCTATGTGTTATTCAAAAAATTCACGAAAGACCGAAGTTTTGAAAAAATCCGAAAAATCATTAATATTTAGGGAGTTTTTGGTTTGAGTTTACCACCTCAAACTGTTCAATTTAGGGTGTTACGTACTTATTAAAAAAACGAGAGCATTTTCAAGAGACAAATCTGGATTGTGAGGAAAGGATGTGTAACATTTTGTGATCACTGACAAAGAGATCGGCAATAGCATAGAAATAACAAAGAGTTTCTTAACTAAGATGAAGTTTTAACCACATATTTCTTTTAAAGTACACGAAATGCACAATTTTTCTTTATGAATTTCTCTTATTCAGAATAAAAAATTGTGAAATATGAAATAATTATTTTAATAATATTTTTTTCATTTGTAAAATTACTTAGAATTTGGACCAACTCATGTTTGTAACTGTAATGCACGGTTCTTTGAAAGGACATGAAATGCACAATATTAGGTACAAATTTATCCCAAGCTTTCTAGGATGTGTGCTATTTCATAATTTTGGTACTAATTAGTTTTGCCAAAACTATGTTTCCTTATGTAAAACGTTCCAGTTTCTTTCTATTGTGATCTCTATTCAGCTCCATGTACCTCATAGATTTTAGAGATGTAATTTTTCATGTTTATTTGCTTCAATTTTTCATCTTGGATTCAACATACATTTTTTTTAAAGAACCCAGATATCAAATTGATGCAAGTCATTTCCAATATGCAATTACATTTCTTTAGTTGATGCTCTATAGCAACTTATTGGTGCAATCTATTTTCTCTTTTCTTGAAATTAATAATATATCTACTTTAAACAAATTGATGGAACCAAAAAATAATCCATCTTCATTAGATTGACTACAAGTACAATGATTGCAACTTGGTAATGCTAACAAACAAACTAGCTAATATATTTTGATATCCATTAAATTTATTAGTCTTAATCAAGTTAATACAGTAATACAATATGAACTCTCTGTTAAGGGTTGGTAAACAGTTATATCCAGTATGTTTATTTATAGTATTTATTTAAACTCACTTACATTATTCTCTATCAAAGTTCGTGTTTATTCTCTTCTTCCTCCATCTACTCAAATTCTTTAAGATGGAAAGAATAATGGAAAGCATACAAGATCGACGTCATACAATTCTACTCCAACCGGATGGAGGAAATTTTTGTGAGGCCCGGGGCTGTAAAACGAGGGAATTTACACTATCACATATGTAACTTGTAAATACTAGTAAAGATATTTAATAAAATATATTTACTTACCGAAAAAACTTTATCTATCAAACCTTCGGATTAAAAGATCGAAGTTCGACATTAAAATATGGTACGTCTTGGTATGATTTTTGTTACAGGTACGCGTCTAAATATGTTAGGACATTAATTTTGTATGAACAATATTTTCCCATATTAATTTAAATATCTTCCTCCATCAAGTGCATGCAAGAACAACCGGATGTTTTAACGATCATTTGTTTTGTGTTTCGTTCTGTTAAAATTTTATAAACAAATCTACTCTTTTATCGGATAATTTTTGTGTGATATACTGATTGATATGTCCTTTTATCGAGCCAACTAAACCCAAAATGACATCGTCTGAACAAAAAAATTTATAAAAAGAACCTAAAGCTAAAAGAATCAGAATAATGCATTTAAAACATATAACTGGTGTCGTCCTGATATTATTTTGTCGGAGAAATATAAGACATTGTTTTCACAAGTGGAGTAGTTGATATGAGTCGCGGGACCGATATCCCCGGCCGAACACGTTTGGTGGATGAGTTGGATATTCGGGATCAAATGAAGGCAGTTCGTCAAGCATCTGGCCCGACTCGAACGGTTCACGTGGGAGTTGAAAATGTTAGGGGGATAGGCTTGTAGTTCACTGGAATGGTGTTTGCGCCTCTTGTGTCCGACTTGTGGGTCAGCTAGAGATAGATGATAGGTTGACGTTTCTGACCTGCATGATAGGTTGACGTTTCTGACCTGCTGACTGGTGCTCGTCATTTTTGACTGCCCAATTTGTGATGAGCTCGAGATTTAGTTGAAAGGCTTATTTGGACTCTTCTTTGGCCTACTGGTCAGAAGAAACCCCCTCTTTAACTGCATGGGCTAACTGGAGGAAAGAATTTAGGGAACTGTTTGTTTTTTATTTTTGCTTTCGATAATAAAGTTCCGCTAATTATTGAAAAAATAATACATAACAACATCAAACTTGAACAACTGCATAAACACCTAGGTGTTGGTAATAGCGTAGTGCCTAATGTCGATGCCGTCTTGAGGCCTAGTTGGTGGATGAGTCTTGTTTCTAAACCTCAGCCTCTGGTAATCCTTGTACATAAAGCCTCTGTACTTGGGCAATTCTCCAATGTCCTTAGTGAACTCGGGTAATGGCTCAATCCACTTCTCCCCAGGCAAATTGTGGAAGAAGGCGTACGAGTATCGGCTTTTTCCATGGGATCTTAGGACTCTGTGGGTTGCACTTTTGAACTTGTTGTTGCTTAGCACCTGCAGGGTAATTAATTCGTGTGACAGTACATTGGCTAGAATAAATATAAAGTAGGAGTGCTTTGTAATTGAGTAACAACTTCTATGGATTTGAATTATTCAATTAAAGCGGACCGGCAGTAATTAAATGTTTAAGATCCATCATCATTAGAGCATATGGTTTCTGATCAAATGAAGATTAAAATGTACGAAGATCCATCATCATTATCCATCATCAATTACCAACAAATACTTGGATCAACAAAAAAGAATATTATTTTAGGTTAACCAAAAAGTTTTGAATTCGAACATTTGAGAGCATAACAATGTTAATTTTATCTACCTATTGCCTTAAGATATTGAGGTGTATATAGATATTCTAATATAGTATGAGAGATGGTTGATCTTGTGAAACATTTTTTGTAAAGGAATATTTTTTAGGAAAAAGTTTGCTTTAGTACACTGTGTTATCGCTGAAAATTACTTGAATACTCTGTGATTTAAAGTGCATCAATTGAGTCAAACTTTTTTCAATTAAAATCACTTAGAGCCTCATGCGACTTCCCGAGCCTAGCTGGCAGAAATGACGTAATTTTTTTTATAACAATAATTAAACTCTCAGAGTTTGAACCATGGATTTTTATTAAATCTTCTCAAGCCTTGTGCCATCAGGCCATGTGATCCATTGTTATCGAACGTTGATGAACAAACTTCGGTCCGATGGGCTTAATTTGAGAGAGCGTGTTGACATCGCCGTAGAAAATAGAAATGATGAATGGAATGACAACAAGTCAATTACATACCTGGATGACATCTCCAATGTTGACAATGATTGTCCCCTCTTGATGAGCAAGTGGAACCCAAAGTCCATTCTCCTTCACCTCAAGACCTCCAACATCATCCTGGATCACAAAGGTGAAGCAATTGCTGTCTTCGTGTTCGGAGAGGCCAATGTTGTCCTCGTCCGACGTGGCGGGGAAGTAGTGTTTGGTCGACATGAAATCGCAGCTTCTGTCTCTGTTAAATTCTCTGAGGAAGTTGGGAGGCAATCCCAAGCACTCTTCCAATAAGCTCTCCACCACCAAACCAATCTTCCCTAAGCAAGAGAACAACTCTTCCACCACTCTCCTGTTAGAAGAGTTTTCTTAATTATATAATTTTTTGCTTATGTAATTATTTAGTGGGTCAATGTTATTTTTTAAGTATAAATATGTAAATTTATCTAATTATTTTATAAAATAAATTTTTGGCAAAAGATTTTAAGAAAAATCTGTAATTAATTGAATTCAAATGCTCCCAATTAATTGCATGCCGCTGTTATCGAGTCATTTGATGTATGTAGAATGCTTCGATAGTAGGACCTATATATTAAAAAAAAAATAGTTCACCTAATCCACTCGTTAGTTGTACGCTATATAGTATTATCGAATTTGGATTAATAGATTCAAATGTTTAGGTTTAATTTTAGACCTCCTTGAATTTGTACATACTTTGTGTCGTTGACTAAATGTTCTTCGGTTTCAATATTTCGAAGGAAAATATTATGAACATAGCACAACGCAATATATTATATTTCAAAAAAAAATTGGGAAGACCTGCGTATAAAATATTGCACGCTTATAAATTAAAAATTAGATATTCATAGATTTTTTTCCAGTCTCTAATATAAACCTTATTCATTTTTAGTTAAATCTCAGATAACGTCTTATATTGTTCTAGAACAAGTGATACACGAAAAATTTAGAAATTACCGGAATTCAGGTGGATTGTGAGGCCATGAATTTGGTGTGCTCGACTTGGGAGAGACCATCAAGAAGAACTCGTTCTTGTCCGACGAAGCAACTGGCTGCATGCCATAGCCAATAGGGAAAGCTTCACCCGAGGAGATACCAAGTTTCTCCTCTTGAGGTTGCCGGAAGAACACCTTAGAGATCCCCAAGGCCTGGGCTATTGAATCTACGGGCACCCCGTGGTTTACTATTTGGAAGAATCCATGGCGGATGCAAGCTCTTGTGGTAGCTTCTATGGCTTTCTTCCTCCCATCGTGGTCAGCTCCTTCCGTTGTAAATGGTGAGAGATCAACTACAGGGATGGTGCTCGAGGTGACCATGTTGTTTGTAATTTTTGATTAAAGATTTGGGATGGACAAAGTTATTATATAGTTCTCGTAGTCTATTTAGCCTAACAGCATAAGAGAAGCATAAGAAGTAGGACGATTTGACAGATTTTTAGGGTTCAAAACTGTCAAGGTGTATTCTTAGTGTAATAAATTTACCTTTCAAAAAAAATTATTATTTAGTTACATTGGCTAGAAGACACCTCAGCCTACGGATGATTGTAGTGTTGGAAAATTTTGGATTGGAGGATGAACAATGGTGTAGCACCGACTTCAAGAATCTTTCGATTCTTTTAGACAAATAATTTGACCCTTCCGAATAAAATTTGCGAGTACAACAGATCTACGAATTATTGCATTCAGGATACAATAAAGCCCTAACACCGTAATCGAATTCAAGGATTGTACTTTCTTGACCCGACCAAGAATACACTATATCAAATTTCTGATGATGCTTTTAGAAGATGAAGGAAAGGGAAAGTTTTTCGTGATTTTTATGAGAACCTATTTGTTGATTGTTGGAGGTGGTGAGTTTCACTCTTTCTCCGTAAGACGAGATTGTCCTGTATTCAGTGCTTACGGGCTACGGCAATCATCTCCAAAATATAACAACTTTGTTGCTTCCAAGATCGTAGCACAACGATTCTCGAAGCTTCGGGCGAACTTTGGATACTCGGAACTTTCTTGAGAGAGAGGGAGAGAAGAACAACTATTGTTAAAGAAATGTTAAACAATAAGTTGTGGGGTGAGATGAAAATGAGGGGGAGAAGCCTATTTATAGGCTGTGGAGGGAGAGGAGGTAGGCACTTCCGAGGAGACGCGTCCGTTCGGCCAGCAGGCAAACTGCCCTTCAGGCACCTCTTCAGCCATCCGAAGATACCTCTTTGCACACCAAATTTTGCCAGGCCTGCTCGTGACACTTCGATGGATTTCTGGAAGTTTCGTGACTCTTCCGGCCAGCACTTCTGGTCGTGACCCTTCGTCCAAGCAATCTGGAGTCTTCCAAAATTTCCCAGCCTTTCGCACCTCCTCTTGTCCCTGCACAGGTCCCCGAAGGTGTACGAGTAATTTTTGGGTTTTGGCAAAACTTCAAAGCTCCTCCAGCTCCTCGCGATGATGTGCACGTGCAAAGTGCACCTCAAAGTGCCCATTGCGACCTGCGTCCAATGCGCCATGCGCACACGCACATGCGCGTGTTCGTGTAGCACCATCCTCGTAGCATGTCTGAGTTACTTTTTCAGGTGGTCAACTTAGTTCCTAGCTAATAAGGAGAATCTCTTTATAAACTTGGAAAACTGTGTTGCATTTTTTGATGTGGTAATACCCTTTTCCATTCCCATCTTGGGCCTCCCACTTTGGGCCTTCCACCTTTGGGCATTTGCATTGAATTTTTATTCAATTCCAATACTATTCATCGCAGCTTATAAGGGATTGACACCATCATTAATGCCTCTTCATCACCAAAAATGTTTATGTAACAAGTGTTAATGGTGGCTACTTGGAAGGTCATGTCTTGTCAAGTTTAAAATCAAGAGTCACAAATTTGAATCTATGCAGGCCTGATTGGCGACTGCCAAGAGACTGGCGCCCACCAGGTTTGGCTTCTATTTCTCCATTGGCGGCAGCCAAGTGACTGGCGCCTGCCAGGTCCTCTGAACTTGATTTTCAAAAGACATGTACTGTTTCGGGATGAGACGTTGTCCCGCACCCTGCTAGGGGCGCTGTCCGTTTTGATCACAACCCAAGGAGGGCAACCGCCTCCACGAGACCCCCTCGCAGTGGCATACAATAAACCGACAAAGTTAAAAATATCTAACATGTAGGACAAGTAACATGTTCCTTTCTGTCCCAAAGAGTAGGAACAACAAGATCCTATGTGTGATCATGACGATGGGAGTTTCAGAATTCGGTGTTAAAATTTACATATTCAACTAAAAATTTAACGTATTTATTCGGGCACTAGTGTGAATTGGAGGACGGATTGAGTGGGGACTAATAAAAAGTTATCCATAGGTGGGGATTAGATTTAGATCCCTTAGATTCAATTTAAAAAAAAAATTACATCCAATGGTCAATAACCAATCAGGGACATTTTTGACTTTTAAACAAAAAACTAGGTTAAACCAACCATCTCTCTTCCTCTCCCACCCTCTCTTTCACTAATTAAAAAATCTCTCCCTCTCTCTCTCCTCTCTCTCTCTCTCTCTCTCTCTCTCTCTCTCTCTCCCCCCCCCCAACCAAAGAAACCACCCACCTCCGAAGAAATCCAGGAAATGGATCCCATGGTGTTGGTGACGGATCTGCTGGCCGAGTCCCGTCCGCTGCTGCCCGACGTCACCCCGCCATCGAGGAGAGAGAGAGCTCGGCGGAAGAAGAAGGAGCCGTCAAGGAGAGAGAGAGAGCTCGGGGAGAGAGCCCACGAACCCGCGCCGTGCCTAGAGGAGACGTGCTCGCCGTCGCTCGTCCATCACCTGGAGTACTGCCGTCGCTTGCTGTCTGTGAAGAAGAAGAAGAAATGACGGAAGGAGAATACAGTAGTGATATTGGTTTTCTACGGTAGTGATAATAGTTTTCTACAGTAGTGATATTGGTTTTCTACAGTAGTGATATTGATTTTCGGGACCTCTTTTGTTTGGTTTGAGTCTGTAATGATATTGGTTTTAGTTTATATGATATTGGTTTCAATCACTGATGATATTGGTTTGAGTATGTATTAATATTAGTTTTCAGATGTAATGATATTGGTTTGAGTACGTACTGATATTGGTTTTTGTCTATACTGATATTGGTTTCAATCGCTAATAATATTGGCTTGAGTATGTATTGATATTAGTTTGAGTACATCTTGTTATTGATTTGATTACCTATTGATATTGGTTTTAGTACGTATTGACATTGGTTTTAGTTTGTATTGATATTGGTTTTCAGATGTAATGATATTGGTTTGAGTACGTACTGATATTGGTTTGAGTACGTACTGATATTGGTTTGAGCACGTACTGATATTGGTTTGAGCACGTACTGATATTGGTTTGAGCACGTACTGATATTGGATTTCTATTGTATTTTCGTTCTTTAGTTTTTTGAGTTTATTTAAAAAATAATAATCTGGTAGGTGGTAAAATTTTTGAATTTGACAATAATTTAATGAGAGAGAGAAAGAATCCCTTCCTCTTTTAACGTGAGATTGGTTTATTTAATTTTTTTACCTTTTTAGTCTTTCCATAAAAAGTGTGCCAGCTAATTTTCCATCTCCCCTTTTGTTTTTATTAGTTTTCTAATTTTATTCTTAATTATCTTGTTAATACCTAAATTGCCACAATCTTTTTTTTAGTCCCCAAATTTGGAGATTAGTCTTGTCCCCATAGAATCTGCCCGTGTGAATTGACCGACGGGATTCATCCTGTTCTAGATCTGGCTGCACGTACTCCTAGCAGCCTTGGATCCCTCCCCATTGCCTTTTTACACGTTGGTAAACGTTCGCCCCACTTGCATGTCTTGGAAAAGGGTGCATCAATAATCTTAACAGCTATTTTAAGTCGACTGTCTAGAGTTGCAGTTGGATTGGTGAGATCGCAATCTATAATTCATAGCAAGTTAAATGAACTCAAAATTCGGAAAACAGTAGAACTAGTGACTAATATGGTTTAAAAAGTTGGTTCATTTAGTTAAACATACTGATTTAGATTCAATCTACCATTATATTTGAAAAAAATGATTTATAAATTTTTATTCGATTAAAATCGATCAAATTAAAGTTTCAGGACTTGTAAAGTTAAAAATGATAAATTATGCAGAAAAATTAAGGAATATCTAAAATTATTTTGCGTAATATAACTATTGAAAAAATCTATGGTTGGACATTCGGACCAAAAACAGGAACTCAATCGAGCCGTTTTAAAAATATTAGATACAATCCTCAATTAATTGATATAAGTATTCGATAATAGGCACGACACTACTTCATTCCCATTACTCAATTGCAAACTCACAGTCACAAACATGGCATCTAAATCCACTACATGAACAAACCAATAAAACAAAACTTAATTTGAAATTGCGTAATGGGTAATGTGGATCACATCCTCGGGCCTCTCGGGAGGGTGGGTCTTGTTCTTGAGCCTCAAAGCCTGGTAGTCCTTGTAGAAGAAGCCTCTGTACTTGGGCCTCTCCCCTACTTGTTTAGTGAACTGAGGCAGCGGCTCCACCCATTTGTCACCTTGCAAGTTGTAGAAGAACGCGTACGAGTGCCTGCCCTTGCCCTTGGGCCTAACCACTCTGTGGGTCGCACTCTTGAACTTCTTGTTGCTCATGACCTTCCATTTTACAGAGGTATATTAACACACCTTATCCGAATACTCACTCAATCGATTAATTGAGATTCTGATCTAGATAAATACATGTATGACTTTAAAGGTAGGAAACTCGCCCTGATAGGCAATGCAGTAGCCGAGACATATTGTAAAGTATATATATATATATATATATATATATATATATATATATATATATATATATATATATAATAATAAAATTGCATAATCCAAATACTAAACATATTGTAAAAGTACTAAAATATAAACTAAATTCTCATTCTCATAATTTAATTTAATTTAAAAATTTTGCGATGATGAACATATTGCTGGTAAGTATCCAAATTGGTGGAGGTATATATGAAAAATAGTATTAACATTTTGTACTACATTGGTTTTATCAACAAAAAAAAATTGTACTACATTGGTAAAAAAATTATTCGAATGTCGACTCAACAATAAAAGAGAAAAATGATGTTTCAAAATCTTAGCTTTCAGATTCACTTATTTGAGCTGAATTGCAACAATCTTTTATTAAAAAAATGGTATTAACTTTTAAAATTTTCCAAGGGGAACTATCTTATATGTTATGGGAGACTTCGTCATTTAAATATAGCCAAATTTTGTTATTGTAATAGATTTCATTAAATGGTACTCTAATATTACAATCACGATACATTTATTATTATTTAAAAAGGGAGGCCTTTTGAAATATCTCTTTTTCATAATTTTTTCAGGGAAAATTACTCTCAAGTCTCCCGTGTTTGAAAAATGATCATGATGTCCATCTTGTTTGATTTTATTATACTTTCGGGTCCCTCAATGAAATTTTTTTGTCATTAAAATGACGAAAATAACCTTAGAACAAAAACAAAAAATTGCTTACATCATCTCTTCTTCTACCTCGCCCAACCGCTCCCCAATCTCTAAAACCGCCATCACAATCTCAAGAGAGGGAATGGTCTATCAGGTCGGAGGACGAGACGGCGTCGCTGCAGAGGGAGAAGAGGGAGGAGAACTCATCGCAGTGGGCGAGGAGGTAGGACCGAACCTTGGACTTAATCTAGAGGGAGTAGGACTCGAGCCTCGTTATCAGGAGGCGGAGATCCGGCATGAAGAGAGGGGTGGTCGGGTCGATGGGGTCTGTGGAGACAGGTGGCGGTTACTTGGAAGATTAGGGGTTTTAGGTTTAAGTTCTCGGCGGGTAGTGGCAAGGGCCTCTTGTTCATGACCAGGAAATGATTTTAATTGAAGTTAAGTTTTAGGGTTGATTTTCATTGAAGTTAATTGTTGAAGTTAAAGGATGATTTTAATTAAATTAATTATTGAAGTTCTGAATTTGAGAGATAATGTCAGCAATTTTTTTTATTTTTTGTTCTTGGGGTATTTTTGTCATTTCAATGATAAAAAAAGAGCTGCTGACATTTCAAACATGGGACTTTAGCATGTATTTAAACAAATACGTGGGACTTGAGAATAATTTTTCCTTTCTTTTATTGTTGAGCGTTGGTGGTTTAATTGATGATCTCTCTCACAATGGGAATCGAACACTCCAATGAAGGTACCACTTGGGAATGGTGACCCTTCGCCATCTTGGATACAAAGAAATCCAGTCTGTTGACCCCTCGTTTAATACAAGACCCTTGAAGTTTTGATTAATAATTATAGTTCTTCGGTAATCTGGTATTCGGTCACACGGCTAATACAAATTCGAATTGGGAAGCATGGTTTAATGATATCAAAACTTCAATGAATTAGAGTGTTAACTACCTACAATGAATTAGATCAACCGATGATATTGTTGTTTTAGTTTAACCATACCATATAGTATAGACCAACAACATAAATCTATATTCACTTTTTTTAACTAAATGGTAGTGTAGGGGATTTTGGCTTATTATTAAGCATCTTTATTAACTAACATGTAGTTTTAAATTTTTGGATTTGTAATAGTGATATGCAAATCGGCGAAACCGATTTACTTTTTCCAAATTCCTAATCGCCAGGTAGTAGAAAAATAGATTTACCTGGATAACGTCACTAACATTGACGACGATGGTGTCATTGGAAGGAGCAACATGAATCCATTTCCCATCCTTCTGGACCTCGAGCCCTCCGGCTTCATCCTGGAACACCAAAGTGACGCAATTCCCATCTTCGTGTTCGGAGAGGCCGTTGTTCTCGGCTTCCGTCGCCGGAACATAGTGCAGTGCGGCCAGGAAGTCCCAGCTCCGGTCGTCGTTGAAGTCCCGGAGGAAGTTCGGAGGGAGCCCTAAGCACTCGTTTAGTATGGTCTCCACGAGTTGGCCTGTCTTGACCAGGGAGGAGAATAGCTCATCTAGTACCTCCCTGTACATGTCAAGTCGCCAAGGAAGTAGGAAACTAATTAGCAGCATGGAGATTTTTAATTTGATATATATATATATATATATAAAAGCAAATGTGAAGTTTCTAATTTTCATAGGCATGGGTTAAGAGTATGCGAAGCCCACGATAGTCACAACAAAAAGTTAAGCAGACAAATATTGACCATTTTTTTACAAATAAATTTATTATGCTAAATTACAAAAACTAAATATTGAACTTCCATAAATCTTCTCTATTTTTTGTGTCATTAGGTTAAATACGTGTGAGAAATGATTATCGATTCTTAACATAATATCTAAGGTTTTTTTGTTCATGCGTGGGGACGTCACTAGATTGTACCAATAATCACTCTTTAGGCCTTATCATAACATTTCAAAATGCAAATTATTGATTAAATAATTATAAAAAATAGTGATCATGTATTACCCGTGAACATGACATGGTATCACTTTTCTACATTGTCTAAACTTTTTGTTGGGGAAAGTTTTATTTGGTGTGTGAGTATGTATATGTATAATCTATCGATTGAAAAAATGAGTAATTGGAGTAGCTAACTTTGTTAAATTAAAAAAATAACTCTTTATTTTAAAATTTTAGGTTGTATGTGGATATTCTAAGAACGAGTAGATAACAATACAATCAGATGTACTCTATGAAATGTCAAAGTGCATTTGACCTAGCAATATAAGACATTTGACGGATATCGAGAGTTCAAACCCTGATAAGGTATATTTTTGGTATAAAAATTTATAATCTATGAAATGCATGGGTCCAGCTCCATTTAATAACCGAGAATTGGATTTACATAAAGAATTTGAGTAATATCTCTTAAATAAAATTCAACATTGATCAAATACAAAGATTGCATAAAGTATATACCTGAAATGGGCTGGATTTGGAGGGTAGACATTGAGATTAGTGTAAGGAGGGAAAACCAAGAGGTACTCGTTCTTGTCCGGTGAATGGTCAGGCTGCCGGCTATATCCAGCCGGGATCGGCGCGCCCATATTAGGGCTGCACCGGCGCTTCTCTTCATCTGGGTACCCGAAGAACTCCCTCGACAGCTCCAGGGCTCGGGCCATCAATCCTAAGGGGACGCCGTGGTTCGTGATCTGGAAGAAGCCGTACTCGGAGCAGGCGTCGGTGATGGTCTTCTTGGCCTTCTCTTTCTCTCCGTCGTCGCCGAGTCCGTCGAGGAACGGCAAGAGGTCGACGGTGGGGATGGGGCTTGGGTAGTCGGCCATAGGTGTGTTTGGAGTTTCAGTGATCTTTTTGGAGTGACCTTGGTTTCGGAGTTTGTGTTGGGAGATTTTGCTTTTATCGAGTGGAGGGTGTTCTGATGTCCTTTTCTAGCTTAACGAGTTGTCAGTTCGAGAAATTTATTTTAAAGGTAAATGTGATATCGTAATTCGAAAAAATTTTAAGTGATTTGGTTGGTACTATTTATATCAACAAATTTTTTTTACGGCACATAGAGAGAACTCTAAAATTAAATGCGTTTGGATTGGTGACCTCTTGGGAAGTTTCCGAGATGCATGCGAATGAGGACAAAATACGAAAAAGACCCGTGTTGATCTGTGGAGACAGTCGGTCAGATTATGGGGCGTTACAGTAAATTTTTTACACAATGATATTCACCGGGTTTTGAATTATGATCTCTTAGAATTTGACAACGCTTTGTGCTGTTAGGCTACATACCTTTTGGTCTCATTTCAAGTTCGAGTACTTGCGAACAAGTTCTCAGTACGAGTACTTGCAAACGCATCGATGTTAAAATACTTGATAAGAGAATTTTTTTCATCTTTTAAAAATTCCAATCGGCTCAAATGTGTATTAGTCGGTCGAGTAGATCTGGATATAGTATGAAAAAGAATAGTTTTGCAAGTGTCTTAGTCAAATATCTTAAATTCGTTCACTCGGCTTAAGCTAGATGTCTCAAAATTTGATATTTTTAAAGTAATCATTTTTTTATAACTAAAGTATTCTTACACATCAAAAAGTTTAGTCAAATGTGCACAAATACAATACATCTAATAGTGTCAAAGACACTAATTAGCACCTAAACATATGTAGAGATGGTCAACTATCTTATAACAAAAACTACAAAATAGGTGATATATCTGCTGATTAACCTCTGCGTTTGCTCCTTTGGTTTTTGCTCCATTAGGCCAGTGTAGATCTTAGTAGTTTAAAACTTAGCAGGTAAGCTTTGTTGCGCTTTTTCACTTTAGTGCAGCGAATGTTCATATTCAAATATTAGGTAATTTAAAGAAAAGGTGAACCGCTGTAAATAAATCGACGATCAAATATTAGAACAACACTCTTGTCTATAAATGGTTGTGAAATGGTAATGTTTGGTTAATAAACAATTATATGTAGGTTTCTGGAGAGAATGATCTTTATTGAATGCTGTATAGAGTTTATATACAAAAACTAGTCTTGCCCTAGGGCAACAACCCTATTGGTCGATACATTAATCAGGAAGTTGTTTACAACACCACCTGTACAGCAAGATACACGGAAAGGCCATGTACGGCCCAATACTCTCTTTCAAGGTGGAACATACATATCACGAATTTTCATCTTGCTAAGTAGAAACTCGAACTGACGCTTGCCAAGAGTCTTTGTAAGAATATCAGCAAGTTGCAACTGCGTCAGAACATGATGCAAAATAAGCCGACCACTTTGAACCACATCGCGTACAAAGTGGCAGTCCACCTCGATGTATTTTGTACGCTCATGAAAGACAGGATTAGTAGCAATGTGGATGGCAGACTGACTATCACAATACAGGTGCATGGGACATGGATGGACCCCAAGATCAAATAAAAGCATGGTCAGCCATTGCAGTTCGCGGGTAGCTGCAACCATAGAGCGGTATTTAGCTTTAGCAGAAGAAAATGCCACTGTTGGCTATTTCTTCATTTTCTACAAGATCGGGGACAAGCCAAGGCAGACAAAATAACCAGTAATAGATCACCGGGTGATCGGGCAAGTAGCCCAAATGGAATCACAGTAGGCAGAAAGGTGAAGAGCACTGTCAGAGCGAAGAAATATACCTTGTCCGGGATGCCCTTTGAGATAATGAACGACATAGAGCGCAGCATCCCAATGCTTCTGACGAGGGCATTGCTTAAACTGTGATAAAATGTGAATCGAATAGCTTAATTCGAGACGAGTGATGACCAAATAAATAAGCTTGTCAACCAAACATCGATAAGCCTCCCCATCATCGACATCATCGCCAGAATCGACTCCTAATTTGTGATTGGGCTCCAGTGGAAATGTGGCAGGTTTAGCACAAAGTAGACCACATTCGTGAACAATGTCAAGAGCATACTTGCACTGAGAGACAAATATGCCATCGGGACCACGAGCAATGCTGAGGCCAAGGAAGTATTTCAGCACACCTAGGTCCTTCATATAAAAACATTTGGAGAGATAGGTCTTGAGACGAACAATAGAATCCTCTTGGTTACTGCCGATAATTAAGTCATCCACATACACAAGAACACACAAGGAGATGCCACCCCGGTGAGAATAGAATAAGGAGTAGTCGGCATAGGATTGCTTAAAGCCATAGGCCTTCAATGCCACCGCTAATTTGGCAAACTAGTTACGAAGAGCCTGGCGCAAACCATATAACGATTTGCATAGGCGACACACTGTATTGGTCCCATGGTTAGTAAAACCCGGTGGGACTTTCATATAGACCACTTCATGTAAATCTCCATGTAAAAAGGCTTTATAAACATCCATTTGATGAAGGTACCAAGATTGGGTAGCCGCGACAGCCAGAAAGGTGCGAACACTGACCATCTTGGCAACTTGAGCAAACGTTTCATTATAGTCGACCCCTTCCTTTTGACGATCACCTCGATTAACAAGTCAAGCTTTATAGTTCTCAACAGATCCATTAAAGTGGTATTTGATGCGATAGACCCATTTGCAAGCGATGGCTGACTTGCCAGGCGGTAAAGATTTTAATGTCCAAGTACCATTGCGCTCAAGCGTATTGATTTCTTGTTTCATAGCAGCCCCCCCAGCGAGGATCCTTGACAGCCTTGGCAAAGGTGGCGGGCTCATGATCATGGGCAATAGCTGCAACAAACTGACGATGGCATAGAGTAAAATTAGCACTGGTAATGTAGTTTGAAATAGGATAGACCGTACCTGAGGACGAGATTGAAGACAGATGAGTATGTGGGTGGGGGGGTGGTGGGGGGTGGGGGGTGAGGGGGTTGGGAAGACAGAGCGCGTCATGGACCAAGACACAGTTCAATATATAGTCGGTCAGCTTGACTGGTAACGTACGAGTACGATGACCCCTGCCAAGAGGCAAAACCTCGTCTGATGGAGATGCTACGGGAGGCGCAGTAGGAACAATGGCCCTACTCGGTGCTACAGGAAGAGGTGACAGTTCGGGAACAACACCATGAACGTCAGGTTCGGTACTACTCGGAGCGTCAGAGTCAACCATACTCCCCCTATCGTCGGACTGGTCAGATTGGGGAGCGACCACGACTGGATCAACGGTCTCCAGTGTATTGGAGACTGTAGCAATGGGAGTATCCAGCAGTAAAGCAAGAGAACTGACATCAACTAGAGCCAGAGCGGGCGAGGGAGATGGTTAGTCTAGAGGAACGTGCGGGGTGGCACTTTCAACAAATGGAAAAACATCCTCAAAGAACACCACATCTCTAAGAAATGAACGTCTCCCCACTCGCAAGATCATAGACTTGCCATCCTTTTTGTTCAAATGGATAGCCAAGAAAAATTCAACGGCGACTCCGAGGACCAAACTTATCCTTGATGCGAGAGAGATGATGCATATAGCAAAGACAACAGCAAGATAAGAGGGGGGGTTTGCCGAATAATATTTCATAAGGGCTTTTTCCTTGCAATAAGGGTGTCGGAGTCCGATTGATTAGATGCCCAACAGCAAGAATACATTCGCCCCAGAATTGAAGCGGAAGGTTGGCCTGAAAACATAAAGCACGTCCGACATTCATAATATGACGATGCTTACATTCCACTCGTCGGTTTTACTGAGCTGTATCAACACAAGATGTCTGATGTAGGACTCCCTGTGTTCGTAAGAAAGGCCGAAGACCAATGAACTCCAGGCCATTATCACTCCACAATATCTTAAGGCGTTTCCCAAATTGGGTCAAGATCATAGCGTAGAAGGTAGGAAAAATTGTACCAATTTCGCTCTTTTCAGCCAGTAAATAAATCCAAACAGCACGAGAGCAGTCATCCACAATGGTCAGAAAATATCTTGCACCACACGAAGACGGAATCCAATATGGACCCCATAAATCACAATGGATTAAATCAAATAGTTCATCAGCTTTATTAAGACTTGAATCAAAACTTGTTCGTGGTTGTTTTGCCCGAAAACAAACATCACAGGTTTTTTCGACAACTGACAAGTATCTTGAGAAACAGAGGTAACATAGCCAGAACTTTATCGGAGGGATGTCCCATTTGCCAATGCCATTGAAAGCACGAACTGGTGCCACCGCGCACAGAACATAGACCCCTGCCTGCTGCTCACCCACACCAATCACTGTCCTCGAAGTGTGGTCCTGTAAAATACACAACTTGTTAGCAAAACTATCTGTGCAACCCGAGTCTTGAATTAATTGGGAGATCAAAATCAGATTACATTTTAATTACGGGACAAATAAAATATGGCGCAACAGTAAGTCACGTCCTAGTTTATCTCCATATCCAACCCAAAACCTGCTGAGAATCCCACAGTTAAGCTTTGTTGCGCTTTTTCACTTTAGTGCAACGAATGTTCATATTCAAATATTAGGTAATTTTAAAGAAAAGGCGAACCGCCATAAATAATCCGACGACCAAATATTAGAAAACACTCTTATCTGTAATTGGTTGTGAAATGGTAATGTTTGGTTAATAAAAATTTATAGAATACTGGAGCCACCTAATTTACCTAATTTAATTGGACCGTACCATGACCAATTAAGAAGCTGCTTGGGCACTGAGACAAAAATGGACGAACAAAACGACATAAATTGTAATGAACTCTCTTGTTGCTATTCCCCTTATTAATTCTCTTCGTAACATGTACATGACGATGTACATGAAGGGTATGGGAATCGTACCAAGTGACACTGCCAACTGCTAAACGATAATGTTTTTTTAAGATGGTGACGATAGCGTTTAATATTGCAGAAATGTTGGCATCCATGACATGTCGGACGTTACAATTTAGTAGGCCATATTCAATGAAATTCATTGTCTTCTCTGATCTGGCACCGACTAGTTTTTTTAAAACTACCTATTATCTGGATAGTTCGGATAGCTACCGGCCAACTAGTCCCGGGTATAATCAAGAAATTTGCAACAAAACAAGATGTTACATTTTTCCATTGTATAGGTAGGATGGTAATAGTTAGGAAAATATTTTCCTATTGCATGAGGAACGACGTCTGTTTAATTTAAGAGAATATATTAAAGACTCAGCCAAGACAAACAACTAAACAATATTCAATTGAGAAAACATGGATCGTCTCATTTAATTGATAATCAAGTCGCGAAGAACTATTTGTTTAAAAAAAGAAAACAAAGTCGCGAAGAGGAGAGCATGTCGTTCTCCAAATCGGTTTAAAAAACATTGGTGTAGAAAAGATGGAAAGAGAGATGGACCGTAAATAAAACTAATTAGTAATTTCAGACAAAATAATACAATTTTAACCAAGTTTTCGACAAGGATGCCTTACCAATCATATGAAAAAGGTGCAGCATGATTCCCTTCCTATTCTAACTGGAATACGCAATCAGTCCAAAACATTATAGCAAATCTAAAACTGGTACTGCATATTTATGAGAAACCAGAATGTGAGGCTAATTGAGTACAGATGACAAAAGCCTCGATAGACCGGAAATTAGACGATGCCGCGGGATCGACCGCGAGTATCGGATAGTTGAGACGGCTATATCGATCCATACGTTTATCGTCCGACTGTGTTTCTGTAACCCAGCACTTAGATCCCACTTTACACACAGGCTATGAACCAAAAGCAAAAGGGTAATAGATAATGGTTGTTCCGAATCTCTTCTACTCCTCATCGTCGCCATCTTCGTCGTCTTCGTCATCATCTTCATCCTCCTCGTCCTCAGAGTCATCTTCGTCCTTGTCCTGTCATCCAGATTGCAGGTAAACATTGCTTATACAAGGGTTAGAATTAACCAATGGCAGTTTGCTACAAGTCAAAGAACAAGGAACACACTCCACAACAGATTAGAAAGATCTTTACAAACATAGATTTAGTCGCCACAAATTTCTTGTAATCGCGAAAATCAGAGGTTGCAGAGATTCACTTCACAACAATCAAATATGCAGCAGCAGCAGATTATAAACCAGAGTGAGACACCACATAGATTAGGAAGAAATACTGCCAAGCCAAAACTGGTCATGTGTTGATTTTTATCATGTAGGAAGCGAGAATGCAACGATCAAGGTATAATATAAAAGATTTACCCCGTCCTCTGCTTCGATCCCATCAAAATCCTCTCCGTCTTCAGGATCCTGTGTCACACAGCAGAACAAGTTCACATATAACCAAACCTCAATTTTGTGCTTTTATGATAAAAAGAGGTGAAAAGTTTACATTGTTAAAATAGGACAGTGGATTCGGCCAAAGATCCTCCTTGATGATTTCTGCAACCTACAAAAATTCAAGAAACAATTTCACCAACTAAGCGTAATCCACAACAAAAACAGGAAGAGATTTGCAAGGATTTGAGCAAGTCAAAGTCAGAAGTACTTAAGAGCAGATTTACTTACTTCATCAGGCATCTCATCCATCTGACTGCTTGTAAACCAGGAAAAGAAGCTGTAAAGAAAGGGAAAGTCTAAAGGTCAGGAAAATCACCTTCTAGAAAAGGAAAAACAGTATCAAGTCAACCAAATATTAAATTAATGATTAGCTTTAGAGCCTTAAAATCGGAATGCAGATTTCTTTGTTTGTACTAATCCAGGAGACAACACAAATCATCGCACAGTGCAAACAGACGACTTCCTCAGAACAAACACCAAAGGGAACTACAATCAGCTGACCGGCTAAACTGAGTATTTTGTAGATGGCAATATCAATCATGCCATTCAATCCCATTGATCATGAGCAAAGCGAAAGCAACATACTAAAAAACAGAGCCCGCTATATCACCATATATACAAGATCTAAGACATTTCCTTTCAGATATTCCATATTTTAAGCCCATTAACTTCAGCATCTTTATTCGCACTGAACGTAGAACAGAATCATAATAATTACCTTCAGCTTAAAACTCAGGTTCATTTCCAAACAAAACCACAATCATAGAAAATTGCCGACTGCTTTTATAAATCCCTAGATTTTTCTTTTCATTCGCTTCTTTCATTTAAAAGAGTAAAATAGTTGGAGGTAATTTATCACTGAGACAAGGACACAAAAAAGCCATATGCCAGAACAGTAGAATCAATGGCCGCAAAGTAGGTAGTAGCATGAATGTTAAGTGAATAGAAGACTGACCCTGCAACCTCCAATGGCCTCTTGTTCCCTTTCTTTTCATGAATAACTCCATTGGGAAGGCCCTGCAATAATTTAAAGCACAATTTAACACAAAAATGGAGTAGATAGTTACATTTAAAAGATCACTATACCAAATTTATAACAGACACTCACCATTCCTTCTTTCCAAGTAATGGGAGTATTCTTAACTTCTGTGGTGTCATCTTCGAGGTAAGTGAAAGTCTTTGTAAGTTTTGTCTCTTCAAAATAAGGATTTGGTTGGAAGCACTGATAAGGAGAAAAGATTAGCCTCATGAGATTAAGAGATGACTGGAGGAAACAGGCAATCAATGGAACAGTTTCTTTAGTAAATAAATGGAACAATGGGTCTGTTAAATTGCAAAAAGGCGCAGATGAAAGAAACTTACAAATGATATAGAGTATCCAGATTTCAAGTCCTTGCAATCCTCCACTTCCAAAGAACTAAAATACTTGAATATCTATTACGGAACAACGGGATGACAAATTAGTGACCTTTCAAAGTTGGGAGCTAATTTAATTAAGGACCAAACGAATATACGAAATCAGAAATACAAACCAAACAATGGAATAAGGAAAATAAAAAAAGAGCAACCATAAATTAAACTGGCGACCAATAAAAGTTTGTACAAAAAAAGAGAGAAACCTTGTTCTCCTCTGGATTCAGAACTGAACTAAGAGCTGGGTGGCTACAGAACTGCACAGAACCAAGAAACCAAGATACGCCAATTAAAACCGGGATAGTAAAACTTGCAAGTTATCCAATCCGCTCAATTTGCAGGTGGAAACCAACAACTCACAGCAGTCAACCAGAAGTCTGGAATTGATTTGATGATGTCATTTCTCCGGTCATAGACAGGCTTCCGAACCTCACTGTACTTTTGTTCAATTTCCAGTACCTTCTCACCAGCCTCCTCATTAATCTAACAACATGCAATACAGATACAGGGTATGTCACGTAAGCAAAAATATAAATTTCCCAAAAATGCACAATAAAACCGCACACCTATATCAATTCATACAACAAAACAGATCCAAGGAACTTTGGGGTAGCCACCAATCGGACATAAACACAAGTAAAATTAAACTGAGTCAAAATACAAACTTCACCATAAAATCTAACAAAAATACACCAAAATTCTCCTTGCCTGGCACGGAAAGCCATCAGATCAAGAGCTCCAACACCCAAAAACCAACACAACAATAATATTAAAAAAAAACCCCATGAACCCAATTTCTCATGGTTCAACAATTCCCAAAACATGACACTGTAGAACCAGAACAAATTTGCCACAATTCGAGCCATACCCAGCTCGAATTTTCCACTCCTAGCCCCTAAGAATTCAAAATTTACACCTCCAGAAGATGTAAAAAGACCAACAAATTGAAGGAGAAAAGAGAAAAACAAATAATCTTCTCAAGTTTGAGCTAATCCCAGCTCGAATTCCCCATCCTAAACCCCAAAAGATCCAAACTTTCCACCTCCACAAGACACGAAAAGACCGGAAAACAGAACAACATTAAAAAAACACAAAGAAATTCAACAAATTGAACCTTCTCGAGCTCTTCCTGGATCTCCTGGAGCTTCTCGATGGAGAGGACGAGGCCCTCGTCGATGTGGTTGTTGTCCTCCTCCTCCTCCTCCTCCTCCCCGACCTTGAGCTTCTTCCCCTTCACTTCCGCCCCAACCATTCTCCCCTCCTCGCGAATTTCGCCCACCCAAGTTCAAATTCAAGAGAAAGGAGGAGAACCCAAAAACCCTCGGAGGGGAATTTGCTGTGGACTTTTTTTGTTGGCTTAAACCCTAGTGGAGTGGAGGGGACGCACTCTCTTTGCTTTAATAAAACGAGAGAGGGAGGGGAAAAAGAAACAGATTCCCTAAAAATGAGTTTAGGGTTTTGGGAGGTTTTATCTAATGCGGTGGCCTGCAGGTGGGGTTTCTGTGGGTCCGCCAGTAAGCGGGTGACATGTCATCGTTGGAGGGGCACGCTTGTCATTTCCCAAGTTCGATGGATCTGATGTCTCGGTTGCTTGTTTGGGCAGTTTGGCTTTGACTAGTGGCGATCTTGTCCTAAGATCATTAGATTTTTTTTCTTTTAAGTTAGTACAAGTACATCTGAGTTCTACACGTACACTTTCTTTTCGGAACCGTCAGACGACACTTTATTCTGATACAAAGATTTTAGAAGTAACCAACCAGCAGGGGAGGAGAGAGGTGTGGAAGGAGGGAGGAGTGTTTTTCGTGTTTTAAATAACTCATGGTCTTTTGTAGATATTTTTAAAATTTAGGGTGTTAATTGTCTATTTCTAATAACACACGGTATTTATGTGTCTTTCTCCAAAACAAAACTCATACATTATTTTAGATCTTCACTATCATACTTTAATTGCCAAAATTTATAAAGTCTACACGATCTCGGACACTTCAACATTTTACTTTTGATGATTTCTACATATTTAATTTAAATAAATTGAACTTATTCTTTATGTTATACATCAATATTCCATAGTTATCTTTAAAATTTTAATGTAAGTTAAATGGTACAAAGTTCAACTAGAGCATTTTGTAAACAAATAAGGGTCCATGAGATCATACCATATTCTAAACCTTAAGCTCTAAAAGTAAACTCATAATGGAACAAAAAAAATTGAACTCATATAATATTTTAGATCCAGTCAAAGTCAACATAATATAGACTCCCGTGTAAGATATATATGTATTTCTTTGATTCCTAGCTTGATTACATAATTATTTCATTAGTGAAGTTAATTAATTAATTTTATTATTCTATAAATTTTCTAGTTGTATCAATTTCATTTTTCCTAAGAATATACAAACCAAAATTAAGTTAAATATTGAAAAAATTGGTATAATTTTTTATACAAAAAAATAAGTGGGGCCAGTTGGTTCTTTTGGTACTGAATAATACTAATTTATCTTTCTTTTAGTGGGATGGATAATACTAATTTCTTGGATATACGGCAATTCCAATGTTTTTTCTTTGAGAAAAAGAAAAAGTGAAAACAATTCCAATGATTTGGATTTAATTAAAGAGGAAGATAGATAAACCCAAAAGGTGAACCCGAAGCCCATTGCGTCGGCTGGGAACGAGAAAAGCTCAGAGCCATTTGGGCCCAATCTTGGTTTCTGCTGTTGGGCCTATTAGCTTGCTCTGCCGTTCAATCTTGCATTCCAAGCCAATATCTATTCGTTATTTGGAGGAATAATTGAACGAATCGAATTGTTGGAGTATTCTATTAAAAAAATTGGAATTGGGTTAGACAACACGCGATTGGTAAAACACATAAATAAACTACTTCCACCCAAATAAACTAGTGAAGATTTTTATTTCAGCTTAACCAGATTTTGAGTTTGAATAATTGAAAACACATCAATGTTAAATATTTATTAAGAGACTTTTAACATCTTTTAAATATCTTACTCGAGTCGAATCTAAATCAGTCGATCCAAAATGTCCTGATATCATTTTTTTGGGTAGAATCCTGATACCAGATAGTTAAACAAAGAGTGATGTATATCAACACAATATTATTTTATTCGCGCGTCATCATGTAATTTCCAATAGCAATTGTGGTCCTCGAAAAGAATTATAATAAATGCTCACAGATCAAAACCCAATTCTAAATCTCATAAATGATTCGATTATATCCATTCTCAAATTGGTCCCTTCGTGACATTCCTTCCTTTTGGTGGTCCATTTCCTTCCATTATTTATTGCATATACACCTAGAGAACGTATTGTTCTCCTCGGCTGTTAAATTCTCTTAAGGACTATTGGCTATTTGTACTTGGTAGAGCGTCGAGGGAAACCAACTTTTTCAAAGTAAGCGCACATATCCAACTTAACAACTTAAAATCATTTAAAAATGATGAGCATGTAAAATTTAATATTACTCCCATAACTAATGTATGATTAAATTCTAACATAAATATTCGACTTTAGATTAATAGATTTATGTGAATAATGTTGTAGATGCTAGATAATTATAAATAAAAAAATTTCTTAAGGATAATTTTTTTGGAAAAGGTTTATTTTATTATGTCATTGGTTCGATTTTTGATAGTTATTATTTTTAATAGTTAGTTTTGTGACTACATTCGTGGAAAATTTTCAACTTTATCCAATAAAATTGGTGTCTTTTTGTTCTTGTTAATTTAACAACTGTTTATGTCAATGGCTTGGGGGTCACGTCGACATGAACGACTAATTGATGAAAAAAAAATTGTCTCTAAAATTGACACCACAATAATATTGAAATTTTTTACCATGATCGTTAGATACTCAAAATCAAAATCATAGGTTACGAAATTGAACTTTTCCACCCTTTTTTTTTTCTCATCATTGTAAGAATGGCCATTTTCTACACATTAATGGCACATCTCCCTTCACCTTCGTTATATTCTTTCCCCATCACCATCATCCACATGGTTAGCCCGACTGTTATTTTCTCAGGTTCCTGTCAAACAGATAATTTGGGGAATTTTATGGAGATGATGTGCAACATATACTAGGCCAATATCTCTCGGAGGATCAACTTCATCTCTATCCAAAAAATGCTGTCTCAATTAATTGTAACACATTGACGTCCTAACTATACTGTGATATTGATGATATGTAATTTGCCTCAATATTCTTTTTTTTTAAGATAAGTTGTGCCTCAGTTTCCTATAAGGAGGAATGATATTGATCTTCTATATATCAAATTTTGTACATTGCTAGTTGCAAGGTGATGAACTTGTTTATAAATGTAAAAAATTTACATACCCATTGTCTTATGGTTTTTGGTTGAATATGAAGATTTTATTATGGTATCAGAGCGGATTGATAAATTGTCCATTGTTATTCTCATACGACCCCATTTCATCGCGCTGATGAACTTCATTTGAGGAGGAGTGTTGAGATTACCGTTTTGTTGATTTTTTTATTGTACCTGGAGTTTGAACCCTGGTCACTCCCCACCCTACCCCTCCCTTGTACTATTAGAGCAGTGTTCATTTATGAGCTTGTTTAAATATGTTGAGCTTGTTCAGATTACCATATCGTCAAGGAGTGTATTGAAATTACCATGTTGTTAATTACAACATGGTAATTTTAATTATACTGAACTTATTTATAAATATGAAAAATACACATGAAAAGAATAAGAAGATTCTGAAACCTTGGAATTGATATCCAAATAAATTAAGTGGGACAAACTTCTTTATACAAACTAGCAAAGACGTACATGTGATGCAAATGCCATTCTGTTTCGAAACGCACAAAACATATCGTTTATTAATTTTTATTTTTAAGCTATACATAAAAAAATGCTCTCTTACATATTTAATTACACTATTTTCTTTTTTAATTTACCTAAGACATCATAAGAACTTCTTTGTATATGACATTTTTTTAAACATTTCAACTTTATCAGCAACATCACCTCTGTTGACTAACAACTTAGTGTTCTTGCTTGAAACACCTCTTGAAAGGGCAACGTACAATTGTCCATGACTGAAGACATATTCAGACAGATAAATATCAGTATTTTTACCATCTCCATCTGCAGGACCTACGTCCACGACTATGCTGTCAACGTCCTCATCATTTGCCAACAGTCTGCTCGCCGTCAAACAACATCGGCATCTCGGGTGTAGACTTCAGCCTGCCGCTCATCGCCATGTTGTTGTTGTGGCAGTGACCTTCTTACTGGTCACCTACTCCCGCCTCCTCTCCCGCCATCTCATCCTCCTTATCTGTCAATTCTGCCAGTGTTGGCATCGTAGGTTCCAGCTATCGTTCTACTCTACAACGTTCTCCAACCTGGACTCGTCTCCCCTCCTGTTCGACTATTTCTCCCTCGACAGGGCCGTTGGCTTCTACGTGTGCTCTCCCTACAGACTCGATGACTCTGTCATCAAGATGATCCCACTCTCCCTTTACAGTCCACCGTTGAACGACGCCATTCTGGAAGACTGCGTCGTGTGCTTGCTGGAGTTCGAAGAGAACAACTATGCGATGACTGCATCAACATCTGGCTCCGATCCCACGCCAACTGTCCCCTCTGCCGCACCAGAATATTCCTCCGCTATTCCTCCCCCTTCATTTCCGACATGTCCGCCAGGATCCGCCCACCCCTCGACGACGTTGTTCTCGTTTCCCTGCTTGACCAGGCCAAAATAACTACGACTTAACTGAAAGGGTAATTTTGACACTTTCACGGTGTGACATCAAACCACCTAAAATAAGGTATCTTTTATTATAATAAGATTATAAAATAATAAATTTTTAAATATCGAATATACCAAATTATGTTTATATTAGAATCACATAAAAATTTTGCATTGATGATATATACTCTACCAATAAAACAACATATTCTTAAATTTATGTAAGATGTTATCGACCCCTGAAAAAATATAGTGTAAATAATGGAACGAATAGCTTGTTACATTCACAAAAAATAAAATGAATTCTAATGAGTAGTTCCTAATTTAATCAAAACTCATTAGCTATAAGCCATAAATAACTGCGTATTATACCCAATCTTTTCCCTCCCAAACCACGTCAATCTTTGTCCCCTCTTTAACTTTTCTATTGACTGCGCCACTAAAAAAATCGTCCTTTATTGAACAACCATTCACTTTCCTCTCTGCGACAATGCAACACAAAGAAACCCCAAAAATCCAATTTTTCCACTAACAAAAAATCAATTCAAAAACCTGACCCCGATCTCCCTCCCAAAACCTAACTTCGATCCCTTAGCCTCGTTCCCACCACTGCCCCCATCCTCTTCGCCTACAGAATCCAAGGAGAGGGGAGAACATTCAATACCACGGCCTTCTTCCGGAGCGGCCCTCTCCTTGTCATTTCTCCGTCGGAAAAAAAAAGAAAATTCCCTTTATTATAGTAAGATAATGAGGTATTGTTTGAGTTCAATTTCTAACCATATAAATTATGATCATTAATAAAGTCGTTATTAATGATCATGTTTATCATGCTTTAAAGTCGTTTCTGCATGGAGAGACTCATTACTTCATCTAGTCCCGTGACAGAAATTTTAATCATGATAAATTAAAATCGAGCAATGTCGGACGATGGTGACTCGGGAGTGATTAACTTTTAAGCTTTTCGAAATTCAAGGTTTTCAAGATTCGAGATTAATCCGAAGCGTAATACCAATACCATGAAAGACCATGGACAAGTTAGTCTTCTCAAGGGTTAGTGAAAGAATGAATGGAAATTAAAAGGATATCTTATATTATAGAATTCATTGATCCGTGAGATTTACTTATAAAACTTTTTTTTAAAAAAGTATTGATGAGCTAAAATCATCATCTTCCACAATCTTCTAGTAGAAAGAATAATTGGAATGATATCACCTAACATAACCATTCCCGAAAGTGTTGTCTCACTTGTAGGGCCGACCCTGTCTTTTCCTTTATCAAACCTTGCATACATTAAACTCCACAAGCAGAAACAAGCTGGAGATACAACAGATATTATACGAACATCCGGTATTTTTGATAATACTCAACTCTGAATAAATTTTCATTGTGAAATTGGATGATTTATGCAACAAGTTGTTAGACAGGAATGGCCACCTAAGTTGTAAATCAAGAGAACATAAACAAATCCCTGCCAATGGGAAAAGGAAAAGGATGAAGGACAAAGGTGGTCATGTCTATATGGCCAAAGGAATCTTTAGTGTCCTATCAACCTAACAAAATCAAGCTTATTTCTCATGCTTCCACATTGTTGTTGTTACTTTATATGACATCAAAGTTGTGGATGTCAACCAACTCATGTATGGTCTGATGGATACGGTGTCAGTCTTTAAGCATGAGGTGGGAGGATCGAATCTCATGACCGTCTAAGATCCGAAATTGTGAAAACAATTTAAATCTCACCAAAAAAAAAAGTTGTGGATGTCAACAAGTTTTATATAAAGAGTAATTTGCATTTAGCCCATCAGCCCGTCGCCAGATCGACTTATCCAAGTTCGGTTAGTTTCTCGCTTGACACGCCGAGTGTGGATGAGATGTGCTGACGTGTCTATTTACCGAGTCGGATATGTTTAAAGGAGAAACAAGTTAATAACAACCATATTAATCTTATTTGAAAGAGGAAAACCAACATATATCAGCTGCAAATTCACAAGTAGGACACAAGTGAGGCAAGCAAATAAGGAGGCATCTGAAGACAGACATTCCAACTTGCAGACCAGACTTGGTCAGTTAGGGAGCTTGTCTGTCACTTCTCTTGTAAACAGTTTCAGCAACTTCCACTGCTTTCTGGCTCTTGCAACTCAGTATCCCATTCGGCCGGATTCTCGCCTTCGCCATTGATCTTGGACTCGGATTGATGCCTCCTCCTCCTGACAGTTTCTTCTCATCATAATCAGAAACAGCAGAGGAGAAATCAACTGCACTGGCGGTAACAACGCTCCATTCAATGCTGGCCTCGCTTGGCGCGTAATGGCTCGGAGACATGCCTCCTCCTGCTTCCTTTGCAAGCATAATTGGCTTGAGACCGCCTATTGCGAAGTTCTCTATCTCGAAAAGGTCCGAGCTCTTATCGCTTTCGATGTCATCACAGGCCGGATGGCTGCTTGTTGAAGTAGTGGTCTTAACATTTGAGTCCTTAGGAATGGCATCCCAGCTCAGTACTGAGAGTTTCCTCTCCAGGTTCATTGCTATGTCCTCTTTCTTTATCGTATGGGATCCGAACACCTCCAACGATGGGCGCGCCTCTTCGTCCTTGGCATTTCGTGGTGCCTGGTTCCTTACACCAGAGTTAACAGTTGGCAGCAAGAAGTAGCCTTCTCTGGCTGAACCAATACTGGTTCTGTTAGAGCTCGAACTGCGAAAAAACTCGTCTTCCTTGGCCTTGAATCGTTGCGAATGCATCCTTGATCCGTCCAGCCTAGTCACAGTGCCTTCGGTTCGAGCAATGCCCTGATCAACAAAGGCTGATTGCTTATCCGAACAAGTCCCTATGCAGGCGATTCCTGAGAAGGACCACCTTTCGTTCATCTTCTTCGCCTTGCTCGGATTGGATGACTTTCTTAATGAACTGGCCAGCAATGCAGTTTGGCTGTAGTAACTTGATTCGGACACCACACTTGGAGTTCCTAACTTGCCTGTAAGTCTCTTGCTGATCGGATCAAAACCCGCCTCTGCGAGTTTTTGATGCAAATACTTGCCTTCATCATCCTCATTGACACCAACTACAAGTGGCATCCCAAAGTACTTCTCAGCGCCAAATATCCCAAGTTCGCCTTCTCGAGCTTTCGATCTTTCCATGCTCGACGCCTTGGAGATCTCCGGCCTCCAAGTGCTACTGATCATGGCAGGATGAGAAAGCTGAGATGAACCTGTCAGCTTGACAATCAAGTTAGCTTGTGGTGTATTTAGGTAGGCAGAGAACGAGGCGTCGCGAAAATCCGTGATCTTGCTGTCACCATCCATAGCTTTCCAGAGCCTGGAACTTGCTGAGATTACAATGGAGAGATTGGTGGGAAGGGAAAATGGAGTTTAGGACAAGCTTTTTTATAAGGGTTTAGAAGCAGCTTCTGAAACTGACAAGACAAAAGTGAGATGAGATGGTATATAACTGAACTAAAAGACCACTTAGATTCCTGAGAAGACAACTCATGTACAACTAAAACAGTGGGGCTAGTTGCTGTTTAATTAGGAGGGGGGATGAGGTCCTACTGGTTAGTTTTTAGTTGACTAAAGTTTAGTCATCATCACACTGAAGTTTGCACGGACTTGACGTTGTCTCTCGGAGTCTGCGTCGTGCTCAGATCGAGTGACTAGATTATATGTGGTTTGCATAGGGCCAGGTACCTTGAAGCTCGCATATTGAATAGTAAGTGGTCCTTGTACTGGAAAATCTTTAAGCTGGCTTCATTTTACCTGCTTTTGGAAAACTTAGGAAAAGAATTGCAACCCAAATTTAGTTCAATTATCTGTTGAGGACAATGAAGCTGCAAGTTGTAGGATCTTTAAAGACATAATCTTAGCCTTATATTTGTTTAGCTCAAGTTATTCTAATAATGAAGATCATTGAGGTTATGGTGAACAAATATGCACTAGGTTATAGAAAGTCATTTAGTAGTATATCGTCTTGAATTTAGATTAGTCGATATTCGTTGGATATGGTTTTGAAGGGAAAAAAAAGGGCTGTCGGAGATATACTCCGGGAACTAGTGTTAAATGCGGAAAAAGGAAAATCAAATGTTGACAGTGGGATTTGAACCCACGCCCTTTCGGACCAGAACCTTAATCTGGCGCCTTAGACCAACTCGGCCATATCAACATTAATGTCAGATTTCCCAAGCAAAATAATTTGTACAATGATTTCTGTTATTGATAAGTAAACTATAACAATAATAAAATAAAACCGGAAACCAATAGTTAATAAGAGATTGATTCTTTTGTAAATTGATAAAATATTTATTTGCAAGAGTCATACTCTAAATAGGACATGATAATATTCGATTCGATTACTAGAAAGTAGAAACAAAGAGAGAGAAAAAATAAACTATTAACTCTATGCTTTGCAGAAGAGTTTATTATAATATACCGGTGGCCTATAACGGATGCAGCTAATCCTTCTGTATGAAACAAATGTACATGCAACTTATAAGGTGAAAGACTAAGGTATACATTTAAACCATAAAAAAATATGAAAACATTTTCACTCTAACAGTTGGACAAAACCAGGAACAAGGGTATTAGTACGACGAGATAGTCCTTGCGTCAAGTGGGTCGGCAAGCTCGCAATAAGAGACCAAACCGGGGATTTGAATTCAGAGGAGACTACATAAAAGTCATTCCAATGGTATGGATTAAATTTGGGCCTTTAGATTTGACAAAAATTAAATTTTTTTTGATCTAACGTCCAAATCTTTTAGAGGGTATTTTAGTCCATATCATCTCAAAAATTGACGGCTAAGTTTTCTTTCCCTCCCCTACCATTCCCGTAATTAAATCCTTTAGATGGTATAATATATTTTTATTTTATTAGATCAAGCACCGTGATACGGTGGAGGGGGGGAAGGAAACCAATATTTTTTTATTTCATTAGATCAAGCACCGTAATATATTTTTATTTCATTACATCAAGCACCCTGATATGGTTAATTCTTTATAGGGAATACTATTTTTTTATTTCATTGACGCTGTGTTTGTTATAGAAGCAATAAACTAATATTATAAAAATAATAAACCAATATCATAGAAGCAATAAACTAATATTATTAAAGTAATAAACAAATATCATAGAAGAAGGAAACCAATATCATAAAAGTAGGTAACCAATATCGAAGAAAACAGGAACCAATATCAGAAAAAAAGAAAACCAATATCATATTAGAAGGATACCAATATTACCGAACAAGAAAAACCAATATCATATAAGAAGGAAACCAATATCATAGAAGCAATAAACCAATATCGTAGAAGAAGAAAATCAATATCATAGAAGTAGGTAACCAACATCGGAGAAGACAGAAACCAATATCATATTAGAAGAATACCAATATCACCGAAAAAGAAAAACCAATATCATATACGAAAAATAAACAATAATTCTTCTTCATTGGATTCTGACGTCATTTTTCGATAAGGGTTCTTGGGGTTTTTTGGTTGGAATGAATGCTGGAAGAAATTGGTTAGGGATCGTGGCATTTTTATTTTAGGGCAATTAGGACAATTAGTTGGTCACGTCTAATAATTGTGGAAGAAATTGGTTAATAGTATAATAGTATAATAATGTAATTTTAGGGATCGTGGAAGAAATTGGTCACGTCTAATAATTGTATAATAACGTAATTTTAGGGCAATTAGTTAGTATTATTTTCTTTTTCAATTATTTCCTTAATTGTATTATACCTAAAATTTTGCTTCTGTTTGATATTGCCCCTGATTATATTTATAATACCTAAATTACCCTTTGATCCTATTTGATCCCCTTCAGTGGGGATTACCCATGTCCTCACTGAATTTGGGCCCATAAACTGGAGATAATCTCACGGTCCAAATCCAAACCGGCCTCAACCCTCTTGCATAGTTCCACGAGCGCTTCCTCTGGCCACTTCTATGATGCTCATGAACCTATCTCCCTCTCCGACTTATCTAGAGCTAGGGATGAAACTTTTCAAAGATGATAATGAGTGTTGGATATGAAAGCTAAGGATGATTCGGAGTTGATCGGATTAGGTTCGGAGACCGAGGATACTCGGGAGAATCAATCGAGTCAAGAGTCAAAGTAAAAAAAGTGAGACAATACGGGCTGGGAAGACTCGGTGCCCGCCGAGTGGCTGGTGCCCGCCAAGCCAAAAGGCTGTCCGGGCTTTGGCGCCCGCCAACCCCTGCGTCCCCGAAATCTCTGGACGCCTTTTGGCGTCTGCCAAGAGGGTGGAGTCTGCCAATGAGCCCGTAAATATGATATTTTGATGGATAATTCACCCCTCTCGACCCAATAACCCTAGTAGGGTGTGTGGCTCTATAAATACCCATTGTAACCTCATTTGTATGTGTTCCAAAGAGTGTGGGTGGCTCATTCATTGTAAAAGAGAGAGCAATTGAAGCCCCATTGAGTGAGATAGAAAAAATCTCTGGCTTGGTATGCTCCCGAATGTAGACCAAATTTCTTGTGTTCTTTGTATGTGTGTTTTCCTCGTGAGTTCGTTCTTTCTCGTGTTCGTGGTTTGCTCGTGTGCTTGTGTTGTGTTTGCTTGGAGCCCTCGTGTTTTCCAACATGGGGAGCAGCCGAGGGGCGACTTAATTATTGCCATCTTTTTTAGGGCCAATTAAACAAAAAAGAAAGTATTTTGGCTCTTGCCACCAGGATTGATAATTTAGAAGCTAATCTTAGGATGGATGTAACGCCCCGTAATTTGACCGACTGTCTCCACAAACCAGCACGAGTCTTTTCTAGCATATTTTGTCCTCACTCACACGCATCCTGGAAAACTTCCTAGTAGGTCACCTATCCTGATCCTACTCCTGGTCAAACACGTTTAACCTTGGAGTTGTCTCAAGATGTGTGCCAGAAAAGAACGTGCACCTTGTTGGTATGGATAGTACCAATCAAATTACTTAAGACTTTCAGACAGAATATATCATTTTCGGGGTATCACAATGGAGAAGAAAGATGCTAATGCTATAATAATGAAACTACAAAAAATGTCAGGAGAAGTGCAGCTTGCTCGAAACTGAGATTGTTAAATGGAAGAGATGTACTTTTGTCTTTGTCATTCTAATTACAATGTTGGTTATTCACATTAGATCGATGTAATTTTCTTTGTACTTTATGCAAGAGATTGTAATTGTAAGAGATTTGCTTATTTTGAAACTTGCTGCCAAAATTGTAGGAGATCTGCTTCATAATCTTGTGAAGAAGATGGTAAAGAAGAGAGCGAATGAGAGGGTTGGAAGGCGACGGGTCACGAGGGAAATAAGGTGAATGAGAGGGTTGGAAGGTGACGTGTCACGAGACAAATAGGGTGAATGAGAGGGATGGAAGGCGACAGGTCTCGAGGGAAAGAGGGCGAATGAGAGGGTGAGGATGCGAGGAGACGAGACATGGGGAGCAGCCGAGGGGTTGCCAGGCCCAGGGAGTGGCGAGGAAACGTGGGAGAGGGGGAGCAGTCAAGGAGTCGGGGTCCGGGTCCTGATCTCGGGAGAGAGAAGGAAAGAGATAAGGTTAGAAAGTGAGGGTTAGGGTTAGGGTTATGATTGGGTATCTTTGGATATTTAAAGGAGGGGTTATTTGAAGTATTATAAAAAGCAAGGAATTAAAAATGATATTAAAAGCGGGATTAAAATATCCGACGTGGCTTGCCAAGTCAACTGCAAACGGTTGCATTTTTTGGTTCGGATTCAAATTTGTTTCGGGAAGCCATCCGAGCCTAAAAGTGACAAGAATGTGTAAACATATAGTTTTTTAGAATTGTAAACATATGATTCAAAAATTCATTTTTAAACTAGATGATCGCATCTCAAAAATTAGCGAACTATAAAGGAAAAAGTACACTTAAGTACCCTGTTTAGGAGGATGTGGAACCAACGTGGACGACCAAATGGCCGGGATGTGTCCGAGCAAAAAACCACATGATTTAAAAACGCAATTTAAAATCACATGACCTTAATTTGGAAAACATGAAACTATAGAGTCCGACTATAAATACAAAAGTGAACCTTTTCCAATTATTTGTAATAAAGCTAAATACAAAAATAGTGTCAAGAGTGGGATTTGAACCCACGCCCTTTCGGACCAGTACCTGAAACTGGCGCCTTAGACCAACTCGGCCATCTTGACTGGATGCTACACTTTCGCTGTAATTTTATATATTGTAATCTTCTGATACATTTCCCGCGCACTCGAAGAGCCATTTCACCGACTCTCGGCTGCCCTGGTTTCTTCCTCCTCGAAACGAACCCTAATGAGCTTCTCTCTCCTGAATCGGTCGATCCGAAAGACCCAACCTTTACGCTATTTCTCGACGCCCTTTTCTTCCCTCGCCGTCCTCCGGGCCCCACCGCCCCCGGAACATGGGCCCACCTCTCCTTTTCCCGACCCTTTCCGTGCCTTCACCGCCTACGCCTCTTCCAACCGCTTCACCCTTCGGACCACCCGGATCGTGCATGCCCACTTGCTCAAAACGGGTCTGCTTCACTCCACCGTCTTCGTGGACAATTCCCTGCTCGATTGGTACTGCAAGTCCGGAGCTTTCGCCGACGCCTACGTCCTGTTCGACGAAATTCCCCAGAGAAATGTCGTCTCCTGGAACATCATGATCTCTGGGTGCAACGTGGGGTCCTTGTCCTGGGATTCTTTGGGGCTGTTTCGCAGGATGCGGGACTCGGGTTTCGACCCGAATGAGATTACCTACGGGTGTGTTCTTTCTGCTTGTTCTGCTACTGCGGCTACTGGGTTCGGGAGGCAGGTGTATTCGCTTGCGGTGAAAAACGGGTTTGTTGCAGATGGTCATGTTAGGTCTGGGATGATAGACTTGTTTGGTAAGAGTGGACAGTTTGAGGATGCTTTGCGGGTGTTTGGTGATGGGTTGTGTGAGAACGTTGTTGCTTGGAACGCTATGATCTCTGGTGCTGTTAAGAATGGGGAGAACAGGACTGCTTTGGAGCTTTTCAAGATGTTGTGTCGGGAATCATTGGTACCAAACTGTTTCACCTTTTCGAGCTTATTAGCTGCTTGCGCTGCTCTTGGAGAACTTGAGATTGGGAAGGGTGTTCATGGTTGGGTGATTAAATGTGCCGCAAATGATGTCTTTGTGGAAACTGCGATTGTTGATTTATACGCCAAATGCGGGGATAGCAGCCAAGCTGCCAAGCAATTTTCTAGGATGCCTATCCACAATGTGGTTTCTTGGACTACAATGATATCTTGTTTTGTAAGGAATGGCGATTCGGTTTCAGCTTTGAAGATTTTTAAGGAAATGAGAAGATTGAGGGCGGCAATAAATGATTATACTCTAAGTAGTGTGATTGCTGCTTGTGCCAATCTGGAAACGATTAAAGAGACAATCCAAGTTCATGGATGGATTATAAAAGCTGGATTTAGTGCGAATCCAACAGTAGGAGCTGCTTTGATCAATGCATATGCAGATATGCAAGCTATTCATTTGTCAGAAATGGTGTTTAGAGAATTTGATGGTACAAACAACCTAGGGATATGGGCAGTCATGATGTCCTCCTATGCACACCAGCAGTGTGTTCAAAGGGCAATCAAATTGTTTGTTAAAATGTTACGGAAGGGCTTGAGACCTGATGAGTTTTGTTATTCCACTGTCTTTAGTGTCACAGACTGCATCAATTTGGGAAGACAGATCCATTGCCGTTCACTCAAAGCCGGAGTTCTGTTTGATACTTCTGTTGGTAGTTCAGCTTTCACCATGTACTCAAAGTGCGGCAGTATAGAGGACTCTTACAAAGTTTTTAAACAGATTCCAGTCAGAGACAATGTTGCATGGACTTCAATGATCGCTGGATTTGCAGAACACGGCCATGTGCAAGCAGCTTTTAGCCTTTTGCGAGATATGGTAGCTGAAGGGACTAGGCCTGGAAATACATGTTTGGTGGCAGCTCTGACTGCTTGTTTAAGTGCTCGTTCTGTGCGGAAAACCAAGGAAGTTCATGGATTTGCTTTTCGTACTGGATTTAGCCAGGGAGCCCTTGTTGGTGGTGCAATTGTTGCATCATACTCAAAATGTGGTGTCCTAAGCTTGGCTAGGAAAGTCTATGATATGCTGCTAGAGAAGGATCAGGTTTCATACAGTTCGTTGATCTCTGGGTATGCCCAACATGGGCTACACGAAGATGCTGTGACCTTGTTTCGTGAGATGCTAAGATTTGGTTTTACTCTAGATTCCTACACAATGTCATCCGTCGTTTATGCCATTGCTCAGCTGGATATGAGATACATTGGGATTCCATTGCACACCCTCGTTATAAAGATGGGATTGGGTTCAAATGCATCTGTCGGAAGTTCGCTGGTGACAATGTATTCAAAATGTGGCAGCATTGAAGATTGCTGTCGAGCGTTTATATTGATTCATGAACCTGATTTGATCAGCTGGACAACTATGATTTCAAGCTATGCGCAACATGGAAAAGGGGAAGAAGCTTTAAGAATGTACGAGGAGATGAGAATGAAAGGAATTAAACCCGATGTGGTGACTTTTGCTGCACTTCTGTTCGCTTGCAGTCACTCTAATTTTGTAGACGAGGGTTATTTGTATTTTAAGTCCATGATCAAGGATTTTGGACTTGAGCCGAATAACTATCACTATGCTTGTATGGTTGATCTCCTTGGTCGTTCAGGGAGATTGAAAGAAGCTGAAAATTTGATTAACAGCATGCCTATCAAGCCGGATGCTTTAGTATGGAACACGCTGCTTGCTGCTTGCAAAGTTCATGGGGAGGTTGAGCTAGCAAGGCTAGCTGCAAGAAAGGTTTTGGAACTGGATCCATCTGATTCTGGAGCCTATGTCTCATTGTCCAACGTTTGTGCTGAACTTGGCCAGTGGGAGGAAGTCTTGGAGATTAGAAGCCTAATGAGCGGCACTGGGGTTAAAAAGGTTCCTGGTTGGAGTTCAATGTGAGATAAAACCATGCCTTTAATTGGCCACATTGGTCATTGAATACCTTGCTCAAGGGGGCCTGTGCAGCTTGTGCTGATCAACCTCGATCGTTCAGGGTTACCGTAAGGTACAGTTATCAGTGCTATATTCGTACTACACGATTTAGGATACCCAGTATGCATATACTTGTTTACTTAATGCATCTTGTCCTTTGCTTTCTCTCGGAAGCGTGGAATGGTCAGCTTCCTGACCGTTACTCATTGTGTGGCAGAAAGCTTGTCCAATTCTTTCCATTTTTTCACTTTTTCTTAACTTGCAGTCTAGAATTCTATGGACCCTGTTACCAGTTTCCAGGACATTACATTTCTTGTTCAACGTTTTCTTTTCTTATTTGCAGTGTCAGTGATGACAATTGGAACCTGAGAACAAAGACGGTATTATGCTAAAAGATTAGAGAGGAAAACTCGTACACCAAGCAGCTTGGTCGGGCATATTCTATGATACAAATCTAGCCATTCCTGATCAATGGTTCACTTCAGAACAGTCATTGCCCTTGGAAGCCTTGGAGGCCATGGGCACTCTCTTGACGAGCAGGTTGTCGAAATATTTGAAGTTGTTGAAGAGGGTACAAAAAACTTCTTCCCGGATTGGATTTATATTCTTGAGCAGCTGTGATGATGGGATCCTATTGTGATAAGTTATCCATTTAGTCCTTGTAAGAGGTTATACAATTCGGAGAAGATGTGAACGTAAGCTTGTTTGGTTGGTGCAAGAAATGAGCCGCCTCTGGTGAAACTAATTGATATCTCCCATGAGAAGCTAGCCGTGACACGAACCGGTCTCAACTCTTCCACCAACTGACATTTATACGAGGTTTGTCTTTGCTATTTCTGTCAAAATCCCCTTTTTGTGCATGTATGAATTGTGATGAATATAGTTTTCCTTTTGTGAATGCAGCAGGTTAAGTTGATCAGGCCACCATGGAAGGCACTCGAGATGCCGAAAATCGAAGTGGATCGAGAAAGGAGGGGTCCCGGCATGTTCATATGAAACCTTGTCTGGCTGGCTTCAACAAGGAAAACCTGGGATCAGTCGACTTGGTCTTGTGTTTGGTACTGGCTCCTTGCAAAGCACAGGAGGAACTTGAAACTACACGTTCCTTTGTGAAAATAGCGAGTCGCGTTATAGATATGATTTGGTATATCCGACGACAACCGATATTCATTAAACATACGGCGGACCTTGCATTATAAAACTTCACATTCCCTTCTGTCTTGGTTTGTAGGCGTAACCGAGCAATTTGCAACAACCATGGACTAAATAACTTCCTCCTCACGGTAAGACAAATAAAAATAAAAGCAACAATGAACATGTGTATCTGTTGGACTGCATAAGTGTTAAATAAAAGTAACTTTTATTATCAGAAAAATAAAAATTATATTCGGCTTGAAATTGAATTAGTCAGTTTATTGGACCGGATATTATATAGTATAAGAGAAAATAAAAGCAACCACGTATCCAAATCAACGCATGGCTCAACTTCCACCAAAAGTTCGTTAAAAGAGAAACGGAAACGTTTCCCTCTTTTTTCTTTTTTCTTTCTACTTTCCCCTCCCTCTCTCCTCCTCACTTAAACCCCTCAACCACCCATGGCTCCATCTACAACTTTCCTCACCTACCCGAGACCTTCCTTTGCCTTCTTTTCGACTACTTGCAATCTGTTTTCCACCACTAGGGTTTGTTCATGGAGACCCATCTCGGTTAAGGCCTCTTCCACCTCTCTGGGCCACTCTACAACCTCAACTTCCCTTGTGGCTGATCAGCCTTCCAAGACCCTCTTCAAGGTGAAGCGCATTTTTTCGATTTTCTTCGTTGTTTTCGCTTATTTCTGTTGACTGTTAGGTTTCAATTTGTTTTACCGGAAAATCCATCAACCCATTGCCTTGTGTTTTCGGTCGATTCTAACATGGTATTGTAGCCGATTGATCCTGTAAAGTATAAGCACTATTCTTGAATTTAGGATGAACGGCTGGTTTGGTTAGTGTTGAGATTACCGGATTTCAAGTATATTGAAGTTTGTTTATAAGTGCGTGAAATCAACCTACCCATTGTCTTAAGGTTTTGGGTAGGATATGAAAATTTCGATATGGTATCACAGTCAATTACTCTAACGAGAACTATGGCCCGTTGTGCTCGCACGACCCCATTTGAAAACACGAGAGGCAGTGTAAAGCCCGTGCAAATTTCAGCCCGATAGATTTTGTTCGAGAGGGCGTGTTGAAGAGAATCCCACATCGAAAGTTACAAGTGGGTTGGATTTGTTTATAAGTGTAGAAGATCCACCTATTCATTACCTTAAGGTTTTGGGTAGCATATGAAAATTCCTATAATTAGATATGGAGATTCTAACGGTTAGTCCAACTGGTTAAATGTGCCAAGGTTCAATTACCTAACAGTTAGGTGTATATTCAGGTCTGGGCAGTCCCGACCTTGGGATTTTTTTGGCTTTGATTTTCTTTTGACATTACCTTAGAGTCGTAGAGTCGTACTCAGATACTGCATATCATTGCTCTGCGTTTACTATATTTTATCTGGTACCTTTGGTACAATATCAATGGTGTAACCTCACTTAATAGATTTTCTTAAGGTGATTGATACTTTACTTTAAAAAAAAAATTCGAGTTACTTCTCACAACAATTCTACTTGTGCTCAGTCAAACTCGTGGCAGTGGAGATTCGACGGAAAATCCATCAAAATCTACTATGAAGAACATGGAAATGGGAGCACTGGTCCATCCAAGGAGATCCTTATGTTACCAACTATTTCAGATGTCAGTACTGCAGAAGAATGGAGAACTGTTGCAGAAGATATCGTCCAGCGAGCTGGGAAATTCAACTGGCGTGCTACTATTGTCGATTGGCCTGGTTTGGGTGATTCTGACAGGCCCAAGTTGGACTACAATGCAGATGTCATGGAGCAGTTCCTCGTCGACTTCGTAAATTCATCGGATAGTCCCGTTAGCCGCCAATCCGGTATGTTGCAGATACACTCCTCTGTTCTTCTTAACACATTATATCTTTGCTAGAAGTTGAATGTGGTTTGTCTCTCATTTCACCATCAGGTTTCGATGAAATTTCCGTTTGTTTGACATGTATCACGCAGAAAACGGTTTGGTGATATTTGGAGGTGGGCATGCTGCTGCTATACTGGTTCGTGCTGCTAAGAAAGGTCTGGTGAAACCGAGTGCCATTGCTGCTGTTGCCCCTACTTGGTCTGGCCCTCTCCCGATCGTCTTTGGCCGAGACTCGAGCATGGAGAACAGGTATACTAAATCATACGAAAGCCGATGTGATAAATGCGGTACAGTCTGGAACATGCATATCTCTGAACTGCCTGTTGGTTAATCCCTTCTGCCGAAAGAAAACTACAGTTTGTGCTTCTTGCAAGGTACGGTTTCCTGAGAGGCACGCTACGAAGCCCTGGTGTTGGATGGATGGTTTATAACATGCTCGTCAGCAACGTGAACGCGATCCAATCACAGTACAAGTCACATGTCTATGCAGACCCCAAGAATGTGACTCCGGATATTGTCGAAAGCAGATACGCATTGACGAAAAGGGAGGGCTCCCGATACGCGCCCGCTGCATTCCTGACTGGTCTCCTAGACCCTGTAACATCCAGGGAGGAGTTTGTCGAGCTCTTTGCAGCTCTGGACGGGCAGCTGCCGGTTCTTGTTGTGTCTAGCAAAGGCTCTCCGCGCAGATCGAAAGCAGAGATGGAAGCACTCAGAGGAGCTAAAGGTGTGAGCAAATTTGCCGAGGTTCCAGGTGCTCTTCTGCCACAAGAAGAGTATCCAGCCATTGTGGCAGATGAGCTTTACAAGTTCTTGCAGGAGAACTACGAACCCGAAAAATGAAATCAGTTGATCGTGTATGTATCCGGATGCTTCAAGTAACCCGAAAAGGAGCCGGGAAGGACGAAGAACCAACCGTCAAGGTACTATCAGTTCCATCTTCCTTTTCTCTTCTCTAAAAATCCTTTTCCAGCATTTTGTGTAGCACATATATGACAAGTTACATGTATGGAACAACAGCTTGAAAACATTTGGCTACTATCCTTTGTATTTCTCAACATAGATGAATACTATATGGTAGCGGCAAGAAATTCTTTGGCGTTGAATCGTGGTATTTAGAAAGAACAGGTTGTTCCCGCTCGATATCATCAAGAATTTCTTACTATTGCATGAGACAAGGTTCATTTTCGAAGTATTTTTCCTTTCCCTGCCGTTCATCGGGGCTTCGGTCGCCAAATTTCCGATCATAGGGTCACAACAAAAAGATATTGTGCCAGTTGATACTAATTTTGTGGGTGGCTCGCCATTGGGACTAACTTGATGCTCCTTTTATTTTGTGCCGGTTGATACTAATTTTGTTCATAAGTTATGCCGGCAGTCGGACCATATTTTTTTAAAACTATGTTCATAACAATGCCATAGCTATTAATTAAGACGAGGTCGGAATTATCGTAACAAAATCGATTATGAAGAAAGGTCGTAAAAATTAAATTTTCAAATAATCAGATAAGTTTTTACATATATGTACGCAAAAACATAACAAATTAAAATGTATTTCTCTAACAAAAAAAAGTTATTTAACTCCACTTTACTCTTTTTTTTTAGAACTCCAGGAGGATCTGAGATGGGGTAAGACACACATAATGTCAATTAATAAAGACAGTTGGGAAATATAATTGGGCCCATTAGGCTTTCTTCTACTTACTTAGATCTGCATTAGGTATGGCGATTGGTAAGGTAAGATACGATTAGGTCGATTTCTTCTTTGGACATCCGATGATAACCAGGTCGAGTTTAGAAGCTCTTGGCACAACCAAACCTGGATGCTGAGTTCTATTTAGGCTCGGACACCGCCGTTCAACCCAAATAGACAAGGCCCAGTACCTTGTTAAATATATAGTTCCTCGCCAATAAACAATTTAAAACATTTATTATTAAACCATTTAACTATTTTGGCCCTGTACAATAATTATGTGTATATATATATATATATATATAAACCATTTAACTAGCCTACACAAAAGAGAAGACAAAATATTTTTATCTCCTCCAGTAGCATCCCATTTTTGGTAAAGTTATTCTTAGGTTGGTACACCAAAAAATGTACCAAATGTGTAATTTTCTTACCGACGAGTATTTAAGTCAATCAATACGTAGTTATTCTAACTTAATAAAAAATATTACGTCCAAGTTCTAAGAATACAAGAATGTTAAAATTTTGGTCCTAGCTAACTTTAAGCTCTATCAGATGCTACAATAGATATTTAAATATCGGGTAGTTTCGATAAAAAAATATATATTTAATTATTGGAAATGTTTCTATAAAATATCTTGAAAGGTTGGGTGGAAGTGTCAACAGGACAAGAGCAAAAATTTTGCGTCCATGGCTACTGTATCTCCCTCCTTGAAGGAGTAATTACTATCGTGAACAACCTCAGAGAGAGAGAGAGAGAGAGATATATATATATATATATATATATATATATATATATATATATATATATATATATATATATATATATATATATATATACTTTCCAATACATATTTATAAATTATATATAGTGCATATATCTCACTGTTGCTTTCAGGTACCAACATCATATTTATCTATAGTTGGTGCACCAGTACATTACATGCTTTTAAAATTAATTACCGGCTACAGTATAGCAAATGATTGAAGGAAGCCGTTTTTGTGGTTCATCGAGAGCTCCAAATATATGGTAGTTTTTGTGTTCTTGTGTCAAACTTAGAGACTATTTCCCCAACTGGCATTCTCAGCCTAGTAAGCATATAATTCGATATCTGATGTCCGAATTCGAATGCAAAATTTTTTCGGATTCAAATTCTAATAATTTATTATTCAGATTCGAATTTAAATTATCAAAACTTTTTAATTTAGATTCAAATTCTTCAAATAGTAAAAAAAGTGAGTTTGGATTATCGAAACTATCCAAACTTTTTAATTGGGCCTGGGCCAACTGTAATTCCCATTCAGTAGACACTCCACTCCCGCTCTCTCACGCCAACGAAGGAACTTAATTCCCTGTGCAATTCTTTGGGAGGTTTTTAGATAGGTGTCAACTTTGTATAGGTTAGTTGTACATAGGTGAGTTAATTGTGTATGTTCAATGGTAGATTTATTTGGTTACTAACTATTACGACTCATATTTTATCGATGATGAATTTAAAATACGCGCAGTCTAATTATTTTATGTAATGCAAAATTAGCTCGATCAGATGAATTGCACTCTAAACTCAAGTCGTATCTAATTGTTATATTTCATAATTTATGATGACTTGTTCACAATTTATTTTCTCTTTTTAAATTTGTATTACAATTTTTTAATGTTGTTATTTGGTACGTTGTGACCGCAAATTACTCAACAATGCAACCCACCGTAAGAACCTGAAACGTTTGACTCAGACTTGATTCTTATACTACAAGCACTTAAGACCACCTGTATCGGCGTCTTTCCCTCGTCCTCGACCTGGCGCGTGCAATGCACGCACCAGTAAAAAAAAAAGGTTGTGAGATTTTTTTTTCTAAACTATCTACTTATTTACACTTGGCACAATATTATTCGTACAAATAAATTTTTTCGGATATAATTTGTGTGGTTAAAAAAATTTAGAATTATCTGTGATAAAAATAAAAATAATTTATATGAAAATTTATAATTTTCAAATCTCTATAAATAGAGTTCAATATTAACATATTTTCACACACAATCTCAAATTCTCTCTTCTTTTACTATATACTATATTCTTAATTTTTTTGTTATATTATTTCTACTATGGATCCAAATGATCCTAATTTCTCAAATTTTTAACCATTTGGATCTTATAATCCTTCATCTTTTCCAAATTTCAAAGACAATCCGAACTCTCAATCTTTTTTTTACTCCCAGTTGTCGCCAAATATTTTCCAAATTCTGATATATGAACACCGTAGCTCCCCAAATATTCCACAAAATTTGGCTCACGATGTGCCCGGCAACAAAAAACTTGAAAAAGTGCCACCAACAATTTGGAGTGTTAAGGAAGACACTATCCTAATGTCATCTTTCATCTAATGGCGATGGTTGTTATGTATATTTTTTTAACAAGTAGAATTTTATTTATTAAAAAATAAATGCAAAAAATAGTAAGTAATTATTAGTGTTCATGAGCATATTTTGTCGAAGTAAACAAAAAATAATAACATATCTAAGAAGTAGCGCTAATTAAATAGGAGTTATCTTAAAGTTAATTTATAAACATCTTCTCATATAATCTTTCGTTTTAGCCACAGACATCTTGCTAGTTTGCATGAAAGAGAACTTTTCGAGAGGGCCAAATTCCCTATTGAATTTGTTTATTTTCATCATGATTTCGATCGCCTTGTTTGTTATGTATATATTTTTGGGTTGGTTTTCTGATGTAACCATATGTATAGACTATCTTGTGACTTAATATCTATGTCTGGAATATTTTTCAGTTATCTAATAAATAAATCGATTTACTTATTAAAAAAATAATTATTCAGAAATGACTAGGTGTAACCATTTTTTAAGTAATACACATTCTACTTATAAAAAATTTATTCGAAAATGGCAAAATCGAAAGTCGATGAATATAATGGATTACCTTTTTTGTCATGCAATTGCAAGCTGCAGGTCCCAAGCAGATTATTTATTTGTGGATAAATACTAAATAGCACCAAATAAAAAACATATTCAAATTTTTGTCACCGGAAAAAGAAATTATATGTGGCCCATTTTCTATGGACAAAAATCTAACAGGACAAAATCAGCAGTGAGATATGAATTTCGGACAACCAACCCTCTATCGATGGTCAGTGTCACATCTACATTAAACAATCGGCCAAAAGTACTACTCATGAATTTTAAATCGACTTTTTATTTGTGGGGCAACTTTTTCTCTTGTCGCATTGTGCCCATTTTATTGCAAATGTGGATCTCCGATTGCATTTTACGAAATTTTTTACGTAGCACACCGGAAGCAAATTAAAGAACGGATAAAGAGATTTAGCATGCACGACTTTTGTTTGTGTATTACGTGGACACGACTAACCATCGATAGAGATTTAAGTCTCTTTGAAAAAAAATTCACTTCTCTGGACGATAAAATATTTCTAATTGAACAATCAAATATCAATATACATCTACTTTATATTATAAACTATCAGTTACCTACCCATACTTATGGCTAGGATTAACCATAGAATCCTGGATAGATTTAAACATCTAATAAACTAATAAATAAAAATAAAATTGTAAAAAAAAATCAAGCAAGAAAAAACCATAAAAACTAATAATAGTTACTAATAGTCACAAAATATTCCTCCTACGACATTTTTTTAGTAAGTTTTAGTATCCAAAACGAGTACTGTCCGACTATATTTAAAAGTAGTTCTTTCAAAGGTCTATTTTTTATTAGAAAAACTAACCAAAATCAGTTTTAAAAAATGATTTTTAGCGGATTGAACTCATTTTAACAAAATTAAGACCACGTATGTTCAAAACTTTTTGTAATAAGACATATGGTATTGAAGTGCATTAACTGATTCTGAAAGGCATCCCTTTCGTGCCACCTTTTTTTCTTTTCTTCGACCAATATTGGGTGCCACTTGGCAAACATCTAATAATGTGAAGGATTATGAAGTTTCGAAATTGATATTTTTAGTTATTTTTCCTTACAAATTTAGTTTTCCTGTTGCTTCAAACTTATTATATTATATTAACACAAATCATGTTGGAAGTATAAGATATTTAAATTTAAGTTCTGCGAATATTAAAATTATCATTAGAGAATGATCACTAAATAAAATCTAATAATATTAACTTTGAATTTTAGAGATTTAAAAAGTGTATTATATTAACAACCATTGAGGTCGCTTAATTAAGGAACTTTATTTACTTTTGTGCTCTCAGGAACAAGAAACATGTGCGACAGTTATCGCGGTCACGTGTAATTTTCTCGGCACTTTTAAATTTTTTCTCAATGTTTTCAAAAACAAACCGTAATACAACTCGAGATTTTTCTATTTTTTGGTTATTCAATTTTGGAAATTGAATTTGATTTAAATAAAATTTGACATCATTGTTTTTTGGTCGGTAGGGTTTAATACACTTTAGGAAAAAATGCATGGACCCAGCACCCTATTTTTTTTTCTTGCGAGGAGAAGCAATCGCCATAGCTAAAGCGAATTTTTATTTTATGTTCTGTTAAAGTTTATTGAAACCCATTGCCAGCAGATAGACATACCCATATACTGCCAGTACGTAGAAGTCTCAACTTGAAACGATGCCAAGAAAAGCCCTTTCATATGTTATGTGAATATGAGATTTTACTATAGTATCAGATATATAGTATATTTTTTTTGAGCAAATATATAGTATATTCAATGGTTAATAATTTTTTGCCAAAAATGATTAACACTTTATAATTTTGTAGATTTTTGATGGATCTCACAACTCTTACATTTTATCTTTCGGGTTTAATTGAAAACTCGTTTATTTGGATCTTACCATTTTTTTAAATAAATTACAAATCTTTATTACCCAAGAAAAATAAAACAAAAATAAAGTACTTCCGGCTAACTCACATACCTGATAGTCAAGAGTGATCTTTCATTGATCAATAGACCAGTAGAATCTACAAAGTGCATACCATCTAACTTCTAGCTGACCAAAAAATCGGGCAGTCAATAAACGTTCGTGCAGACTAATAAACCGTCTGCTTTCCAACTAATCTCGAGCTGGCTCATAAAACTGACAGTTAGGAGGGACATCCACCAGTCATTCGTCCAGTAAACCGTCAGCCAGTAATCTTACCACTTAATATGCTGAGGTCAACATAAAATTACTCGGTTGTCTCGTCTCCATTTGGTAAATATGGTTTGTTTTCAGAAGAGATAAAAAGATGGGGTACACAATTGTCACTTGTCAGCTTCAAATATGGTCCTCAATCTACATTGTATGAAGTTCTCATAAATTCGATTGATTATCCGCCGACAGCCCAAATCCCGTGGAGAAATGTCTTCCATGAAACATTGTACTATGCAATATATTTAAATCTGACATAGATCTCAAATAATAATTTCGTGACCTTGCAAAATTAAGTACGTGTAAAAAAGTAAATTAAATTTAGAAGAATGTATCCGGAATCGAGATCAAAATTGCAGCGACCAACTAGAGGCCAATCGCCATCTTGGTGCCCACAAGAGCGAGAAAGGAACTGAACATAGGCTAGTGGCTGGTCTTGTTCTAGGAAATCAAGCAACTACAACTGGTTCATAGCAAGCGGACGAAAGTAAAAAAAAAAATCAATTTTAAAAGTCGGGTATATATTTTGTTTGATATATACTAATTTAGGAGAGTTGAGTATAATTTTTAAATTGTGACAGAACTTTTGTAACACGTATTTAACCTCCTACATTCACAAAAGTTCGAACTTAAGGCTTCTTGATTAACTAGAACAACTCTCTAATCGATTGATCTAATAAGATATATTATTAACACAAAATTTTACAGTTAATTACACCAGAAGTTAAAAATGATATAATTGCTTGAAAAGAGCAATTTTGTACAGAGTTGTAGCGAAAGTCCCCAGAAGTTCCACACAATTATTGCCTGTATCAATGTATAACTGATGTTTTCCAATATATTAATTACCAGTTCCTTCGTACAATAAGCTTACTTAGTAAATTTATGTGAAAAAACATAGTAAAATAGATCTATATGAATGCTTCAATTGTAGCTAGTTTGTCAATAATTAAAGGATCATAATGGATATTATCGATCTTATCCTATAGTTAAGTTTAACTTCTTCTAATAAATAAATAAATAATATATACTTACGTGATAAACTATATCCACGACGACTTCGATTCTTCGTACCTTGTGGTCAAACTTTAACCATATTTTTTCCCACCATTAATGTAATAGATGCCAGCCTGTATGGTCATTTATGGGAAAATTAATACTTAGCATTAAGTTAAAAAATACGAATCCAAGAGGGCATCTAATTCTGTAAGATGGTAATTTTGAAACCAATCTCTTGAAATAATGCTTATTTTAATAAGTTTACAAAGCTAATCTGAAATACAAGAAACCAACCAGTTGTACGGTTGGATACACGGCTCTTGATGTATTTTCACATTTTATGTACCATTTTTTAGAAATGATTGTTCTTCTCAAACAGATATGACCTATTTTTATAGGTAATTTTTATTATTATTAGTACAATAAAACTTTGATAAAGTGATATTCCGTAAAGTGATAAACTTTTAAACTAATAAAATTTTAGTTCCGAGTCAGGATCAGTGTTAATATTTAATAACCCTTCTATCACAATAATTAATAATTATTCAAAAAATACTTGTGCTAACTTTTGGTCACAACTTTTGCTTAAAGTGATATTTATTAATTAATTTACATACTTTATGAATTTAAAAATATTTTAAGTATTAGTTTGTGCTAGACTTTTTGTTTTGAAAAGTAAATAGTTTGTGCTAAACTTGATTGTTTGAAATATTTTACATCATCATTCATCTTCTGAATTATTTTTAAATAGTCATTGTGATTGCTCGTCTCTTTGCAAAAAAATATCGCAATAGAGTATAGTATTTGTTTAGCGCTATAAACCTAGATTTTATGTATATTGTGACTATTATTATCATCCACCTCTTTTGATTGGTATTAACATATTTATTGATCAAAACCTTAATTGTAACAAATTTGGAGCTAAAAATGTAAATATACCTAATGTAATAACCTATCTAATGCGATATTTTTCTCCGGTCCTAACGATATTACTGTAGAGAGGTTGTACTATAAGTAACTAAGTGTTATTTACAACCTACGAATGTAGAATCTCTTATTCAGTAATATGAAGGTTGTATCTGAGGACCGTCATAACTTAGATATGACGTATTCTTTTTTTTTCTCGAAAAAAAAATATTTTTTTGATAATTTGAGATACCGCTCTTGATGTATTTTCACAGTTCTATGTACATTTTTCTAGATATTGTTGTTCTTTTCAAACAGATATAATCAATTCTTCTGGACTATTTTTCTTCACAAAATAATAATATATATCATCCATTTACCAAAAGATGTTATTTATATTGATTTTTTATAAGTAAAGTCTATTAATAATAATAATATTTATAACCTATTAAGTGTAGAATTTATTCTTGCGAGATTACGACCGCCAATCTGGTAAGTGTTTATATTGACCTGTTTTAAAGTGTGTCGTGACCGAATTTAATAGGAATGGTTCTCTAGATAAATGGCAGAGCCCCTAACATTGAAGAACAAGGAAGATAATTGGGCTCCAAGTCCAGACGACGGCCTAGAGAGCTATTTTACCCCGAGAAACATTACGGTAAATAGTCATGTCGTCATCGGTTCCGTGTTCCTCGTCGTCCTATGACCAATCGTTTGTTCGATCAATTATGAAAATTCAATACTCTGACAATTCATTACCGTCGCATCTCAGCACCAAAAATAAGTTGAACAACTACAAGGCAGTTAAATTCCGTTCACATTTCGAACTGAATTTTTTATCAGGAAATAAAAATCTTTTATCATTTTTACCTACTCGCGAGCGATTCCACTTATTGTGTGACCGTGACTATATTGTCCACTTTGTGCACGATATTGCCGAAGGTTTAGTGGTCTTATTTAGTTCAGTAGGTATGCCCTCCCATTCTTTCAATTGAGTCCTCAAAAGAGTCTAAATTTTGAAATTTAGTTTTTCGATGGTTGGCCAGGCTTTTGGATCTAAATTACTTACAAAACATATAATTTTCCCATGAATCATCCAAACACAAATGCTTGCCAAAATGAATATAAAATAAACCAAACATACCAACAACAAAATACTCCTAAGCGTCAAAGTGTTTAATGACACACATAAAATGTATTGGGAGGTTCATGTGCCTTAAGATAACGTACTACTAGATTCAATATGGTTTGAATTAGTTTCTTCCAATATTTTTTAAAACCCATGATTTGACCAGTCGGATCGCTACCCAATAGCAATTACGGGTCGTCTTTTGTCCAAAACTCATAGAGCGGTTCGAACCCCAAAAATTCGGTTGGACACATCTGGCTACCAAGGTCACCCAGAAAAATAAAATAAACAACTTGTCACCTACTAATTTTGCAAACAAGTGACCAACTTATCAAATTTCAGAATGATAAGTGACCAAATGGTAAAATTACAAGTGACTAAAATAAAATTAAAATTAAAATGACCTAATCTACTCTAAAAATCAAAACGAAAATCTTTATCTTGCAACCCTAAATTGAACTTATTTTACATTTTAACATTTTTATGCTAAATCAAACTTATTTGACCTTATTTAATAATTATTAGTAAAAAAAAAAAGTCTCGACCCGACCAGATGGATCAGAAAAATTGAAAATTTCAAGTCGCCTTTCGAACTGTTTTAAAGACATTGGTTTCTGTTAGGGATTGTTCCAAATTTCTAATTAGAGTAGGGCTCTATTTCCTGATCAGAATAGAGTACTAGTCTCCTATATATATACAGCCTATGCCTAGGTCTTATTTGTACTAGTTGAGAGTTGTGAGGTAGAGAGAACCCTCACGGAGGCCTTGTAACCGATTGGACTCACATAGTGGATGACTCTCCTTTGCCCGTGGTTTTCTCCCCGTCTTGGGGTTTCCACGTAATTCTTGTGTCTCGTATTTTACTCGTTTCGATCTTATTTCTCAATAATTGGTATCAAAGCTAGATCTGAATTTCGAGTATTGACAAAAAAAAATTGTGAACAGTAACCGATTTAGATTTAGGGTTTTGAAACCCTTGGAGTCGCCGCCGCCGATCGCCGCACCGTCCAGCCCCACCGCCCGTCATCCTCGACGTCGCCTAGAGGAGGCGACCACCCCTCCGCACCGTCGCCGCGCTGGGGCGGAGCTCCGTTCGTTCGTCGCGGAGAGAGGGAAGAAGAAGGAATCGCGAGGAGAGAGAGAGCTCGAGGAGAGAGAGAGCTCGGGGAGAGAGCCCACGAACCCGCGCCGCCGAGGAAGGAGAGGAGAGCTCGCCGTCGCCTGGAGCTTTTCCGCCGCTCACCATTTCTGGGGAGAGAGAGGAGACCGACGGCGGAAGGAGAGAGAAAAAAAATGGGGAGAGAGAACGAGGGAGTTTTGGGTTGAAAAAAAAAATTATGACAGAGTTGACTTGGTCAACGGTTTGACTGGTCAATATTTTGAGTAGTCAACAGTTTGACTAGTTGACCGAAAGTCAACTGATTTGGCTGATTTTAGTTTTCTAACCAGTTTTGGGCTGATTTTCTTGGTTTGAGTTATTTCAGGATGACTTCGATGAAGTACGAGATTCCTCAGTTGACGAGAAAAACTAATTTTTCTTTGTGGCAGGTCAAGATGCGCGCTATTCTAACACATTTAGAGCTGGATGAGACTCTACTTGATGAGAAGTCAATACCTCCGAGTCAGATCCAGTTGCATCTGTCAGATGATATTTTGCGGGACGTGTTGAAGGAGACAATAGCTTCCTCATTATGGGCAAAACTTGAAAAGTTGTGCGTGCCCAAGAGTTTGACCAACAAACTGTGCTTGAAGCAACAACTGTTTTTTATCTGGATGCAAGAAGATAAGTCTGCTCACGACCACCTTAATGAATTCAAGGATATAGTGGCTGATCTTAGAACTCTGGATGTGAAATATGATGATGAAGATCTTGCTTTATTATTATTGTGCTCGTTGCCTACTTCTTATCAGCAATTCAGAGATACTTTATTGTTCAGCCATGATACTCTGAGTTGTGATGATGTTCATGATTCGCTCTTGGAGAAAGAGAGAATTGATAAGTACACTGTGAGTTCCTATGAAAATAGCCAATGGACTGGCTTGGTCGTGAGAGGGAGGTCTGAGGAGAGGAATGCTAAGTCTGGTTCGAGGAAGAAGAGCAGAAGTAAATCAAGGTCAAGGCACAAGGATAAGACTTGTTTCAACTGTCATAAGGTTGGGCATATTAAATGGTTCTGTCCGGAGTTGAAGAACAAGAAGAAGGGCGAAAAGTCCAGTGCTCCGAAAGGAGAAAGTTCTGATAGCGGCAGTGCTAGTATTGCCACCACCACTCAGAAAGAAGAATCTGATGGAGACCTTTTATCTATGATTGATGGGAAGTCTAAAGTTGATGCTGCTTGGGTCATTGATTCTGCTTGTACGTTTCATATGTGTCCCATCCGGGACTGATTTTCAACATATGAACGTGCAGAGGGTAATGTTCTCATGGAAAATAATTTTATCTGCAAGGTTGTTGGTATTGGCACAGTGAAGATCAAGATGCATGATGGTGTCATTCGAACCTTGACGAATGTGAGGCATATCCCTGATTTGAAGCAGAACTTGATTTTGCTGAGTACTCTTGATACATTAGGGTACAAGTATACCAGAGAAGGTAGAGTTCTTCGTGTGAGTAAGAACTCATTAGTGCATATGAAGGCCAAAAAGAAGGTTAGAAATCTGTACGTTTTGCAGGGTTCTACAGTTACAGGGACTGCTGCTGCTGCATCTGGCTCGTTGACAGATTCTGAGAATACCTTATTGTGACATATGCGACTTGGTCACATGAGCGAGAAAGGCATGACCGAGCTAAATAGGAGAGGATTGTTATGTGGACAGGGTATTGGGAAGCTGGAATTTTGTGAGCACTGTGTGTTTGGCAAGCAGAAGAAAGTCAATTTTCAGAAAGGTGTGCACACTACAAAGGAAAAACTTGACTATGTTTATTCTGATCTTTGGGGACCATCTCAAGTTGCAACAAAGAATGGTTCCAAGTATATGCTGACTATCATTGATAATTATTTGAGGAAGGTGTGGGCGTTCTTCTTGAAGAGCAAGAATCACGTCTTTGTCACTTTTAAGCAGTGAAAGACTATGATTGAAAAGCAGACTGGGAGAGATGTCAAGCATCTCTGTACAGACAATGGATTGGGGTTTTGCTCTAGTTGGTTTGATGAGTTCTACAGGAATGAGGGTATTGTCAGGCATAAGACTATCTCGGGTACACCTCAACAGAATGGAGTCGCTGAAAGAATGAACAGAACTTTGTTGGAGAAAGTTCATTGTATGCTGTCAAATGCTGGTTTGCCTAAGTCATTTTGGGCTGAAGCTGCTTCCACTGCCTGTCACCTTGTCAATCGTTCACCTCATGCATCACTTGATGGCAAGGTACCTGAAGAATTGTGGTTTGAAAATCCTCCTAATTATGCTGTTTTGAAGATATTTGGGTGTCCTACCTATGCTCATGTGAACAATGGCAAGTTAGAGCCAAGATCTGTGAAATGTATCTTCCTTGGCTATGCTTCTGGAGTGAAGGGATACAAGTTGTGGTGTCCTGAGCTGTCTAAGGTCTTGTTGAGTAAGAATGTTATTTTCAAAGAGACAGACATGCTGAGTAAGAGGGAGGATTTTTCTTCACCTGGTGTTCCGAGTGCTCCAAGTGTGGACTTGCAAAAGTCAAAAGTGCAGGTGGAGTTTGATGCTGATCCAGAAGCGAGTTCCTTCCGTGATGTTGATTGTCATGGTCCTACTCAAGGTGGGTTGTCTGATGAAGCTGAAAATGTTGGCACAGTTGAGAGGAAGCCAGCGTATTCTATTGCTAGAGACAGGCCCAGAAGAATTATCAGGCCTCCACAGAAGTTGGGAGAGGCTGATATTGTTGCTTTTGCCCTGAATGTGGCAGAAGAAGTTGATAGCTGTGAAGAATCATCTAGTTACTCAGATGCTGTGAAGTCGAAAGACTCTACTAGATGGTTGGTTGCTATGGAGGAAGAGATGGAATCTCTTCAGAAGAACAAGACTTGGAAGATTACTGAACTGCCTAAGGATAAGAAGGTTGTCAGTTGCAAGTGAATATTCAAGAAGAAGGATGGTATACCTGGGGTTGAAGAGCCTAGAAACAAGGCTAGGCTAGTGGCTAGAAGATATAGTCAGATTCTTAGTATAGATTTTAATGAGGTATTTTCACCAGTTGTGAAGCATACCTCGATTCGTTCTCTTCTTGATATTGTCGCTATGCAGGATTTGGAGCTTGAACAGCTTGATATGAAGACAGCTTTCTTGAATGGAGAGCTTGAGGAGCGGATTTATATGGCACAGCCTGAGGGTTTTTATGTTGAAGGCAAAGAAGACCATGTGTGCTTGTTGAAGAAGTCCATGTATGGCCTTAAGCAGTCTCCGAGGCAGTGGTATAAAAGGTTTGATTCTTTTATGATTTCTCATGGTTATGAGAGGAGCAAGTATGATAGTTGTGTTTACCTGAAAAGGCTACGCGATGGTTCCCAAGTGTATTTGCTCCTGTATGTGGATGACATGTTAATTGCTGCAAGTGACAAATGAGAGGTGAGAAAGCTCAAAGCTCTGTTGAGTAGCGAGTTTGAGATGAAAGATTTGGGTCCTGCTAAGAAGATTCTTGGCATAGAGATTGCCAGAGATAGAGGAGCAAGAAAATTATTTCTGAGTCAGGAGAGTTACATTGAAAAGGTACTTGACAGGTTTGATGTGACTGGTAATCCTGTGAGTACTCCTCTTGGTACACATTTTCAGCTTTTGTCTGCTTTATCTCCACAGTCAGCTGCTGAGGTCGATTACATGTCTGGTGTTCCATACTCCAATGCTGTTGGTTCTCTGATGTATGCTATGGTTTGCACACGCCCGGATTTGGCCTATGCTGTGAGTGTCGTTAGCAGATTTATGGCAAATTCTGGAGAAGGTCATTGGAGAGCAGTGGAGTGGATTATGAGATACTTGAAGGGTACCAAGGGCGTGTGTCTACAGTTTGGAAGCACCAATGATGGAGTTGTTAGTTTCGTTGATTTAGATTATGCTGGAGACCTTGATAAGTCTAGGTTCTTGTCTGGATATGTCTTCACTCTTGGAGAATGTGCTATTAGTTGGAGAGCTTGTCTACAGGCCACAGTGGCGTTATCTACCACTGAGGCGGAGTACATGGCTATAACTGAAGGTGTGAAGGAGGCTATCCGGTTGAAAGGTTTCTTCAGTAAAATCTGTGAGAAGCTGCAGGTCGGTATAGTATACTGTGATAGTCAAAGTGCTATCCATCTCATGAGAGATGCTATGTATCATGAGAGGACAAAGCACATTAATGTGAGGTACCACTTCATTCGGGAGCATGTTGCTCAAGGTGACATTGTTGTGAGCAAGGTGGGTACAAAGGACAATCCTGCAGACATGTTGACAAAGCCACTTTCTGGTACTAAGTTCGAGCATTGCTTGGACTTGGTAGGTGTTCGTGCTTGATGCTGATAGCCCTTAGGGGCTGGTGGTGAAGGTGGAGAAACGTTGATGTTGGAGTCATAGAATTTGGTCCAAGGTGGAGATTTGTTAGGGATTGTTCCAAATTCCTAATTAGAGTAGGGCTCTATTTTCTAATCAGAATAGAGTACTAGTCTCCTATATATATACGGCCTATGCCTAGGTCTTATTTGTACTAGTTGAGAGTTGTGAGGTAGAGAGAACCCTCACGGAGGCCTTGTAATTGATTGGACTCACATAGTGGACGACTCTCCTTTGCCCGTAGTTTTTTCCCCGTCTTGGGGTTTTCACGTAATTCTTGTGTCTCGTGTTTTACTCGTTTCGATCTTATTTCTCAACAGTTTCTCTTTATCCGGTTTGACAAAATGCATCAAGAGTTCCTTTAGGACCATTTCTCCTCCAATTTTGACTAGTTTCTAATGAATTTGGCTTTAACTATAATTCTCCACTCCGCATTCTCCCTCCCTATCCTCTGTGTCGTTCTACGTTCCCTTTCTGTGTTGTTATGAAAGTTTATATAATTTTCAAGTTTCTCTCGGAATTTTCTGAGTATTAGAGGAGATTATGAACATAAGCATGTGGGTTTTCCTTCCTGTAGGGTGGTTGGTTGTCTTGCAATAATATAGAGATGACAATTTTTATTTTAAATTTTGATGTTGAAGCTCACACATTTTCTAAGGAAATTAAGAAAATAGCATTCAATAATGTAATTAAATCTCGATCCTTCAACGTGAATAGGCATCTAAAAACCATGTAAATCTTGCTAGTTAGTCTGAAGAGGAAGAAGACGTTGATCGCAAAATTTACATCTCAACCGAACAATATTACTATAAATACCCTCCGTTGAAAATAGGAGCAGAGATTGTGATATAAATTAATCCAAACTCGGGCCGGGATTAATTTCAAGATTAATGGTTAAAACACCGAAATCAACACTCTCAATATGACACAATCAATAAGGATATGATAAAAACAAAGTACTTATATTCATCATCATCATCTTCTTCTTCTTCATCATCATGTAGAGATCACAGATATATGTACCAGATCTTAAATTTACACTTCCTGGTTTCCTCCGTGAAAATAAAAACCCTGGTTTGCTTGCTTGCTACCTGTTCTATCTAACACTTGACTCTACAAAGAGAACTCTGATGATCACAAAGTACCGAAATTAACGAAAAGGGAAGAACAGCGAATTAAAAAAAGAAAAAAAACCCTAGATAATTGACATGATACAGTTGATCTTATGTTTCCTTCTCTCTTGATGTTGGTTCATCCTCATATTTTGACTAGAACAAGCCGACATTATCATCTAATGACAGGTTGATCAGATCGTCCTGAGCTTGAGAAGGCGCGGTCTCGTCGAAGAGCCACTTCTCAAGCAAGAAGAGAGGCACCTGATCAGGGGTGACATTGCCGGTGTTGGTGATCTCGTCCATTGACTGGGACCCGGAGGAGTTGGACCCGGACGAGTTGAAGCTGAACATCGAGTGGTCGAACCCCTCTGGCGTCGTCACACCCTGCCCTGCCTCGTTGCTGGAGCTCGAGAGGGCAGAACCAGTCGCGGCAGGGCGGCTTTCGTTGACTTCTGTCTGATGATCAGTGGTTGATTTTGGGGACCCCTTCATCCAGTTCTGGAGCAGCTTGGCTATGTTGTCTGCGCTCGACGCGTAGGCGTTGGTGGCGGTGGAGGCCGCGGAGGACGAGGACGAGGAGGAGGCCGGCGGGACATGGTGGAGTGTGGGTTTTGGGTTATTGCTAGGGTTGGTGGTCATCAGGCCATTAGTCTTTGAAAAAGGGTCTTGCAAGAGAGTGGTTGGCTTGTCCAGGGATAGGGCTTCACATAGGGCTTGTTTGGCTAAGCGGATATCAGTTTGGAGTCTCCTCTCCCATTGTCCTTTGGGCTGGGAGGTTGTTAGAGATGGAGAGGAGGAATTTGCATCTGGGTCATCCCCATCTTGAAGTTTCTTGAGCTTCTTCTTGAGGTGAGTGTTCCAATAATTCTTTATGTCATTATCTGTTCTTTGGGGAAGATATGATGCAATTGCTGCCCATCTGGACCAAATTCAAAAAAATTGTAATTAGCCCTCAATTAGTAGTTGCTTAAACACACCTCATATCTAAACCGACTAATAAATATTTGAGCGGTATCAGAGTATAAAACAAGTAAGCACAATTAACTTGTACTTATTTAGACTTTACTTGGTCTTTTCTTAATGTTCCATTCAACTACAATTTGAAATATCCAGTAGGTGCAATAAATTTTGCTTAATTCGCTAAGCATAAAAATCATCAAGTCAGAGAAAAGGATGAATCATTTTCAAGTAGGATGTTACAATTCTCAATGATCAAATTAAAAAAAATGAAAAATTCACCAGATAAATATAAAATTATTTTAATTTCTCTCACCTATTACCCAGAAGAGCTTGGAGGTGGATAATCATCTTCTCTTCATGATCAGTGAAATTACCTCTCTTGATACCGGGACGCAGATAATTAGTCCATCGAAGCCTGCAGCTCTTACTGCATCTAAGCAGACCTGATAATTAAGAAAGGAAACCAAATTGAGAGATTATTACCCACCAAGGGAAATTAAACTAACCAAAAGTTAAAGAATTATAACAAAAAAATTGAGTAGAAAGAAGACGATTTGAAACCCATATAGAGAAAAGCAAATCTAGTCTTACATATGTAGTTCTCCCAAAAAAGATAACAGAAAAAAGGGTTATATCGTGCAAAGAGGTGGCAGTACTACTGCGAGAGTTGCAGTATATTAAATACACAAATTTAATGAACCAAACCAACCACCCTTCAAAAAAATTACCAAACCTATATTGGAAAAAGGAACCAAAAGTCCATACAACTACTTGAACCTCCCAATTAAACTGTTAAAATCTCCGTATCTAATAACCTTACCATGAAAAACTACAAGTTTAGAGAAGAAGAGAGACATAAAATTAAATTAATTAATATGAAAACCTACCAGTATTATTTGGGACTGATCTCCAATTCCCAGGACCGTGCTCTTGGATATAAGAGACCAAGATGATATCTTCTTCAGGCGTCCATGGCCCTTTCTTAACTCCAATCTTGTCACAACAAGGTGGCCTTCCCATATTAATTTTTACCCTAACTACTGTAAATTATTTTATCCTCTTTTCCCTCACTCTCTAAATGTTTCTCTATGATTTATTGTTATGTTCAACTCCAAAAGGGTATCTTCCAAGTAGATTTATTTATGTCTATGTGGGGGTGGAAATGGAAGGAAGATGAGGGAGAGGAGGAGGGCTCAATTTGATCTCTTACTTAATAGGGACGAAGAGAGGGACAAGCGTCCAAGACAAGGGTTTAGCTTGTCCACATATAAAATATATATAGACAAAGAGACTACACGGAGGCAAGGTGTTTACTAGGCTGACCAAGGAAAAAGAAAGACTAGTTAAAAGCTAACCACTACTAACTATTATTTAGGTCAATTAATCAAATAAGCTATTTTAACTTAACTAAAAAGTATTAAATTCGAATTATTAAAAATAAATAGTATTAAATACTTATTAGAGTACTTGATTACTATTCAAAAGATTTTAGCTCCATATTGAATTAGTCACACATGTTCCAAATAGTATTAAAAAAAGGAAGAAAGAGAAACCAAAACGTTCTCCAAAGAGAGACGGGTAAAATGGTTGCTTCTCTAATTAGTCAAAGAGCATTTACTGATTGCTCGCAAAAAGTCAACTATATTTGTTTAGACTCTTTCTAACTTTTTTGGTTTTCTCTCCACCCTGATGTAATTTAATTTATTGTTTGTTTATCTCTTTCTTTAATCTATTAGAGAGGGGAATTAATAATTTATTTTGATCTCCCTCTGAGTGCTTGACAATATCGTGTGGCATTAATTAACCACATCAATTCTATATGAGGTGGCACCGAAAAAAGTGAGAAAATGAAGACCCCCAAATTAAATGCGATTTTGCATTATTTAAGTTGCAGTATAATATTAATTGGGGTGGCATTAATTAAGTAGAGCATATACCATTATTTGGTTATTTATAACTTTTTTGAAACCCTAGTTACGTGTGCAATATTTATACTCATTTGGGTTTTCAAATCTCAACTCTTAATTGCAAGATATAGGCTTTTTTCACCTCAGAAATAAGCACATGTATTTGCCTGTGGAATAGAAATTGAAATTAATTGAGGGAAAAAATTTCAACTAGTCCAATGGGAAAAGCACACCCCTAGGCCTTCTCCAATTAGAGTGGATTGCTTGGGTGAAAGTTTCATGTTAATTTAATGTACCTCTTTTCACTTATTTTGCCAGGTTGTCCATTTATGGAGGCTATACAATAAAAAGCAGAAAGTTTTGTTACTTAAGGGTTCATCTAGAGAGATCATGGCTGATCAATATGTAGAAATATTTGAAAGGGTTATCAAACTTGTAGTACTGTTGAAGTGTACATATTATTCATGGCTGATCAAACTTGTAGTACTATTATATTATATCCTATGATTAAATTCAGCGAGTATTGTCAAGACCTTATAAAAAATGTATTCTCTTATCCGCTATATTCATAAAGTTCGAACTTGAGATTTTGATTTCGATGCGTATTATTTATTATATGGTTTGCCAAGTGTGTGAAAATCTTAGTTCATGTGGCCAGATGTACGCATGGATCTAAACTATAATTTTTTTTTATCACAGCCATGGAATTCTTTGTGGGCTATACCCCACTCTTTAATTGCTGGGATATGATTCGTATATATTGCTCGAGCCCAAATTGACAATTTACAATGGCATTGGAAATTTAGCAGGCTATTAAACTTATTGGTCGGATATTGTCTTAGCTCATTTAAGACATCAGTTAAATATGCTTTCCAAGTTCCAATAGCTTACAGTTAAGGACATGGCTTACAGCTTAAAATAAGGTCAAGTTGTTTTCTCTTCTCAGGTTGAATCAAAATCTGATGAAGATAATGGAAGTGGGTGACGGCGATTGCCGCAATTAAAAGAATTGTTTCTCTTAATAGTATGTTCATTTCTTGTGTTGATCATTAATTTATTCCTCTTCAAATTATACTCTATATATGTAATGAAGTTTGAATTATAATTTATAACCGGATAGAAATCATACGAAAAGAATTAGCTGATAACAGCTAATCCAAATTATGCTACATGATTGCTGTGTAAGGTTTTTTTTTATACTGCTCGGTATCCGGGTTATTGACTCACTAATATAAATTCGAGCTATATAGAATTTTTCATGTTCGGAGTGGCGAGAAAAATGAAGGAATGACAGGTAGGCTGGTGCCCAGCTAGGGCCGAGCTGGTTTTGGGGGGGTCGGCGCCCGCCAGGTGGCGCGGTAGAAAATTTTATATTTTGTTCGGACGATTGTTTTGGGCTTTTAGATGACCTAGATAGGTTCAGTGGTGTGCAAGAGTTTGTCTATATATACGAGGACATATTATCCTAGTTTGTATGGCTTTGTGGGTCAGAAACTCATCAATAAAAGATCTTCTTCTTTCGTGGATATATGTGGTTGGCTGAACCACGTTAACTCCTCTATCATTATTTGCGTTATTGTTTTCTTCGATTCCTAAGCAAAGGTTGTATGGGCTTAAGATGATGGAGGGTTTGGATTTGAGCCAGCACATGAATAATTTTAATTAATTGATGAGTGATTTGAATATGGTCGATGTGAAGTTCGAGGATGATGACAAGGCATTGTTGCTGCTAAATTTCTTACCAGATTTCTACGAGAGTTTGGTTACAACTCTAACTTAGGGCAAAGAGTCTTTGGTATTGGAGGATATTACAAGTGCTCTATTGGCGTTTCATGAAAGAAAGAAGGCTTGTGATGAACAGGGAGAAGGGCTGATGATGTATGAAAAAGCTCTTGGCGTATGAGCTTAGATCATATGAAGGAGCGATGCACGTGCAAAGCAAAGATGTTAGGTGGGCTTTACATTGGGAATGCCAAATCGTTGGTAACACCATTGACGAATTAACTTTTATCTCACTCAGGAGCGAGTGGTAGAGTTTATGACATGTCAAGGGTTCTACTCAGTAGAACAAAAGGCAATCCAGTGTATGCTGTGGCTTCTAGCATTAGTTTGGTATAAAGGGAACAAGGTCTATCAAGGAAGCAGTTCAAGGTTGCAAAGTATATGGGTGATCGAAAAAAGGGTCTGAGTACATCAAAACAGTTCTTGGAATTGAGATTCTTTGGGACAAGGTTAGCAAGGCACTATAGTTGTCTAAAGATACGTGCAAAGAAAAGGTATTAGGTGGGTTTGACATTAGGAATGTGAAACCATTGGTAACATTATAGGTGATCAGGTTTTATCTCACTTAAGGGTGAGCAGTGGAGTTTGTGACAAGCCTTTTATTCTACTTGTAGAACAAAAAGCTTCCCAGTGTATATTATGACTTGTAGCATTGGTTTGGAACAAAAGGGAACAAGGTCCAACAAGGAAGGTTAGAGAAAATGCATCAGGCAAGCTCGGGAGATGCTTGAGTCTATGGAATATTTCTAAGTGATTTAACAAAAGGTGGGGAGAAGTGAGGATGGTCTTGATGAGGACAGAAGGGCCTAAGGTTCAAGGTGGAGTCGGTAGAGTCAGTTTAGTTTCGCAGGACTCTGTATTTCTTCAAAAGGCGATGTCTCATCAAGGTGGAGATTGTTGAAGTTCGGGTAGAACTTTATGGTTCTTCTAAGGGATAATTTCTTGCCAAGGTGGAGATTGTTGGGAGTGACGAAAAAAATAAAGGAAAAGCAGGCGGGCTGACGTACGTTAGGGCCATGACGCCGGCTAGGGCTGAGCTGGTGTTGGGAGACCCGGGCCTCGCTAGATGTTGGCTGAAAATTTTCTGTTTTATTCGAATTCTTGTATTAGACTCCTAGATGACCTGGATAGGTTCTGTGGTGTGAAAGATTTGTCAATATATGTGAGGGCATGCAACCCTAGTTTGTACGATTTTGTGGCTCAGAAAATTATCAATTAACGATCTCATTCTCTCCGTGGATGTAGACGGTTGGCCGAATTACATTATCTCTTGTGTCATTATTTGCGTTATTATTTTTTTAGATTCCAAACATTTTAATGGTGGCGAAGCTCTCTCAACAAGTATTTAATACTGTTGTATTACCAATGGCTCGAACCCGAGACTTTTTGGTTTAGATATAATAACTCACTTGTTACTTGATCTAAGTGCTTGTTGGTACCTTGCAAACTCCTTAATCATTAGTTGCTTATGTAATCTTTTACATGTTATAGTAAATAAAATCACATGAAATGTATTAACTAAAGGGACTAGAGATACTAATCATATGAAATTTTATGATATTAATTAGCCGAACATGCATTACTTCACGTCGTTATCAGTGATCAAGCCATCATAATTACGATTACGTGGATTTGAACTTGTCAAGTAATATAAGGAGGACAAGTATGCATCATCTTTGATTTGGAATGGGTCAAATGCCCATAACATTATTGCCTTCTTATTGGCTTCCAATCGACTCCAGCAGTGTTAAAGACCTAAATGCACATGAACTTGATACTAATGGCCGAATAATTAGATTCGATATCGATGTGAATTCAAATACTGACAAAAAAATTTCTAATAAATTTTAACACTTTTGTATTTTGGACAATTACAATAGGAATATTTCCAGGACTCGGGTGGCGTACATATATTTAGCTAGACCCGGAGCTTGGGAATGCATAATTATGTAAATGCAACAAATATCACTAGGCATTCTTTTTCTTCTCAATTTTTTCTATTGAATTTTACTGAAGTAAAATTTTAATGAGATTATAGTTGCAACTTCATTTAATAGTAGTACAGTATATAGTAAAATTCGACATTAAAAAAAGTTTTTTATTTATTTTCAATACCCACTTTCCACCGATGAGTCAACATTCTGAAATAATCTCATAAATAGCTAATTACCAATTACCCATCTATCCATGTACTCGCAGTCCAGACGTTCTCCACTCGTAGACATGTAACAGAGACAAAATTGCTCTTAAAGGGTAAATATATATTTTTTCTATTTATACCGTATAATATCCGGATATTACAGTACTATCTAATTTTAAGTCGAGTAAAATCTGTGTGTGAAAAATAAATTGATATCGTACGTAGCATATCAAGTTGTTAAACTTAATTGCAATGTGCCATTCCGAATTTAAAGTTCATAAAGTTTTTTGAGCTCAGTCATTATATTTCCCGTAAATTACTAAGATTTGGTTTCTCTTACCAATTTACGTGCCGGCTCGCCAACCTCTGGACATGTAGACCAAATTTATACACGACGGTCTTAATTTGATTTCAAGTCATGAATGCACCACATCTCACATGGTAGACATATATTTCGAGGTTTCATTAACGGAAATTTACTTTGTCTATTAAAGTAATACTGAGACTTTCATCCGCCTAAAAACTAAATTAGTGGACAAAGTACCAGGTGGCCTAGATAAAAAGATATTTGATTTTCAGTTTCAATTTATTTGTTGGGTCAAATTGAAAATATATTTTCAATTATTTTGTGTTACGTCTTAAAATTATCGTTTCCGGATTATTATATTCAATTATTTATTATGTTTTAAAGCACGTTCGATTAGAAATCCAAAGTGAATTTCTCTGAGGATACTTTCTTAATCCGTTGCTTTTTAAACATAATATTATTTTTTTCCAAAAGAAATTTGTATTTGCGCAATTTGTGGATTGAATTAAAGCATAAACAATATTAGAACTGAAGCTATTAGATAATAGTGGTACAGGCGGCCCAAGAGTGTTAAGTGTGTTTACACTTGTTATTGACTAATAGGACGCCAAAATATCGGGTATCACGGTCCTAATATTTTTGTGATAACGACCTCTTACAACTTGTATGATCTGATTTTTCCACGGATATTATATGTTACCCAAATACTCACAAATTTAATTAATCTATATTTAAATCGAATAAATATTTATAAGAACATTGCTTGAAATCAAATGGCGATTTTAAGGGTCCATATATAGATCGAGTCTACAAGAATTAGTCCATCGAGGGGAGTATTTGAGACAATTCAATTATTTTGTATAGGAAAAATTAACAAATTGGACACAAATCCAGCATAAAACCACTTTTTATGATGAGACAAGATCTATATCTAGATCTGACCACGGTTCAAATTTGAACAAATTAATCGAATTGATTCGAATTCAAATTTATCAAAATTTTAAACTGCATTTAATTCGTCCAAGGACGAATCGAATTTGAATTATGAACATTCGAATTTGAATCAAATTCGAATTGAATTTAAATTAATTTTTTAAATTTTTAGGGTTAGTTTTAGTATTATGATTTAGGATTACGGTTAAAGTTAGGGTCAGAGTTAGGGTTAGAGTTCAGGGTTGTGTTAGGGTTAAGGTTAGGGTAAGAGTTTAGAGTTAGGGCTAGGATGAGGGTTTTGGGTTAGGGTTTAGGATTTTAGTAGATAATTGAATTGGATACACGATATATGTTCGTTCTCAGAATTGTAGTTGTATTTTTTTATATAGTCTGAAAAAGGTTAGAAGCTAAATTCTTCATTATGGTAGGAGAAAATGCATGTAGAGATAATAACTTAGTATCTGAATATCCACTAATATAAATTTGAGTTGGATCTCGAGCAAAATAACATGTTCTCTTTATTAAGTCAACTAATTCATGTTGTAATCAAATAACCAAAATTGCAACTATATAAATATAATATAATTAATTAATAGCTTGAATAATTAGATGAAAAAATGTACAAATTATTGAAAGTGTTTCAAAGTAGTAGAACTCTTTTTAATTTTTTTGCTTTTTCGAAATATATTTTTTGAAAGTTTTCAATTTTTTAGATTTATTAACAAATAAAAAAATCAAAAGCTAACGCGTCACTAAAATTGAGGTACAAAAGCTCATGGGAGGGAAATAGGATGGCGATGATGAGGTACAAAAATTGAGGGGATTGGTTCACATCACATCTATATGATGGGGTTAGTCATGTGACAAAATGGATGGGAGGCTCAAGCCTCCCTATTTTTTAATAATTTTTTTTCATAATTCGTCGAATCGAATTTTTTGGTTTGACGAATTATAAAAATCTTGAATCGTATTTAATTCGTCTCTGAACGAATTTCAATCGAATTGTTGACAAATTAAATTATTCATGAATCGAATCGAATCGAATCGAATCACGAATCGAATTTTAACAATGACCAGGTCTACCTATATCTTCAATCTAGGTCATAAGCCGAAATTCTGGGTAATTTTCCAAAAGGGGGTTAATTTCCCCGACAATTCCCTGAATGGGGTTGTCAGGGGATGTTTTGCTTGTCTGGGGTCGAGCTAGAAACCGCTCAGCGGGGAGCATTTTTTATTTTACCAAAAACCGCTCCACGGGGAGCGTTTTTTGGCAAACCAAAAAATGCTCCCGTTTGTGTTGTCACCGAAAAAAAAATTAGCTGCAATTAGCAAGGGGGAGAAAATCCAAATAAAAACACACAATGGTTCTTGTTCGGAATCGAACCGAAGACTTCCACAATTTTAAATAAGCACTCTAACCAACCAATCTACAAGAGCCTATTGACTTATAATTTTGTAATAAATAATATATTACATATATACGATTTCTATAAAATATGTAATATATTACATAAATATATATTTATGAAATACATATTTATGTAATATATTATCTATATTTATGTAATATATTATTATTTATGTATATTATATATATTTATATTTATGTAATATATTATTTATTAAATAAATATGTATTTATGAAATACATATTTATGAAATATATTATTTTTAAATAAATACGTATTTCATAAAAATGCTCCCAGTGGAGCGGCTTTTGGTAAAAAAAAGTTTTTTCGGTAATTTTCCTTCGCTATGGGTAATTTTGTTTGGAACCCTTATTTATGTAATATATTACATATTTCATAGAAATCGTATATATGTAATATATTATTTATTACAAAGTTATAAGTCAATAGGTTCTTGTAGATTGGTTGGTTAGAATGCTTATTTAAAATTGTGGAAGTCTTCGGTTCGATTCCGAACAAGAGCCATTGTGTGTTTTTATTTGGATTTTCTCCCCCTTGCTCAGTGCAGCTAATTTTTTTTCCGGTGAAAACCAAAAAATACTCCCCGCTGAGCAGTTTCTGACTCGACCCCAGACAAAGAAAATATCCCCTGACAACCCCATTTAGGGAATTATCGGGGAAATTAACTCCCTTTTAGAAAATTACCCCGAAATTCTTAAATTCACAATTGCGACCTTAATAAAACGTCAAATCGGTCATGAAAAGGCGATGTTTGCTTTTAGACGTCATAATTTTTTTAATGTCGATTTAGCACTTGTGACTTTGCATGTCGGAAAGTAGGCCTATTGCGATGTTTTTCCACTTAAAGGCGATGTCTATTAACGTCGAAAAATCTTGATTTCTTTGTAGTGGTAAAAAATTAATCCAAGAATATCAAACTCACCCCTAAACACCGAGCTCTCTTAGTATATGGTGTTATTGAGTAGCAACGACAATAAAACCTTATACTACAAGGAGAGCCAATGATCAGCTAAATTCTATGTAATTGTAGAATTTCACATCATTCAAGTTTTTTCAAAAATAATTAGTATTTAGAGTCGAACGATATCAGATCTTATATTTATAAGACTCGAACCTAAAATCTCCTACCAAATACTTAAATCAACTAGTGAGTATATTAATCTAACTTAAATAGGTCTCGTGTAAGTTGGAGACCTAGTTTTATCTATCTTAGTGCATGTAATGCTTTAGTTATGTATTAACATAAGTTACTAGTGTAATGTACTCGAGCACATTGGGCGATATTTTTTTTTGGGTAATAAAATTTTTTGTAAAAATAATTAAGTATCGAGTTCAAGTCCTAAGGAACACAATATTTTTAGATACTTGTTAAGAGAACTTTGCCACCTTTTAAAAGTCTCACACTCGAATCTCGATTAGTCGTCCCACTTGGTCAAGATACTGAATTGTATAAACAAAAAACCTAAAATCTCCATACACGAATCAAAATTGCGTATCACTAGAACCACTTCTAGCGGGTCAGCTTCAAGTCTGACTCCCTATATTTCAGCTCAATAAATTTTCAATTGCACCAACAATGTAAAAATAAATAACTATCCACCACATATCTACATGATCTTGGCAATAGAATTATACCAAATTGAAAGAGCTGGTTGGTTATGGCTAGGAACTGCAGTTGCCTGCTGGCCAAGCAAACTCCTTGATGCACTAACTTCTTACCCGTTCTTGCCTTCCATCGAAGACAGGAACCCCACCAAAACAAGGAAATAATTATTGAGAACCCCAAGGATATATCCAAAATTGTGGTTCATATTTTTTCAGTGAATATATAAATACAAATATACTTGGAATATCCAGGAAATAGAGAGAGATCGAAGGCATTTAATTGGGCTACGACGTCTTTGATCTTTTCTTTTTTCCTCCATTCTTGTGGTCATCTGTGTCTGGTCGTACGAGGTAAAACAACTAATCGTAGATTCCTACGTATAAATCCTCGTATCCACCTTGTATAAATATTATATAATATAGTCTCGCACAAGTTGATAAGTTAGTAATAACGTTGTATTAATATCCGCTAGCTACTCTCATTCTAAATGCTGTTCCGTGATTAATAAAAATCTGGAGGTAGTTGGAACATTTGTATACATTCGGTTGGGAATATACGGCTGGGAATGTATTATTATAGTTTAACCAATAAGTTTCGAATTCGAATCCTTAGATGGATAGCTTTGTTACTGTTCAAAATCATATTTGCCACGAATAAGAATTAGTCGATCTAATGAAAGGCGGAATATCATACAATATTTTTGTTATTATATAGAGGGGGAAATTAAATATTAGATGCACAGCTACTACCAAGGAGATATATTCGATGATATTTCATATGTTGTAAAGCATTATTGGACGATCCAGAGGAGTAAATATTCACCGCTGAAACAACTGGAAAATGTATATAGAAGGGGAAAATGTTCACGGATTGAGTTAATTCCTACCCCATTATACAGTTGGTCGAGGTTACTTTATTTAGCAAGGAAAGAATTTGAGAAAGAGAATCAAATATTCAATATGACCAATCAAAATAAGTAGAGTCCGATAATACTCGACTTTAAATATCAAAAATTAAAAAAAAAATTACATGACACCCTGTTCGTGTATACAAGTGATAATGAGCCTCACAGGCGGCAATCAGTACCAAGTTCTTTGTGGGCGGGGGGGGGGGAAGGAAGAAAATATTAATGGTTACTGTTTTCTCGTAACTGATTTTTTTATCTCGGTATTATTTTTTTACACGTGTTGAATGATTAATCTCGAATAATTATATGAAGATTGCCAAATCGGGATTATGGGCGAAAAGACACAAGATTTCTCCGATCGGAGTTATGAGTGGTCGTCAGAAGTTGAGAAGGAACATGTCTTTTACTACTTTAGTAAATATTAAGAGAATTCAAGTATTTCGTACTCAGATATTTTTTTATTCTACATTTCAGGAAGTTGTGCGGCTATTATAAATCTGTTCTACTATTTCCGGTTCAAGAAAAAAACTATTTCCTGAGCCACTAAATATTTGAGGAATCTGTCGTAAATAAATATTTGGGGAACCATATGATGAGATTTTGATTTCGAAGAGGGTAAAAATTATCTGGCCACAGCGGAATTCTCGGAAGAGCTGTGGTCCTGTAAATTCTAAGTTTCATTTTATTTAAAAAAATTCTCTACCCTCTAAATATTATAGTTGTTATATATTTGCCATTAAATTTAATGTCTACCATGCATTTTAACCGAAAAACGGGGAACAGTTTATATTTAAATTGTATGTTTGGGAAGGGTTGTTTTAATCTTTTCAATAAGACCATTCCAAAGATGTGTCGAATTCGAAATTACTCGTTCGAATCTGTATCAAAATGATATTTTATCACGTGAAGAAACATTCTCAAGGAGAGGATAAAAAACAACATAAAATAGACACACATCACCTCTACCATATTTACTCATGAAATTACAAAGTTTGCGTAATAAAGTCAAAATTAATACACTTAAATATTAGCACTTGCATGAATTGCATCACAAGATGGCGATGGCAGGTTACAAAGTCAACGATATACTTATCCAAGATGCGCAAACATATTAGGAACTCATATATATATGACGGTAACGTCGTTGTAGTCTTCCCACCTTTGTAGAATGCACTCGGTAGCTTAACTCAATGTAAACTTGATAATGAATGCTCTGTTATCGGTACAATAAATGTTTAGATAATATGTAATTTCAAAAAATGTAAGATTTAATACAACATAGCACTACCAAGCGTGATACAATGCAACTAATAAAAATTAATCAAAAACTAAGAGAGCGAAAATTGAAATTTGTAGGGCTCCGAATGCAACAACAAACAAGAGAATACTATAAATTTTCCTCTAGTACAGGGCAGACAATATTTATACTTTGGTCCTCACAAGTATAGGTGTAGATAGACAATAACAACGTTAGGTTTTGGGTTTTGCAGGGAATTATGTAACTAGCCGATACATTACGATGTAGAACAGAATTTAGCGATATTAACATCTTTTACCCTAGCAAAATACTCTTCTTCCACGACGGTTTTTTCACTAAATTGTACTGTAGTGGAGTTTTAACGATACCGGCGTTAGCAACTTCGCATTTAGGATGTAAATATTGCATTTATAAAAATTTACACACCAAAAAATAGACAATAACAATAATTTACTTATAAAAAATGTAAATAGTAGAAAATCATAAATCATATAAAAGAAAACTTATGACCATAGATTCACCTTACATAATAAGTAAAATGGATAACTGGTATAATTTTCAAGACTTCTTGATTTTTTTTGAATAAGTTAAATTTTATTGGAATAATATTTACGTCGGAAGAAGATCCAGCCATCTCGTGGCCGACGGCCTCTTTAAAACCCTAATGCGGCTAGACTTCTTGATTGATCTTCACAATCAAATAAATTTGTTGATTTAGCTAGTGATTACTCAAGTCAAAACGTTTTTTAAAATCACTTGATATTCGGACATTCACTGGACCGATCAATCTAAGTTTCAGTCGGATAAAACTCGAAGACCGTATGGTGCATTTATTTGACCGAGAGAGGAGCAAGCAGGTGGCAAGCATGGTCACACAATACGTCCCAACCCTTCGTTTACAACCGCAGAAAAACAACAGTTGACATAGGCTGGGGTGTAGGTGACAAGTTCTTTTCTTCCTATCTGGGATTCTCTTTCAATTCATTTCTTGCATTTTTCTGACAGGTTTTCTTGCTATTTTTCCATGGCTTGAAATTGAGCAAGCATTAACTAGAGGACATTCAGGCCACCAACAACAGCAAAACACTGTTTGTTTCTGCAAAAATCTTTTGTAACCGGTGCAAGATATCATCAATTCATCATCCCTATCTGATCCTTGCGTTTCCGGTACCATATGGTATGCGCTGCTATACAACCAAAAGACGACTACCAGATTCAGAGTCGAGTACTATCATAATTTATAATTAGAAGTTTGTTATCAAATTTAGAGTCGAGTATTATCTTATATGAATAGTATTGAATAAGATAACAAACAAAGATGGTTTTAACTTCCATTCTCATGAAGGTCGTAGAGCAACTGTCAGCATTACCTCCACATTTTTCTTTATTTTAGTCTTATATATTCTATCTTGATTGGGATTATGGCATGTGTTATCTACATGCAGTTCCAGGGGTAACTTGTTCTTGAGTCATGTTGCCTACGGTTGGAGAAAATTTTAGTACAGCAATATGACGTCGTTTTGGAACATTTTGCATGCACCCTTCTGTCTTTGTACTTGGGGTCGATCTCCATTCGTCCCGAAAAAACTTTTTCACACCTTCGTCTATATAAAAGATGTAACAACTTATTATCTTAAGATTTAATATAGATATGCTAGTATGCTATCACAACAAATTAATCTTGCAGTCTTGTCATCAATTGACCCATATTTTATGACAGTTGAGACAAAGTTAATTCCGTAACAATTTAGTTTAAGGAGCTTCGTCTAATAGGATCGTTGAGAGTCTTTTGATTGTACATATGTTATTGGGCTAATTTATGAAGACAGAAAATTCATCAATTTATTTTTTTGTAAAAAAATTCGTTAAAAATCAAATATGATGATTATGAGAATAATACACCAAATCTTGTGGTAATTCAATTAGACTTTAGTGCATTACGGACCTAGATGCTACATATTTATTCCAATATCAAAAATTGAAAATTAGATTTTGGGTTTTGAATTTTGGTCTTAGCATTTAACTATGTAGGTCTTTATACATTGTGAAGTGAAGATATACGTTTTAAACATGTCCCTACTACGCCAGAAAACTGTTACTCTTACAAATTTATGGCATACGTTTTCCCATTTCGCAAGTTAAAAAAAAAGCAAATTTCTTTTTCTTCAAGAAGAACCAAACAGAGATCGTACTCATATTGAAACTTTTACACTTTATTAATTTCAATTCACCGTACATGCTAAGACGTAGAGCATATTTCACATAAAAAATCTTGATGTTATTTTGGTCTATAATTCTCTGCGCTCACTATAACACTGGCGACGAACAAGTCAAGTACGGTCGAGGCTAATGAATTGAAACGGTTATCTTACTAGTGTCACATATTCTATTGCAAAAGTTCGAATTCAAAAACATCATTTGGTGTAGGATACATTTGTTGGCAGTTATTGTCGTTGTTTAAAGGTAGAAACCTTATAATTACTCTCTTCTAAAGTGTAATGCACAAATATAATGATAAGGATGTCTCATTGTATACATCTACGTATATAAATTATGTTAGGTTTTGATTTGAAATAAATGTGAAACAAGCTATGCATGTGCTCCTTGTACTAATCAAGCCTAATAATGTCCTCCTAATTATAACGATGATCGTCTCGGTTTCATCAATGTAAATATTATTGACGAAACTCGAACTTGGTTTTTCCAAATTACAAATTAGTAAAAAAAAGTTACAAATCGTTAAAGAATTTATTTTCAGCCACGTCATTATATGAGTATTCAATTATATGAGTAATATTTCAGAATATTGGAGATTTGATCTGAGATAAGTAAGTATTTATTTTTTTTCAACAATTCAATTTCTTTAAAAAGTTTTCCTTAATAAATGGACCCACACCAATAAGAGAGTGAGAAAATAAAAAGCTAGGCTCAATTACATGGGCCAATCTTAATCCGGTTTCTCGTTATAAAAAATTAACCATGGAAAGACTAATTAGGTATCCATTGGCCAGGAGGAGGACCCCCTAGAACAAGTCTATTTATAGCCACCATTTTTCATCAAGAAGCAAGCAATCAAACTAAAGAATTTAAAAAATATATATCAGACCACCTAACTATTAGGCAAAATCATTTCCAAATCTCACACCACCTATATATGGACGTGTATTTTATTAACATTGAATTATTTTTAGAAGTTATGTTTCCTAATTAAGCTGTTCCTTTTTTTCCTGTTTCTTGTCCTTGCAGGTGATTGCAAAAGGAACCAAGTACCACGTTGATGTAAGAGCTTCTTTTTTTCTTTTGAAATTCCATTTCTCTTGGCTTCTGCTATGCTGTATGGTTACACTATTGTCAAACTGGATGGGTCTTGTTAGAGATAATTTGATCGAGAAGGTATGCTTCTTCAAGTGCTTTTTTAGGTGCCCTAATAATATGTTAGAATTTTTATATGCAACCTAAAATTAAAAAAAATAATAGATATGTAATTTTTTATACGATTATAAATAAATTCATCACACTCATTAATGATACCATAATCAACGAGAATTTGTAGGAAAAAGAAAAACAACCAAGAATTTTACCCATTCGGCCAATTAGCGGCCCTCGGCCTCGAAAATAAAACGAGCTTTATATTATTACTTGGTCCGTTAAATACTCGGCCCAACATGGATTTTTCAACGGCACCAAATAAAGGAAGATCAAGATTATTATACTAATTCGGATTTGAGTCACGTAAAATTATTGAATGGAAAAAAAAATTCTAATACAATTTTCTAATTTTTGTAATTGAATTTGAAATCTCTATTTTATTTAGAATAACTCATAAGTATTTGTCATTCCATAAAACGAGCGCGGGCACCAATGGAGGAAGTAGAAGTAAGCGAGCTTTGGTGAGATAGAGAGAGAGAGGATGCCAACTCGGAAAATGGAGGAGATATCAGTTGCCAAGGCAGCCGTGCAAAGTCTCATAAGAAGTTTGGCATTAGAGTGGGGAACAAATTATGATATCAGAGTGAATGGGATCACACTAGGTTCTATCAGAGACACTACTCGCACGAGTAAGTTGATCCCGGTTGAAATCACAGGCAAAGCAGGCAACTCTAAGAAATGCATTTATTCAAGCTGGGGGAGAAATGAAATATTGCTATGGCAGCTCTCTACCTTGCATCTGATGTAGGGAAGTACATAAATTTGATGACGATGACCGTCAACGGAGGACTGTTGCTGAGCAAACCCCGTATTATGCCAAAAGAGGCTGTCAGGGAACTGTCCCGGGTGGTGGAGAAGAGGTCTAGAGATGCACTAGTTCGGGTTCCAAAGAGCAAGTCATAACCATGCTCTATATTGGAGACAGTACTAGCATGCGTAAGTATTTTCCTTATGTCTTATATTGACTATTGTTCTCAACATTACTGAATTGAACTTAGCTTATTTTATAACACAACAAATAAATAGTAGAAATCTTTCATTTTTGAATTTTTTTTAGGTCCGAAAATTTGTGATTGTTGAATTTTATTGTTCGTTCAAAAATAGTTTTTGCTCATTTTTAATATTTTTTTCAGCTATTGCATACAACAAAACAAACAAATAACCGAAATACAATCCTGTATACTTTTTTTTCACAAAGCAATTCAATTTACAATTTCTTTTATTTAATTTTTTCTTATGGTATTTGTACTCAATTATTGTCGAACTATATTTTAAATATCAACACTTTCAATATTATTTTATATATTTGTGAAACTTTCTCTCAAAACATTATAGATATTTTTATATTTTAAATATCGACTCTCTCTCTCTCTCCTGTTATGTTATTGTTTATTAATAGTTATATGTTTTACTTTTTTTAAAGGTAATTATTTACGATTACATGAGGATTTTTGAACCCAGGACTCACGTTAAAAAAACCCAAAAATTAGTAAACCAGACTTGCTAACAGCTATATATAAAGAAAATAGTGAAAAATTTAAAAAAACTTGCGGTGATGTAAAATTCTATGCAGTTGAAAATATGATAGTAAGTAAAAAATATCTATTTAATGAATGAACAAATTTTAACACGTTACTATGGTCTTTCTTTTTATTAAAATCAATATTTTATGTTCAATCTTAAAGACTTGCCCCAAACTTTTGCAACTAAACAGAAGAGACAAAAAATATCTATTTAATGAAGGAACAAATTTTAACACATTACTATGGTCTTTCTTCTTACTGAAATCAACATTTTAGGTTCAATTTTAAAAATTTGCCCCAAACTTTTGCAAAAAAAAGAAGAAGAGACAGAACTATTTAATGAAGGAACAAATTTTAACACATTGCTATGGTCTTTCTTCTTATTGTAATCAACATTTTAGGTTCAATCTTAAAGACTTGCTCCACACTTTTTAACAAAATAGAAAATATCTATTTAATGAAGTAACAAATTTTAACACATTACTATGGTCTTTCTTCTTATTGAAATTAACATTTTAGGTTCAATCTTAAATACTTGCCCCAAACTTTTGCAACAAAACAGAAGAGATAGAAAATATCTATTTAATGAAAGAACAAATTTGAACACATTACTATGGTCTTTCTTCTTATTGAAATCAACAATTTAGGTTCAATCTTAAAGACTTGCCCCAAACTTTTGCAACAAAACAGAAGAGACAGAAAATATATATTTAATGAAGGAACAAATTTTAACACATTACTATGATCTTTCTTCTTATTGAAATTAACATTTTAGGTTCAATCTTAAAGACTTTCCCCGAACTTTATGCAACTGTGGCTAAAAATGATAGAAACTTAGGGGCAAATATTCTTCTAACCTTTATGCAACAACAAAAAAATTATTCTGGTTAGATTAGTACACCAAAATTGAGCAATTCAAAACAAGTAAAAATAGTTTCAATAACTAATCACCCATCCGATACATGAAAATGACAACGAGACAAAAATTCATTTTGGTATACGATAAATTTTTATCAAAGTGGAACGAGACCATTTTGAATGAACTCATAAAATCTGTACCAAGAGTTGAAGATTTCTCGCCCGTGCGTATAACTTCAAACTCGTGGCCTGAAGCGTATGCCATCCAAGTTAGATGACAAACCCCTAGAGTCTTTGCTTCATATCCACCTAACACCAATATTCTAATTAGATTAGTACACCTAAATTTAGTAATTCATAACAACAAAAAATATTTGTAATCACCAAATGCCCCACTTAGTTTTTTCTTTTGAAATATACTAAGAAAAATTCATTGAATACCTCGATAAAATGGACATCTCCTTCCAAGTTTATATCACTTTTTTTGTCCCGATCTAATGATTAGCACTTAATTAAAAAGTATTGAGTTCAACGTATTAAAAATATAATAATTTTAAATATTTATTGAGAGAATTTTGCTTCATTTAAAAAGTCACATCAAAAAATTGAATATATTATTTTATTGTCACTCATTCAAAAAGATTTTTGATCAACTTTGTTTCTTGATTAACTATATGCTAAATGTTTTTACGAAATAATTGGCAACAGTATTTATCATTTCATTATTTATTTTATTATTTTTTTTAGGCTCAACAACGATCATGTTTCATTTTCATCTAAAAATGTACTAGCTGTTCCATTGAACATTCAATTTCACGGATTGTAATTATTGATTGACAGAGTAGAAAACAAACTAACAATTATCGGTTCGGATCAAATAGAATAAGGAGAAGAAGGTCCTCATATGGAATCGCACACTTACTTCAGTAGTGAGGGCGCCTGGGTATATTGCGAAAAGGGAAGGCAGAGGTAGTACTTTGAATGGCGAAGAGAAGGGGTTCGGCAGTGAAAATAACTACTAGCCCCTATCCTCCTCTATGGTGTTGGAGAGAATACCATATCGGAAGTGGCAATTAGCTATCCCTATCTCAATCTCTCTCCTTTCTCTTTTCCTTGATTTTCTGTTCCTTGAGTTTCTTTTCAATCCTTCATAAAACTTTTAAGCAAATCATCTTCGGACCTGTAGAGGCGGGCAGCAATTTTACATATGAAATTCTTGAATATGTGATTCACCATGAGTATCTTCTCGGTTAAAGGACCACCATCATTTTGGTAAATGCACAAATTCTGCACAAATCGAAAAACCCCAATTGAAGTCTCATACGGATTGTCTCCTGGCTCGATGTTTGCCTCTCTTTGTTATTGTTCATACTCTTCCCATTGCATCTTGTTTTTTGAGTGAGACTATAAGAAATATGAAAGATAATGCACATGTTTTAAAGGTTTTAATTGACTCAATAATAGTTTCCTTTGGTTAGGGCAATTAGTACAAAGATTTGCCAGCAATATCTTTCAGCTTCTACTTTAAATTTTTCCAACACTTGTTGGCACTGTTGGTCATGTTCGCCAGGGATGCAAATATCCTCGTGGTTTTTGCATCCGTCCATAAGCAAGGATGCACAGTAACAAATTCTGAAAAGTATTTTCACTTCTCTCTATAAAGGAAAGAGAGGAAGTGATGCACATTATGGGGACACGATTTTGGTCGCCACATATTGTAATGATGAGTTTCCTCAATTCTTGGAAAATTTCCACAGAATCTGCTTCATCAAAAGGTGTTGGAGATGATGTCACGTAGATGGTGGATGTGTCGAGATGCACAAAAATCGTGTCCATCTTGTAGGTATATCTAACCATACCATAGTTGGAGCTGAAATGCTTAAATACCAACCAGATCACATATTGTCCCACTATAGTCAAGGAACGTAAATTCTTAGAATTTATTGTAAAATTTGATTCCGACGTCCCCTGCTCATTCTTGAAGACACAATTCAGACACTCCGAAGGAGCAGGAAGACTAGTGGCAGTTTTTCGAATGCTTTCCTTCTCCTTCAAGACTTTGAATACATACAATAAATGTTCATCTCCTGAGTTCAGTGGCATAAGAGTACGTACGCTTGGCATCTCCCAATGACTAAGTTCGATTCCGTTTTCATAATCCTACTTCAATCCATCTTCTTCTGCTTGAGTTGTCGCACTTCTTGGAGAGCAGATCTCTGTCACCATCTTCCTAATCGCAGCCACCTGATGTCAGAGGTCAAAAGGCCAGTCGTGGGGAAAATCGTGGCCACCATCTTTCACAAAAAAATGACATATTTATTTTGGGATTCGAACTTGTGTTCGAAGGGAAGAAGGGTGAGAATATCACCACTAGACCAAACACGCTTCTATAAATAAGTAGTATTTATTTTATTAGTCAAAGCTTTTTTTCCCAAAATTACTTAAATAGACCCATAAATTATTAAAATAGACTTTCTGAAAACAATTTCCAACAACATTAAGACAACATTGGCTAGCTAAATTTTCTAAAACAGAAGAGACACAATCTTGATCAACAAATATTTTAGGTTCAATCTCAAAGACTTGTCCCAATTTTCTGCAACAAAACAGAAGAGAATTCATACCAAATTTTATATTCACAAACTTAAGCTTATTTTAGAGAATTCATAAAGAATAAATCTTGAAAATCAAGAGATGTGAGTGATCTGGGTGTAAATAGATTATAATAGAATAGATAAGATAACTAAAATTTGATAACACTAATTGAGAGTTAATTTTTTTTATTGATACTTAAATTAACCTATAAAAATAATACTCATTGAAATTTCAACAAAACAATGGCAATGAAACTAATTAGAATTTTACATTGATGCAAACTTTTTCTTATTTAGCAAATTTTTTCATGCGGACGGTCGTGTGATGTAAAAATAAAACAACAATATTTAAAACAACGGTGGCTAGTTGCCAATGGCCATTGGTTGAATGAACCGGGGCAATTCCATGTATTTTTCATTTCGAATCATGGTGGTGCAATCTTACGAGGCGTCGAGCTTCAGGGTGAGCCAAACTTGCTCCAACTTAAAGCCCGTTCAGCTTGTGACTTTGACAAATTAGGCACAATATTTAATGAATGCATCGAGTCTGGCCTCCTCTATTGAAAAACCTTCCCTCTTGAGTCTGGCAACGCCCGGCTCCAATGAAATTGGTTTGAGAATCTTTGCAATCTCTGTGTCATTCCATGTATTGTAAACAACTTTGGCGATTTAATATTTATTATTTACCTTTCAAAAAAAGAACTTTGTATAGGAAAAAAATACGTTAAAAATACGAGTTAAAAATATCTATAAAAATGATACTTGAAAATAGAGGTTAAAAACATAATATAAAATAATTATCTCATTCTTTTCTCTACAAGTTAGGGGATAAAAATCTTCTTAAAAGGGAGCCATTAGTGATGAGTGTGTAAACACTTATATTTTTAATCGTGTTAGTAGTGTTTTCATTTATTTTAGTCTTATTCAATTGAGTCTTTTGTCGTTTTGATGTATTCATGTTGTGGAGTGGACTTCTACAGTTTGTCGTATGTTGTGGTAGGTTGACAGAGCAGTCTGTGGGCATTTGGAGGGAGGAGCAGATGGCGAGGTGAGTAGAGTGTAAAAGGAGTTGCGAGGACTTCCCATTGCAACTCCATTGACGATCGCAAGTTCCCATGTGGCCATCACCACTCACATTTTGATCGCTAAAGGAGCGTACAGCAGTTGCAAAGGGAGACCCAACTTGTGACCGCCAGTGGCCCCGATTCCAGAATTATTTACTTTCATTTTAGTCAGATATCGAACCTAATTTGGTTCAATTCTCGACCTTCTTCTATGACATTAGAACTCTATAATATATTTTTTTTCTAGTTTTTGGCCACTTGTCAATTGCCCTAGGATTTCTAGCTATGCTTAACCTCTTCTAGGTTTTCCATATTTGATTAGGTCATAGTTGGCTACATAAAGCCATTAGCTCCTAGGTTTTGAGACACACTTTTCCTAAGACATTGAGAATATTTTTGAGCATTCATAAACGAGCACGATTTCAGTTAGCAACATGGAGATTGGCAATGCTTGCTCAACGACTAAGCTTTCTCTATCTCTATCTTTATGCTAGTCGTTATTATGTTCTTCATCGTTCTATCTTGCTTTGTTATTATGTTTAGCAAGTAGTTTCCTTGTGAGGGAAATGCCTTAATTATTTGATTACTTGTCTACGTTGGGCTATAGTTTAATTATCTTTTGTACTAGTTATTAATTAATGATCGTTATGCTTAATCTAACTGGATCACTTAGATTATGATGTTTGATTGATAATAATATACCAGAAGGCATCAGAATCAACGGAAGAGATAATTAACATGTCCTTAGATATTAACGAGGATCTTGATACTAAGGGATAACATGTTAGGAGTTAACTTTGTTATTAAGTTTAGTTTAGTTCTAGGTCTAATTAATGAACGGGAGTGTTGGTTAGTAATCTAGAACTACTCTATCTTAGTTTTATCATCTTAATTAGCGAAAGCATTAGGATGATGCATTAGAACACTCCGGGTACTAGTTAGAGCTTCATAAAAATTATAGTCTCAACGTAGATAGGTAGTCCATAAGGATATCATGCTCTATTGTCTTGATTGATTCACCACTTATCTCTTTATAACTTTTGTTCTCTTGATTTTCACAAACTTCTTTCCTCTTACTCATATTTCACCTTTTATTTTCACGCAACAAACAATCGAGTGCTTAGGTTTTTATGTCCAACCCCTCAATTTAAGAACCATATTTTTCACTATACTACTTATTTTTGCGTTTGAGTATTCTCAATTTTTCGAACATCAATTACCTAAATAAGAGAAATGGGTGTGGATGTGTTGAAGGAAAGGGTAGCTACCACCTGCATTTATACTACATGTAATCCCTAGAGTTTGAGCTAGTAACTAACTAAGTACTCGTTCTCATATTAAAATGTCAGTTTTTTTTCTGCACTCTCACTCCGTAAGTTATTGGAGATGTAATTTCTACATTCACCCCTCAAGCTCTTTTTGAAGAGAAAAATCACAATAAACTGGGAAAATATCTCCCCTAGTTCCAAAGTTTGGGTAGGAGAATGGGTCAAGTTCTCATTAGAGCCATATAATTTAAAAGAAAAAGTACACTTTAGTATTTTGTAGTTTCACGCTTTTTGTGTTGAGTACCCTATGGTTTAAAATTGGTAATTGAGTCCTTGAAATTTACTAATAATTTTTCGGGCAGGTCCGGACAACTGTCCATCCAAGCGCACTCAAGATGATGCCATTTTTATCCGACTTGGCAAACACCTTTCACCTGACGTGATATTCGGTAAATAATCAAAATAATTCCCAGATTTTTATATTTTTTCAAAAACCTTTCACCTTCATCTTCTTCCTCCCAAACTCCCATTAAAAGAGCCAAGTGACACATCCTCTCTCCTCCCCTCTCTCCTCCCACATCTTTCTCTCGGGGGCTGAAAAAATCTCTCATTAAATATTACTTAATTATACTCTCTCTCCTCCTCCTCCCCCGGCTCTCATCCTCTTCCCACACAAAATGACATCGTCTCAATCTAGAAACAGGGAGAAATTGGAATCGATTATGCCTTTTAGTCGCAGCTACTTAATTTAAGCCTTTTTTATTTTTCTATTTTTTTAATATAGATGGAATTTATTTCGTTGGTTTGGAAATATCATCTAGATCTCCTCGTTGAGAATAAGAATCGATTGTGCCTTTTAATTTTGAGTGGTCAAACAGAGGGTTATACATGTTTCCTACGTCTGTTTGCGATTGTGATAATGTTGGGAAATGGACAATTACCGGCGACCATCCATCATCCAACGAAACCACAGACCAAGGGACTCCGACGACCGCCCGAGCAAGGCCACCACATTGGACCTCTAAATGTAGGGGAGGGGAGGGGAGGGGTAGAGGTGAGAGAAGGATAAATTTTTTATAGTTTTTAAATAATTAGTTTTTAAAAAAATATAAATAAATTGGGATTGTATACATAATTTACCATAGTATACGTCAGCTTAAACAAGCTCACTCTGCCGCCATTCTGTCTTCTACGTCGGCTCGTAAATGACATCGTTTCGAGCATTTTTGGATGGGCAATCGACCTGGACCTACCCAAAAAATTGTTGGTAAATCTCAGGGAATGAGTTACCAATTTTAAACCACATGACACTCAACACGAAAAATGTGAAAGTACAAGGTACTAAAATGTACTTTTTCTTAAATTAAATGGTAATTAGTTTTTTTAAATTTCAGAATCGAGCATGAGCATTTTCGAGTACTATTTAAGAGATAATTCTTTTAATAAAATTTTTACATTTATAAGATTTAAACTCATATGATTCATAGATATTCGTATCATGTGAGTCACAATCTACTCGTACGTACTACTGTAAACTCCGGTACTGACTGTCAGACCAATATATTAAATTGTAGCTAAACTTTCCCGTAATATTACGTTATATGAGCCAAATCGACATATATAGTATCACCGTATTATTAATTTCTTTCTAGAGTGACATGGGTCGCATTTAAAAAAGTCGTTCAGCTTTGAGCAAATATATTCGTCTCATACCAATAGAAGTTATTCGAAATCGTAAAAAACTCAAATTCAAAACGAATTCTAAATATCATAGGCTATAAAAACTTGTCTTTCGCAAGATGGACGGGGCTTATTACACCAATGGGAATTTGTGCTGCATGCTGACTGTCTCGCAAGTCTAACAGAAAAGAGAGGTTTCGGTGGCCGATTTTTCCCTTTACCTTTAATTGTCCTTTACATTGGGAGATATTTTTTTTCATGGGTAATAAATTTTACGTACAAAAAAAAATTAGGTCTCGAGTTAGAGTATTTGGAAATATAACATTTGTTAGATACTTGTTCGAAAAATTTTGTCACCTTTCAAAGGTCTCACCCTGTTGTGGAGAAAAAGAATATTTGACCTCCAACAAACCCGACTCGAATCTGGATTAGTCGTCATAGTGAGTCAGAATACTACATTATATAAAAAAATATAAAATCTCCTTACACGAATCAAAATCTTGTATCAGTGGAACAAACTTCTATCGGGTCGCAAGCTTCAAGTTTGACTCACTATATTTCAGCTCAATAAATTTTCAGTTACACCAACAATGTAAAAAAAAACAACTATCCACCACACATCTACATGATCGTTGGCAATATAAGTCTACCAATTTGAAAGAGCTGGTGGTTATGGCTAGGAACTGCAGTTGCCTGCTGGCCAAGCAAACTCCTTCATGCTCTAACTTTTTTTTTGAAAGATAAAATCTTAAAAAATTATATTTGTCAGAGTTTAAACCCTAGACTTCATTGAATTTAACAAGGTCTTGTGTGGTTAGGCTAATGTCAAGAAAGACAAGAACTCCACCAAAACAAGGAAATAATTATTGAGAATGCCAAGGATATATCCAAAATTGTGGTTCATACTTTTTCAGTGAATATATAAATACAAATATACCTTGGGATATCCAGGAAATAGAGCGATCGAAGGCATTTAATTGGGCTACGACGTCTTTGATCTTTTCTTTTTTCCTCCATTCTTGTGGTCATCTGTGTCTGGTCGTACGAGGTAAAACAACTAATCGTAGTTTCCTACGTATAAATCCTCGTATCCACCTTGTATAAATATTATATAATATAGTCTCGCGCAAGTGGATAACTTCGTAATAACGTTGTAATAATATCCGCTAGCTACTCTCATTCTAAATGCTGTTCCGTAATTAATAAAAATCTGGAGGTAGTTGAACATGTGTATACATACGGTTGGGAATTAATTATTATTGTTTAACCAATAAGTCTCGAATTTGAACTCTTGAATGAATAGATTTGTTACCGTTTAAAAATCATATCTAGCACGAATAAGAATTAGTTGGTCTAATGAGCTTCGAAAAATCGTATAAAGAGGGGGGAAATTAATTATTAGATGGACCACTACTACCTCCAAGGAGAGATATATACGATGATATTTCACATGTTGTAAAGCATTATTGGACGATCCAGAGGATTAAATATTCATCGCTGAAACAACTGGAAAATGTATGAGGGAAAATGTTCATGGACTAAGTTAATTCCTACCCCATTATACATTTGGTCGAGGTAACTTTATTTAGCAAGGAAAGAATTTGTGAAAGAGAATTAAATATCCAATATGACCAATTGAAAAAAATAAAAAACTATAATACTCAACTCTAAATATTTGAAATTTATCCAAAAAATTATATGAGACCCTGTTCTGTTTACAAGTGATAATGAGCCTCACAGGTGGAGATCAGTACCAAGTTCTTGGGGAAAAAGGAAAAAATGTTACAAAGTGTCAACTCGGTACTTTCACGAGGTAATCTAGTATAAAAACAGATTATTTGGGGGTATATATTTCAACTATGGATCGGCTATGTATTTCAAAAATGGGGTATTTTTGTCCGAAAATTTAACAGACTAAAATTAAATGCCCGATTATCATATTTAAAGAGCGACTTTTTAATGGTTACTATTTTTTTGTTTTGGTTTTTCACCTAGGTGTTATTTTTTACACATGTTGAATGATAGATTTTGAAAAATTATATGAAATCAAACACAAAATTACCCTGATCAAAATTATCAGTGAAAAATTATAACCGTCAGAAGTCAAGAAAAAACATATTTTCAAAGCATGGTAACTCGTTTAGTACAAGAGAATTCAAGTATTTCATACTCCGATGTTTTTTTCCTACATTTCAGGAAATTGCGCGGTTATTATAAACCTGTTGCTACTGTTTCCTGAGCCACTAAATATTTGTGGAATCTCCCGCAAATAAATATTTGGGGAACCATATGATGAGATTTTGATTTGGGAGAGGGTCAAAATTATCTGGCCACAGCGGAATTCACGGAAGAGCTGTGGTCCAGTAAATTCCAAGTTACATTTTATTTTAATTTTTTTCTCCACTCTTTAAATATTATAGTTGATATATATATATATATATATATATATATATATATATATATATATGCCATTAAATTTGATGTCTACCATGCATTTTAACAGAAAAAGGTTAACAGTTTTCATTTAAATTATATGTTTGGGGAAGTTTGTTTTTATCTTTTTCAATAAGATAATTCGAAATTTTTAGTCAAATCTGGATTAAAATTATATTTTATCACGTGAAGAAACACACTCAGAGAGAGGATAAAAAACAACAGAAAATAGACACACATCACCTCTAACATATTTACTCATGAAATACAAAGTTTGCGTAATAAAGTCAAAATTAATACACTTAAATATTAGCACTCGCATGAATATTGCATCACAAGATGGCGATGGCAGGTTACAAAGTCAACGATATACTTATCCAAGATGCGCAAATATATTAGGAACTCATATATATGATGGTAACGTCTTTGTAGTCGTCCCACCTTTGTAGAATGCACTCGGTCGTCTATAACTTTAACTCGATGTAAACTTAATAAAGAATGCTCTTTCATTATTATCGGTGCAATAAGTGTTTAGATAATATGTGATTTCGGAAAATGTAAGATTTAATACAACATAGCACTACCAAGCGTGGTACAATGTAACTAATAAAAATTCAATCAAAAGCTAAGAGAGCGAAAATTGAAATTTGTAAGGATCCGAATGCAACAACAAACAAGAGAATACTATAAATTTTCCTCTTGGTCCTCACAAGTATAGTTGTAGATAGACAATAACAACGTTAGGTTTTGGGTTTTGTGGGGAATTATGTAACTAGCCGGGTGTATTACGGGGTAGAACTGAATTTAGCGATATTAACGTCAAGGTATGATTTCACCATACCGAGATAATCTCTCTAAGATAGTTTTTTCCACTGAATTTTACTGCAATGGGGTTTTAACGAGACCGGCATTAACAACCTCGAATTTAGGATGTAAATATTGCCGTTTATAAAAATTTACATACCAAAAAAAAGATAATAACAATAATTCACTTCTAAAAAATTTAAATAGTAGAAAATCATAAATCATATAAAAGCAAACTTATAACCATAGATTTACCTTACATAAAAAGTAAAAGGATAACTAGTGTAGTTTGCAAGACTGGTTGAATTTTTTTATAAGTTAAATTTTATTGAAATAATATTTACGTCGGAAGAAGAACCCGTCATCTCGCGACCGACGGCCTCTTCAAAACCCTGATGCGACAAGACTTCTAGATTGATCTTCACAATCAAATAAACTTCTTGATGTAGCTAGTGACTACTCGAGCCAAATTTTTTTTAAAAAAACTACCGGATATCCAGATATCTACTGGGCCGATTAATCCAAGTTCAAGTCGGGTAAAACTTGAGGATTGCATGGTGCATTTATTTGACGTAGAGAGGAGCAAGCAGGTGGCAAGCATGGTCATACAATAAGTCCAAACCCTTTGTTAATAACCAAAGAAAAAAAACAGCTGATATCGGCTGGTGATGGGTGTGTAGGTGACAAGTTTTTTTCTTCCTATCTGGGATTCTCTTTCAATTCATTTTTTGCATTTTCTGACAGGTTTTCTTGCTATTTTTCCATGGCTTGAAATTGAGCAAGCATTAACTAGAGGACATTCAGGCCACCAACAACAGCAAAACACTGTTTGGTTCTGCAAAAATCTTTTGTAACCGGTACAAGATATCATCAATTCATCATCCCTATCTGATCCTTGCGTTTCCGGGACCATATGGTATGCGCTGCTATACAACTAAAAGACGACTACCAGATTCAGAGTCGAGTACTATCATATTTTATAACTCGAAGGTTGTTACCAAATTCAGAGTCGAGTACTATACGAATAGTATTGGATAAAATAACAAACAAAGATGGTTTTAACTTCCATTCGCATGAAGGTCGTTGAGCAACTGTCAGCATTACCTCCACATTTTTGTTTATTTTAGTCTTATATATTCTATCTTGATTTGGATTATGGCATGTGTTATCTACATGCAGTTCCAGGGGTAACTTGTTCTTGAGTCATGTTGCCTACGGTTGGAGAAAATTTTAGTGCAGCCATATGATGTTTTGGAAAATTTTGTATGCAGTCAGCCTCCTTCTGCCTTAGGACTTGAGGTCGATCTCCGTCAGGCCCGAGGAAACCTTTGCACGTCTACATTGATATTAGAATATGTAACAACCTATTATCTTAAATTTTAACATAGATATGCTAATGTGTATCACAACAGATAGGATTAATCCTACAGTCTTGTCATTAATTGACCCATGTTTTATGACAGTTGAAACAAAGTTAATTCCGTAAAAAATTAGTTTAATGAGCTTCGTTTAATCGTTGAGAGTCTTTTGATTGTACATATGTTGTTGGGCTAATTTATAAAGATAGAAAATTCATCAATCTATTTTCTTTAAAAAAATCGTTAAAATTCAAATATGAATATTATGAGAATAATACACCAAATTTTGTGGTAATTCAATTAGACTCAATTGCACTCCTCAAAAAATTAGGTTTATCTAGGTGCATTACGGACTTAGAGCTACATATTTATTCCAATACGGAAAACTGAAAAGTAGATATTGGATTTTGATTTTGATTTTAACTCTTATAAACAAGGTCGAGCACTGTCGGGGTCCATTTAGGAGACTACTCTCTCAATAATTTTTTTACATTAATAAGGTATGAACCCAAGACCTTAACTAAATACAACTCATTCACCACTTAACCAATTGACATTCTTATTTTGGGTTTTTTTAGGATCTTGTTTTGGTTTTGGTATTAGCATTTAACTTGGTAGGTCTTTATACTGTGAAGTGGATATGTACGTTTTAAACATGTCCCTACTACGCCAGCAAACTGTTACTCGTACAAATTTATGGCATACGTTTTCCCATTTCGCAAGTTAAAAAAAGCAAAAAAACTTTTTCCTTCAAGAAGAACCAAACAGAGATCGTATTATATTGAAGCTTTTACACGTTATTAATTTCAATTCACCATATATGCTAAAACGTAGAGCATATTTCACAGAAAAAAACGATGTTATTTTCGTCTATAATCTCTGTGCTGACTATAACACTAGTATTGAACAAGTCACGTACGGTCGAGCCTAATTAATTGAAACAGTTATTCTAGTAATGTCACATATTTTATTCCAAAAATTTGAACTCAAGAACATCATTTGGTGTCGTGTCGGATACTCTTGTTGGCAGTTATTGTTGTTGTTTAAAGGTAGAAAACTTATAATTTGTCTATTTTGAACTGTAATGCACAATTACAATGATAAGGATGTTTCATTACAAAAATCTACGCGTAAAATTAAGGTAGGTTTTGCTTTAAAATAAGTGTGAAAAAAGCTGTGCATGCCCTACTTGTACTAATCAAACCAAATAATTATAATGTCCTCGTAATTATAACGATGATCATCTCAGTTTCATTAATGTAAATATTATTGACTAAACTCGATCTTGGTTTTTCCAAATTACAAATGTGTAAGTGAAAAGTTACAAATCATTAAAAAAATATTTTTGGCTGATTAAATTTCTTGAAAAAGAATTCTCTATGTAATTGATGTTCTGGACTATTCAATTATATTAGTAATATTTCAGAATATTGGAGATTTGATCTGAGATAATTAAGTTTTTTTGAACAATTCAATTTTCTTAATACATTTTTTTTAATAAATGGACCCACACCAAGAAGCGAGTGAGAAAATAAAATACTAGGCTCAATTACATGTTCTCGTTAAAGAAAATTAATTAATGGAAAGACCAATTAGGTATCCATTGGCCAAGAGGAGGACCCCTTAGAACAAGTTTATTTATAGCCACCATTTTTCACCAAGAAGCAAGCAACCAAACAAAAGAATTTAAAAAAGAAATTCTCAAACCACCTAGCTATTAGGCAAAATCAATTCCGAATTAAGCCCTACTTTTCGCCTGTCTCTTGAATTTCTTCCTCTGTTAATGGTAGTTTTTTGTTACATCCCTCGTCTAATTATTTAGACATTTTTTTCTTTCTCGTGTAAGAAAATATCTATCAACTAATTAAAAAATACAAGGCAATGGCTAAGGTTGTCTTCGTCTTGCTTATCGCACTCCTTGGAATTTCCATGGTTGCAACCGAGGCAGCCCAATTTATTGATTTTCGAAACAAACTATATTTGGACCGTTATTTTATTAAACATAGAATTATTTTTAGAAGTTTTGATCCCTAATTAAGCTGTTCCTTTTTTTTCCTGTTTCTTGTCCTTGAGGTGATTGCAAAAGAAACCGAGTACCACGTTGATGTAAGAGCTTTTTTTTTTCTTTTGAAATTTTATCTCTATTGGCTACTGCCATGGTTTCACTATTGTCAAATTGGATGGGTCTTGTTAGAGGTAATATGATCGAGAAGAAATGGTTCACCACGTACTATAGTATGGGAGCGAAGGAATAGTTACATTGACCAAATTCAATGTCGTCTATTAGTAACCAAACTTTTCTTTTGTATTTAGAGTATAATTATACCCTAGTTTTCATATTCTGTACAAAGAAGGGGTTAAACACACTAAAAAAAATCAATTATTCCCTATTGGAACGTGATATCTCAATCTCCAGTCCCAAGTAAAAAAAGAAAGTTACTTCACAAAAAAGTAAAAAAGAAAGTTAAAAGAAACCATCAACTCCAACTTTGTTATCTTAAAAAAAAACTAACTTTTTCGTTCCACAGTTATTACTACTAAATGTATTCCTTGCTTTTAATTCATTTCTCAACTTTTTTATCTTCATTGCATTTGTACCTCATTCTTTTTTTAGGAGAAACGGACCAAATATATTTATAAAAAAACTTAAGTAAGAAAGTCAGTGAAGATGAGAGCGTCGAGCTCAGTCGGGAGAACTACAAGCCAGTCCCCCGGTAACGTACCCAACCTACAAGTTTTGCTAATCCAATCAGAAATCAAGTTCTGGGATCTAGAGATGAGAAGTAACCTACAATTTGGTAAATCAACCAGAAAGGACCTAATCCTCAGCACAAGAGGTTCTACATGTCAAAAGATTAGGGACGAAGGATCATTCACGAAATTGTAGGCTAATAAGCAATCAGTTTTAATCGAGATAGCTCGAGCATGAAAGTTCACCCTGACCAGTTGCACAGCAAGTTCCAGTGCGAGGAGTTCAGCCTCCAAAGGCGAAGCTGCACACCTCACCAGCGCCTGACCTTCAATAATTCGGCCAAAAGAGTTTCTTGCAACCACAGCCATCCCAGCAGGAGAAGAAACGTCCTTCCAGGAGGCATCGCAGTTGAGCTTCACAGCATCCGGCAAAGGAGCATCCCATGAAGCAGGAGGAGGACCTCTGGTGCCAAGGTTCTGCAAACCAAGACCAGTGACCTGCAAAAATTCTGAACAGTAATGAGAGGTAAGGTCTCTAGTTGCAATCGGATCAATAATCTCATTTTCAAAGAGGAACTTATTCCTAGCAAGCCAAATATTCTAACAAATGGTCATAGCAAGAGCAATGAGATCAAGATCTCCAGAAGATTGCAGCAGGTGTACCACAAAGTTCATCCAAACACAAAAAGTAGGATGTAAATCTGGCCTAAATTTAGAACCAAAAGAACTGGCCAGCCAAGTAGCCCTAGCATGAGGACATTCAAAGATCAAATGAATGATAGTTTTCTCGGCACTAGCACAAATTTGACAGAGAGAAGAGTGAGATAGGTTTCGCCTAAAAAGGCTGGCAGCGGTAGGAATAGCATTCTGAATCAGTCTCCAAACAAAGTTCTGTACTTTGGGGGGAACTTTCAGCTTCCAAACTCGCTTCCAAGTACCTGGGTCAAAAGAGGAGTTGTTAGAGTCAGAGATCATGATATTCAAAGAACGAAAATGGTCATTTTTGAAAACGTGGTACCCTCTTTTGACAGAATACTGGCCATCATTACTAAATTTCTAAATTAAAGAGTCAGAAGAATTAAGGTTGTTTAGGCAAACATTAGCAATGACCTCAAGTTCTGGAGGAGAGAAAAAATGGTTAATTAAGTCCACCCTCCAACAGCCAGATGACATAGATATCAGATCAGATACAATTTTAAGGCAATTTTTGTACCTCATTCTCGAAATACAATTTTTAAGCCTAATACATCTCAACTTAAGTTGTCATCCTATGATTAACATATTTTAATACCATGTTAGAATCTTTATATGTAACCTAAAATTTAAAAATATGTAATTTTTTTTATCAGTATAAATAAACGCTCGCAATTAGTAATACGATAATTTCAAAAGCGTTCGACCACTCGTAGAAAAAAAAAGAATTTTACCCATTTGGCCAATTAGCGGCCCTCGGCCTCGAAAATAAAACGGGCTTTATATTCCTAATTGGTCCGTTAAATACTCTGGGCCCAATTACGTGGTTGGGTACAGAAGCTCGGCCCAACATGGCTTGCGGGACTTTTCAACGGCAGCAAATAAGTTTTATAGTATAATAAGATTTGAGTCTTAAATTCCAACTAATTTTTAAATTTTTAAAATTTGAATTTGAAATATCTATTTAATTTAGAATAACTGATAATCATTTGCGATATGTCTTGTATTGGTTATTATTCTGAAGATTGCTGAATTTTCCTTGCCTTATTTTATAACTGTAAGAATTGACAAACTAAACTGATTTTTTTTTCTAAGTTTAAAAGAGTAGTTGATATGTCTTAAAAGTCTGGGGAGCAAAGGGCAATTTGTCACAAAACCAAACTAGGGTAACTTTAGAATTTTTGGCCGGAAAGTCATGTTAAATAGAACTCGTAGGCTGCCCTATTCTATCACCATAGAAACTCACGAAATTCTCTCTTCTGTGAAGGTGAGGAGGACAATTCAACTCGGAGAGAAGTGCTAGGAGAGGAAGATCCGACCAACGAATCGTCTTCGAGGGGACAGGGATATGTAGGAGAAGAAGGGTAAGTTATACGCCACCTTCTTTTCTGATAGGGCCCCTTCTTTAAAAAGTAACATGGATCTCATGTAGGGTTTCAGGAGGATCGTTGGAGGGTCTCTCGTGAAGGTTAGGGATTTAGAAGCAACACCAAGTAAGTGGATTTGGATAACGTCCGCCTCGACTAGGATTATCTGTGTTAATTCTGAGTTAATCACATTTATTTTTCTGAATTCTGAGAATAAGGATAAGCTAATCAAGGTATGGTATGCACCAAAATCTGATATGTTGTGATGTGCCTCTGACTTGCGATTCTGGAAAGTTATTGTGCAGCGATTTATTCTAAATCCATGATATGTTATAATAAGTCTATCATACGTTTTTGATAAGTCTATGATAAGTCTATGATATGCTCTGATATGTTCTAACATGCGGGTTTGTTCTCAAGCCTTTTAGACCCCGTAGTTCGTATTCATCTAGATGTGTATGATCAAATGGATGGGGAGCTTAAGAATTAATTGGGCTCGTGGAGGGAATATACTTTCGTCATTTGGGCCCGTCTCGCAAGAACGAAAGGGGTATTTATCTGTGCCCCACGGAAGACCCCATGGTTCTGCTAGACTCCGGAGTCGTAATTAAGTTAGTTGGTTAAATTAGTCTGATAAGTGACCCTCGTGGATTTGTGACAAGTTGGACAATGTATCATTATTAATAAATATTATTTGTTAAGCATCTGTTTTGTTCCACTTACTGAGTTGTATAAACTCATCAGATTGTATGTTATGTATTTTAGATCGGTCAGGAGGGGTTCGGGATCGAGAGTAGGATCGTAGAAGACTTCCGCATGCATCAGCACGTTTTCTTTCAATAATAAGACATTGATTCGCTAAATTTTCTATTTTTTTTTAAGACAATAGTGAGTTGTTTCAATTCAATATGATGGATATTTTAAATTTTGATTATCAATAAAGTCTGATGCCGAGCGAGTATTTAATACCTCGGACAATTGTCACGTTTATATTTGGGGCGTGACAATAATGGTATCAGAGCATCTTTTCTGTTTAAATTTTTTTTTTATCATGCATAGCATATTCATGCATTAGATAGCCGTAGATCACTAGGGACCGGGTCGTAAAGGTGGGAAGGTTCAGTGTCCGAATTGTATCTTTGTTTCAAAAAAAGAAAAAAACGAAAAGAGAGTGTGTGGTGTGCTGCGCGTGGGGGTGGGTTGAAAAGGGGGTGAATGGTTTAAAGTAGTAGTAGGATTGAGTTGAAAACAAGTGGTATTGACCCCAAAATTACCTAACTTTCCGAGAGTCATAACTTTTGACTTGTTTGTCCGTTTTATTATTATAATATATTTTCGGAAGGAAAATTTCAAGATCTACAAGAGTTATCGCCTTCAGCCATAACTGAAAATCACGCGCCCTAATTCCAAGCTTTTTAAAAGTTATGAGCGTTTGAAGTTTTTGACACAAAATGTTTGAGCGATTTTGGACGAAATTTTTTTATTTTGCTCCGAAGTATTGTGTTCTGAGTTAATTAGGGAGTACTGTGAAATGTTCGGATGAGTGTTTGTATCCGGTTGTGATGTTTGGTTGTATCTGGTTGTGATATTTTGGGATTCATAGTAGCATGATTATAAGAATGACGAAAATTTAATTGTCTAGAAATAGTGTATGGTAACTCTGATTAAAAAAAAAGGGTATGTCGATTTGGATAGAATGTGATTGGACTTGTTATGAATTTAGATTCTACGCATTTATGCCCTAAGATTATAGCGTTCAGATTTTTATACACCTTATTATGTTCTGAGAATATACTAGTGATAGATGAATAGTATAAGTAGGTATTTAATACGCTAGTGATCACACATCAGGGTACGAAACAATGGCACCAACGACGAGGGCTGGAGCATCCAGGGGATAAGGGCGGGAGCCAGAGCTGGGGCAAGCTGCAGGTCATGGGGTGAATGCTGATGAGGTTGTCTATAACGCTGTAGAGGTTGACCATGACGCAGTGGATGTTGACGAGGCTGAGAGTGTTGACAGTGCTCCTGCCAATGGCCCTGCCGCTCCTGCCAATATACCTGCCGCTCTTGTTTTGAACCTGACTAGGTTAAATGTCGAGGGCGCACTCTTGCAGATTTTGACTCTACTGGTTCAGCAATACCAGCATGCAGCAGCAGTTGTGCCATAACCTGCACCACCACCACAACCGCTCGCTGGGGGTTTTCGAGAATTTCTGAGGGTTCGGCCACCCCCTTTAGAAGATTGGGTGAGCGAGATGGAGAAGGCCTTTGAGATCGCTCATACTCAGCCCACCGAGAAGGTGAAGTACACTACTTATGTGCTGACGGGCGACTCCCGTAGATAGTGGAAAACTCAGGAGAGGGTCCGCCAAGATAAGAGGGCAAAGGAAAGGGCAGATGAAGGGGTGGAAGTGGAGGTGTATGGCTGGGAAGCGTTCTTGAGAGATTTTAGGGGTCACTTTGTTTCGCCAGCTAAGAGAAGAGAAAAGGCACGTGAATTTGGTCAGATGGTACAAGGTAATATGACTGTATCCCAGTACGATCAAGAGTTCTCTAGGCTCTTGATCTTCAAGTCGGCTGCTACTTTAGACGAAGATACTCGGACTAGGAAGTTTGAGGATGGGCTGACAGATGAGATCCGTAAGCTTGTGGTGCCTCACCTTCTACCCACTTACTCAGATGTACTTCAGATGGCGCTGGTGATCGAATAAGATCTGAATTTACACCAGAGGAGAGAGAGGGAGCCGACCAAGAGAAAGATGGGACAAGAGGCAGGGAATCAATACACTGAACCTAGCAAGCGACCTTACATTCCACCTTCTACTAGAAATACAAATGCATGGTGTGGGAGATACAAGCAGGCGGGCCACACTCAGGATCAGTGCAGGTGAATAAAGTATTATTTGTATCTATCATAAGGCTTAGATTCTAAATTTGGGAATGCATTAATTTCAAGGTGGATCACGGGAGCTTGCTTTAAGTGCGAAAAGATGGGACACCAGCTGGCCACCTGCCCAGAGGTACGAGCAAAGCTCCAGTGATCAATTCCAATGCCCACACTGTAACTCCTACAGGAGGAACCCGTCACCAAGAGCCACTGCACGGGTGTATGCACTCAACCAAACGGAAGCTGGCCAAAGGGGCGATGTGGCGACAGGTAAAAAAAAAATTTTCCTTAGTAAATTTATTTAGACAGGAAGAGCAAAAATAAATTTATTTAAAGTATAGGACCCTATCACCCCATCGCATGTAAATTCTTGGTAGCTAATTTTCCTGTAAATATATTATTTAATTCTGGAGCAACACATTCATTCATTGTTGAACACTTCGTGAGGAGACACAAACTGCCAAGAAATATATGTGAGGAGGAGATAGAAGTTAAGACCCCGCTGGGAAAGACCATTATTGTAGATCAATGATGTGATTGCAATATCATTATATGTGGCCAATCACTCATAGGACATTTCTGAATTTTAGGAATGATGGACTTTGATGTTATCCTGGGTATGGATTGGCTGGCAAGACAGTACGCTTTTATTGATTGCAGGAGTAAATCAGTGGTCTTCCGGCCACCAGGAAAGGAAGAATTTATATATGTGAGCGAGGGGGTTAAACCTCCATTGGGCATAATTTCTGTGCTGGAAGCAAGGAGACTGGTACAAAGTGGTGCAAAGGCGTACCTAGCCATTACAATGGACACTCGTAGTGAAACTCCACTGGCGCAGATCCCTGTGGCCCAAGAATTTCTAGATGTAATTCTCGAAGAGGTGCAAGGGGTTCTACCAGATCGTGAAGTAGAGTTCCAAATTGATCTGATTCCTGGGGCAAGGCCAGTATCCAAGGCACCTTATTGTATGGCCCCAGCGGAGTTAAAGGAGCTGAAAACTCAACTGGTAGACTTACTGGAAAAGGGATTCATTAGGCCAAGTATTTTACCTTGGGGGGCACCTGTATTATTTGTAAGGAAGAAGGATGGCTCCATGAGGATGTGTATCGATTATCGAGAATTAAATAAACTCACTGTCAAGAACCGATACCCCTTGCCGAGAATTGAAGATTTGTTTGACCAACTGAAAGGAGCACAAATATTTTCCAAAATAGACCTGAGCTTGGGCTATCATCAATTAAAGATTAGAGAGTAAGATGTGCACATGACCGCTTTTCGCACCAGATATGGACATTATGAATTTCTAGTAATGTCCTTTGGACTGACCAATGCTCTGGCCAAGTTCATGGATTTAATGAATCAAACTTTTAGACCCTACTTGGATAAATATGTAGTGGTGTTTATTGACGACATCCTGGTATTTTCGCCAAGTAAAGAGGAGCATGAGGAACATTTGAGGATGGTGTTGCAAATATTACGAAAGGAGCAGTTGTTCGCCAAGCTAAAGAAGTGTGAGTTTTGGCTCGAGAAAGTTATCTTCCTTGGCCACGTGATATCCAAGGAAGGAGTATCCGTAGACCCAAGCAAGATTTAGACTGTGGTGGGATGGAGACAACCAGGTAATGTATCAGAGGTACGCAGTTTCTTGGGTTTAGCAGGCTATTACCGGCGGTTCGTAGAGGGATTCTCCAGGATAGCAATGCCATTAACCAAGTTAACCCAAAAAGGGTGAAGTTCGTATGGAGTGAAGAATGTGAACAAAGCTTTCAAGAACAGAAGAAAAGATTAGTGACTATGTTGTCTATAGTGATGCTTCAAAAAATGGGTTGGGATGCGTACTGATGTAGGATGATAAGGTGATCGCCTATGCATTAAGACAACCTAGGCCATACGAAAGGAACTACCCCACTCATGACCTAGAACTAGCAGCAGTAGTTCATTCTCTAAAGGTGTGGAGGCATTATCTCTTTGGGGTACGCTGTGAGATGTACACAGACCACAAAAGCCTCAAATATATATTCACACAGAAGGAACTAAACATGAGACAGCGAAGATGGCTAGAGCTAATCAAAGATTACGATGTTGGGATACACTATTATCCAGGAAAGGCTAACGTGGTCGCCGATGCTCTCAGCAGAAAAAATCAAAGCATGGTAGACGCTAGCGGTCTGACTACATAGGAGGGACTGATAAGACAATTGAAAGGACTGGAGCTGGAGGAAACTGAAGGTTATACTAGCCTGGTAGCAAGTATGGAATTGGAGCCCACCTTAGAACCCAGTTAGGCGAGGGACAACGCAAGGATGCAACTCTTATTTCCCTCAAGAAACAAGTTGAACAAGGGGAGCTGGAAAATTTTCATATTGGATCAGATGATTATATGTATTACCAGAATCAGATATGTGTCCCAGCAGCTAAGGAATTAAAGAATAAAATGCTAGAAGAAGCACATACTGCTCGCTATGCAGGACACCCAGGAGGGACTAAAATGTACCAAGATCTCAAGTTAAATTTTTGGTGGTCTGGTGTGAAGAAAGCGATAGCAGATTATGTAGCATGTTGCATGGTGTGTCAATTAGTTAAGGCAGAGCACCAGCGACCAACCGGCCCCTTACAGCCGTTAGAGATTCCAGAATGGAAGTGGAAAAAGATTACAATAGACTTTATGACTGAATTTTTGAGAAATCTTCAGGGAAAGGATACTGTGTGGGTAGTGGTAGATCGTCTCACCAAGTCAGCTCATTTCTTGGCATATAAGACAGGTATGTCTATTGAGCAAATGGCAGAACTTTACATAAGAGAGATAGTGCGACTATATGGGGTTCCAGTGAGTATCACGTCTGATCGCGATACAAGGTTCTTGTCTAAGTTTTGGAGTAGCATACAGAAGGCACTAGGAACCACATTACAATTCAATATAGTAGTTCATCCACAGACAAATGGACAATCAGAACGGACGATACAGACCTTGGAAGACTTGCTGAGAGCTTGCGTGTTAGATTTTGGGGGTAATTGGGAAGGACACCTTCCATTAGTGGAGTTTGCTTATAACAATAGTTTTCAGGCAAGTATAGGAATGACCCCATATGAAACTTTGTACGGTAGAAAGTGTCGATCATCCATCAATTGGAATGAGATAAGGGAGAAGGAAATTTTGGGTGCTAAAATGTTCAGGGAGTTAACTGAGAAGGTACCCATGATACGAAGTTGAATTCAGGCAGCTCAAGATAGGCAGAAGAAATTTGCAGACCAGCATCGCAGAGAAGTGGAATTTGAAGTCGGAGATCATGTATTTTTGAAGATATTGCCTACCAAGGAAATTCAGAGATTTGGAATCAAAGGAAAGCTGAGCCCACGATATATTGGACCCTTTGACGTGATCCAAGGGATAGGGAGGTTAGCATACTGGTTTGCCCTACCTTCGATACTGGCTGGAGTACATGATGTGTTCCACGTGTCTATGCTACGAAAATATATGCCAAAGGAGGGACATGTAGTACAAGAGATCCCTACCGAGATTCGTCCAGATGTAAGCTATGAAGAGGTACTTCTGAGAATTATCGATGCCAAACTTCAACAACTCCGCAGGAGAAAAATTGAATATGTCAAGGTGCAATGGAGCAATCACACAGAGAGAGAGGCCACCTGGGAATTGAGTTCTGAAATGAGAAAAAAAATCCCTACCTCTTCGACCACACAAGTAAGTTTGCACTAGTAAGTTTGAGGACAAACTTTATTTAAGGGGGAAGAATGTAAGAATTGAGAAACTAAACTGATATTTTTCCTAAGTTTAAAGGAGCAGTTGACATGTCTTAAAAGTCTGGGGAGCAAAGGCCAATTTGCCATAAAACCGAACTAGGGTAAATTTAGGGTTTTTGGCTGGAAAGTCATGTTAAAGAGATCTCTTAGGCTGCCCTATTCTGTCACCATAGAAACCCACGAAATTCTCTCTTCTGTGAAGGTGAGGAGGACAATTCAACTCGGAGAGAAGTGCTAGGAGAGGAAGATCCGACCAACGAATCATCTTTGAGGGGACAGGGATCTGTAGGAGAAGAAGGGTAAGTTATACGCTACCTTCTTTCTGATAGGGCCCCTTCTTTGAAAAGTAACATGGATCTCATGTAGGGTTTTGGGAGGATCGTTGGAGGGTCTCTCGTGAAAGTTAGGGATTTAGAAGCAACACCAAGTAAGTAGATTTTGATAACGTCCGCCTCGACTAGAATTATCTGTGTTAATTTTGAGTTAACCACGTTTATTTTTCTGAATTCTGAGTATGAGGATAAGCTAATCAAGGTATGGTATGCACCAAAATCTGATATGTTGTGATGTGCCTCTGACTTGCGATTCTGGAAAGTTATTATGCAGCGATTTATTCTAAATCCATGATATGTTATGATAAGTCTATGATAAGTCTATGATACATTTCTGATAAGTCTATAATATGCTCTGATATGTTCTGACATGCGGGTTTGTTCTCAAGCCTTTTGGACCCCGTAGTTCGTATTCATCTAGATGTGTATGATCAAATGGACGAGGAGCTTGAGAATTAACTGGGCTCATGGAGGGAATACACTTTCGTCATTTGGGCCCGTCTCCCGGGAACGAAAGGGGTATTTATCTGTGCCCCACAGGAGATTCCATGGTTCTGCTAGACTCCGGAGTCGTAATTAAGTTAGTTGGTTAAGTTAGTCGGATTAGTGACCCTCGTGGAGTTGTGACAGGTTGGACAATGTATCGTTATTAATAAATATTATTCGTTAAGCATCTATTTTGTTCCACTTATTGAGTTGTATAAACTCATCAGATTGTATGTTATGTGTTTCAGATCGGTCAGGAGGGGTTCGGAATCGAGAGTATGATCGTAGAAGACTTCTGCATGCAGGAGCACATTTTTTTTCAATAATAAGATATTGATTCGCTAAATTTCCTATTTTTTCTTTAAGACGATAGTGAGTTGTTTCAATTCAATATGATGAATATTTTAAATTTTGATTATTAATAAAGTCTGATATCGAACGAGTATTTTATACCTCGGACAATTGTCACGTTTATATTTGGGGCGTGACAATAACACCAACAAAGAAATAGTTTGCATTTGTTGAACTTTTTTTGCGTCCAAAAATTTATGTGAAGTAGAAGAAATCTTGTATTTGTTGAAATTTATTGTCCGTTCAAAGATATTTTTTGCTCATTTTTGTTTTCAGCTATTGCATATAACAAAACAAACAAATAACTGAAACACAATCAAACTTACCTCTACACTTTTTCAAAAAAAAAAATTCAAGGTATCATTTATTTTAATTTTTTTTCTTCTAAAAATTAATGTTCTACTTGTTCTACCGGAAACAAAAATTTACTTATGAAAAAAACAGACACTAGAAAATATATATTTTTTTTTTGTACATGAGATGAAACACCACTTCCAATAAAATTTTATTAAAAACTATTTCTGACAAAAATACTTTTTGTTAACCTCTCTCTCCCGCCAAGTTTCTGGTCTACCCAGTTAAGGAATTCCTCCATTCTTTCTAACCCAGGTGGAAAGATTCCATCTTTACAGAAAAGCTGGAAAGGTTCTAGCTTTTTAGCTATATAATGAGATGAGATGGTATTGAACCGTAGATTTTCATCAACCTTTTTAAGGCTTGTGTCATTTGGTCAAATACGCTTTGGCGAGATGGTATATGTTGTTAGTCTGCGCCTTCACTTGGCTTGCTGATTTTTGTTGGGTACTTGGCTTGACGGTGCATGCAACTTAAGAAGAAAGGCATGCCTTGTGGTTGCTTTGGGAGTAGGAGCTGAAAAAGGTGTGCATTTTTTTTTGGTTGAATCGGAGGGGCAAAACGCCTTTATATATTAAGAAAAATGACCAAGTACAACTTACTTAGTGCAAGGCTCCCTCTCGACCTCTTGTGAAATTGCGACCGCCGACCTCGTCAAAACTTTTTCACCGGAAAATTCAGTGAGAAAAACTGGTGAAAGAGAAAGAGTACCTCCGGAGGAAAGTTCCCCTTGACTTGGGAGGAAGTAGACTAAAGATATTGCATTTTGCGTTTGGTTGGTGCAACTTGAAAGGGGTAGAGCATGTGCTGAACTTAGAGGCTACTGGGTGCAAGAGATGAATTGGGATTGGGAATTTGAGTTTGTTTATTGTTGCTTATGTTTGTAGGAAGTACAGCCATTTTTGCTGTTTCTTTTCTTTTGAAGGGGGTTATGTTATTGCCTATTGTTAGTGATTTGTTTTTTTTTTTGGTAAAAGTAAATATTTACACTAACGATTAGACCTTGACGGGTTTGAACTTTCACCAAATCCTCCTACGCGTCCTTTGACTAGTGAATTGTTTACCATCGGCTTTAGAGGCTCTTGGGTACAAGAGAGGTATTGGTATTGGGAATATGAGTTTGTTTATTGTTGTTGCTTATATTTGTGGGAAGTGCAGCCATTTTTGCTGGCAAAGAAAGTTTCATTCTTTTTGAACGGGTCATGTTATTTCCTACTGGTAGCGATTTGTTTTTTTTGAAAGGTAAGTATATTAAGAGTCGCTGTGATATATACATCTTATTTAGTATGGTATTCCCCCTGCCATGGTGTCGAACAGGGTTGCGACCGCCAGCCTCGTCAAAACCCTACCACACCAAAACCTAGAGGGAAATTCTGACTAAAGCCAATTCTGACTTGGCTAGTTAAAGGTTTCAATTTCTTTGAGCAGCTTGTTCATCGATGTCTGAGATGAACAAGCTTCCCTCTAGGTTCATCTTCTACTTGATCACCATATCAGCCTCCCTTTTGACCCTTTCCTTTTTGTCCCTTGTCCAATTCAGCAATGCCCCTGTTGTTCCGAGTTCGAACTTCAAACCCAACACGAAGACCAGAACAATCAAGAGTCCATCTGTGCAAGGGAAGGGATCCTGTGACCCGAACCAGGCGCTCCTGAGGGTGCATATGTATAACTTGCATCCGGACTTTCACTTCGGATTACTCGGTTAGAAGGGAGAAGGAAATCAGATATGGCCTAGTGTTGATGAGTTTAATCGAGTACCTGAATATGCAGGTGGGTTGAATTTGCAGCAGAGTGTGGAGTACTGGCTGACCCTTGATCTCCTCGCGTCGAGCCATCCGAACGTAGTCACGTCATGTAGTGCAGTTAAGAGTGGAGAATTCCAGCCAAGCAGATGTGATTTTTGTGCCATTTTTCTCATCTCTGAGTTACAACCGATTTTCTAGGCTTCCTGAAAATGGGACTATAATGTTGCAGAGTAGACTAGTGCAGTTTCTGTTGCATCAAGATGAGTGGAAGAGAAAGGACGGAAAGGATCACTTGATTGTTGCTCACCATCCGAATAGCATGTTGGATTCAAGAAACAAGCTGGCATCATTGCTAAGGACATCATTGCTCCTTACCAGCATGTTGTGGAAACCCTTCTGAGTAGCGAATCGGCTCCTTTCGACCGCCGACCTATCCTGGCGTACTTTCGAGGAGCCATAATCCGAAAGGATGTAAGTTTCTTTGTTTTTCTGGATGTATTTGTTTGTACAGATGAGATCGACCTGATGTTCTGTTCAAGTCCATTTTTTCAGGGAGGTGCTATCCGTCAGGAACTATATTACCTTCTGAAAGACGAGAAAGATGTACACTTCGCGTATGGAAACATCCAAGGGGATGGAAACAGGAATGCAGGCCAAGGGATGGCCTCATCCAAGTTCTGCCTGACCATCGCTGGCGATACCCCTGCATCGAATCGTCTGTTCGATGCCATCGTCAGCCTCTGCATTCCTGTGATAATAAGCGACGAAATCGAGCTGCCGTTCGAAGATGTTTTAGACTACTCGGAGTTCTCTGTGTTTGTCCGTGCATCTGAGGCTGTAAAACCAGGATACTTGCTGGATCTTCTTCGGGGAATCGATCAAGTCAATTGGACAAAGATGCGGGGAAGGTTGAAGGAAATTGCACCTCATTTTGAATATCATTATTCGTCTCGACCTGGCGACGCTGTCGACATGATTTGGCAAGCAGTATCTCTTAAGATATCTTCTGCACAATCTCGGATCAACAGGAAGAAGAGGTATAATAGATCCGAGAATTTCGGACAAAAGAAGCATATTGTTCTTTCTTCAACAATTTCCGCTTTCAGAGGTCATGGAACTAGAAAGTAAAGGTTTTAAGTAGGGCATTTACTTAGAATCATGTATCAGAGCGATAAGAACGCTTAAGGAAATGAGTTTAGACCCGAATTAGATCCAAGTAATCACAAATTATCTGCTGGACAAAGGAGAAATGACCAGAAATGTTAGTTTGTATTTATCATTCTGAACTGTTTTAGTAGCTAGAATATCAAACAGAAGTACATATAAATGTCCCTTCAAGGAAAATATGGAAACCTTAATAAACTGTCTTTGAGAGCTAGCTAGCATGATTAACAGATGAATTATGCAGACTTTTCGCGCAACCTAAGCCTATACAAATACCGGGATGAAGCTGGTTCGCACTCGAAGATGAACAATGGTCCGGAGAATAACTCTTGCCAGCTTTTCAGCATTTGTTGTGTATGGGATCAGATCCTCTTGAAACCCGTCTCTTGTTCGACGGGTTAGGATCAAACATCACTGCGGGGACGGGTGCCAAGCTCGCAGGCGTATGCAAATCGTCGTGCGCAACAGAACGAAGCACGTGCACCACTGGTTGGATTCCTCGGTTCCATCTTAGCACAAGATCGATATTCTGAAGGCCGGACACCCTTTCCGTTTGAAACGCCAAGTGGCCTATACAGAGAAGAAGAATGATCCCTCTACATACCAAACCACTCATGTCTGCAAGTTTTCTGCAGAAACTGCAAAAATATGTATCACTTGTTTTGAAGCAAACAAAGATTTAAGTGTCTCTGAGACTGAACAAGCTCAATCCCTTGAGACTTACATATGTGGGACAAAAGCGTGTAGGCAATCTGATAAAGCAAGAGGAGGGACCAAAGAACATGTGGGGCAGGTTAAGATTCACCTCAATCATAAGCATATCCAAAGGGCAATTTCCCCGAGATATAAGACGTATATGAATTGACGTAAGTCTATGGTTCAATTCCTGGAAGGTATAATGTTGGTGTAAAATAAATAAATTGTTTCTCAAAGAAAAAAGAAGACACTGACAGGTTTGAACAGAAAGGTGTAGTTGGAACAATGTCCTTGGGAATACAAGCATCTTTTCATGTTTGGTTTCCCCCACATTTGTCTTGCTCTCTTTCACCATAATAAGACCAAGGAATATATGGAGGGGCCTGGCCAAATCGTCTTTCTAGAACCTGGCATGCAGTTGATCAACATTCTCATGTTATTTTATATCTGCTACTGGCTTGTTAAGATGCTATAAGCACCTATATATGGTTTAAACTTGACTGCAAAATATATATATGGTCAGGTGGTAGGTTTTGAATAATGACTTTTCTTTTGTTGAAACTTAGAGGCGGAGTCAGAAAATTTGGGGGGTGGGGGCAATATAATTTTTTTGGGCCCGACTAGCATAAGATAAGTAGGTATTGAGCTATTCTGGTTTCAATTTTTAAGTTAATTAATTTTTTAGTGGGGTCAATTTGTAATTTTAGTGCAGATATACATTAAAAAATATACCTAGTTATCAAACAAAAAAATTAATTTTCAAAGTCCCTCCGCCCCTGTTGAAACTTGTATCTGGACATTTACTGAACCGACTAATTCATGTTCGAGTTGCGCAGAATCACAAAGACGGTAAAACTCTTCATACCAATTGCATTCTCGGGACTCTAACGCGACGTCTAATTAAGGCAGAACAATCTCATATCAATTGATCTACGCATTCGATAGTTTTTGAATTATGACTAGAGTATCAAAATATTTAATTAGAATAACGAGTACATTTAGCAAAAGAGAGAGATTATATATTTGTTTTTATCAAGTTGAAATAAACAGTTTCCAATGATTTGCAAGTGTCTCATGTAGTGCAATAGCACAATTATTGTTTCATGCAAGTTGTTCCTATTCTTATCTTACAAAATGAAAAGTAACATATCAATATTTCAAATATTGCACTGTGGAAAAAAAAAGGCCCTAGTGGTATACTACTAAAGGCAAAGCCAAGAAGAGGCTTATGGATTGCAACAACAGCAAGAAAGCCGTTAAAAGTAGAGATGGTGGAGAAGGGAGAGAGAATCAATTTTAGAGCTCGAGATTAGCTTGCTATATCTTAAGAATCAATTTTAGAGCTCGAAAACGCACTAAAATTGAATATTTGTTGGAAGAATTTTACGACTAATCAAGTATTCTGTCCTGCTCGAATTTGAATTAGATAACCTAGTTGGTATCCGGATACCAGTAGTACCCAAAAAAATTAAATTTTTTATTCCAAGCTATTCTCTCCATACATGAAAAAAAAAAATCAAGAGTCCTGGTTGCTTGAGCTAAATGGGTTTCTTTATGCTTTTCTTTACTGTGCCCCTTCCAAAGTTGCTAAAGGGAAGCAATCACCCATTTGGCTTCTTCGTGAAGACTGTATCCCTGTCACCAATTTAAAAATAAAGGCAGCAGAGAGGATGGTCCCATATTAATTTATAGACTACTATTTCATGAATTATATCATTTTTTTTACTGAATTATATCATTTGCTTGCATCATATTAACCTGTCATTTTCATAATGAATCCATTATTAATATATCATTCTACTTTAAAAAGGGTCTGGTTATCTTCATGGTTTTCAAATACGACCCGGAGAGCGACCCGCTCTTGCCTCCGGGTCATATTTCAACCGGTCGGACCAGTACTTTTGTATATATTAAAAAATATTTTTATTAATATTTTAATTACCCATATCCCACAACCCCAACTTTTTCTTTCTTATTTGACCCACCATAACCTTGAAATCTTAAAAAAAGGAAAATATTCGACTAAACATAATTTCTCTTTTTTATTATAGTTTGGTCAATTTTTTTGGTCAAAATATCTGATCAACCATGATTTTTTGGTCAAAATAGCTGATTTTTTGGTCCAACCTTACGAACCAGAAAAAATGGAGTCAAAAATTCAGTCGAACCATCCGGTCCGACCATTTTTTGGGCGGTTGGTAAGGTGGGCGATTTTCTGGCCAAACCCGGTACGCTCTTTTGACCGAATCGTAGTCCGACCGGTTGGACCGTGTATTTGATAACCATGGTTATCTTCTATGTACGTTGTCAGAAGTCAGAACAGACGTGGAGATTCCAAAAATGTTCAGTTTTTATTATTTGGGAGTGGAAGGTTAGCAAAAGGGTCCTTGAATCTAAGAATGCTTCAAGATAAGAGGGCTGCGAGAAATCAAATGTGACATAGTCATAAGAGAGTGAATGCTAAAAATTTTCATAGAGCATCAGCATCTCTATCACTCTCCTATGATATGTACCTCATATATACCTGGTCACAGTTCGATTAGAATCGCCCAACCGGCAATTCTGGTAATCAGAACTCGAACCATGGTTCATAGAACCGTCTCGCAATCTTCTTAGAAGATTATGGTTCCGCGTTTTAGAGAACTATGGAATCGGTGGTTCATGAACCATAAAACTGTGGAATCAAATCAGATTTTGCAACCGTGGAACCGACAATTCCAAAAATGTAACCAAAAGTTCCTGAACCGTGGCCACCCCTGCCACCCAACCTCATACTCTCGTGCTAGGAGGCTCAGTGTGTGATTGATAAGAATCGAATGGGTGATCAAAACGTAACCAAAAGTTCCTGAACCGTGGCCACCCCTGCCACCCAACCTCATACTCTCGTGCTAGGAGGCTCAATGTGTGATTGATAAGAATCGAATGGGGTGATCTTGTGCAACATCTCGACCAATACAAAAGATAGACCGAGGAAAAGCAGAACAGTTTTCAAACAGTATTGCAAAACATACATGTAGTGGAGGGAACTCGACCAGTCGAGCTCAAGGCTAAGTAACAGAAAAGCTCAGATACTCTACTGGCATTACGCCAAGCTTTTTAGACTGTTAAAAGCAAAAGACACTGAAGAAACTATTGAGTAGTTGTTTTGAAATACCATCTTTTCCCTTCCAAAGTGGATTAATTTGATGCCGATCTGATACAGCACAAGGACCACTTTCAGATTTTCAATCCAAAACTTGGTCATTGAGCATTTTCCATAAACGAATTACTTCTCATAGAAGCATCAAGTATAGCCAATCAGCATAGGAATGGCCACTGTGCGATATGTTCATCTTAGAACCAGCTGGGAAACTGTCAAAGGATGACACCTTATGTACATGAACTTAGTTTAAAAAAGGAATAAATCAAGACCTGTTGCAAGTAGGAAGCGGGAAATTATCGAGTATGAGAACTAATGTTGATACAACAACGTTGCGGGCGAGAAAATCGCCGAGGTTGTTACTGCATTGGAGTTACCGCGAACGCGAATCATTGCGGAGACTCTTGCCTCGGAGTCACTGCTTCTTGAGTCCTCACGGAAGGTGCAGGGGTTGCAACTTCCTGGGTTGTTATGGCTGGTGCAGGGGCTATTGTGAAATGCAAGCCCCTATGTTGCCCTGCCTGTATCATGAACGCGACCTCCGTTGCTGCAAGAGCTGCAGCTTCCTGTTCAGATGTTGGAACGAAAAGTTTAGTTCCGATGTCAACGCCGCTGAGAGAACGGAAGGGAAATAAATGGTTAAAAGAAAATTCCGTACTGACCTGTCTTTGCCTTCTTCGCTGCAATATACTGATGGCCCAAGCCATGATGTAACATGGGAGAAGAAAACCCACAGCACGAAGCAATAAAAGCTGTTGAGAAAAAGATTGGTATTTAGCAACTAAATAATGTACATGATGGAAAGGAAACAAGAGTACACATCGACTTACAGAGAAGAATGTAGAAGCGTCATCGTCGTCCCCATCTGAATTAGCAAGGGACATGGCATGCCTCAAAAGTAGAAGAGCCATCAACTGCAAAAATGGCAACCAATAAGCTTAAGCCGCGCACGGATCAGTGGCAAAACCTAGCCTGTCCCTATCAAACTTCAGCAATTTTTTTATGAAGCAACAGCTACAACAACTTAGTAGAACACTAAAAAGAAATCGAGGAAGAAGAGCTCCGGAAGGGAAGTGACAAATGCACCAAGAAACTGAAAGTACGACAAAAAGTTTTTCTTTCTGCATGCTCTAAAAGAGTCCTTTGATCAAATAGATGAGTGCATCATATCACTAAATAAATGATGAAATTTTCTGTTCCGATTGCATAAGGATCAGATCTCACACTGAATCAGGAGAGAATAACGGCTTACAATTAGAGCTGCTGAACGGCAAAATGCAGCTCCACTAGCATTATTATCAGCATACTCGTCATACTCGGCCTCCCGAAAATGGCGTTCTGCAGCCGCCATTGCCAAAATGCGGGGATCATGCAAATGCAAAGGAGCCCCGGCAATAGACCAGCCATCACTGCAAGAGAGATGTACAAAAAAGTAGAGATTCAGCATGAATTAAGCGGAACTAATCGAAAATGCCAGTACGCCACAAAACAAACCCCCCTTGCTAAGCTTACATAGAACACAAAAAAGTTAGATTAAGTGCAAGCAACACGGAAAACTCAGGAAATAGATCTACCTCCTTATCTACTGAAATTGTCACAGTAAATTTACCAAATAAATTGTATCAACGCACAGACGATGCACCCCCGGTACATCAAATGCGAAGGCTGCACTATACAAAATTAGCACTCACCCGATATCAATGGCTGTTTCTTCTAGCTGCGGGGGAGGCGGTGGAGCTGTATATCCAGGTTCATAAGACTGTTGGTAAGGGAAAGACAAGTTTCAGAATCAGTAGATCAATAATCATGCCAACTGTAACTGTTTTGCATTGTTTGAAAAAATCAATCAATTCACATAAGATACAAACTAAGTTAATATGCAGCTAAATCGAGAGCAGATGGTAATCTCTTGCATGAAAAATTTATATGCACTTTACACATTGAATGATTGACCCGGGGTTTTTTTCAAAGTCTCAGGAAAAAAAAATCTCAGAACCATAATACGGTCTGATTAATTTCCAGTGACAGATTGATGAAGATGAAAGGAAACATCATATGATAGATGGAGTACGCAAGTAGGGTCAGAAAAACGAGTTCCACAAACTACTGATACAAACAAAGGTCGGATTTCAGAAACATTGCAAACATGGTAAGCAGCAAACTTTGTTCATGAGCATCGGTAAGGAAAAAACAACATATAAACAATGTCCATAACTATACGAAAGCTGGATTTCACTAGTATTTGGTTACAGAAATTGCTGCAAATATATATGAATCAGTATCGGTGCTGTCACACAAGGTCAGAAGATTTATTCACCACCATCAAGCGAAATATGCTTTGTCTTACTAAACTGCTCTTTCCACAGAAGGTAAAAAAGATAGAGAAAGTTAATGTTGTCAACTTGCAAAATTTAGTACATGGCATGTTTACATGCAGACAAGTCCCGTTCATGATTTCGTCGCATAGTTTCCAAATAAGTTCTTCGTACAAAAAGCAGATCCAAGTATGCAACCATAATCATTGGTCTCAAAGAAAATTGTTGATACCTGGTGACATATTTCACAAATTATATCTCCTTTTTCATTACACCAGCGTTGAACGCATTTCCTGTGAGCAAACTGAAATAGGGATATTAATCAGCTTTCACCATCATCAACAAGACCAATTAACAGGATGGTTATAACAACAACAAAAAAGAATCTGCAAGGAATCAAGGGCCGGAATAGAAGGGAACCATCTTCCTACTAAGACCAAGACAGTTACTTTAGCTCATGCAGAGGTCATATGACAGTCAACACAATCTGAGACTAAACCAACTATGTGAGTGTTCCTAAAGTGATATCAAATTGAAAAGGAAGCAACAACATGCATGTATTTGTCATTAAATCTGGACAACGTGACGCTACACAGTACAACTACGCAAAAAGGACACTTCAGCCTGCTTCCTGCAATTCAACATCAGGTATTTAGCTTGAAACAGAGAGAAGCTCCCAAACACGAGATAGTACCTTCAAACTCCCACGACAAGCGCATGGAGTCTCTAGATTGTCAACGCTCTCCTCCTCCTGGCAGATGCGACATTCCACAGTCTGAATGAGTGGCTCATTTTCATCAAACCCACCATGAGGCCCTACTTCCTCAACATCAATCACACAGGAGGATTCACCAGCAGAGTGGGTGGACGAGCCCTCTCGAGATGATCCTGGCACCTCGGCGCCATGAATTAGTTGAAAACTGGCAGGTGTTATTAGACGGTCAACAGGCAAGATCAGGTGGTCACTCATCCGTGCACTGGAACAAATACCTTCCTGGAAAATCAGGAAGTTAGGACCCTTGGCGTCTGGATGAGTTATTTCATCAGTGATCCTCAGTCTACCATCAAACCAGAGACGAAATCGAAAACAGAAGCCGAAACGTTACTCCACAAAATGCAATATCAAAACCAATCGAGCTAATCCAACGCACCAAGGGTACTAAAGCTAACAATTACTTGAAACAGCAACAAGACCAACAAATCATCACAACTAAAAGGTTGGCACTTCAAACCCCGGGGAGAGGGCCAAAACATCCGAAACAACAAAAGTCAACCCAATGCAGAACTACGAATCATCAAAAACCCCAAAACGAAACGAAATACCGAAAACCCAAATCCAAATTCTCTTCCTTTTCCTCGCATCACTCCTCTTTCTATCCATACACATGAGCAAACAAATAGAGGGCAAAAGGGTAAAACCGGTATATAAAAAATCAAGCTTCATTTCGGAATCACGAAGCACAACCCAACCCCAATAAAACCCCCAATCCAATTCATCTCCCATTAATCAAAAGTTCATAACCCCCAAATTGAAATTTCGAAACCCTAATCTTGCTCTTACCCAATTTCTTTTACCTGAGATACCAAAAGGGCAGGGGAAACAAAATGCAAGGAATCAACAGGAGGAGGAAGGAAATGGGAAAAAGGTTACCTTAGGAATTTAGCTTCACAAGAGGAAGAGGAAAAAGAAGAAGAAGATAATAGAAGAGAGAGAAAGGAAGGATCTTTTGAGCTTCTTTAACGGATTTAGGACATGAAAAGTCTGAAGCTCTTTTGGTCTTTGTTCGGTTGGTAGGACTTTAAATGCTTTGCGTTGTCTTTTTCTTTTCTTTCTATTATTCGTTTTTTAAGTAATTACTTATTTTGAAAGGAAAATTCAACGACTATTTTTTTATTCATCTCATTCGTCGTAGGCCAAATATTTAAGTTATATGTTCAAATACTCATTCAACGAGATCCGGCGATACAATAGAGGAAGTCCGAAATTTATTCAAATTTTATATAAAAATTATCAAAAATAGAACCTTATATTCCCTGCAGACTTTGTAGATCTTGGATTTTTTTAGAGGGTAGAGCATAAGTCTAACAATAAAAAATTTGTAGGATCGATGGTAGGGTATGGGTGAAACTCAAAAAACTAGGTTATATGTAAGATCTTACAATACCCTACCGTACCTTACCAATTGTCATCCCTATAGGTGGTTTCGATTTCCGTAGGTATGCGAGAAATACCCATACCATATGGGTCGACCCTACCCTTACCCTATGTGTTTAAGTTATGTTGACTTTGACTGGGTCTAGGAGTAGTGTATACGTACATGTATAAGTATATATAGGCATAAGTCCATGTTTAGAAATAAGATCTAGGATAGGGTATGAATCCATACCCTTACTATTTTATCATTCTCTAGATTCTATCCTAATTAGATCATATATGCTATGTAGTCTTGTGTGTAGTATTGTCTCGAAAAGTGCATTTAGCACATGAGGTATGATAATAAGCGTGCCTGGAAGGTCGGACCCTACATATATCTTGAATTTTTAAAAATTTTATATAGAAGTTGATTTTGTGCATACAAATTATCAATAAGTAGAACGTTAAGGGATCGGACCCTACAGACCATGTAGACCCTAGGTCTCGTGGAGGGTAGAGTATGGGTCTCACAATAAAAAATTTGCAGCGTAAAAAGTAAGGTATGGGTCCAACTCCACAAACTAGGGTATGGGTAGGGTTCCTACCAATACCCTATCCATTGCCATCTCTAGACTTCCGACTAAAATAAAGTTTGTCCAATCATCATACTTTCTCAAATGGCCACAAAAAGAATTTTCTGATTATGAAAAACTGCCCAACGAAAATAAATAATTAATAAAATCTTGTTCATCCTCTGTAGAAGAGATTTAGGTTGATTTATAAGTGTGCAAGTCTTGAAGATCCACCTACCCATTGAATTAAAGTTTTTCGTAGAAAATGAAAATTCTTACATAGTATTAGAGCTAAAAAAGTGGATAAGATTTTCTTGAGTTCTAGCCATCACGATCAAATCCACCACCATCCTGTGATACTACTGCTTCTCGCTTCTGTCCGTTTCTTTTGTTTGAAGCGATTAATTGCGTTGGTGTTTTTTAAATGAAATCGTTTTGGTTATAAATATCACCGTTATAATACAAGTCCCTAATCGTTGTATGAACTAAGCGATTAGTTCTACTATGATGGTGGTTGATCTTGATAACTAATTGGAGTGGGTAAACAATAGGATGGTCTATATTATTTTGAAGACGTGCGGGGTGGGGCGTCATTAATGGCTGGCAGCAATTCAAGTTCAGACATGGCACCGATGCCTTGGACACATTCCTGGTAAAAATTGAAGTGCATATCAATTTTAAAGAGTTTTGGATTTTTCTACACTATCCAGTCATTGTGATTTATGTCTTCGTACCAAACATACTCGGCTACCATTCATTAATAATACTGTCAAAACCAAGAATTATTTTGAATTGATACATTATGACATTTGGGGACCATATCAGACTCCTTCTTCTACGGGCGCTCACTATTTTCTTACAGTCGTCGATGATTTTAGTCGTGGTGTTCAGACATTTTTTATGAAGTACAAATCTGAAGTTAGCAGTTATCTAACGATGTTCTGCAGTATGGTCGAAAAGTATTTTAACAATGGAGTTAAAAGTATTTGTACTGACAGTGGACCAAAATTCTGCTCCCACACTATGCAACAATATTATGAGGATCATAGTATTGTATTGCAAACATCTTGTGTTTATACTCCTCAACATAATGGTGTTGTTGAGCGTAAGCATCAGCACATTCTTGAAGTGGCTTCAATTATGAAAAAAAGCATATGAAGGGGACTATCCAAGATGAACTAGAATTAAGACAACGAGGAGGGATCGACATCCACAAGTATGGCTACATGTTCGGACGAGTTGGATGGTGACTTACTTTCTGGTCTCATCAAGTCCAATGCATTATGGTAATCTCTTTTCATTAGGGACTTGTGTTATAACGGTGATATTTATAAAGGTATGTTAATTAAGGTGGGGAAGGATACAATGGTAGGGATGAAGGGTGAAAGGAATACATACAGGTTAGTGGGGCACATAGTTGTAGGTAGAGTCACATCAATGGATTTGAAGGAGTTGGCAAATGCTCTTTAAGGAATATGTCGCTTGCATATGAGTAGTAGTCGATTTCTCAACGAATTGGCTAAGTATCTAGATAAGCGATGTCGGGATGAGTCACCATTAAGTACATAAGTCAGCCAACAAGTCATCGGAAATGGGACACATCAGCTAAGGGATCATCTCCAGACTTTCAGTCGATGATTTTGCTCAATAGGGAATGTACATGGTCGAGAATCATCCTTCCTACACTTTTTAAGAATATCAAGAGTGTATTTTTATTGATTTAGGATAAGACCCTTAGAGGTCGTCGCAATCTCGATACCAAGAAAATACTTGATAATGCCCAAATCTTTAATATCAAGTTGATCATGAAGATGACATTTTACTGACTGAAGCATCTGAGTGTGGTCCTCGACTAAAATCATGTCGTCAACATAAATGAGTAAAATCAAAACCCGTGAGCCTTAGCGATAAATAAACATTGCATGATCAGGGTGGGATCGGGTGAAACCCATATTCACAAAAACTTGGTGAGCTTGCTATACCAAGATCGAAAGGCTTTAAGCCCATATAAGGACTTGTGTAGACGACATACATGGGAGTCCCTGAGTTTGGCAAACCCTTGAGGAACCTTCATATAGACCTCCTACATCAGATCACCGTGCAAAAAAGCGTTATTGACATGTAGTTAATGAATAAGCCATCATTTCTTGGCGGCTAGTGCTAGTAGGTATCAAATAGAAACAACTTTAGCTATAGGAGCAAAAGTCTCATGATAGTACATGCCCTCAATTTGTTTGAAACCGCGTGCCACGAGACGTGCTTTGTAGCGTTCTATTGATCCATCGGGGTAAAATTTGATCTTATATACCCACTTGGAGTATGGTATCAGAGTCAATTACTCTAATGAGATCTATGTTGTGCTCACACGGCCCCCTTGAAAGCACGAGAGGCAGCGTCAAGCCTGTCCAAATCTCAGCCCGATGGGCTTCGTTTGAGGGGGCGTGTAGTAGAGATTTAGGCTGATTTATAAGTGTGGAAGATCCACTTACTCATTGCCTTAAGATTTTGGGTAGGAAATGTAAATTCTTATACTCTCGTTTCTATATGAGAACAATCTTAATTGATGCCACTTTATAAATCCATAAAGAGCTTATTATTAAGTGATTAGTTTGAAAAAGTATATTATGATAGAGACTAACAAATGAGATATATCAAAGACGTCGTTCCTACAAATAATGTTTGACTCTGAAAATAGAAAAAAAATCAAGTTATATGTTTTTGCCGGATTAGTATTGGAGTAAATGTCAAAATGTGATTAGTATTGGAGAATATGTCAAAATATCTTGCCGGATTAATATTAGAATATTCCGTCTAAAATGTGATTAGTAATGGACGGACGATCCTCTCTATTAATTTGCAAACAATTACATCCTAACTAGTATAAAATCTCCTCTTGCGAGGTTGCGAGCGCCAATTCGATAAAACTCTATCGCGACAAAAACTTATGGAAAAAATCAGCAATAGAAAAAGAACACCTCAATATGATAATATCTTGTCTTGATGTTCTTATTGCTACACCTGATTCTTCGTGAGTGGTACAACTAGTTACAACATTACAAAAAAATACTACATCCTCCAGTCTCAGGATTTTTTTTAAATATCGAACGAGTAAAGTAGTAGGGATTCACCGGGGCAATAATCTCTAGTCTGATTAGTATAATGTCGAGATCTATTGCCTAATTACCCACAAATATCCCACACCAACATTATTGGGCCCATTGGGCTCTATGGGCCTTCATCTCATAAAAAGGCCCATAAGCTTCAATTATAAATACCCAGTGGTCTCTTTTGCAAGAACCCTTTTGTCTGAAAGCGAAATAACCGAATTAGGGTTTTAGTTTCACCAAGCTGCTTCCAGCCCTCATCAATGGCGGAAGAGTCAGTTGCCGAGCCGACAGTGACCGAGGAGGACATGGAACTCGTCGATGCGCCGGAAACCCACGAGCCGAAGAGGCCGAGGGAGGAGGCGGAGGAGGGAGAGGGAGACGACGCTTCCACTAAGAAGCAGAAGGTAGAGGAGAAGTCGGTGGAGGAGAAAAGGTCGGAGAGTGTAAAGGAAGGAGAGGAGAAAGGCAAAGAGCCGGAAAAGTCCGACCCGGTTGGACTGGGCCCCAAGAGCTTCGGATCCGCTGTTGAGATGTTCGATTACTTCTACGAATTCCTTCACTATTGGACTCCTAATATCAATGTCAACAAGGTAATAATTGATGGAAATTTCTTTTCTTTTTCGTATTTTTATCGCTCCGTTGTTAGGCCTTGTGGCTAGGAACTACTGGGTTCGTTGGTGTTGTTAGACCATTGTTGAAAGTACGGATAAAGTTTGATGCTTTGCAGACACTTTTTGTGCGCGGACGGGAATCGCAATGGGAATGTGGTTCATGTACAATGGGGGTCTGTAGGAATAGGAATGCGAATTGGAAGATAAGGGACATGGTTGTTTGTGGAGGTTGTTTTTATTGACCAGATGTATTTGACGGGAATCAGTGTTTATATTACCATTCCAACCGTACCAATGAGAGATCAATGTGTGCCAAGTGGGAAGCAGATAAAGTTGCAATCTTTGCGGGAATTCGGGATTGGAAGTGGGGAAGATAGAAGTTTTTTCGGTCGAGTGGGTATGATGGTAGACTATCTAATCGTTGATAGCCTCCTTGAATTTGCCAGACTAAGTTGGTCAATATGATGGCCTTTTGCCTTAGAATTGTCTTCACGATTATTCGATTAGAGGTGCTAATGTTTTGTAGTTGTTTGAATGTTGGTCTCTCCATCTGGCTTGACTAGTTCAGGGAATTACTCAACTTGGTACTTGAGTGTACAAAGATGGTTCGGTTCTGTTGCAAGAACAGGGCTGTATTTTTATCTAAGCTAACTAAATATAGGGTCGATTAAGAAATTGATTCCGTGGTTGAGAGACAAGTGCTGCATGCTTATGGTGAATATATATTTCCTCGCTTTACTGATGCTCGTTCTTGGTTGTCCATTCCAGTATGAGTACTTGGTATTGCTGGATCTGCTCAAGAAGGGTCATGCAGAATCCGACAAAAAGATCGGTGTAGGCATCAAGGCTTTCAAAGTCGGAAATCATCCAATGTTCAAGAGTCGGTGTTTCTTCCTCATACGAGAAGATGACACCGTAGATGATTTCAGTTTCAGGAAGTGTGTGGACCATATCCTTTCTCTACCAGAGAACATGAAAATAAAACAAGATGCCAACAAGTCCCTTGCACGGGGCAAGGGTCATCATGGTGGGCGTGGAGGCGGAGGTGGAAGAGGCCGTGGACGAGGCGGCTATGGGAGGAAGTGAAAGCTTGTCTCCCACTGATCCTTTATGCAATATCATCTGAACTGTTCGTCTGAGTCGCTGGCTAAATCATTGGATACTTCTATTTTGTTGTACCAGTTTTGAGTACTGATCCTACCTTTTGCTTTATATGGTGATATAGTATCTACCATTAATTATCACGCCTTTTGCCTATTTCCTTGCAGCTTTGAACATTTCGGTTTTGGTAGCAATTATTTTTCACATTGCTCTTATGGCCACTAACCTTTCGAAAATTTTGTGGTCTTCAAAAAATTTTCCCTTTAATTTCACTCGTAATAAGAAATCACCGTCACATGATCAACAAAATGCAAGTTTTCCAATTATTTCAACCAAAAATTTTTGGAAAACTTTTTCAACTAAGAATTACCAATTTTATGTGGTGACTAAGGTGCTAATTGGTATAATGGCATAGACGTAGCATAATTTATGTGAAAAGATTTACCTTTAAAAAAAATCAACTCAAAGTGGCTATTGTTTTAAGAAATATAAGTGACTATTAACAAAAATAGATGTTTGCTCATTTTTCAGTTGAATGGAAGAGTTGGATAGGTAAAGTTATATGTTATTAGGTGAATAATTAATATAGAACTTGAATCTGAATAAATAATAGACTTCTGTTGTAGGATATACAGAGGTTTTGTCATCATTTACAATTCTAACTGATTACTCGTATAGTGAGTATCTGAATACATGATGTTTACGGAAAGGAACAACATGTACCAAGGTTGGATTGGGTGTTGTCACTAATAGAGTGAGCAATACCTGAAGTTAATTCTGAGCCGTTGATTTAGGCTGGGCCCCGCATGGATTTTAATCTTAAGGTTGAGATCTACATGCATAATACACAAGTACTTTTTTTGTATTTCACCTAAAAACGGCATGAACGTGAGTGCGTCAGACATCAGTACATCTTGTGACATATAATGGTACATCATGCGACATATACTGGTACACGATGCGACATATACTAGTATACGATACGACATACAATGATATAGCTGAGTTTTACATTGGTACGTTATGCGACATACACTAGTACTTCGGCGGTATATAATTGTACAATATGAACATATAGTGGCTCACCATAATACTACAACTACTATACACCATGCGACATACAGTGATAAATAACGCAAGTACAACTTGTGACATATATTGGTACACCATGCGACATATAAATTGCCAAATGACAATATTTTGTGGATGATTTCCTAACTACGAATGATTTTGTGGATGCTTAGTAGATGTCCTCTTTTGAACAGCAATAAATCTGTATTAATATGCTTATTCGTATTAGTAAGACGTGGATGATTTTGTCATGCCTTTTGTCATTTCAAATAGCATGATATGTTATTTCAAAGGATGATTCCCTGACTATGGATGATTTTGTGGATGCTTAGTAGATGTCCTCTTTTGAATAACAGTAAATTCGTGTAAACCTGCTTATTCGTATTAGTAAGTTAGTTGATGATTTTGTCATGCCTTATCTTTTGTCATTTCATGCCATTTGATATAACATGTCATGCCATTTTTTTTATAGTTTTGCAGTCTTGGAAAGCAATGAGAAATTCTTAATATAATATATCATATACCATAAACTAGTTAACACGAAATATATAACATTTTTTATTACATGAACATTATAAAAAGTAAACAAAAAGATGTCATCATCTAGTTGTTGAAACTTCCTCTATGCATTGCATGGAGGAATAGTCTGGCCTCTTCAGTCCATTTGCAGGATGAGCAGTATAGTTCATAGCGTATATTAATAGCATACCTGTCAATAGCCCACCCTAAACCCCTATGCAAGATTGGGCAGCCATAGTCAAAATGTATACCAACTAGACAAATATCCAAGATGTTCTTGTTGTCTCTCCAGTTACGGTTGACCACCATTAATATTTCACGTCGACATGTCTTTATTAGATCATCGTTGGTCAGATTGTGCTCAAGAAGAACTAGACCCTATTTTTTCCATTCGCCTCCCAAACAAAGAAGTTCAAGCCCATACACATAAATGAAACCGAGATGTCCCATATTGGCAGCCTCCCTTATTTGTTCAAACCCATCGGCCACCATCGCTTCTTGTGGATTGTCAAACATATTTGCAAGGCCATCAATGAAAATTGCATATTTGCTTCCCTCTGCCACACAAGTTGTGAAGAATGCCAACTTGTTATAGTGTCCCCAACCAACATCAGTGAATCCTATGCTCAGGTTAGCACGTGTGTACACACACCTTTCTTCTGATGCTGCCTTCATAGCCTCACATGTGAAGATGGCATTGTAAAGATCGGGTGAGTGTTCTGCAACACGAGCTAATATTTCTAAAAAAAATTTCTGAGGGTGGCCTTGCAGATTTGCTATTACAAAGGGCAACTGTGAATCCTAAATATAAAGAATAAGAATAACAGGCTTCAGGGGTTACCTTGAGAATACGATTTTATCTAATTATATGCATGCAGCAACAATAGAACTAATGTCAATATATATAATATTCAAGAGACACCATTTTTTGTCTTTTATGTTAAAAGATGCCATATTCCATGTTACATTACATCTTTTTTCACATACCTGTAATAAATGTAGAAACAAGGAACTCGAACAATATATGTCTTGACAAACAAAAGGACTCGGCCTATTCCGGTAATAAATATTTATTTAAATTAGTAAAAGAAAGGAAATCAAAATCCAAAAGGATAACAACTAGAATGTAACTGGTATGTTTCACTATATTGAAGTGGCATACATTATCATATAAATTAGAATACACGACAATATGTAATTTAACATATTGCCATATATGAGAATAGTTACCTTGACTGTAAAGAATACTAAAAACGAAAGAAAATGTTGAGGCACATGTGGGAAGCTGTTTGAAATTTTTAAGCGTGGTTGTCATGTAGCCAAAGTTATGTTTTTATACTCATTTTAGTCTACGTTGAGGTGTGCAAATCTAGTGTGAATCATTACTTCTGCGATAAAATCTTTCTGGAGGGTATAATTGTGTATTTTCATTTCGACATGACTGGTCATGCCTTTTTATTTGTGACGGCTATACTTTTTATTAACAAGAGATGTTGCCACTGTGATATATCATGCCACTCTGGAGAAGATGGTCCACTTGATTGCTAATGTCATTCCGTCAAACCAACTATGAGGCACGTGGAGAAGCTGTTTGAAATTTTTAATCGTGGTTGTCATGTAGCCAAATTTATATTTTTATACTCATTTTTAGTCTACGGGTAAGTGCGCAAATCTAGTGTGAATCAATACTTTTGCGATATAATCTTTCTGGGGGTATAATTATGTTTTGACATTTCGACATGACTGGTCATTCCTTTTTATTTTGCGACGGCTATGCCTTTTATTAACAAAGGGTGTTGCCACTTTGACATATCATGTTATGCCATTTGATTTGTTTGCAGACTTTTTGGTGAGGTTGACTTCTGCAATAAATCTTTTTGCAGTTCCACTTGATTGCTAATGTCATTCTACCAAACCAATTGTTGCAATTTGATTAAAGTAATCGTTATTATAATTAAGCTAGAGGAGATTCAAAGAAACTTTTCAATCAACGACATACCAACATTTACATTAAAGCAGAGGGAGATAAAAATATGTTATTTTTATCATTATTGATGATGTCAGTTCATTATTGGCAATGCCATTTTATCGCTAATGTCAGTTCATTTAATGTAATGCTCTTGTTATAATTCAAGTAACAATTATTCTATTTTTTTACAATTCTGTTGGTACGTTACAATTGTGTCCTTGATATCTCCCTTCCGATCTCGCTTGCACTCTTTAATCTCTTTTTTTGTCTTTCTTAGAGTGTCTCTTGTCTTTATGTTTTACCTACCAGTTGAGATGTTGATGGATCAATATCAGCTGGCTGCTTCGACGGTGCTTTTGTATCTTTTACATTGCAACATTTTTTAAGATAATCAATCAGTTGTATATAACATTAACAATAATAATGAGTTTAAGATTAATCTTGTTACCAAACTTGAATTCCTGTCTCACTTGATTAATGTGGTATTAAAAAAAATTTCTTTCTAGGATCCAGTACAGCTTCATCTGATAATTGTACGAGCTGGCATAAAAATAATTAAAGATTTGTCTGTAATTACCTTCTCGCCCCTTTTCTATATGTACTTTAGAAGACTCCAATTCATCTCTAGCCTTTACTGTGCACATTTTCATGATATAATGCTCATGCAGCTTTGTGAAATCATTTTCATCCAAGGAAGTCAAAGTATAAAGTATCCATGACTTTTAGTATGTGTCTACAAAACAATCCAAGCATTTCGTAGAGACGACACGAGCATGTAATTAACTTTGTTCCTTCTGAATAAGAACCATTCTCTCATCGAGCTTAATAGTATCATCTTTATCTGAACGCTTATACACGTACTGAATGGTGCCATCTGCAGAAATGGTAGTAATGACAGATCAGATAAAAGCATGTACCGTATTACCAAACGACATGTAATACTATAATCAGATGGCATGCTCATCATCGACGTAATGGCAGACAATATTATAATATTTTTATGGTATGCTAACAGCATCCTTACCTGTGAAGTTGTTGTCCATTCTTTCCTGCATTCGGTATCCAATAGACTTTGAATATTGCTCCTGGAACTTTTCGAACATGGCATGTGTAAAAACTTTGGCAGATTCAACCAATGAGCTAGATATGAAGTTGTTCCTTGGTCTAAACTCCTTGGATTCATAGTGTGTCCGAGCCTCGAGTTCCCTTCTTTCATCCAGTAGGTTGTTAAAATGCATAAAGAAATCTAGGAGGTTGTAGTCAGGTTGCAGATGCACTTTTACAATATTGTTGAATGCTTCAACGAGTTGGATTATCACCATTCCAGCAGTAAAGTATTACCTAACCTATGTTGACGACCATTTCTTTCTAAAGTCGTGTATGTAATTCAGCCATTCGTGGCTATCTGACTTAAAACTCTCTCGTATCATAGTTTCTCATACATGATCAAACTCTTTTTCATCATCAACATCGTATATCATGTAATTGAATGATGCGGCTACCTTACATGTGTATAGACGTCTAAGCTTCTTCTTTGCATTCTCCAAGATATGCCACGTACATAGACAATGGTACATAACCGGCATTTCAAAACGGATGGCTCTACCCAATTGCACCATCTTGGTCTGTGAATATAGTTGTGGGAGTTTTATTATCTATGCACTTTAAGAAAGTCCTAAACAACCATTAGAAAGATTTTGTTGTCTCATCAAATAATAGTGCTGCTCCAAAGATGGAGCTCATGCGATGGTTGTTGAATCCAACAAACAGTCCTGCAATAAGATTCATATTGTTCATGCCATTTTGTAACACGAGATCATGCTATTCGGACATAAGTATACATGCCATCTGAACATTGCATGACATGCCATTTTGACTAAACAGAGCAATATGAGTGTATTTTACTTAATGGACGGTCATTCTATTTTGTAACATAAGATCATTCCAGACGAACATAAAATATACATACCATCTGAACATTGCATGACACACCATTAAGACAAAATAGAGTAACATTAGCGTATTTTACCTAATGGACGGTCATTCATGCCATTTTGGCAGACAAAAGTATGCCAATCAAACATAAATACACATGTCATTTGCAAATAAAATAACCTGTCATTTTGACAAAACTGGGCATGTTTTACCTAGTGGACGATAATTCTTGTTTGTTTTGTACGTGGTGTCAAAGCAAATGGCATCACCAAAGTATTTGTAATATGTTTGCATCCTCTTGTCAGCCCAGAAGATGTTTGCAATCTGCTCATCGTTGTCCACTTCAATCTCATAGAAGAAAGATGGATTTTGGTATGCCTCACTTCTGAAATACTGAAGCAATGTTGTTGCTTTACCTGCCTTCATGGCCTTTTGTCATCATCTCCTCAGATGGTTTTTCAGGTCAATAGGTAGAAAACTAATGTTTTTCTTACCACCAGTTGCCATCGCCATCAGTTCGTATGATGACCTGTTCCTGAGACCAGCTTCATTATTCATCCTAGCTATCTATTGCTGAAGCTCATTGATAGATCAGTCGGATCTCAACATATGTTGGAATTCATTACTGTACAGTTCATGACCGTTGTGCTGCACAATCCAGTCTTTTATATAATAAGCTTCTTTCTCAAACATATAACCACCAGTGATCCTGACAAGATATCTAACTCGTTCCTCTCTTCGATCATATTTCTGAGTTTTCTTCTTTTTTTGTTCCTCCTTAGGTTTCCTACGCCACCCATCTTTGTTGCAAACATAGCTGGCATAAAGTACTTTATCTGACGGCTCACCATTGATCTTCCCTGGTGTCAGATAGTTAACACGTACAGAAAATCTCTTTTGGTGCGCGTACAAATAGTAAAAATCTTACAGATCATCCAATGTATTAAACAATAACTTTTTCCACCATTCTTCTTTTTCCATTTATTCCAAAGTCTCCGCTACACCCAAACAATTTTAGATTTCTGGTCATGCCAGTTTTATATAAAAAAGATATTTCATATTGGCATCACTTTACAGGACATGAAAGTCTGACTGACTATGGCATGCTATTATAACATAACAGGTCATGTCAGTTCGACTTACTATACATTCTATTTGAATATAACAGGACAGGTCAGTTCGAATTACTATATCATACCATTTGGTTATAAATGTACATGCCAGTCTAACTCACAATATCTTGCCATTTTAGAGTAAGAGGACATGCCAGTCGACCTTATAGTATCATGCCATTTAATAATAACAGGCCATGCCAGTTCTAAATTGTTATACAAAGAAAAAGGCTCGGTCAATTAATTTACCTCCAGTTTGCTGTCTATTCCACGTAATTGAAATCTGTTCAATCATATTTGATATCCCTTCGATTTGCTGATCTGGATCTGTATTAAAAGTACTTGGATTTTTTAAATGATTTCGAGATCGATTATATAGAAAAGAAGCTTTTGAGATCCGAAGAAAGAGGTGTCCACTAACCTTCAACTCCGAAATATCCTTGTTCTGCAGGTTGGAGATCAAAAATCTGCAGATCCATAAGATCTGCAGCAATTAATTCCACTGCATATCTGTAGCAGTTTTCTTCTTCACTCTTTTCAATCACCATTTTTTCGGAATCATCGATTGGAAGCGTGATTCTCTCTTTTACAATTGGAAATTGCATTTTCTAGTGATTGTATTTCATTCAATAAGTGTCTTGTTTCCCAATTAATCGCGCGCGGGGCGTTTCCCTTATTTGAATCCCGTTTTCTAACTTTGTCCCTATTTTTCAATCAATTTACAATTATGCCATTTGAGCTTCTTTCAGCCCGTTCCGAACGGAAAAGCCCATTCTATTCGAAATTCTGGCCTAGACATAGGGGCGTCAATCTGACTTTAATTTTTAGTTTAGGGTTAACTTTTTTACGCAGTCAATATTTTTTTATGCATACATAAAGAATTTATCTTAATTATTTTTCAAAAAGTTGACTTAAATATTTAAAAATATAATTAAATAGAGATACTCTACAATTATAAACAAGCCCACACTCGCAACTAGCGATGAAGTGGTACGCCCATGAAACGAGGGGTGTCTGAGGACAATAATAAGAACATGATTAGAATCTATATATCAAAGTTAATATGGACGAATTGTAATATATGGTCCAAAATGTTGTATGATACCCACGATAATTAATTTAATTACTTGGCCGTTTGTATAAATTAGGAGCTGGTGAAGGTGGGAGGAGAGGGAAGCGAGAAAAAGCTAAGGGAAGCCATTGAAGTATTGGAGAGAGAGAGAAAGCAACTCGAGAAAAGCCCAGATATCCTACTTAGGACCAATACCAAGAGACTAAGGCAAGCCTGCTTCAAAGCCAACTACAAGAAGAGGAAGCTCATCTCCACTACTATAGTAAGTTTGAAAATAGGTTAAACTTCAACTGGACCGCCCACCCGACACCCTTTTTCCATTAGCGTCGGCTCCAAGAATAGTATTGAGGTGGCTGTTGCCGCCTCAATCTTATTCCATGAAGACGACGAGCACTATGACGAGATCAAATCTCTTCTATCTTACTTCTGAGATGAAATAATAACAATAATTAATTACTATATGTATATGTAGAGAAGAACTTCTTATTGTATTTAAATGGCTTGGAAAGTATTTATCGAAAGGGAAAAGATTAAAAATGGTACTTGCAGTTTTACAATTTTTGCATTGTGATCCTATGGTTTAGAAACAACTTTTTGAATCCTATGGTTTTCCAGTTTTTTCACTTACAGGCTCCCAAAAGGTCATGGGCCAAAATTGGTTCAGAACCTAGAAACGTCGTCATTTTACTCCTGAATTGGCATGCCACGTCGGACATGTGTTACCGGTTGATAAACTGAGTTATCACTAATTAAAATATCCATTAAAAGCCCCTCCTTAGACCATGTATCCTCCTGGCGATTGAAATTATTGAGGAGACTCCATGGAAATGGAGACAACCCATTGAGGCAACGAAGAAATTCAAGCTTTAAGCAGTATCTGGAACACATCTGCTGCTAAGGTAAAACACAAAGAAAAACTCATATGCTACCAGAATACTTGCTAATGTTACTGTATGCTTTTGTATATGCTAAAAGTTGAATGTGTTTACTTCTGTTGTAGAAAATTGTAAAGAAGTCTAAGAAGGCAACATTGGGAGCCAACAATCGGGTGTGTCCGAGATTTGAAGCAACAATATTTGTGCCTTTTACATTTTGTGGATTTTGTGGAGTGATTGAAAAATGTTTAGATGGTCACTCAGTTGGATACCAAGTCAATTGTATCCACAAATTTTGTATAGTTATGTTAGTCAGATGTTGACAATGTCGACTGTATGGTACCTTTTCGGATTTGTCAAACAATCTATCGGATGTTCGGGTCGATTACATATGTAAGGATGGTTAACTTTGGTAAAGTTTGAAGCAACAATATTCATGTTTAAATTGTCAACTCTTGCATCAAATACAAAGCAAATTACATGGATAACCCACATAGCAATTACAATGACAAAAAAATATATTACATCTCTTCCATTTAAGCTGTGTTTTCAATAAGCTAACAATCATATGATCTTTTTTTACAATTTGAGCTTCGAGTAAGCTTCACTTCTCTTCACTCTTTTGTAGTTCCATCACTATAGCATTAGCATCTTCTTTCACCATCCTTAGATAAACTTCTAAGGAGGAGTTTGTAATTGGGAATTTTTGGTTGTTTAAATGAGAAAATTTTAAAAAACTATTTAAAAAATAAGTGATTGAAATAGATATTTTAATTCGGGCCAACTTAGCTTACCAACTAGTAACACATGTCTGACATGGCGTACCAAATCAGTAGTAAAATTTTGGCTCATCACAGCGCAACAACGTGAAACAACAAGTACCATTTTTGAACTTTCCCCTTAAAGAAATAATAATCTGAACTCGCCTAGTTAAATGGGAAAACTAGACTCATGATTTGTCAAAATTTTCTAAATAGGAAGTACTTATATTTTCACACAGTTCTACCAAACATTTAAATTAATAGATATCTCGAATTTGAATGCAATAATGATAAAAGAGATCGATATTTAAGTTAGTCGCAATTGAATATATCTAAATTTAAGTGATAAAAAACTTAAATCATTGTAGGGTTGGGTCTTTGCATTACATATCCATATGTAATTTACAAGGTAGACATTGCTCTTTTCCAATCATAATTTTCTCCCATAAATTTTACTATGGTAAAATTTTGACGAGACTGAGCGGCTAGAACTTAGTTTTCAGGGGGAAGCCTACCTAGACCTGACCACGGTTCGAATTCGAATCGAATTGGTTCAAATGTGAATTCATCAAAAGCTTAAACCGTATTCAATTCATCTAAAAATGAATCGAATACGAATTATGAACCTTCGAATTCGAATTGAATTTGAATTAATTCTTTAATTTTAAATATTTAATAAAAAATAAGAACTTTCAATTTTTTAACGAATCGAATTAAATTTTTGTGAATTCAATCGAATCACAAATCAGATTCTAACAATGGCCAAGTCTAAATATATCTTGACAAAACTAGAAGGAGTGACAAATTGAAGCTCAAAATGTGTCTTACAATACGTAAATTTTCTTTAATGCAAAATGCAAGAGTACCTAGAGAATAGAAAACTTTCTTGTTAATTTTGGACCATCTCTTTGTGGATCTTCTACTCCTGAATTATTCATGCGAAGCCGAACTAATTTCACGAGGATTATGACAATGTATCTGTGTTATCATCGAAATGGAGTAATTGTAACTAATAATTATATCATCATGTCTTTTTCAACATCTACAAAATTCGTGGTTTGAGGTCATCAAAATGGAGTAAATGTAACTAATAATTATATCATCATGTCTTTTTCAACATCTACAAAATTCGTGGTTTGAGGTCATTACCCGCATACCCATCAATTAGAGTTAGGGTTAGGGTTAGGATTAATGCTAGGGTTACGTTTTTAAATAAAACTAAAAGATAAATGTTCTGTAGCAACTAATCTAGCTAATTACTCTTTATTTTTTTATCTCTTTAATGAAATAAAATATTAGGTTTAGTAGATAATTTAACTTGAGAGATTTATCCTAACTAAGTTCGTGTGAATATTTAGATTTATATCCATGTTAAATTAAAAGAATCAATCAACCTTATATTATTGACATCTAATCGACAATATTTATATGTACCATATCCTAACCAGCTTCGTGTAAATATTTAGTTTTATTTTTAACGGAATAAAACTTTACATATGAAAAAAAGAAATAGGTGGTCACATTTCCAAGACAGATACTTCCGACTTCCGACTTCATGGACGTTCATCATTTCCTCCGGAATAAGATAAGAAGAAATCGGTGAAAAATCCGATTCAATAGAATCGAGATGTTCCACACGTTTTTTCTTATCCTTATTTGCTCTACTTGATGACATAATAATTATATAATAATATGAGTGATTATGTCAATAATATGACTATGATAGCTAATGAGTAAACTTTGAGAGAGAATTTATCAAATTATCAATACGAGAGGTAGAGAATTGAGATTGAAATGTGTAAATTTTGATGAATAAAAGGTGGTATTTGATGGCAATGGGCAGGATCCGGGTAGGATCTATAGGACCCAGATTCTTACCCTCTTTTTGAATGGTGGATCCAGATTCTTACCCTTATCCTCTTTAGAAAAAAGGATTCGGGCAGGATCTGGGTCTCAAAAAATCGGGCAGGATCAGGGCGACCGCGAGTTCGTATTTTTATTTAAAATTTTTAATTTGTAAAAATTAAATTAACTTTTGATAATTTTCAAATCGTAATGGGACATTTTTATTTATTAAATAAATCAATACAAATAAACCAAACAAACAAATTCAAAAACAATTGAAGTCGGGTAAGTTAAAATTGAGAATTTGGTATTATGTCTAATAATTAATATACATATATATTATTATATATGTATATTAATTATATAGATTCGAAAAGTCCCTTACTAGGGTTTTGTCCTTTGCTAGGGTTTTGTCTTTTGCTAGGGTTTCGTCGTTTTCCTGGTTTTTGTCACAATAGAAACCCTTCAGAGCATCAATCTTTCTCGGGATCACTGCAACACACAGCTTTTTTCTCCGGATCGCGACAGGAGATTATCAGTTTTAGTGGTTAGAAGGGTTGGGGGCGGTGAACAACGGGCGATTGCGGACTCAGTGGCTTTGAGGGAGGACCGCCAGCGTCCCAGGGTAGGAAACCGGAAGGAGGAGGAGGAGATTCTTGATCTCCCTCTTGATCTTGCACGTGCACCACAGGAGGGGAATTTGCTATCCGTGGTGGGGATGGTATTGATAGAAAAATCAATAAACGGAAGAGCTTTCCTGACGATGATGCGCAATCTCTGGCGTCCAAGAGGCGGGATGGAGACGTCGGATATTAGGAAGGGGCGATACATGTTTACCTTCAAGGATAATAGAGATGTTCAAAAGGTGTTGCTGGGACAGCCTTGGCATTTTGATCGGTGTGTGGTGCTATTGGCCACGGTTCCTACGACCATGCAGCCTTCACAGGTTCCGCTCTATACGATTCCGTACTGGGTGCAAGTCCATGATCTTCCTCTGGGAGGCTATGACATCGGGGTGGCGCGAACGATTGGAAATATGTTGGGAGAGTTCATGGCCATGGATGAGGAGGCGGACCTTAAGGGCACATGAGGATTAGGGTTTGTGTTGATATTCGTAACCCTTTGATACAAGGGAGGAGGGTTCATTTTTGAGATGGGACGGTTGTTAAGGTGGCGTTTCAGTATAAGAGGTTGGGTTCTTTTTGCTACTTCTGTGGAGGGCTGGATCATATCGATCGTGATTGTGATCTGGATTATGGGGATGATGTGGTAGAACGGCTGCCTCCTGCGTTTAGTACTGGCCTTAGGGCAAAACCCCCTAAGCCGATAACGATGTCGGTGGAAGGTAGGGCTAACACTAGGGCTACGGAGGGGGGGGGGGGGGGGTCTACACAAGTTGATGATGGGTCTAGCTCGAAGGGATCTGCTACGGCCCCGACGAGTGAGGAGGTGCGATAGATGGAGGAAATAGGGAGCTCTCTTGGACAGGTGGCACTAACACGAAGAGGGCCGAGAGCAGGAGGCCCAAGAGCTGCGGAGGTTAGTCACTCATTAAGTATGAGAGGTGAAGGAGTTGGGCGTTATATTCCTCCTCCACTGCGCAATCTGTTTCCGAACTGGAATAGTCATCGCGGGTATGGGAAGGGTGGGATGGAGGGCTTCAATTTGCATTCGTTAGGGGAGGTGCAATGGAGGGTGCCAAGGGGAGCGGTGGCAAGTTTAGAAGAGGAGGTGGGTCGTGTTATGTTCCTATCCTCGGAGGTGCAGATTGCTAGAGCGGAGATGGATTTGGAGGTGGGTGTAGAAAGTGCAGATGATGTTTCTCTGTTGGCACAGCAAAAGGGAAGGTCTCACGAGGGTGACGAGGAAGGAATGGAGGTCGATATAGATGGAGGGCTTGTGAGAGGTAGGCCACCGTCTCTGGGTTCGGGGCGGATGACGTGGAAAAGGTGGGCTCGAGCTCAACCTCATTGAACTGGTGTGGTTGAGGGACAGGCTCAGGCAGGTTTGGTGGGCAAGCGGGGATTGTTATGTGTAGAGGGGGTTCTAGAGTCTCGGGCTAGCAAGCGGCCTCATCTTGTTTTAGGGATTCAAGAAGATCTTTCTAGTCTAGCGGTGGCTGCAGTGCAGCATCGCCAATCATCATGAATCTACTGGCTTGGAACTGCCGTGGGTTGGGGAGTCTACGTGCAGTTCAACAACTTAGCAGGCTAGTCAAAGCCTGTAACCCCAGGGTGGTGTTCCTTTCGGAAACCAAGTTGAAGGACAGTGAGGCAGAGGCTATTAAGTGGTAAATAGGTTTTGAATGCGGGGTGTTTGTTTCTTGTGTGGGGGAAGGTCGAGGGAGAAGTGGGGGGCTGATGCTATTGTGGAGGAGGTATCTAGCTGTGACATTGCTATCTTTCTCGCTTCATCATGTTGATGTTAAGGTGGAGGAGGGGGTTACTTGGAGGTTAACGGGTATTTATGGTTTGCCAGTGAAGGCGGAGAAGTTCAAAACATGGGACCTACTACGACGATTGAGGGATCATATATCACTACCATGGATTTATCTTGGTGATTATAATGAAATTTTATCTATGTCTGAAAATTGGGGTGGACGCTTCATCCCATTAGCTCGTTTGTGCACTTTTGCATCGGCCATCCAGTATTGTAGGTTCCGTGAGGTCAAACAGGGTGGGTTGCTGCTGACGTGGTGGAATGAACAGGTCGGGGCGAATTCAGTGGAGTACAAGCTGGACAGGTGCCTTGCAACAGATGACTGGTTAGATCTTTTTCCAGCTATACGGGCGGACGCTGGGGTAAGGAATCGGTCTGATCACTCCCCTATCACCTGTACGGTTCAGCGAGTGGAGGGGGTATATCGGGAGCGACGATTTTGCTTTAAAACTATATGGATGAGAGACCCTAGTCGAGGGGAGGTAATCCGATCTGGTTAGGAAGGGGGCTTGGTCGGGGTCGGTGTTCAAACAAGGTGCAAGCTTGTGGGGAGGAGTTAAGGAAGTGGGATTGAGAAGTTTTTGGTAATGTTCGGAGGAAGACCAAACTGCTGGAGGGTGAGATCAAAAAATTGCAATCGACTCCACCTTTCCTTGTCATTAAGAATCAGATATTGGCTTGTTTGGAGGAGCGAGAAGAGCTGTTAGTATGGGAAGAGCAGATGTGGGCCCAGAGATCTAGGATTGACTGGATGCGGGATGGGGATAAGAACACAAAGTTCTTCCATTTACGAGCAAGAGGCCGACATGAGCGTAATTGGATCACTGAAGTTCGAGATGAGGGCAGAGTTTTGGTGCAGGATCATGGGTCCATTTCAGATGTTTTCAGAAGATTTTACATGGACCTTTTCTCGGCTTCTCCGTGTTCGCAGGTAGAGTACATTTCTGAGAGGGTAGTGCCCAAAGTTACAGAGGAGATGAACTCCTCACTTATGAGACCCTATGTGGCAAAGGAAATAACTGACGCTCTTTATCAAATGCATTCGACCAAGGCACCGAGCCTAGATGGCATGCCCCATATTTTTTATTAGAAGTATTGGAGTGTGGTAGGTCAAGCAGTAACACAGGCAGCTCTGGAAGTGTTGAATGAGGGGCGGGATCCAACTAGTTTTAACAGTACCATCATAGCTCTTATCCCTATAGTTAAGAATCCGATGCTCTGTTCTGAGTTCAGGCTAATCAGTTTATGCAATGTGCTTATAAAGTTGATTACTAAGGCAATAGCGAACTATTTGAAAGGCTTCATGAATAGCATTATTCATGAGAACCAGGGTGCTTTTGTCCCTAGTCATCTTATTACTGATGTGGCATTGCTAGGATTCTAAGGCTTTTATTATCTTAAGAAGAAAACCGGGGGGAAGCGTGGTTTTTGTGCCTTAAAGCTCGATATGATGAAGGCTTATGATCGAGTAGAGTGGCTTTTCTTGGAGAGGATGATGAAGGCTCTGGGTTTTGGGGATAGAGTGGTGGAGTTAATTATGAGTTGTGCGAACAGTTTCCTATGCTGTGTAGGTGAATGGTTCGGTGGGGGAGGTTTTCTGCTAGGGGTCTCCGTCAAGGGGACCCATTATCCCCATATCTCTTCTTATTAGTGGCAGAGGGCCTGGGTGTTTTATTAATGGAGGCGCATCGATGAGGACTGATACATGGCATCTAATTGGCGAGGGCAGCTCCATCTCTTACACATCTTTTCTTTGCTGATGATGCCCTTCTCTTCTCAAGGGCTAATGAAACAGAATTTAGGAATATTTTATAGCTTCTGGAGATTTATGCTCAGGCATCTGGGCAGAAAGTAAATATGGGGAAGAGCGCAGTCACTTTTAGTCGTAATGTGGAGGCGGTTGAGGTTAAGAGACTACGGAGCATTCTGGGTGTTCGACTGGGTGGTAGGGAGGAGACATATTTGGGCCTTGCAACAATAATTGGTAGATCAAAGAAGCAGATTTTCTCTGTCCTTGAGACCCGTATGAGGGATAAAATTGGTACGTGGAAAGTGAGGACGCTGTCACATGCTGGGTGGGAGGTGATGATCAAGTCAGTTCTTCAGTCAATTCCTACATACATTATGAGCTGCTTTGAATTACCACTTGGTACCTGCGATCGGATTGAAGCTCTGTTATGTGACTTTTACTGGGGTGGAGATGGGAGTGGGACAAAGGTGAATTAGAGGAGTTGGGATCGATTATGTCGCTCTAAAAGGGAAGGGGGTCTTGGTTTTCGGAGGATGGAAAACTTTAATCGTGCGATGTTGGCAAAGCAAGATTGGAGACTGCTTATGGCTCCGGACTCTCTTGTTGCAACGTTGTTGAGAGCTAAATATTATCCCCGCCAGCCTCTACTGAAAGTTGAGATTGGGCCGCAGACCAGTTTTACTTGGCAGAGTATTCTTAGTGGAGTTAGGTTATTAAAAAGAGGTTTAGAGTGGCGTGTTGGGCAGGGGTCACAAATTCAGTTTTGGGATGATTTTTGGCTGCCAGGCACGGAAGAGGGTCGACCGAGGTATCGCTACCCGGGGTCTGATTCTTTTATGCATGTTGCTGACTTTATACAGGCCGACGGATGCACATGGAATGAGGAGCTATTAAGGCGATGTCTTGATGAGGAGGATGTGCTTCGTGCCTTGAGTATACGCCTAAGCAGTAGAAGACCGGATGATGTGTTAAGGTGGAGGCACTCAAAGGATGGGGAGTATTCGGTTAGAAGTGGATACTTCGTAGATTTTAATGCTTGGTGGGCGGAGTCTTCTCTAGCTTCCTTACCGAATATGGGTGGTGACTTATGGATGACCTGTTGGGCTCTTAAGTGTCCGCCCCATATGAAGACACTCCTATGGTTGGTGTTGGATAATAATCTCCCAGTTCATGCGAATCTGGTACGACAGGGGATTGATGTTGATGATGTTTGTCCATTTTGCGGGGGGCATCAGAGACTGTACTCCACCTATTCTTCCTTTGCCTTTTTTCCTTGGCTGTTTGGCAGGATTTGGATGTGCAAGTACAGGGGGGTGCGCCTACAGGACTTCGGGTTATGGTTGAAATATTATTGGCTCTGACTGATCCTGTGGAGTGTAGTAGGAGGGTGGTAGCATTTGTGGTCACTTTGAAGATCAGGAACACTTATGTGTTCATGCCAGACCATGAGGTTGTGGTCTCTGAGGTACTCACAAAGGGTTTTCGCTTCTAGAGGAATTTTATGTAGGTGGAGGGAGCTTCAGTGGGGATGAGACCAGTGAGGGATTCGTGTTGGCACCTGCCCGAAAGTGGGTGGTTCAAGGTGAATGTCGATGCTGGTACCTGCTCGGAGGGTGGTGGACAGGTTGGGGTTGTGGTGAGAGATGATGAGGGGAGTTTTGTAGCGGCAGTGGCGAGAGGGTGGAGGTGGAGTCTGATTGTCTACCGGTGGTGATGCAGTTATCCAGAGTTTCTACGGACAGGAGTGACTTGGCGGTAGTGCTTGAAGATTGCAGGAGTTTATTCTCCCAATTCTGCCAGGTTAGTATTGGTCATGCGCCGAGGGAGGTTAATCATATCGCTCATGAGTTGGCTAAGATGAGGGTTCCAGTGGAGCGTGGATTGCTG